>OV702299.1:90585018-91210018 GCA_916181665.1 Avena sativa | reverse complement strand
ACACGCACGATCAACCTCGAGAAAAACCAATAAAAACCCAACGAGGCATCACGACAGAGCAATTGCAAGATTCATATAAATTTCAGGGGGCCACCCCACCAAGCTACCCGCGACGAAGTTGGCCGGCTCCGAGACGGACCTAGAGGTTTGTGCCAATGGTTGTAAACGACCGGGAACCCGAAAGTGTGACTGGGCTTGTCGATACCGCGAAAACATTCCACATTTTGTTCCTAAACAGTACAGGCGCTCCACGCGCAATCGTAAATAAGCAGTAAAGCATGGCATAAGTACAGGATAGTAATAAAGCCCCAAACTACTTTGCGGCCCCAAGAAATAAATATGACTCAAGCTCTGGCTAGGGGGATTCATGGTCCCACATGCGGATAGTGCGAATATTCAAAGAACAGGTATCGAGTACTCGGGGTCCTACGGGACACAAGTGGATGGTTAAAAACCAAACAACATCTATTGCCCACCTGTGCCTCTGCATTATTTACCTACTTCAATTTTAGTTGTTAAACGGTAAATAAAGTTATAATCATCTCCAACATTAAACATAAGGCATTACTCCAACAACTGTGGAACATCGACGGCGCGACGCAACGCCTGCGCAAGCAACTACGACTCGCAAGGCTGACTATCTACCAAACAACAGGTAATAGGATGTGTCCAAGGCAATTTAATGGCTGCAAGGGATATCACGGGTATGAAAACTAGAGCATCGCATCATAGATAGCAATAGATCAACAAAAATAAATAAAGACTATAAAAGTAAGATAGGTAGAAAGGGGGAGAATGCTCGCCTGAAAACATTGCCGAAGTTTCATCCGAAGATCGGGTCGACACTCGCATCAACTCAACGGCCTTATCCGCGAAGAACCAAAACACTAGAAGAAACACCGGATGCACTATTTAATACTACGGCAGAAGATCGGGCATGATGCATGTATGATGTATGACATGGCAAACATGCGATACAATTAGGCATTATTAAGCGGAACCGGGGTCCCGACAATTAAATATAGGTTCATGTTGTTTGGATACCCCGCAATTTAAATGTTATCTTAACATGGCAAAATATATCACCGGTTTGATGCACAAATTTAAATGGGGCCAATATAAGACTAGAATCGCCCTCATATGGTCTCCATAGTTATTTATTAGATGAGTCGACAAAATACCCAAACCCCACAATATGTATGCAAGAATGCTTAATTTAATTATGCAACAAAATAGATGTTATATTACAAAATAGGGGCGGATAAGATAGGGGTCACACATTAGAGGGGCTCGACGATCTTGTGGTCTCGGGGGTTCGACGGGGTCGGTCTTCGGGTTTCGGTCTTCGGATCCGAGAAGGAGACCTTGGAGTGCCCAGGGTTCGGAGACGTCGAATCCATGAGGGGTACTTGGAGTGCTTGCGTTCGGTGAACTCGGTGGCATGCTAGTATCAACAACATGCCAAAGGATTGATTAACCCGTTCACTCGCTTAACACGGATAGCAAAAACAGCTAGCCACAAACGTTGTTGAAGGGAACAATACCACAGACAAACAACAGAGGAGACACGCGCGGGTACCAGAGGTGCTCAGGGAGGAGAACCAACAGCGAGGAGGCAACGTCAAGCTTGGCACGGGGGAGCCCGAGGGGTAAGGGCGCAACGATGGGGCTCCTGCGAGCCGCGTGGACCAGGAAGCTGTGGCACGGGCCTGCTAACGGTGAAGGGGAGGGCGGCGAGATCACAAGCAGAGGAGGACGGGCAAATGGCAGCAGGGAGCAAAGGACGACGAGGAAGGCTCCGGCGGTGGGCCTCAAATGGGGGAGCTCGAGTCAGGGGATGGAGGAGGACGGCCCGCGATGGCTCTAGGAGGCGGGCACGGCCGGCGAGGAGGGGACGGCAGCGATGCCCGTTGGCGACACGCGGTGCTGCGGGGATCCACGTGAGGCACACGGAGAGGGGTGAAGGAGGTCGACCGGAGTCGAGCTCAAGCGGGCGACAGAGGTCGGGGGAGGCGCCGGGACGAGCGGAGGAGGGAGGGCATCTGGCGGCAGGAGGAAATGCGTGGGCGGCGGCGTCTCTGGGAACGCGAGGAAGGGCGCTCGATTGGTGGTGAGGAAAAATCGAGGGGAGGGGGCTCGCGGCATGCACTGCTCGCGGAAGGTGGACACGGAGAGGAAGAGCGGGCGAGCGGCTCTGCTGCGGGCAGGCGGGCTCGCTGGCGATCAGTGGCGGCGACGGGGTCCTGCGCGAGGTGGGGAGGAGGAAAACGCTAGGGGAGAGAAGGAATCGGGGAGGGGAGCATGCGGGGTGTGTTCTAGGAATGTGACGGGCACGGGGTGGGGCCCGATTGTCGGCCAGGGAGGTGGGTGGGTCTGGTTCGCGTGTGTTAGAGTTGTGTGTGGTGTGCGCTGGGGTGTGTTGCTGTGTGTGTCGGCGGCTAGGGCAGTGGGGTGGGGTGTAGAGTCTAGGGTTTGGTTAGATGTGTGGCTAGGATTAGGTCTAGGTTTTGCTGGGTGTGTTGGGCCGGGCTGCCGGGGTGGTAGGTGGCCTGGCCTACGGGCTAGGTCGCCTCCCCCGGACAAAACATTTTATTATTTATTTTATTTTTAAAATATTTTTGTAAATACTTTTTAGACAAATAAAAGATCTGAACAGATCGAGGTTTTAGTTTGAGATTAAAGGAGATGGCTAATTAGAAAACAATATAGTCTTTTACGAAAATATTTTTATGCAAAATATATGCATGATGTCATGATGATGCACAAAATATAAACAACATGCAATTTTCTAGTAGTGGATTTACCCGGGGTGCTACAATTCGACACCACTAACAATGGATCTCGCCCTCGAGATCCGCCTCATGGTACAGGGAAGAAGGCCGACAATCTAAATCTTGTGACTTCATATAGATCCTCGCGACACCACTAACAAGGGTTCTTTCTTCATCTTGAATCGGCGACACCACCAACAAGGGTCGGTGCTCACGTTCGTCGAGAGAACACTCCGGAGAAACAAAGGACGAAGGTAGAGGTATCAAAAGATAAGGCTGCCCCTATCTTCCATGAGAAGAGGAAAAGTTACATTGATCCACCAGTTCGATGTACAAGAGTGAACAGTAAGAGTCGGGTAGGGTGATCAGTCCATCCCATACCCAAACTATCAACTCTATACATGAATAGGAAAATCATGCAACACAACTCTCAAAATTTAGAATGAAGATCTTCATAAGCGGTATTCGGAACAAAGGGGTGATGCAAGCTCTGCATTGGATCTGATGTAGATGAGGTCATCATGTTGGAAAACACCGGAAGATACAAAAGAATTTTTTATGAAAATACATAACGATTAGGTTTCGCAATGGTTCCATTGGCATGAACAACACATGCTCAAGGTATACTCCAACTTCACCAATGCTCGTCCTTCTCATATGTTTTTCAACGATACGGATATCCAGCAAGGTACACATATAGATAAAGAGTTCAAGAACAAAAAGATTGGATGAAGGGTACACCAAACGAGATGCATATAAGATGTTTGTAGCACCACCGTTATAAAAGGAAGGAAGCGAAACCCTAAAGGTACGACAGAAACCCAACCGCGAGAAATCCTGGACTCGAAGAAAAGATAAGAGAGCAGATTCAAAACACGCAGAGGTAAGAAGAGAATAGCAGAGGGGTAAGGAGTAAAAGCAGACCTAATAAGATCTATCCGACCGATTTTTCCAAAATAGTTTTGTCACTCTACAACGACCGTTAGCTAGGTTATCCTACAGGCTGGACCAGTGGGGTATCGCAACTGCTGAGCTCTGATACCACTCTGTAACACCCTCAGAATCGGCCCTATGCAAGTCTTAGCGAATCCCGCCAAACCCGCATAGAAACGATTCAAAGGTGCCCACCAGGAACTTGCGTGCGGGTGGAAAACGAAGTAATATCATTACACATTAGTCCACGATGGAACCCACAAAACAGATATATGCAATAGCGACTCATCGAGTCAAGAATACAATATACAGTATAAAGATCCAAATCACCTTGAAAATGATACAACGTCCGAGTACGGACAAGATGCAAATTAGGCTAAGAGCCCTGAAGAATAACCAATGGCGTCCATAACCCTGCCCAGGCCAAGCCGGAAGGGTAACCCTGCTAACAACGTCGATCTCAAAACCTGCTTAACAAAAGGGGTGCCGACAAAGGGCGAAGGAAAAAGAGAGCGGTCAGTACTGAGGCCAGTACACGACGAGACTAGAATTCGGCGGTCCTCGCCTACATAGGTATGGTGGACTGAAGCGGCAGCGCAGCATGCACTAAACAACCTTTAGAGACTCAATACAACTGGCGGCTATCAGATAGGGATAAGAAATACCTATTCGGATCCAACCTGAAACTATCATCAAGCATACCCATCCTGGTATTTCCCCCTCGAGACCAAATGAGGAAGTCAACCGAGGAACTCACAAAGTTGGCAGTTTTAATTATTCAGTTAACGTTGCAGCAATTACTAGTCAGGTCTAGATAGTCATCCTGATATAATAAGCAGTGGGCACTTTTAGTTAACCATTTCGTTGTAGTTGTAGTACTTACTAGTCAGATACATATAGCATGAGGCATCCCAAACCCAGCAGTTGTTGGTAATTTTATTTAGCCATTCCGTTGTAGTTGCAATACTTACTAGTCAGATACAATGGTAATAGGTGACAACCCAAACAAGCAGTTGTTGGCACTTCTATTTAGCCATTCCATTATAGTGAAGCTGATTACTAGTCATTATAAAGTCAAATTTATAGCACTACTTTAGTTATATTGTCTATGATCGAGATACTGTGCTCCAAGTCGTCCATAACCGCGGACACGGCTTTCAGAAAGTTTTACCCTGCAGGGGGGCACAAATAGCAACACACGCACGATCAACCTCGAGAAAAACCAATAAAAACCCAATGAGGCATCACGACAGAGCAATTGCAAGATTCATAATAATTTCAGGGGGCCACCCGACCAAGCTACCCGCGACGAAGTTGGCCGGCTCCGAGACGGACCCAGAGGTTTGTGCCAATGGCTGTAAACGGCCGGGCACCCGAAAGTGTGACTGGGCTTGTCGATACCGCGAAAACATTCCACATTTTGTTCCTAAACAGTACAGGCGCTCCACGCGCAATCGTAAATAAGCAGTAAAGCATGGCATAAGTACATGATAGTAATAAAGCCCCAAACTACTTTGTGGCCCCAAGAAATAAATATGACTCAAGCTCTGGCTAGGGGGATTCATGGTCCCACATGCGGATAGTGCGAATATTCAAAGAACAGGTATCGAGTACTCGGGGTCCTACGGGACACAAGTGGACGGTTAAAAACCAAACAACATCTATTGCCCACCTGTGCCTCTGCATTATTTACCTACTTCAATTTTAGTTGTTAAACGGTAAATAAAGTTATAATCATCTCCAACATTAAACATAAGGCATTACTCCAACAACTGTGGAACATCGACGGCGCGACGCAACGCCTGTGCAAGCAACTACGACTCGCAAGGCTGACTATCTACCAAACAACAGGTAATAGGATGTGTCCAAGGCAATTTAATGGTTGCAAGGGATATCACGGGTACGAAAACTAGAGCATCGCATCATAGATAGCAATAGATCAACAAAAATAAATAAAGACTATAAAAGTAAGATAGGTAGAAAGGGGGAGAATGCTCGCCTGAAAACATTGTCGAAATTTCATCCGAAGATCGGGTCGACACTCGCATCAACTCAACGGCCTTATCCGCGAAGAACCAAAACACTAGAAGAAACACCGGATGCACTATTTAATACTACGGCAGAAGATCGGGCATGATGCATGTATGATGTATGACATGGCAAACATGCGATACAATTAGGCATTATTAAGCGGAACCCGGGTCCCGACAATTAAATATAGGTTCATGTTGTTTGGATACCCCGCAATTTAAATGTTATCTTAACATGGCAAAATATATCACCGGTTTGATGCACAAATTTAAATGGGGCCAATATAAGACTAGAATCGCCCTCATATGGTCTCCATAGTTATTTATTAGATGAGTCGACAAAATACCCAAACCCCACAATATGTATGCAAGAATGCTTAATTTAATTATGCAACAAAATAGATGTTATATTACAAAATAGGGGCGGATAAAATAGGGGTCACACATTAGAGGGGCTCGACGATCTTGTGGTCTCGGGGGTTCGACGGGGTCGGTCTTCGGGTTTCGGTCTTCGGATCCGAGAAGGAGACCTTGGAGTGCCCAGGGTTCGGAGACGTCGAATCCATGAGGGGTACTTGGAGTGCTTGCGTTCGGTGAACTCGGTGGCATGCTAGTATCAACAACATGCCAAAGGATTGATTAACCCGTTCACTCGCTTAACACGGATAGCAAAAACAACTAGCCACAAACGTTGTTGAAGGGAACAATACCACAGACAAACAACAGAGGAGACACGCGCGGGTACCGGAGGTGCTCAGGGAGGAGAACCAACAGCGAGGAGGCAACGTCAAGCTTGGCACGGGGGAGCCAGAGGGGGAAGGGCGCAATGATGGGGCTCCTGCGAGCCGCGTGGACCAGGAAGCGGTGGCACGGGCCTGCTAACGGTGGAGGGGAGGGCGGCGAGATCACAAGCAGAGGAGGACGGGCAAATGGCAGCAGGGAGCAAAGGACGGCGAGGAAGGCTCCGGCGGTGGGCCTCAAACGGGGGAGCTCGAGTCAGGGGATGGAGGAGGACGGCCCGCGATGGCTCTAGGAGGCGGGCACGGCCGGCGAGGAGGGGACGGCAGCGATGCCCGTTGGCGACACGCGGTGCTGCGGGGATCCGCGTGAGGCAGACGGAGAGGGGTGAAGGAGGTCGACCGGAGTCGAGCTCAAGCGGGCGACGGAGGTCGGGGGAGGCGCCGGGACGAGCGGAGGAGGGAGGGCGTCTGGCGGCAGGAGGAAATGCGTGGGCTGCGGCGTCTCTGGGAACGCGAGGAAGGGCGCTCGATTGGTGGTGAGGAAAAATCGAGGGGAGGGGGCTCGCGGCATGCACTGCTCGCGGAAGGTGGACACGGAGAGGAAGAGCGGGCGAGCGGCTCTGCTGCGGGGAGGCGGGCTCGCTGGCGATCAGTGGCGGCGGCGGGGTCCTGCGCGAGGTGGGGAGGAGGAAAACGCTAGGGGAGAGAAGGAATCGGGGAGGGGAGCGTGCGGGATGGGTTCCAGGAATGTGACGGGCGCGGGGTGGGGCCCGATTGTCGGCCAGGGAGGTGGGTGGGTCTGGTTCGCGTGTGTTAGAGTTGTGTGTGGTGTGCGCTGGGGTGTGTTGCTGTGTGTGTCGGCGGCTAGGGCAGTGGGGTGGGGTGTAGAGTCTAGGGTTTGGTTAGATGTGTGGCTAGGATTAGGTCTAGGTTTTGCTGGGTGTGTTGGGCCGGGCTGCCGGGGTGGTAGGTGGCCTGGCCTACGGGCTAGGTCGCCTCCCCCGGATAAAACATTTTATTATTTATTTTATTTTTAAAATATTTTTGTAAATACTTTTTAGACAAATAAAAGATCTGAACAGATCGAGGTTTTAGTTTGAGATTAAAGGAGAGGGCTAATTAGAAAACAATATAGTCTTTTACGAAAATAGTTTTATGCAAAATATATGCATGATGTCATGATGATGCACAAAATATAAACAACATGCAATTTTTTAGTAGTGGATTTACCCGGGGTGCTACACCAGTCCTTCACACGCCGCTTCCTTTTTTTGCCGAGTTCGCTTTGTCCGGCGTTCCCAGGACGTTCCTGGGATCCTAGGAATGACCTGTGAAGTCCGGGCCAAAGTTGGCCCAAATCCGGACGAAAAGAGATTACTGAAAATACCACTAGGCTGAATTTTGACGTCCGGATCGACGTCCTCGGAATGCTATTGGAAATGCTCTAAGTTATCGTCATGGCTTCACATGGTGGTCTAGCGAGACGACATGGATCTCTCAGATGTGAGCAGCGATTGTGGAGTGTAGAGTTTTTTTCTACCTGAAGGTTGAAGACTACTGAATTACTGGTACGCAACTACCACGCACATGGGTAGATATTTTGGGCACCATCGGCGGGGTCTGTGGCAGCCATCCGTCAGCCGGTGGGGGCAAAGTCTGCCGTTTCCCCCGTTTTTTTTGAACAGGTTGCCATTTTCCCCATCGTCCTCGTATTTGTGCTAGGCGTTAATCAAAACTTCCAATCCCCTGCCTGCTTGACAATATCTCTAAAATTTCAGAATCCTGTTTTGCTGCGTTGTAGTGAAAACCGGTTCGCCTAGACAACAGAAAAGTTTTAGAAAAAGTTAGCATTGTAGCATTATTGCAGCAAATTTTACCAAGATTTTCCAGAGTGGTAGAACGCATGAAAATGACACCCACATCATCAGCTAACTAGGACTACAAGATAGTAAAAAAGCCCAGCCCCCGCGTCACTCCCGAGTGTGCGACACGGGCGACGACCCCCGTCGCCACTGCTTCCCCATCTCCCCCTACTCCTCCCCCTCGCCGTCGCCGGAGGAGCCCGTGTGGCCGACCGTAGCGGCGGGGCCTCTTCCGCGCGCTTCCTCCCGTAGGGCCGGTAATGGCTCGCACACGGTCTGGCGGTCGTCATCGTCACGCCCACTCCAGATCCGGCCACGATTGATCTCAGCTCCCTCCTCGCCCTACTCTACGCCACCGGTTGGGGCTGGCTGGCGCTCACGAGCTCGGAGCAGAGTCATCTTTGGCTAAGGTTTGGGACCTCTAGGAGGGTTGGTGGCGGAGGTTTGCGTGTGAGTTTTGGGGACCGGTGACCAGCGGCGGCGGTTCAAATGGATCAGTAGAGCTGTCAGCAAAAAGTGTTATTTTGGTTACTCTTGAATGAGACGGGGAAACTCACCTTGCCGTGGATCGGTAGATATGAACTAAAATCTCACATATAGCCAACATTGCCCACAAAAATAATTAATAGAGAGGGGGAACCTCACCTTGCCGTGGAGAAACTGGTGAAGGAGGCCGAGGGTGGTCGGAGTAGAAACATCAGAGCAGCAGGGTTGGAGCAGCACTGGGGAGAAGGAGCAGCATGGTCGAAGCAGCACAGGACGGGCAGAGCAGCAGGGGCGGCGGACGCGGAGCATCAGGGGCTCGTGGAGCAGCAGTGCGCGGTTGACTGTGATGGGAGGATAGGGGACGGCGGCGAAAGTTGGTCACGAAGCCTGCGAGAAAGGGTGGCGGTGGCCGGCACAAGAAAACCTAACCCTATTGAAAGAACATGTGGGCCCCCATGTGTGGTTTTGGTAATTAATGACAATCTTTATGGACTAATGTGTGTATTAAGTTATACTTGTAGGAATTTTCCATTGGCATAGCTTGGAGCATGTGTTGGCATCAAGGTCGATGGAAGAAGATGTGTTGTGTAAGCTCAAAATGCGCCATCTATAGAAGATCTTATGTTTGATGCTTGCCATCCTCGGTGATCATGGATTGATGATGAGGAATCAAGAAATGCGTTCCATCTTGAGAAGGTCAAGTTCGTCTACATCAAGCTCAAGTGGAATGCTCAAGACAAAGGTATAATCTTGATAGGTTTTCCCTTTTGTCGGTCTCATGTTGTTAGTGGGAGACCGTATTTAGGATAGACAACCGTACTATCAAGAGGGGCTCTCGAATGACTAACTCGATTATATCATTCGGAGAGATCTCAAACCTTTGCATACTTGTATCATCACATTTGGTTGTTATTTGGTCTTATACATGTGAGGATATAGAGCTTGTGGTAATCTCCATAACAAGCTCTTGTTCATCAAAATCGGATCTTCCGTTTGTATCTTGTTGCGATTTTGATCTTGACGGTTTTTCGGTTTCTCACCAAGTGAGGTATCTCACATTATAATACATGATACATTCTCACCAAGTAGGGTAGCTAATATCGTCCTCTTTCCAACGCAATTTGAATCGGGTCAATCGAAGCTACCAATCAAAAGTTATCGCGGTTTGAATATTTGCCTATTTGGTTAAAAAAAAGAGAAGACATTTTATGGGCCGTCCGGTACTACCGGGCCCAGTAACGGACGCGCCTGATCCAGCCTGCTCGCCCACTTCCTGGCCCGGCACCCACATCCGGCACTACCGGACTGGCTCGGTACTACCGGCCGGCCCAGGTAGCCTTCCTAGCCCATCGCTGACCAGCTGCGCCCGCACTCTCTCTCGCCCGCGCTCTGCTCGCTTGCTGCCGCGCGCCTGGGCTTGCGCGAGCACAGCCGCCGCTTGGGCCGACCCAGCGCGCAGCTCCGCTTTGCTCCCGCGCTGCGCCTGCCTCGCGCGCGCGTGCATGCCGCGCGTTGACTTGGGCGCTCGCGCGCCCGCATGCGCTGCTTCCATCGCTCGCACTGGCTTGCTGGCCCGCTGGCGCGCTGCCTCCCTCTCTCTCGCGCACGCGCGTGGCCAGGGCCCGCTTCGCCTGCCTGCTTGCACGCCTCGCTGTGCACACACTTGCCCAGCTGCTGCCAGACCACTTCGTGCGTGCTCTGCCTAGTTTGCTTGCTCGCTCGCTCGCTGTTTGATCTTTCGGTCCGGTAGTACCGGTCCGATCCAATACTACCGGCCTAGGTCCTTTTTTTTTGCCATTTTTTGCCCAACGACCAGATTTTCTGGAGCTGCTATTTAAGCCCTTTGCTCGTTTTCAGTTTGGCTTGCTTCTCCCTCTTCTATTAGTCTAAGCTTTGTCCATACTTGGTCTCATTCTCTTGCTTGATTAATCTCTTCCCCTCTGATGATTCTTGCCCATATTTGAGTGGAAGAGAGAGGAGATCTAGATCCATGTTTTGACCTAACCGATTCATCTCTTTGTGAGTGTATCTTTGAAGATCTAGACTTTGGGGGATTTTGTGTTCCCTTTGTGTTCTTCCTCTCTTATTCCACCAATAGCTTTAGTAGCTTTGTTGGAACTTGAGAGTGAGGGATTTGAGCATCTTTGTGGTTCTCTTGCCATATGCATTAGGTGCATCGGTTTGAGTTCTCCTCGGAGGATTTGGTGAGTGAAAGTTGAGAAGCTTTTTTACTCTTGGGTTCTTGGAACCCTAGACGGTTTGTTGTGTTGCAGGTTGTGGCCTTAGTGGCGTTTGTTGAGGCCTTGGTGGCGTTTGTTGGGAGCCTCCAATTGAGTTGTGGAGAAGTGCCCCAACCTTATGAGAGGTTCCGGTTGCCACCGACAAGTGCACCGATAGTGAAAGTGTGGATCGATCCCATTGGGATGAGGTCCACCGGAGAATAAGGGAGGCCTTTTATGGCGTAGGTGGTTAGATACCACCCCCTCTCCAAACGAGACGTACTCCATGTTGGGAGGAACTCGGTAAAATATCATCGTCCCCGCGTGCCTCGGTTATCTCTATACCCGAGCTCTTTACTTATGGACTTTACATTGTGATAGCCTTCATGCTTGAAGTAATCTATATCTTGCTATCACATTGTTGCTTGTATTGCTTAGCATAAGTTGTTGGTGCACATAGGTGAACCTTAGTTGTTCTAGGTTGTGTTTGACAAAGTAAACGCTAGTTTAATTCCGCCTTTGTCGAGCCACTCTCGGAAAAGTTTTAATCTCCTATTCACCCCCCTCTAGGCGACATCCATATCCTTTTCACCTATCCTGTCGCCATGTGAACTAAAGAGACGGGAGGGGAAAACGGGTCGGGGACTAGGGATCCGTGGTCGGGGGAGAAAATCGTGCGGGGTTGGCGTTTTTTTGGTTATTATGTGTAACGCTAGAGGGCACTTGCGAGCGCTTCACGATTGATCTCAGCGCCCCCCTCTCGCCCTACTCTGCGCCATCAGTTGGGTCTGGCTGGCGCTCACGAGCTCGGGGTAGAGACATCTTTGGCTAAGGTTTGGGATCTCTAGGAGGTTTGGTGGCGGAGGTTTGCGTGTGATCTTTGGGGACCGGTGACCAGCGGCGGCGGTTCAAATGATGCTAGGAGAACCAGTCACCGAGCCTGCACTGCCCGACGAGGAAGAGCCAGAAGCAGCTAGCAGATGCTTTAACCGCACAATATCCTGGTGGGTCAGGGAGACGGTGGCTGGTGTTGGTGGAGGACCACGGGAGCTAGACAAAGAAGGACGCTCCATATCATGTTGTTTCTTGAAACAATCGGACTCGGGATGGCCAGACCTCTGACAGTAACGACATAACTGATGAGATAGAAGGCAACCTGAACTACCATAAGGAGGGCAACCCCCACCACCAGACAAAGGGCGACTAGCACCACCATGAGTGGGTAGCAGTGGTGTCGCAGTAGTCTGCATAGCAGCCGACGGAGCAGGAACTCGAGTAGCGAGCACAGTGAGAACTCCAAGCAAACCAGCACCACGAAGGCGAGTCTCCTCAGCACGAAGCTCAGCAAGCACCTCTGAAAGGGGAACATGACCACGAGCAAACAGATTAGCCCGACGGGGCTCAAAATCTTGGCGAAGCCAAGATAAGAACTCATGGATGCGCTGAAACTCCAAGTCAGACCGCGTGATCTAACAACACGAGCAAGTACCACAGACAGCAGGGCGGAGAGAGTCAAGCTGACTCCAGATGGCAGAACTCTGCGTGTAAAACTCATCAACACTGGAGTCACCCTGCTGAAGAGCATGCTCCTGATAGACCATGGACAAGTAGAGAGAATCACCAGAGGGCTAATATCGCTGACGAAGAGAGGTCCACATATCAACAACTGAGCAAAGTATCATAAACTCAGAGGCAAACTGGAGGATAAAACTCGTAGTAAGAACAACAGCAGCACGAGCATCTTCATCACACAACTGAGCATAAGCAGCCAGATCATCACGATAAGTGGCAAGAGCATCCGAATAGTCAGATACCTGCCGGTCATAAGTAGTCATTGCAGCAACATCAGCAGTCTTGGCTGCAGCCTTATTAACATCAGAAGCATCAGCTGCAAGAACGGGTGGCGCCGGTGGAATAGGAGTCACCGAAGCAACATGTCGTGGCAGACAGATGACCTCGCCATAGAGAACGTCCATGAAAGGCCGTGCATGTGAATGCGCATAAAGCCAACAAACTCAGCATAGTTGGTGCCATCAAACATCACCGAGCAGCGCAGAACGACCACATATCCCGCTGATGAAGAAGACGTGATAGCAACTTATCTTACATTTTTTTTGAAGCACTCGGTAACAAATCAGGCCAGCCCAAGTGGATCAGAAGAGCAAATCACTCTCAACCAACACAGGCAGTACGAACACCAGCAGCAAGAAACTAGCAGCAGGAGGCAGCAACAGTACGTACGCTAGCAAGCAACCACGCGATGCAGAACTAGTTGGGCACGAGCACTAGGCGAGCGGCCGAAACAAGCCGTAAATGGATGAAACAGAGCTGGCAGCGGCTGAATCGGGCTGGAGGCAGCCAGAACGAAGCCCGGCGGCCGAATCGAGCCGGCAAAACACACGGAAGCGGAGCCGGCATCAGAGAAAGTAACTGATTTGTGTAAAACGGAAGCAGCACAACACCATGTGAGAGAAAACGCACTAGCACAAGCGCCGGCGGCCGGAAGTTGCTAACGGCGGCCAAAGATGAACCATAACCTAAGCTCTGATACCATGTTATAAATTAGAAATGAACAACTTACTATTTATAGGCCAAAGGCCATGTATAAATGTGAAAAAAACAAATATTTCAAAGAACCCTTATGCAATGAACAAATATAAAGAGACTATATATTCTAACAAGCGTTACAATTATAGGGACACGATCGCAAAATTTCTGTTCAACTCCAGCGCAAGTGCCGACGCAAACTGTTGAACGAAATTAAGTACATGGGGATTATTGCCAGGCAATGTGACCCGGCAGCCATGCTGTCTTGTCAAGTTGCTTGTTATCTTGATCTTGTGGTGTAACAGTACGTAGCTAGTGCACTGCTAAGGTGAAAGCCACGTCACACTCTCGCTAGTCGCGGATTCTTCTGCCATAACACGCGTCGACGCCGTTGCTGGTAAGGGATGGGTCAGCGCATGGTCGTTAAAAACCAACGGAGAAACCGAGGCTGGCCGCCGTTTTGTAGCCGATCGAATTGAACTGAACTGATGCTCGCTCGCTCGCAGTTCAAAACCGAACACAGCAACTGCTTGCTGTCTCGCCAAGTATCCTGTCTAGCTACCCGCCTTTCTCTCCATCCCTCTTCCGCGCAGGCTGGCTGGCTACACATATGCTGAGGTCGGTGTCCGGGTCGACCTCCTCGAGGGGCATCGCCGCCGTGGTCGGCGTCGGCCCCAGGCTCGGCTCGGCGGTGGCTCGCAAGTTCGCCTCCGAGGGCTACACTGTTGCCATCCTCTCCCGTGACCTCGGTACGTACAAGCTAGCTATCTGCTGTGTCGTCGCCGACGTTCTCAGTCGTCCATTCTTTATCCCTCCCGCGCCGCTCTTTGCATGACGACGACGACGACCGATAAATATGATCCTGTCCTCGCGCGCCGTGTGCAGATAAGCTGTCGCAGCTTGCGGAGGAGATAGCGCAGGAGGCCAAGGCGCAGGTGTTCGCGCTCCGCGTGGACTGCGCCGACGCGCGCTCCGTGCGCGAGGCCTTCGAGGGCGTGCTCTCCCTCGGCCCCGTCGAGGTGCTCGTCTACAACGCCTGCGAGCCACCGGGAGACGACGACGGGGATGCCGCGGCCCGCCCGGTGCCCTTCCTCGCCATCTCCCCAGACGCCTTCCACCGCACTATCGCTGTCTCCGCCGCCGGGGCCTTCCAATGCGCGCAGCAAGTGCGCACCTACTAATCTACTACCTACCAAACCTCCTCCATTCTTCCACCTCAGGCGCGCGCGTGACATCTCGGTCTCTGCATTCCACTGCTCACAGGTCATCCCGGGAATGGTGGAAAGGGGCAGGGGCACCATCATCTTCACAGGCTCGTCGGCGTCGGTCACCGGATTCGCCGGTTACTCTGATCTAAGTAAGTCGAGCACCACGCACTCTGCTGTCAACAAAACCAGAAAGACTACTTGAACACATCTTACGCATCCTTCGCGCGCGATAACAACATCTTGAAAGCCGATGTCTCATATATGTTCGCACGCCTAAAACGCATGCAGGCTGTGGCAAGTTTGCTCTGAGGGGGCTCTCTCAGTTTCTCGCCAAAGAATTCCAGCCGGCCGGCGTCCACGTTGCGCACATGATCATTGACGGCGTCATTGGAGAGCGGAGGTTAGTGACAACCCATCACATCACATCACATCACATCATCCATGAATTCCTCCCACTTTCCGGCTATATATATGTGGTTCACTCTTGGTCTTCTATCCAAGATTGGGACTTCTGCTTACCCTAATGCGTCTAGGTCGAGTACGTCATTTTTGCCGTATTAACGAAAGAGTAGTGCTAAGTAATTAAACCTATATAGGAGGTGACATATATATGCCTTATTCGTTGTGCAAAGTCAAGAATTCCATCCTAGCATATTGCCAAGTGGGTTTGGAATATTGTCCCTAGGTTGATCTAAAAAAAAATATTGTCCCTAGTAGTGAGCTATGACAAGAGAAAAGATGTGCTTCTACCACCAAAACTTTGGAGCTGATCTGATCCAAATTCTCATCACTTCCTCCCTAGCTACGGAAGTGGTCCTCTGCATGCTGTCCCCACCTCTAGTCTATAGATCTGATACATCCATGTGACATAGACCATTTTTGGGAAGACAACAAAAACGTACTACTCCGGCCCCTAATAACGGCGTGGATATGTACATACGACTTGCCACTACAAACATTGCAGCTCTCTTTTGGACATCCTCTGTATGCGATATTTGTCGGGCTGTTTTTTTTTTTGCGATATTTGTCGGGCTGTTGCTATAGCATATATATAGCCCAGCTTAATGATTCTGAAAGGATAGGAGAAATGTTATGTTATACGGTTCACCACAAATACTTGAAAAACTACTCCCTCTATTCTAAATTGAAGTTCTAGATTTACCCTAATTAACTCAAGAGTAACTTTGACCAAATCCATGATTTTTTTTGCTAATTCTACTCCCCATGTCCCTAAATAGGTGGTGTATAAACTTAGTCGAAAAATTAATGTTTTCTAACTTTGATCAAATATATTAATTAATGAAAGAAAATATCAAGAACTATAATATTAAATAAGTATATTATGAAAATATATCTTACGATGAGTCTATGAAATTGATTCGTTGTTACAGAACTTTGGGACTTTTCTATGTATTCTTGGTCAAACTTTAAGAACATTAAATTTCTATCTGAGTGTATACGCCATCTCCTTTGGGGCGGAGCGAGTGCTATAATAAGTACAAAATCTATACGATACAAAAAAATGATACTGAATCTAGTTAAACTAATTTGGATGTACTTATATGTAAACTTTGTCAAATATGAAGGTCAAATTTAGGATAAAACCTACAACGTTAGCCAAACTGTTGCTCATAGGGATAGGATATGCATTGCATATATTTATATATAGGGATGAATGTATGTAAACATTATAAGCGTCTTCGTTTGTATTGTGTTTCTTAAAAAGATAGTTACTTAAGATTATGTGTGTGTCAACACGTGTGTAGCCCGCAACCAGATTCCATGCTGGGAGCCTCGTTGGCTCGTGAGGAGAGAGGCCACAGCGACGACAGACCTAATAACTCATACACTTGTTATATTGTGGAGGCACCACGTGTAATATGTATCGCTGATTCTTTCTAGAGTATGAGAAATAGCACGACATCTTTTGGCCTTTTGGCATCCTCCAGCTTGACCGGAGGGGCTTTTGGCACCTGGCTCACCCTCTGCCCGGCACGTTACATAGGAACCCCCGAATCGCCGATCTGTCATCTGTGTGATCAGCTAGGAATTTTATGCGACGATTGGAACGGCTCCGTACTCTCGTTTCCTCTCGGCACGACACGCGCGAAACGGAGTAGCACGACGAAACCGACACGCTCCTCGGCTGCATGCCGCGTGCCCCGCCGCTTTTGGGCAAAGGGCGGCGACATGTCACCGCCGGGCTGGTGTCGTACGTCGTCGGCGATCATCGTATCTCTTGGGTCGTCAAACAAGATTCGGATTCGTCGGAGCGCCGCCGTAACTTTTACTACACGCGAACCGTCCTTGCGATCCACCGATGGGGGCAGGGCGTGGATGCGCCTACTTCCACGTAACGCAAAAAAGGTGGACGATCCTACTGGCTGGTGATGGTGATCTTTATATCGATTTTGCTATTTCTCAGTCGACTGATATTTTCTTAAGTCTCAGTCACCTAAGAAAAGTGCAACCGTCTATTTAAAAAAAATGTAACTGGTTTTAGTTGTATTTTTTGTTGAAAAATGCAATTGCACTTTTCTGTTAGAAAAAATGCAACTGGAACTAAGTTGACATTTTTTTAACCACGATTACACTTTTTTTAGTTGATTGAGACCTAAGAAAATCTCAATTAATTGAGACATAGACAAACCCTCTTTATATCAGCGTCGGGACGACCCTGTCGGGTGATCGCACCGCGGTCACCGACCCACCGTCGCATCGCACATAAGTACGAGCTTATCTATACGATTATTCTGCAGATCGACGGTGCGGCGAAACTGATCAAACGTTGCTCTATCTTGTTGTCAATGGTCAGGTCGCAGAGGGGCAAGACCGGCGCGGCCGACACGGCGGGGGCGGGGGCGGGGGCGGACCCGGACGCGGTGGCGCAGAGCTACTGTCATGTCCACGCCCAGGACAAGAGCGCGTGGACGCTGGAGATGGACATCAGGTCGCCGTCGTTTATGTAGCTGATCAGCGGTGGACTGATCGGCAGGCAGGTGCAGTGGAATGGAATCTCTAGTCAAGTGTCTCCAACAATCAGGGCAGGGCAGATCCCTGTGGCTGCGTGCGCGGCTGTGGATCGGGAATCGTGTCCCCGTTCCGCGTCGCATGCTGCCTAGCTTTCGATGCGACGCGCCCAGCGCAGCTGGCTTATCCGTTTGGCGCTGTTGCTGCCGAAAGCGATCTCGTCGCTGTCCTGTAAAGTTCATGTGATCTTTTACGACTTTTACGGCTTGGTTTATGCATGTGCATGTGGTTGCTGCTGTGTTACTGGCACCAGTAACTGGACCATATTAACGGATTTACTACATCTCTTTTTTCTCAAAAAAAATGCATGCATTGAGGGATATGATATTATAACACTCTTGATTCCACTAGCTATGAGATTACAACCCCAGCGTCGCGCTACGAGGATGGAATCCAAATGAATTAGAAACTCATTAGAGAGGAAGGAGGAGAGATGAGCATCGCTCAATTTCAGTTACAGACATATCAAGATGCCCTTTTCGCCTATTTTGTGATGGTGGTCGCCACTGCGTCCAACACCGCTAGATGAGCCTTCTGTATCTCTTGCCGTTTTGCGGACCGCTTCGTCACGCTTAACGCTTGGGTCAAGTGGTGGGCTATGACAATGCCCACTCCTGCAGAACCAACTTGCCCCAAGCTGGTGCAGAGGGACAATCTTCCACGACGACCAAGAAGTGCTCCCAGATCGTGCATCCATCGGGCAGTCCCTTCCAACGTATCTTGACTTGACACTTCAGTTTGTTGTCGTCCTTGATAAATCGTTTCGCGACGATGGCGCAAGGTTGCACCTCGAGCCTATCATGAATGCAACGCACGAGAAGGGTAAACTTACAGAGTTCGTGTCGCGAATTGCTTGCTTCATTTGGGACACATGGATGGCGGGGTGTATGCAAGCGTCTAGTGGCAGTTCCAGTTTGTATGCCACCGAGTCCACTCACTTGAGGATCTTGTAGGGCCCGAAGTAGTGAAACCCTAGTTTTTATGATGATCTCTATGCCACTGACGTTTGAACATATGGTTGCAGTTTGAGATAGACGAATTCTCCCACTCTGAACTGCCTTCCCATTCTCTTTTTGTCTACTTGAGCACACATGCGTTGCTAGGCTCGTTCTAGGTGCTGAAGAAAGAGTCGTAGCATAACTTGTCTTTCCTATAGCTAGTGCTCCACCTCTTTTACTTCTGGTTGGAGTGTGTTTTGAATGTCAAAGTGGCATGGCTTGTTCCCATAGAGGACCTCGAACGGAGATCACTTCAGGGATGAGTGGAAGTTTGTGTTATACTAGTATTTCGCATGTGGCAGCCAGGCAGACCATTTGTTGGGGTTGGCATTGACCAAGCAGCGCAGGTACATCTCTAGGCACTGATTTAGGCGTTCATTCTATCCGTTGGTATGTCGGTGATATGAAGAGGTCAAGTTCAGCACCGTATTTGCCATTTTGAAGAGTTGCTTCCAAAAAAAACTTGTGAACACTATGTCTCAGTCCGAGATGATGATCTGGGGCATTCCGCGTAGACGATAGACGTTGTCGAGGAAGAGTCGCACCATATACACAGCCGAGAATGGGTGCTTGAGGGGAACAAAAATCCCATACTTCGTCACTTTGTCAATTACCACCGGTATGGTGCCATATTGGTAAGAGTGAGGCAAACCCTCAATGAAATCCAGACTGTGTGGTCGTTAATATCATTTGGAGATCCATCTTAAAGTGGGCTGGATTCCATCAAGTTGTGCCTCCTATGATTTACACACTTCGCCAATGGTGGAGTTCTGCTAGACAGAGCTTGCAGGATATAAGGAGATCTATATTGGATTCCCTTGTAATGCTAACCACCTAGTCGATTTGGCTAGAAAGAAATGGACGAGTTTTTGAAAAAGTTTTCATGCCTCTACAGATCGTCATTGAGCAAATTGAAGTTGAAGTAAAAAAGGGTTTAGCAAGCTTGGTTCGTTTCCCTCTACCAAAGACATGATTTCTCATCTTCCTTTTTAGGTCGTTTTGGCCTTTGTTCCGGTCTGACAAGATTATGGTTCAGATATTGTGAAATAGTGTGGGGCTTGCAGAATCATACATTTCCAAATGAACAATGATGGGTTACAGTTTGGTTATAATTTTGGTCATTTTTCCTGCTAGCTTTTTAGCCTCATTGGTTTTAATGGTTGTTCCCAAAGCTGTGTTGTTCTGATAGTTTAGCCTTGCTAATTGAGTTTCTATTGTTTCTTCTTCCTGTTTGGCCAGATGGTCATGTACCATAGACCTTGCCTATTTTTGGTGGTCTTCTTATAATATTTTCATGCATCTCTCCTTCATGCTTCGAAAAAATAAATCTAGACTGATCATGTGCCACACTTCTAGAGGAATCACTAACGGTTTGAGCAGTCCTAGATCTTATAGTGTTCAGATTTGGTCTGTTGGCAGGTCGAGCATTTCTGAACAAAGTTGTTGACGTCCTTGCACATATTTGGCCACACAAACAAGTGCTTCACCTTCTAGTATGTGACCAAGCTGCCAGAATGCCCTCCTAGGACACTGTTGTGGAGTTCTTGCAACATAGTGTTGTGTGCCTCCGTGTGCGATCCTAGCCATACTCGGCCCTTGTACATGATGACCCCATCGAGTAGAGAGTATCCCCACATGTTTGATTTGGTTACTGCCAGTTCTCGGAGCAAGGCCTACGAAGCAGGATCCCTCGATGATGGTCTCTAGTCAATGTAGGGTAATGAATGAGACAACGACACATGTCACATCGGAAGGACGGCGCGATAGCGCATCGGCTGATCGATTATCCACTTGTTTATTGTATTGTACCTTGTACTAGTATCCCATAAATTTGAAGTAAGCCTTCTATTGAATTGGTGTGGTAATTCTATGTTTGGTGAGATGGACGAGACTGCATTGGTCGGTTCGAATCATTAACTGACCATTTTGGAGGGACGAGTGTTGAGGAATGTGCTACACAAAACAAAATATTTCAAGCGCATAACCAAGATCCAATGCAAGGGAGGAACTAACGGATCATACCCTCGAAGATCGAACTAGCGAAAGTAAGTCGATGATGAGGTTGATCGTATGTCTATCCCCACAACAAGCCTTAGCGAGTCATGAGGAGATGTATTATCCCACGGACGGCTCCAATGATCAAGTGCTCCAAGCGTCGCACCTCCACTGGTATTCATATGTGCAACGAGATCGACACTGTGTCAAAGTGAGATCAAGCTCATGGATGAAACAGGATCGTGTCAATGAAGATCTAGTGGCACTTCGTTGTCCGACTAGATTAGGTCTAGACGACGGTAGTAGATGACTAGTACTCCGGCGTGAAGAAGAGGTTCCCCACAAAGACGAAGTAAATCATGAAGAAGAGGCAAAAGACCCCGAGCTGCCGAGGCGACCGGCGGGTGCGGGCATGGCTGGTGCGTGGCTCTCCAAAACTTATTGTGTTTTCCCCTGGCCCTGTCCTGTATATATGTGCAGCTACTTGATACGTCGTAAATATATCTATAATTTTTTATTTCCATGCTTGTTTAGTATCCACTTTGCTATGCTTTGTATACACTTTGAGGTATTTTTATACATTTTCTGGGACTAACCTATTAACAAGATGCCACAGTGCCAGTTGCTTGTTTTCTGCTGTTTTTTGTTTCAGAAAATCTAGTAAGGAAATATTATCGAAATTGGACGGTACAAAAGCCGAAGTCAATATTTCATCGAGACAAACACAGAGACCGAAGGGCGACCGGTGGGGAGCCACAGGGTGGCCACACCCCCACCCACACGCATGGGCCCACCCTGGGCCGCACCTGGGCAGGGTGTGGTCCCCCTGGCCGCCCTCCTGCCTCGCCTCTTTGCCTATATAATCCCCCCGATGTCAAAACCCTAGGTACCCGATCAGATCTCCACGATATAGTCCGTAGTCGCCGCCACTATCGCCCCTAGATCGGGGGGGGGGGGAGGGGGGTCTGAAGCTCTTCCTGGCACCCTGCCGGAGGGGAGAGATCATCCTGAAGGCCTTCTTCATCACCATGCTAGTCTCCGGTATGATGCGTGAGTAGTTCCACCTTGGACTATGGGTCCATACAGTAGCTAGATGGTTATTTCTCCTCCTTTGTGCTATCATGTTTAGATCTTGTGAGCTCTGTTCATGATCAAGATCATCTATTTGTAACCATGCATGTTGTGTTTGTGGGGATCCGATGGATATTGAGATTACTATGTCAGATTGATTATTGATTCTATCATGTCTTCTTGATTATTGATTCTATCTTGTCTGTGTTGTTTGAGATCTTGCATGCTCTCCATTTCTAGTAGCCATCTTGGCCAAGTAGATGCTAGTGACTCCAAGAGGGAGTATTTATGCTTGATAGTGGGTTCATGCCTCTATTGAATCTGGGGAAGTGACAGAAATCTCTAAGGTTGTAGATGTGTTGTTGCTACTAGGGAGAAAACAAAAATCTCTTGTTCATAGAACAATTGTATTGTTTACTTTACACACGTTGCTTAAAGCAGTTATTCGTTGCTTGCAACTTAATACTGGAGGGGGTTCGGATGATAACCTGAAGGTGGATTACTAGTCATAGATGCAGTTGGATGGCGGTCTATGTATATTGTTATAATGTGGTGACCCAACATACCACTGCATGTTGTAGTATACTATAGTCGTGGACATAACACTCACGGAGTACCATTCCGCAAATATTACATCCTCAGAGTGGTACAACAGAAACAAAGCGGGTCCATATCATACATTATCATTATTACAACCAGAATTACATGACGACTTTAAGATCCTCCTAGGTCCATAGAGGTATCCCAATGACTCGGGGCTAAGCTATAATAATTCCGAGAGCAGGATAAAGAAGCAAACTAAACTTTAAGGTTTATACGAGATTTAATATAGATAGGGGAGATATATCTATGCTACTGGACTAGATCACTATATATGATCCATCTACACTTCAGATACGTCTGTCTCCATTCCATAGATGTTTTCGTAATTGTTCCCTTCGACGCTTCCGGATACTTCTGGTTCTTCATAGAGGAATTCTTCTTGGTCTTCAATTGGATATAGTATTTCCTCTTCCTGACCGTTATTGTCTTCAGAATCTAGCAAGGGTTAAGAAGATACGTTGAGTACGAGCGTACTCAGCAAGTTCACTAAAAAGGAGTGTTTGATGCACTATATCTACAGCCACAGACCATAGGTCGTAGGCAATGCAGGTTTTCGTAAACATTTCTTCAAAGGTTACTTTTATTCTGAAAAGCTATGTCCGTCAGCCTTCACAGGTTTACCAGAACTTTTATGGAGTTCCTTTCCTGCAGCGTTCGCAGCTCCTTCCTGGAACAGGGAGTAACAAGTTACAGTTCTTACACTCTGCAGAGGTGCGTCACTTTACCCATGAGAGATCAAATCCTTGAAGCACAACCGTGCGAATCTTTCCTGTCCACACTTCCTATGGTGTGGGGCCCAGTAGATGATCCAAGCCAATCATTGTCCTTCTCCGTGACCCCGCATACACGGCAATTGTTGTATGCCCAAACTCAAGGTAGACCTTTCCCCGTATAAAACGGCTATACCTTAGTTGGATACACACAACAACCACTAACACTAGTAATCTGTCTTTTGTAAGTCCAGATCCACGGTAGACCTTTCCCCATATAAAACGGCTATACCCATGATCCGCAACTCACAAATGCCCAGAATAGTGTCCAATGCATGCGAAAGGGAGCCGATCCAGCTGACTTCTCCGTCCCATTCCAAATCTCATGGTTAACGCGTAATATACGGCGCAAGAATCACTGACGATATTGGTTGTTAAGTCCTAGATGATATATTTGTTGGAGATATTCCCTAGAGGCAATAATAAATATAGTTATTATTATATCTTTGTGTTTATGATAAATGTTTACATTCATGCTATACTAGTATTAACAAGGAAACATTAATACTTGTGTGATTTGTAAACTAAAATAGAGTCCCTAGTAAAGCCTCTTTATAATACTAGCTTGTTGGTTAATAAATGATTGTGGTTTCCCTATCATGAACATTGAGATGTTATTAACAACAAGATCATATCGTTAGGAGAATGATATGATGGACATACTCCTATAGATAAGCGTAGCATAAAGATCAAGTCATTTTAATAGTTCAATTGCTATATGCTTTATGATACATAGTAACCTAATTCCTTCGACCATGAGATCATGCATATCACCTTCACCGGAAGGATGCTTTGATGACATCAAACACCACACCGTAACTGCGTGGCTATAAAGGTGGCATTGAGTGTTCAGAAAGTATTGATTGAGACACATGGATCAAGAGTGGGATTTGTCCATCCATATGACGGATAGATATACTCTGGGCCCTCTCGGTGGAATGTCATCCAATTATCTTGCAAGCATGTGACTGGCTCACAAGGGATCACATATCACAGGAACGAGAAAAGAGTACTTATCAGTAACGAGGTTGAACTAGGTATGCAGAGATACCGACGATCATAACCTCGGATAAGTAAAGTATCATGAGACAAAGGGAAATTGGTATCGTATGTAAGTGGTTCATTCGATCGCAAAGTAATCGTAGAAATACGTGGGAGCCATATGAATTTCGAGATTCCTCTATTGGTTATTGTTCGGAGAAGTGTCTCGATCATGTCCGCATAATTCACGAACTGTAGGGAGACACACTTAAGGATTCGACGTTGTTTGAGTAGTTATGGAATGATGAGTAAGAGACCGAATGTTATTCGGAGTCTCGGATGGGATCCGGGATATCACGAGGAGATCCGGAATGGTCCGGAGAATAAGATTCATATAAGGAAAGTCCTGTTTCGGGGTTGGAGAATGGTTCCGGTGTTTTCATCGGGAATGTTCTAGAAGGTTCCGAAATGTTCGGCACTCCGGAGGGGAAGGGTACATGAATGTGTCATAACAAGTTGGAATGGTTGCATCATGTACTAGGTGTCATCGCTGAAAAAAATAAAGGGATAAATCAAATCCTAGTTTGAAAAATCAAACGCCAATTTGAAAAGTCAAACGGCTATTTTGTTTGGTGGAGGGAGAGTAGGAAACCTACTTGGGGAGGAGTTCCCTCCCTCCACCGCCGGCCCACTTGGAGAACGAGTTGGGGAGGGACTCCCCTCCCCTTGGCGCACCCCCTCCACCTATATAAGGAGGGGCAGGGCTGCCCCTCCAAGACACAACACCACGCCCCGCAAACCCTAACCCTAGCCACCGGTGCCGCCACCTCCTGCTGCCGCCGCCGTCGCCTAGGGCAAACCCTAGCCGCCGGCCTTGCCTCCTCCTTGGTGTGTCTAAACCCTAGATCATCGAGGCTCTCTCATAGTCCACCATACTCGCTCCGGCTTAAGGCGAAGCCCTGCGAGATCTCCCCTCTACTTCCGGTACCACGCCGTCGTGCTGTCGGAATCGCGAGGAGAGTGCTACAACCTCCGCTGCCTGCTGTAACAAGGGAGAGGAAGGTCTTCGTTGAGTACCGAACGTGTGACCGACTGCGGAAGCGCTGCCGGAACGCAGCGCCGGAAGGATCGTCTACGCGATCTTGAGATCGGAAAGAGTACGACTACATCACCCACGAGAATCCGCTCTCATTAAAAACTTTGGAATCTTCGAGGATGAGTTATTCTATCGACTCGTTGCTACAATCTAGTAGATAGATCTTGGCTTGTTTGTTTGTATGCGGTAGAAATTTTTTGTTTTCCATGCTACGAACCCCTACAATATTCCTATGCAGTGGTATCCAACTGGCAGTCTTAATAGATTAGCTGATCACCCTGGATCAGTAACCGATACTTCAAGTTAATTATGAAAATAGTGTTTTCGACCTTTTTGAAATACAGGTGATGACACACAGTTTGCAATTACTTTACAGAAAATAATCAAAGGACATGAGCAAGTGTGAACTTTCCTTGATATAGCGAAGTATTGTAGTCGAATGTCTCAACTTGACCCTAGACCTCGGGTTCTACAAAAATATCATCATTGCCCGGTGAGGACAATGTTTAAAGAAGCAATGTGATGTTATGCATAAGTAATGCGATGCATAATGCAAAATCCCAAGTAATTCTTCAATCATTACCAGTGAGATATATTTATGATTTATTTAAGATTTTCTTTAGTTTAAGTTTACTTCATAAGAAAGATAAACATATAAAATATGAAGAGTAAAGTACAATTATAATATAATTCTTAGGTTTCATGATATTATGTAATTATTACAAAGTTCATGTTTTAAGTTGTTATGGCTTTAAAGAAATGGTATGGTGTTTCTTTTGAAGTGGAAAAAATAATAACATTTGAAGAAAATATTATTTATGTTAAGTTATTCAACTCTGAAAATTAGGATTGAAGCTATGGTTTTGTAATAAGGTTTAATTGATTTGAGTTATTATATATCTAGCTTAAGATATCTTAGACCAAAGTAAACTATAAAAATGTAATTGGACTTGAGATATAGCATTTGTAGCATTATCAATTATTAGGGTTTTTCCTAAGCATAAATAAAAAAATGAAACCTTATAATTATGGAACTTTGTTTTAAAGATGTAAATTTAGCATGTGTAATATTTATAGATCATACTATGAGAATTTTTTCTTTATAAAGAAAAATAGGTGGATTATATTATAATTTATTTAGTGAATTTCAAGTTTGTTAAATATGATTATTTATGAATTGTTAATGATTTGCAAAGAATAACTTTGTAAATCCTTGACTTATAGTTAGTTAAAGATTTTAAAAGAATATTATAAAGTTAATTGTTTACACCTAGATTTTATATTAAATTATAAGTATGGGTTTAGACTACTTAGATTCAAAAGATTATGTTTTGAATAAGATCATCTCTTACTTAGGAAGGAATTTTAAATAATTAACAAAGTAGCTATATTGTTTTAATAATTTAGATAATTGAAGTTATATGATTTAGGAACTTTAAAATGTTTTTATAATAATATACTTAGAATTTTTCTAGTAAATATACTTGCTTGAAATCTTAAAAATGAATTTTATTTATTTTTAGGTATTATATTTATTTTTATTTTATTATTTTTTATATAAAATTTCTTAATTATTTAATGTATTTAAATATTTGTTTTATATTTTATTTGTAAAAATTTTAAGTTAGTATTTTTATGAGATAAGATATTTCTTTTTATTCCTAAAAATGATTTTTATTTATTTTTAGGAATTTTTCTAAATTTATTATATTTCATTTGGATGTTTAAGAGTGTTAATATTTATTTGTATTTTATTAAACTTAAATAAATATGATTATTTTTTTCTTAAGTGAATATTATTTTAATAAACACTTGGATGTATTAAATATATTTTTAGGATTCTTCTACATTTTTCTAGAGCTTAAAATGTTTAGAGGGTATTTTAATAATTTCCACTTTTGTTTTTATTTATATTGGGCCAAGTTCTTGGGCCCATCTATCCCAATCCACTTAGTGGGTCTAAACCACAGGACCCAACCGCGGTCGGTCAACTTGATCCACTCGACCCCTTCTTCCTTACATGTGAGCTCGATCCTCTCCTTCCCCCTCTCTGGCGACCTGGTGTCGTTGCCGCCGTCAGCGTTAGCGCCAGTGCTGCTCCGGCCGGTAGTCTGCCGATTTTGACCGCGCCACCTGCCGGCGAGCCTCCGGCTTGTACTTCTCTGTCAGTTCCCCGCCGCCACAATGCTCTACACCCCGCATTGATCCCCTTTGATGCTCGTTCAATCCGCCGCTACCGTTCGTGATATTGGACGACGCCCGTTGTCCCGGCTCTGCCGCTATGGCGGCCTGCCTCCGGTGCCTTTCCAAGCCACCTTCAGGTCGCCTCTTCTCAGAGGTGTACCCCGCGCCTTCTCCTGACCCACGAAGAATCCTAGGGTTCGTCGGCAGGCTCGACGTCGATGGCGACGCAGCTCAGCCCTCCTGGTTTCTCCCGGACTACTACCCCTTCTCGGGCTCCTGCTCCTCCATGCCCTCCTTGAGTCGATGCCGGCGGGACGACAGCGTGGCTGCAACCCCGGCGTTCATGGCCTGCTACCTATGTGGCCATGATGTGGTGTTGATACAGGTGCGATAGTGATGCTGCTAGTGCTGCTGCCGATGGAACGGTAGTGATGTCGTTACCGCAACCTCTCTACTGCGCTGCGCTCAGGCCTCGTCATGCCTACGCTACAGGTGCATGGCACCCACGGTGAGCTTAAGTTTGCTATGACCAACCTTTGTGCTGATGGCCTTAATCCATGGGTCTGCCGTAATGGTTTGTTGTGGTTGATCATGTGCTAGTGGCTTGGTCTTCAATTAGGAATAGTGGAGCTATTGGTGTTTGATCTATGGCCATACATCTCTGAATCTTGCAGAGATGCTCTAACCTGTTCCCTGATAGTGTGCAATTTCAGTTAACATGTTAACTGAATATCTGGGCTGGCTGGTAAGCTATGTTTTTATAGATTCCCAACTTGTGCCAGTGCTTGGTAGAGAATATATTCAGCTGATGGCTTAGCTGAATCCTGGTTGTGTTGATTGGGAAAATGATTCGAAAAAAATATGCCTTGCTTGCTAGCAGATGGATTATAAAAAAATGATGGTGGTTTTCTTTGGCTTGTATATGTGCTATTGACCTGGTGGTCAGATGATACAACAGCTTATGCTCTCTTCATCATATTCATATGATGTTTGATTATAGAATGATTATTGTAGCTTTGCTACTGTATATCCAATGATTCCTATCTAGATTGGCTGAGGAAAATGATTTGAAACAGTTTATTTTGTTTGCAGATGATAACTGATGTAATTGAGTTTTGGGGTGAGATATACATGACAATCTGAACCTATGGTTCAGAAATGATCATAGCCCCCTATGGAGTAGATTTGTATTACTTTAAACTGATTCCTGGTTTAAGAACTAGGAAGATGATTTGAAACAGTTTCCTTTGCTTGCAAATGAGCTCATAATATGTTAAATGGTGAGGCTTAAATAAAGTAAAGAGATTAACAGCTCTGATGTACTAAGTTGCTATTGTGGGGCCTCTATTTTGAGTGTGCACAATAGAATTCCTTAATAGCATGAGTTGTTGTTTAGTTTTAGCCAATGATGCCAAGTCCGAGTCTTTACTTGTGTTGCACATGATCACATATCATTGTTGCCTTGCAACTGATTTGGCTAATGTCTAACTATTGCCATTAAGGCAGTATCTTATGATTCCTAGATGTATCTATCTAGGAAAATGATTATGTGGTGCTATACTCTTGTGTTGTGTGGATTCACTAGTGAGATGCCACTGTGATGCCTCCATTAGGATGGAACACAGTGGTTTCACCTACTAGATCATTTTAAATTTGTCAACTAGAGTGTGGCAAAAGGATACCATCTAGTTTGTATGATCTAGATGCACCACCCTACTATTTGATCTTGGTCCATGATGCACAAGGCGGAGACTCTAGTTTCTTAGAGAGATAAGAATAGATTCCACATGTGTTGCCAAATCCTAGGATGATCTTGTACTCCATTTGAGTATAGATCTGAGGATACAACCCCTATTCCAACAATCATGCCTCTAATTGTTAAGAATGGACTGCATGATTTCTGGATGCTAACCTGATGTGCAGAGTAAATAGATGGATGAATCTGGAGATGTTTGTGGTGAGCTTGATGATCTGCTAATCCTGAGTTGGTTGTGGATGTTGTGGTGATTATGTTCTGTTGCTAGATCTAGTGCTTTTCTTGCTCCTCCTTGCACTCCTGGCCTGCTCCTCCTTGTTGCTCATTTGGCCTACTCCTTATGCTCCTGACCTCCTCCTGGTGTCCTTGGATGGCTCATGTAAGCATATAGATGTTGATTGGGTGATGGATTGGATAGATGTTTGGGTGATGAACTAAGATAATATGTGTAGATCTTGGTGGTGTTCTGAAAACAGTGTGATTCATATATGTGGAAATAGAGAGATGGGATATGAGCTTGTACAGTTTGGCTAGTGTGTTCTGTTGGGTTCTGTGGAGAAGCTGAGGTTGGTTATCTAGCTACGGCTGGTTTTCCTCATATCACTACATGTTGCTTGTTCTCTAGTGTTGACAACACATCCACATGCAGCTGTGTGTGAGCTGCTGGTGTGCTTGCATCACTTAAGTGGATCAGATCAACTGAAACTAGATATTTTGCTGAGTACTACTATTTTACTTTTTACCTTCCTCTCAATTGGTGAAATTTGCCCCTATTTACCTATGATGTGGTTCTGAGGACAGATTTGAAATAAGAACAGATACTATTTCATTTGGTGAAACTTGCCCCTTTTTTCTAAATAAGCTCAATGATGAACAGTAGCAGTGCATTTCACTGCAAACACTGAGAGCACCCTAATTAACACTAATCGCTTTCTTTTTGTATTATTAGTATTTGTTTACAGGTACCAAGAAAAGTATAGGAATATCAATACTAGATAGGAATTTAGTTTTAGGTGTTTTCTTTTTACCATTTTTGTAAATTCCTTTTCTATCAAGAAATTATATAAGGCATTGTAATGCATTAGGTTATCTTATTATTATTGTATCCATTTCTTATCATTTCTTTGTTGTAAAAGGATAATATAAGATATAGAATTCTTTTAATAAATAATTCTTCTATTTGTTTCATTGTTGTATTCCTTTATTCTTTTATTGTTAAAGAACATTGTAATATTGGATTTTAATCATCTTTATACTTTTGTTTCTAATACTTGTATTTGTCTTATTGTGATTAATTATTATAAATCAAATTTCTCCCCTCATAATTCCAAAAAAAATAGAGGTCATGTCAAAATTCATCACACTCCCCCTTTGATGACACTAAACCTATTTCATCGGAGTGAGAATTCTGATCACTCCAGTCTTTTAATTTGGCAAAAAAATACCCGAATTTTCAGATGCATGCATGCAGATGCACAAAATCCTAAATCTACCCTTCGTTTAGTCCTAAATGCTGAGATGTTACATGTAATGACCAATCAAATCTCATAGGATCATGAATGTCTAGTATTGCATTGGTATGCCTTGCTCAGTCCTGTCAATTGCCCCACTATAATTTGTTTACCCAGCATATTATGTTATTTATTTTAAGGAGAACACCTCTAGTGAACTATGGACCCCGGTCAAAACTTTACCATTGATACTTCATCCACTATTACTATTTACTTTCTACAAGCAATCATTACCTTCCACACCATACGTTTAATCTTTTGTTTTCAGAAAACCGGTGAGATTGACAACCTCACTGTATGTTGGGGAAAGTCTTGAGTTTGTGTTGTGCAGGTTCCAAGTTGTTAGCAACACCTTGGAGTCGTTTCCTTCCTCCTACTGGTTCGATAACCTTGGTTTCATAACTGAGGGAACACTTACTGTTGTGCTCATCATAACTTCCTCTTGGGGTTTCCCAACGAAGCTCTACAGTGATCTGAGCCGCATCACTACTCCCTCTTCTAGAGAGATATTAGAAGTAGGATTTCAAGTCCTAGTAGGACTTCTCATTTCCTTTCCTCCACACATACATAGAGAGAGTATAAGTAGGACTTTGTGTCCCGGAAGGACTCCTTCTTCCTTCTCCAACTCCACTAGGGGAGGGAGTACGAGTCCCGGAGGGATTCCTTCCTCCCCTGCCGCCTCTCCCCACCAGCTGTTCTATGGGTCGGCCAGGGTTTCCCACCCCCCTTTCCATGTGTGTGCGGCCCGGTGGGAACCATGCGGCCCCTCCGGCACATGGTGCTCCACTAGGATAATTACTTTAATTATTAATATTTATTCTGAAGCTTTCCAAAAAAAATCCGAACTCGTTCGAATTACTTTCGGAACCTTCCTAAAATATTGCCCATGTCTTCCATAACATGTATAGAATGACTCCGTACATTCTCATTGATATCCCGAACACCTTCGAAACATTCCGAGACACTGATACTTTCTTTCAGGATTACTTAATTCAACAATCATAATCACACTCATGATCTAAATGCCGATAACGTATTAAGTGTGTGACCCCGTAGGTTTGGATATTCATGGAATGTCTGAAACTCCTTTCACGATAATGATTACTATTAGCGTCTTGATACACATAGTAATCCCCACAAATGACATGAAGATCTTAGTCATGTGAACCATAGTATTATATATGATACATATCACATTACTTTGTTAATACTTTACATTGTCCGAGATAAAACACTAGGTTATTCTCATTACCTGACATGTAATCTTTACTCATACCTTACTATCGATGTCCATGTGTTCAACAACCTGTTCACGTGTCCGGTCAGACGATGACAAACATCATAGTACTTGAGTGGTCCTAGAGTGTATCTCTCCATCGTCAGGAGTAGGAATTCCTGCAAGCACACCATGTGAATAATTGGCATACCATATGGTAGGAGCAAAGACCAACTTTATAACTAGTCTTGTTTGGAGAAACGTTTGAAGAATCCTGTCACATCCATATTGTACCCAATCCCACATGTGTGTTGTGGTCAAACGAAGTTTATTAAAGGCAATACTTTGTTTATGAGAAACTACTGATAACATATATTGACGATGTCTTTCATTATATCATATTAGGTACATCCATCGTCCTTATTCTCCTAACAAATCTGATCGCATATATCATTGGAAACTCCACAACACTTTGTCGTCTTGCCCATAGTCAGAAACCGGGACTATCGTTGATACATGAACTAGTATTAGTGGAAAGACCAGGGATGTCTTGTTGGTGTCTATTATTCCACACATGTATTAGGATTTTCCTCTAAATACACTTCATTCGAAACTAATACAATTATAACATAGAACAATAAACTTAATTATAAAATATAAATATGAATGATAATATATTTATATTGCCTCTAGGGAATATTTTCATCAACGATCGCCATCGATCGATGGTGAGAAAGATGGCCAGGCATTCCTTATCATATGTGGACAGGGTCTGGCTCTTGGGTCCAAGAGACTTTCTAAGGAACACCACAGGATGGCCGCGATGCATCAGCATAGCCCTAATCCCCTTGTCGCACACATTGTTTCCAGGATGAATTCTAGCTAGAAGTTGGGTAGCGCGAGCACTGGCACATCGATGAGTGTGACCTTCAAAGCGGTGAATGATTCTTGCCAGTGGTTTCTCCATATGTATTATGCGTTCTTTTTTAGCAAATTTGTCAGGGGACGGCTGTAGCGCCAACATTGTGTATAAACTTGCTGATGATATGCCCAAGGTACTGTCAGGGAATGGATGTAGCGGCCAATCCTAAGAATCCCCGGAGCTATTTGGCATTTTGGGGTCTGGGCCAGTCCTTGAATGCTTCGATCTTCGATGGGTCCATGGTGACCCGTGCTTTGCTGATGATATGCTCAAGGTACTCGAGCGGCTACTACTGACATGGGTATGATCAATTGGGTCCCTATGCTTAGTCACCCTAGGCTCATAAAAGATTATGGCCCACGAAGGCCCAATGAAGTCCAAGAAGCACCTGATAGAATAAGGACTTATCTTGACTGACAAGGAATATCCAGGAACCGACATAGAGTTTGAATTGAGAATATTAACTTGTAACCTCTCTGGCTATGGATCCAGGACCCAACCTCTCATATAAAGGCTAGGAGGACCTAACGGAGAGGGCACCTTAGTTCTTCCTGCAATCCGCCGTGAGCTAGACCCAACTAGCAAACCGGTGACTTTGAAACCGAGTTTTCTCAATAATCAGACTACATCTACTTTCTTGTTTGTCTGATCAACCGACGAAATCCACAACGCTCTCTTTTCCACCAAACCCTAAGCCTATAACAATGGGCATTGCCGAGGTCACCCCTTGTCAATTGGCGCTGTCTGTGGGAAATCTGAGCATTGGAGCCATGGATTAGGCGGCTTCCCCTTCATCAACAAACCGACAATCAAGGTTGGCGAGGTCCATGTCGATCTCGCTGGTCCGTGCCCACGCACCCCTACGTCGGCTCTTGCAGAGTTCTCCCAGGAGACCGTTCTCATGATCGGAAGTTTCCACTTCCATGTTGAAGCACCTAAGAACATGTGCCTTTCGGCTCTGCTCAGCCCGGATCCGTCGGCTGTACCAACAACTCCAACATCATCTATCAGCTCAACAGGAAAAGTCGTCTCTGATCCGACCAATATTGAAGAAATTTGCGGAGACTCCGCTGATCTAGAAGATCTGGCTGACGCATATGATAGCCTCTCTTTCGGCTCGATCTCTGAATCCACACTGTAGTGCAGCCTAAGTTCATCTAGCTCAATTCCTGACGATGCCGAAGAAAGCGCTAACTCCGGAATCAATAAGGGGGAATCATAACCAGAGCAGGATCCCTAGGACTTCGCTGGATCACAAAACATCGTCTCCTATGAGTTTAGCAATGACAACAACCACTCAAGCATGAGGCACCGTAAAGTGTGTGTGATCCAAGATGAAGGAACCTCGTCACCTCGCGATTCCAATGGTAACCTGATAATTAGCCCTCATGATATTTTGTCGGATGATGCCCCAGGATGTCGCGAGGGCAGGGAGACTCCTCCATAAGGAGAACTTCGAGTCGTGAACCGAGGAGGAGAGTGCATCGAACGCCTAACATTCCAATTTGCACCTGCGGTCTGGCAGAAAGCTCGAGACGCAATATCGGGTGCAATACCCATGATAGCAAATGCCATGAGAGAGGAACTAATGGCTTACCAGTACTTGCTACATCACAAAAGAAAAGATCTGCTACGACTGCAACGGTCCCTGGATGAAAGAAAAAGGCTGAACGACGAATCTAGCTTGCATCAGGCGCAGATCAGCTCCACTCGAAACTCCGGCAACGTGACCGGAGGAACACAACCCAGGCGGAGCGCTTCGCGGCTGCAATGTATCCTCGAAGCCGAAAGGCGCGAGATGGCATGAGACTTGGATTTATCGTTCATGTCAGTTGATTCTACGGGTAACATCAAATAAAAAATAGCACATGTCGCTCTCATTGTTGCTCAAACCTACCTCCTGACCTACCCAGCCAGGAGCCGATGATCCAATAGCAGCTATTCATTGTTGTGCCCTCATGGGATTATGGATGGTAGGCGACACTCTCGCACAAGGAGAGCAAGGAACCATACAACAAGCTGGCAAATCACCATGCCGTCACAGCAGCCCTCAGCATGCAGGGACCACACGACGATCTAGCTCCCCCCATCACATATGCTTCTCACGGGAGAACGATGCCAGGAACAACATCACACAAAGGAGGGTGGATAAATCCAAAGAAGAGCACGACAGTCGAAGATATTCTGACAGAGAAAGCGATGATGAGCATGAACCTTGTGGGGCCAGCTACTTTACCTATCGGGTTCGCAAGACTCTGGTACCCAAGGATTTCAAACTCCCTCATGACCGCCAAAAATACGATGGACTCCAAGAACCAGCAGCATGGCTAGCCGATTACCTGCAAACCATCAAACTCCTAGGCGGCTCCAAGGCTACGGCAATGCAAAGCCTTCAGTTACACTTAAATGGTGCAACACGATCAATTACCCGCGGAATCAATCAGCAGTTGGAGCGATTTGGAGGACAAGTTTATCCACAACTTTAATTCCATGTTTAAGCAACCCGCATCTATTGAGGAGTTAAGGGCCTGAAGCAGAAACCCGGGTAATCTATATGGCATACATACATCGATGGGACATCATCAAAAATTCCACGAAGCACATCTCCGATGAAAGGGTGAAAGACGCCTTCAATGATGGTTTGCAGAGGAAATATTTCATCGAAGAGATGGGACAGGTGAAGCCGAATTTTTTTATCATTTGATGGATATGGCGAACCATTTGCTGATGGCGAAGATGCTGTCCACAACAATGCGGGCGCTGATGATGGCGTTTTGACGCCTCGTTGGGAAACCCCAAGAGAAAGGTATGATGAGCACAACATCAATTTTTACCTCAGTAAGAAACCGAGGTTATCGAACCAGTAGGAGGAAGGAAATGACTCAAAGGTGTTGCAAGCAACTTGGATACCTGCACAACACAAACTCAAGACTTTGCCCCAACGAACAGTGAGGTTGTCAATCTCACCCGTTTGCTGTAACAAAGGATTAACTGTATGGTGTGGAAGGTAATAGTGGTTTGCAGAAAGTATCAGTAATAGTGGAAGATGTATCAATGGTAAAGATTGGACCGGGGTCCATAGTTCACTAGAGGTGTTCTCCTTAGATAAACAAACATGGCATGCTGGGTAAACAAATTACAGCAGGGCAATTGACAGGACTGAGCAAGGCATAACAATGCAATACTAGACATTCATGATCCTATGAGATTCGATTGGGCAATACAACAAGATACATACTGCCATCCAACTGTATCTATGACTAGAAATCCATCTTCGGGTTATCATCCGAACCCCCTCCAGTATTAAGTTGCAAGGAACAGACAACTGCTTTAAGCAAAGTGTGTAAGGTAAACTGAAGGGAATATGCCCGAGAGGCAATAATAAAGTGGTTATTATCGTATTCCTTGTTTATGATAAATGTTTATTTTGCATGCTATAATTGTATTAATACGGAAACGTTAATACATGTGTGTTTAATAAACAAACAGAAAGTTCCTAGTTATGCCTCTCTCTCATAAACTAGCTCGTTGATTAACAAGATGATCAAGGTTTCCTGATCATGGACATTGGATGTTGTTAATAACGAGGTCACAACATTAGTGTAATGGTGTGATGAACATTCATCTGAAGTATAGCATTACGATCAAAGTCATTGAGTTTATATTGCTATAACAACTTACGAAGTGATCCTAATCCTTAGACCATGAGATCATGTCAATCACTAACACCGGAAGAGTTTCTCGATAACATCAAACGTCACACTGTAACAGGGTGATTATAAAGATGGATTCAGAACTAATAAAGTGTTATGTTGAGGCCCATGGATCTAGAGTGGAATTTGTTCATCCCGATGACGGATAGATATACTCTGGGCCCTCTCGGTGATATCACATTGGTTAGCTTGCAAGCAAGTGATTTGATCACTAGAATGTTATATCACGGGAACGAGAAAAGAGTGCATGTCAGTAACGAGATCAAACTAGGTATGGAGATACCGATGATCGAATCTGGACATGTAATATATCGCGAAACAAAAGGATTAAGATACTAGCGTAAAAGGTTCCGACGATCACAAGAAAGTCATCGTTGAATGTGTGGGAGTCAGTATGGGTCTCCAGATCCCGCTTCTGATTATTGATCCGAGAGGGGTCTCGATCATGTCCGCATTATTCATGAACCGTAGGGTGACACACTTAAGAGACACCGACATCCATTTGGAGCAAAAGTTTCATGCCGAAAAGAATAACAAGCGTAGGAATTTATTTCACTAGATACCGATACGGGTTTTCGGGTGAAATTGCAGAAAGTGTTTCTACATGTGAAATGAAATACTAGCAAGGGGTTATATGTGAATGTTTGTCATGAAAGTAATTGACAAAATTCTGAATAAATAAAAGGATTTTTATTTAATGAGAGCTTGCATTAAATTTGGTGGAAATTTAATGGGAATTTGAGTGGGTTTTGAGTGGAGGGAATTGAAAGGCATTTGAGTGAGTGGAGTGTCCACCCACATGAATGCGGAAGAGGTGGGGGCAGCCCCATGGCTGGGCGCATGGCCCCTTGGGTGCCCCCTCTCCCTATAAAAGGAGCCCCCCTCCCTCTCTCTCACTCACACCTCCTCGTGAAGGATCTCTCTCCCCCTCTAGAATTTATCCCCCATGGTCTCGGACTAGCGAGATACATGTTCCCGGTGGCTATTCGGCAAGAAAGAGTTGTGCTTCCGCTGCATCGCTGGAGCGAGGAGGCGGAGGTTGCTCGGTGCCTCGAACGTGTGTGCGAGCACGGATGCGCTGCTGTTTTGCGGCGCTAGGACTTCCTCTCGATCTTGAGATCGGCAAGAGATCATCTACATCAACCACGAGTTTGGACTCGTTAAGCTTTGTCGGTCTTCAAGGGTATGTTCTCTACGGATATACATCCGCCTGTTGTTTGTATCTAGTAGATAGATCTTGGTACATAGTTCCCATCATAGGAAATTTTTTGTTTTCTATGCTGCGAACCCTACAGTGGTATCAGAGCCGGATCTATGCGTAGATACTTTGCACGGGTAGTACACATATGAGTATGTGGGCGATGGTGATCATTTTATTGCTTCTTAGTTGTACTTTGGATATTGGTGGCATAGTGGGATGAAGCGGCCCGGACAAACTTTACATGTCCTCGCACATGAGACCTGTTCCACGCTTGACATGCAACTAGTTTTGCATAAGTGGCTAGCGGGTGTCTGTCTCTCCTACTATAGTCAATATCTAATTTGCAACGAGTTGTCAACAATTTGGTTATCCTCGTTATGGTTCATGTTCATAGGTAAGAACAGTTCTATCTACGAAAGCCCTAAGCCACGTAAAATTTGCAATGGATAAATTAGAGGCGTCTAGTTTAGATTGTTGTTGGGCTAGTGTTATGATATGGTGATGTTGTAAGTAGAAGTATGAGATGATACTCTTACAACACACATAGCGTGTAAGTTCCATAGACCTTGGCCTTACACATAGAGGTATGATAGAGATCATACTACGATGCACATGATGGAGATCATATGCGGGAACCATATCATTTCACTTACAAACATGTGATGTTTGATTGCATCTTATATTGCTTGTTTGGCGTTTTATTAGCATAATAAGATGATCCCTCATTTAGATATCAAGATAAGAATGTGTTATTCCTTAAGTATGCACCGACAATGTTTCGTCGCTTCAAGACATCACGTGATGATCGGGTGTACTTGAATCCATGAGCATATCTCGGGTGTAAGACAGTTACACACGCAAATACTAAGGTTCTTACTTGATGAGCCTAGCATGTACAGACATGGCCTCAGAACACGGACCGAAAGGTTAAGCATGAGTCATATGTTTTTGATATGATGACCATATGGATGCTCGCCTTTGAAGCTACACCGACTCACGTGATGATCGGACTTGGTGTAGTGGATTTGGTTCATGTAATCACCAAAAAGGCACGAGGGATGTCGTTTTTGAGTGGGAGTTCATTTCTAATTTGGATTAGTAGAACTCAATTTATCATAAATTAAATCAAAGTGAATTTGCATAATTTGTTGTAGTCATTGGCATTCGTTCACCACCTTATGCATAGTTGTAATTGAGATAATAGAACTATAGAATTCTGGATATATATACTTTACGAACTGGTATCGTATTGTGTTAGTGTCAATCTAAAGTTTAAAGTCCTATTGCAAACTTTTAGCAAACTCTATTTACTCCGTGAAATTTAATAGTTGGTATTAAATGGAGAGTAACAATTCCAGTGTTAGTATCTTAAGTATCATGTTTGCCTCCACGATTCTTGATTGTTTTAATATCAAGTTTATCTAGGAGCTGAAAGAATTGTTTCAGAAACCATCATGTGTGGCAGATATAACGATATCTGTAACAATGTTTTGGTTGCAATATGATAGAGTATAATATATGTTCTCATATTGGATGAGAATTTGCAAAGGTTGGAGATGCTAGACATCCTAATCATCCAAAAGGGTTTTAGAAAGTAATGTTATACTCATGATTCGCCTTTATAAGCTATAGTAGCTTGATCATGAATGTCGTCATGATAAGGGCGAATAGAATATGTATGTAAAATGTTTACTTGTTGAGGTCCCAACCTTTAATAAGGTAGAGATCCCTGTGTTTAAAATGCTAGTCCCTGGATCAATAGCTAGCATCCACAGTTTAGATGTAATATCAAGAAACAAAGGTCATAATAAAACTTTATAACCAGGAATAACATAATTTTATTACATCTTTACATAGCTCATTTGGCTATTACATTACATTGCAGCGGAATAACTATAGTCATGCGGCCTTCATCTTCAAAGTGCCACAGGCAGATGTTGGTTGTAGACTTTGTAATCCTAATCAAACAATCTTCACTAAAATCAATCAAACCTGCAACATTACAAGTTACATCCACAAGGGTCAATACATTTGAATTGTATTGGCAAGTGATACTAGGGTAGTATAGTGGAGTCTAACATCTACATGCATTTGGCTAAGTGGAGTTGAGGCTTGCATTGCTCAAAATAAATTTCTCTTATCATTTTGAAAACACTAAGTTTTTGTTTTGACAAAATCTTTTCCAAGGCATCTCTCAATCAAAGATTGAAGACTTCAAACAACCCTTGTTCAAACCCCAAGATTTTAACTTAGAAATTTGAATGACGAGATTCTTGATTGCTTCCATGTCTTGTTGCTCAAATTGTCCTTTACCAGGGACATGGCTAAGTACTTAGGTTTTACACTCTGCAGAGGTGGTGCACTTCCCCACATGACTTGGTTTCCCAAGACAAGATCTTTCAGAAGCTTTCCCTTAGACCAAAATGGACGCGTTCCAACCTATCAAACACTATCACCCACTGTCCATATGGCTAAGTTCTTGCAACCTATATGATCCAGGTAGAGCCCATAATGCCAAGTGGCTGCACTTGAAGCTTCTCAACATTTGACATCTCAAATCTCTTTGTTCCTGGGTGGCCATCCACAAGTGAGATACACAAGGTAAACCATAAACATGGGCCTTGTGAACCACTCAACACAAACCATTCCTTCCATTCCACCCAGGTAGTTCATTAACTTAGTTGTTTTATTAAACAAAAACACAAGTCCTCAGACTTAGAAACTTTTCCATAGTATGAATATATTTCCACCCTTGTTTTCTATTAGCTAAGCTAAGCATGATAGTAGTAGGAGTCTTAACTTAGGAAGTAATCCAATAAGGTTTCATCTACTAGGTTTTCCTAAAGCAAGGTTTACACTTAGCAAAAGTTCCATGCAAGTTTTACTTAGAGAAAATCACTAATGCATAGAGAAAGTAATGGGACAAAAAGTATGAAGCATCACTTGCCTTTTTGGTAGAGGGTATGAATTCACTCCTTGTCCTTGCAACAATTACACTCTTCAAGTCACTACAATCAATCAAGCAAGACACAATCTCAATCTACCAATCAAGCAAAACACACATAAAAAGACAAAGTCAAAGTAATGCATGCAAGCATGCCAAGCTTTGTTTTGTTTGAAAAGAGGTTCCTAATGGGTCATAAACATTTGAAAACACCTATTGGTCATTTTGTAAGGTGGCAAAGTCATTTGCAAAAGATTTCACTTCATAAACCATTTTAAAAACAAAGTATCATTTTATGTGGTGTAAAAATATTTTTACTAGGGCATTAATCTATAGGGTTCACCAAATATGTTTTCAAACCATAAAACTTGGTATTTGGGGTCAGTGAGTTTAAAAAAAAGCATTTTCCAAAGGTTTTCTTCCAAAACCATTTTTAATAAATAAACCCACATTTCTATTTGACTAGAAATAGTTTAAATCAAAGAATCATTATTTTGTTTCACCAAACTCATTTTTGACTCCACAAAGTGTTTCCTAGGGTCAGTAGGTTCAAAATACTCCATTTGCAAAAGATTTTAATCCCAAAATCAATTTTAAACAATTTTTACATCCTTAACAAGCATATAAATGATTCTGCAAAAATAAGCAATCTAACAGATACTATTTACTAAACCAAGGGCATGGTTGGCTAGGGCTTGTTCTCCTGATTCCAACGGTATAAAATTTGTAATTTTTGGACATGTGGTTTGAAATTAATGGATTTTTCAAATTAGAACATCAAATAGATCAAATCTGTTTTTATTAGAACAGACAGGGCCACGTGGCTTGCTCCTATTCGCCAGTTCCGGTTCGCACGGATCGTTCGCTGAGGAGCGTTGGATTTAAATTAGATCGAGTGGCTCAGGATCAAACTTACCTCTTCGTCTAGATCTAATCCTAGCCAGTCAAAGCGCATCCTACGACTACAGCGTGTTTGCCAGGATCTGGCGGCGCTAGGTCAACGGTGAGCGGCGGAGCGGCCAGATGGTGGCGGCGCTAGCGAGGCAGGAAGCGAGAAAGGGAAAGAGTAAGCTCACCGCGTTCGTGACGTCGTGCTGATGCTCAACGTATGGCTTGTCCATCGAGGGGCGCTCATGGACAGTTGGGATTGCTCGCCGGAGATGAGCTGGGCCTCGGGCGGTCCTGGAGGTCGTCGAAGGCGAGGATAGGGGGCACCCTAGGACAAACGGGAGACACTGTTAGGTTCGCGAGAGCCCGGCGATCAACATCGTGTCTACGGGGAAGAGAGGGGAGGTCTGTTTTACCGGGGAGGCGTTGCCGTAGTTGGAGCAGACGGCGGCGCTCAGTGGTTTGTTGGAGTAGGGGTTCTGGGGCACCCGCAGTCGAATGGAAGGTGCAGGGAGATGCTCCTGGGAGTGGGGAAGGTGTGAGCTTGGTCGGGAGGCAAGGGGCGATGCGGTGCCGCCGGAATTTGGCCGAGAACCTCGTCGGAGACGGCGGCGGTGCAGAAGAAAATTGCGACAGCCTGGTGGCTCTCGAGGCATGGGGTTTGGGGGGAATGAAAGAGGAGGGGGAGGTGGTTAAACGAGCGTGATCGCGGGGGATTTCAATTTGCAGAATAACTCGCATTGATTCGGTTTAAAACACGGAGGAAACAGTCAGGGGCGAGTTCATCGGGGTGAAGACGACGATGATCTGGCTGTGGGGTCCACTGGCAGCGAGAGAGAAGAAAAGAAAACAAGGTCCACCAGTCAGTGTCTCTGTGGGTGAGATTTTAAGTGAAAAACGTTTCGTGGAGGGGGAGAAAGACTGGGATGGTACTGGGCTTAGTTGGGCTGCTGGGTTGGGTCGGCCAGTTTCTATTTTTTTCTTCCTGTTTGCTTTTTCTTTTTCTAATTCAAATTTCTGTTTTGAATTTCAATCAACTATTCAAACATTCAAACAAATCAAGCAATCACCATACTTGTAATGAGTTTTTGGTTCTGTTTAACAACATAAACCAAATCTCAAAAATAAAATATTATTTTTATTCATTTTAGGATCTATTTAATAATTAAATAAAATAGACCATAGCTATTTAATCAAAATAGGGTTTGATTTATTTAATAAAATTTCTATTTGAAATCCAAATATTTTCAAAACCAAATCAGTAGGTTTTATTTGAAAATATAAGATACTTGAAATACTTGTTTAAAATAAAATAACATTTTATTATAGGATCCATTATTAATTAAATAAAATGGACCTTAGTTATTAAATCAAATAGGTTTTGTTTTATTAAAATCTTTATTTGAAATCTAAAATAAAACCAAAACACTTCAGTAGGTTTTATTTGAGAATATAAAATACTTGGAAAACTTATTTTAAACAACTAAACAAGTTTTTATGGTTTAGAAATAATAAAACCTTTATTAATAAAAACTTGGATATTAAGTCCTTATTACTTTATTTAAATAAACCTTAATTATTTTTATCAAAACAAAATGTTTTATTTTCAAAAGCTTGGCCAAGGTTTAATTTGGTTCTATAAAATAATCTTTATTTATAAACCTTCCTTTTCATTTTGAGAACCAAATCCTTTTATAAAAGATTTCAAAATAGTAATAAAATATTTTTATTTTTCCTTTATTAAATGTTTTATCTTTTTAAATCCCTTTAGGATTTAATTGTTCAAAATAGGTTTGAAGATTCCCATTGGAATTCAAAAGGTTTCTTCTGGCCCTGAAAATCAAACAAAGTTTTTATTTTATTCATTTATTTTCACATTACAAGATTTGGAAAATCTTGGGATGTGACATTACTACACTAAAAGATTACTAAAGAATAGATTTTGAAAGAATACCGATCATTTTGATGATGGTGATCTACTTCAAAGTGCAAGTCCAAAGGTATTATTATTTGAATATACACGCTTTGGACTACATGTCATGTATATTGCGCCACTGTTGATGTTGATAGATTCTTTTAAAAGGAAAAGGAAATGCTGGAAGAGAATCTATAAAATATACTTGGCGGAAAAGAAAAGATTGGAAATATCCAATTTAGGTATATGGATCATATACCTGTTATGGTTGTATTCTTTGCTTATTAAACAATGTGGTCCTTGGGTATTGGATACCGAATTGGTTGGTATGAAATTTCATACGGAACGACGCAATTCATGAACCACAATGGCCTAAGTAACTAGCAAGAGAATATGTGATAATGTTCATCGAAAACAAACAAACCGTTGTTTGTATTTCTCGTTGACATCAAACCTTGACTTCAAGATTTGTTTTAATAATTGTTATTTAAATCAGGTATTATGAGAACAAAGGTTGTTCAAATAATTACCGTATTCCATATAAGATGGATGATTTACAAATCTAGTTGGAGAAATCACATCCATAAAACCTAATGCTAAAATGTCACAAGACAAATGATTGAAAGATCACTTACGAAGTGACATCGCTGTTTAAATTATATTGGTAAGAAAACATAAAGAATCTCCATATTCATGGATTTTTGGAGTCTTTGATTTGATCAAGTGACGCTTGTGAGACTTTCCACGTGATAATTAAAACTTCGCTCAAAGGCCAAAGAAGATCGAATGACTAAATTATTGGAATTTATACATATCGATGTATGTAGTCGATTATGTATAGTCGTAAGCGATGGATTTCAACTTCATATGCTTTCTCCGAAAATTTGAGTGAATGTTCACTTAATAAGAAAGAAGTATGAAATATTTGAAAATGTTTCAAAGACTTTCAAGATGAAGTGCAAAATCATTGTAACAAGAAAATAAATGGTTTATGATTTTATCATAAGGGATTTGTTTGAGTTACAAGTGTAACAAGAAAATAAATGAATTATGATTTTATCATAACGGGATTTATTTGAGTTGCAAGTTTAGCAAAACACTTAGATTTACATCTCCCGAAACACCATAGGAGTATGGAGTGTTTGAGATTTGTAATGGAACCTTGTTTGACATGGTTGGATCAAAGGTGTTATTTATAAAACTGCCATTATGTTTTAAAATATTAAAGCTTTAGAGACTTCCGCTTTTACACTGAAAAGAGCTCCATTTTGATCCGTTGAAATGACACCATGGAAGTTATGGTTTGGGGTAAAACCCAAGTTGTCATTTCTTAAATTTTGGTATGCTAAATATAAGTAAGATGTTTACAAACGAAGTCGGATGAGCATGTCTTTGTAGGTTATTTCGAATAACAATTGGTTATTCCTCCATAACACCAAGGACAAAAGGGTTTGTCGCTTGAAACGTGAAGTTTCTTGAAGAAGGAATTTTTCATAAATGTTAAGTGGGAGGACAATAGAACTTTGATAAGGTTAACGAACCTTAGCTATATGTGCTGAGTTGCGCAGCGCCGAAAAATGTTCCGGAGGCAGCCAGAATGCTCATGGATTACGTGCCTCAAATGTTGCGGTCACGGAGGTCTAAAGTTCCTATTGAACCAAGAAGGTCAGATAAACAATCAAATGATTGAGATTTGAGAGTAAATCATTATTGTTTGACAATGATGAACCGACTACAAAGAAGCGATGATGGGCCCTGACTCCGTCAAATGGCTTGAAGCCATAAAATCCGTGATAGTTCCATACACGAGAAATCAAGTTTTGAACTTGGAAGACCCTCCGGAAAGGTGTAAAAACCTGTCGGTCGTATTTGGATCTATAAAGAAACAGACATGGATGTTTCACATCTATGAAATAGTCGACATGCCGTAAAGTATTTTACGACAATGTTCAAGGAGTTGACTATGACAAGATTTGATCTTTCATAGCGATATTTAGTCTGGACGGATTAAAGTAGCAACCACTACATATAATTTGTTATATGGTAGATGAATAAACAAAACAAAGTTCTTCTAATAGAATGGTTACCTAGGACGTGTACATGACACGATCTAAAGGGTTTTGTTAATTCAAAGGTTGCTAAAAAAGGGCATGCAAACTTCAATGGTTAAAGTAAGCATCGCGGAGTTGGAATCTTCACCGTGATGAAAAAGAGTTTTCATCAGGAGACGATGAAGATGCTTGCATTTGCAAGAAATTAAGTGGGAGCACTAAGACATATTTCTAATACATTATGTGGAGGACATCTTGTTGATTAGAAATTATGTATCTTTTATTGACAAAGGTTAAGAATTTCATTTTGATAAAAGACTTAGGCAAAACCCGAATATTTAGCATGAATGTCTATAGTGGATAGACTGTGACGCTAATATGGTTATGCCAAACGTACATATATGAGATATTGAAGGAGTTCAATATAGAAACGACAAGAAGTAGTTCTTGTTGCATGGAAAGGAATTGAATCAAGATTCAAGTGTATCGACACTTGATAAGTGAAACAAGATTCAGGTGCTTTGACACTTGATGAGTGAAATCACAAGGATGTTTTGATCAATCATACCATGATATGTACACATCCAGATATGTCCTATGCTCTAAGTGTTATGAGCATATACCAAAATGAATCATAAAATGATCATTGGACGATAGTGAGTATATTGTTATGATCTTTTGGAAGAACTAAGAATATAGTTGTGTAGAGGTGACAAACAATTACAAATAGTTCATTGTAAAGTGTTACATTGATACTAGTTTTGTCACAAGATACAAATTAAATTTATCTCAATTTAAACTATGGGTGTCACAATGAAATGGAAAGAAAGTTTCCATGATGGATTTGGAAGAGTTCCAAAGTTAAGACATTGTGACGAATACTACAACAAAAGGCTAAGTATATGACTGCTATAGTAGCAGCAAAGGAGTGAATTTGTGTCAAGTAGTTTGTTATCAAACTAAGATGTGGTTCACAACAGGCTAACACTAAAGATATATTGTACGACAATATTATCAACGTGTTTTAACCCCAAGGAACTAAAGGTCTCACCAAAAGACCAAATTTATACAATGCCATCTCATTGGAGAATGAGTGATGTGTGAAGACGCAAAGACATGCAAATACACAAGGACCTGAAGCGTCAGATCCATAGATTATGTTAACCACTTGCAATTGCGTATATGGAACACCAGAAAGCCATAGGTGTTCAATACGCAAAGTTTTCAAACTAGATTATTGTCTCTAGTGCAAGTGGGAGACTGAAGGGAATATGCCCGAGAGGCAATAATAAAGTGGTTATTATCGTATTCCTTGTTTATGATAAATGTTTATTTTGCATGCTATATTGTATTAATACGGAAACGTTAATACATGTATGTTTAATAAACAAACAGAAAGTTCCTAGTTATGCCTCTCTCATAAACTAGCTCGTTGATTAACAAGATGATCAAGGTTTCCTGATCATGGACATTGGATGTTGTTAATAACGAGGTCACAACATTAGTGTAATGGTGTGATGAACATTCATCCGAAGTATAGCATTACGATCAAAGTCATTGAGTTTATATTGCTATAACAACTTACAAAGTGATCCTAATCCTTAGACCATGAGATCATGTCAATCACTAACACCGGAAGAGTTTCTTGACAACGTCAAACGTCACACCGTAACAGGGTGATTATAAAGATGGATTCAGAACTAATAAAGTGTTATGTTGAGGCCCATGGATCGAGAGTGGAATTTGTTCATCCCGGTGACGGATAGATATACTCTGGGCCCTCTCGGTAATATCACATTGGTTAGCTTGCAAGCAAGTGATTTGATCACTAGAATGTTATATCACGGGAACGAGAAAAGAGTGCATGTCAGTAACGAGATCAAACTAGGTATGGAGATACCGATGATCGAATCTCGGACATGTAAAATATCGCGAAACAAAAGGATTAAGATACTAGCGTAAAAGGTTCCGACGATCACAAGAAAGGCATCGTTGAATGTGTGGGAGTCAGTATGGGTCTCCAGATCCCGCTTCTGATTATTGATCCGAGAGGGGTCTCGATCATGTCCGCATTATTCACGAACCATAGGGTGACACACTTAAGAGACACCGACATCCATTTGGAGCAAAAGTTTCATGCCGAAAAGAATAACAAGCGCAGGAATTTATTTCACTAGATACCGAAACGGGTTTTCGGGTGAGATTGCAGAAAGTGTTTTTACATGTGAAATGAAATACTAGCAATGGGTTATATGTGAATGTTTGTCATTAAAGTAATTGACAAAATTCTGAATAAATAAAAGGAGTTTTATTTAATGAGAGCTTGCATTAAATTTGGTGGAAATTTAATGGGAATTTGAGTGGGTTTTTGAGTGGAGGGAATTGAAAGGCATTTGAGTGAGTGGAGTGTCCACCCACATGAATGTGGAAGAGGTGGGGGCAGCCCCATGGCTGGGCGCATGGCCCCTTGGGTGCCCCCCTCTCCCTATAAAAGGAGCCCCCTCCCTCTCTCTCACTCACACCTCCTCGTGAAGGATATCTCTCCCCCTCTAGAATTTATCCCCCATGGTCTCGGACTAGCGAGATACATGTTCCCAGTGGCTATTCGGCAAGTAGGAGTTGTGCTTCCGCTGCATCGCTGGAGCGAGGAGGCGGAGGTTGCTCGATGCCTCGAACGTGTGTGCGAGCACGGATGCGCTGCTGTTTTGCGGCGCTAGGACTTCCTCTCGATCTTGAGATCGGCAAGAGATCGTCTACATCAACCACGAGTTTGGACTCGTTAAGCTTTGTCGGTCTTCAAGGGTATGTTCTCTACGGATATACATCCGCTCGTTGTTTGTATCTAGTAGATAGAGCTTGGTACATAGTTCCCATCGTAGGAATTTTTTTGTTTTCTATGATGCGAACCCTACATAAAAAATTCACTTGTTCCATGCACAAGAGACCGTTGTTTTATCCCTAGCGGCAACAACACATCTACAAACTTAGAGATTTCTGTCACTTCCCTTAGATTAAATAGAGGCATGAACCCACTATCGAGCATAAATACCCCTCTTGGAGTCACTAGCAACTACTTGGCCAAGATAGCTACTAACAACGAAGAGCATGCAAGATCACAAACAACATAGACATGATAGAATCAATAAGACAAAACCATTAATCAATCTGACATACTGATCTCAATTTCCATCGGATCCCCGCAAACACAACATGCATGATTACAAATAGATGAGATCTTGATCATGGACGGAGCTTAAGATCTAAACATGATAGCACAAAGGAGGAGATACAACCATCTAGCTACTACATGGACCCGTAGTCCAAGGTGGAACTACTCATGCTTCATACCGGAGGCTGGCATGATGAAGAAGAATGCCTCCGGGATGATCTCCCCTCCGGCAGGGTGCCGGGAAGAGCTTCAGATCCCTCCTGATCTAGGGACGATGGTGGCGGCGGCTATAGACGGTTTCGTGGAATATTGATCGGGTACTTAGGGTTTTGGCATCGGGGGGTCTTTATAGGTGAAGAGGCGAGGCAGGGAGCGCCCAGGGTGGTCACACCCCCTAGGCACGGCTAACCCTAGCCTGCACCGCCAGGGGGTGTGGCCCCCTGGTGCCTCCCCTAAGTCTTGTACTCTGGCTCCGTGTTCCCCACGGTAAAATATTTACTTTGGCTTTTGTCCCGTCCAATTCCGAGAATATTGATTTTCTGCCTTTCTGGATCCAAAAACAGAAGAAAACAGGAAACTGGCACTGTGGCATCTTGTTAATAGGTTAGTATCGGAAAACATATAAAAACACCTAAAAGTGTAGACAAAGAAAAGTAAAGTAGATACTAAACAAGCATGGAACATCAAAAATTATAGATACGTTTCCGACGTATCAAGCATCCCCAAGCTTAACTCTTGCTCGTCCTCGAGTAGGTAAGCGATAAAAAGAATAATTTTTGAGGTGACATGCACCATCAAAATCAAGATCAAACCATTTGCAAGCATTGAAAGCTGGGATCAAAGAACTCTAAACATGAGCATGAAAGATGGAGTTCTAACAGTAAAATAGTAACTATGCATGCAACATGAAAGGCTACAAACAAAGATCATGAATAACATGCATTGAAAAACGTTTTGTTTGTTTCACATACAGAAAACATGGCATAGTGGCATTCAGCTTGTCCCTCATGGAATAGAAAATAGATGCATAGGACACCTTCAAAGTTCATAATAGTGACTAGATACAAATAGCACAAGAACAAGTAATATCAACAATATGCATCAATCAATAAGTTTTGGGACAATGCACATAGAACTAAGAATGACAACTATGCTCTCTTAATTGGTGCCTAAGGATAGAAGGTGGAGACTCAATATAATGGTGGAAGAAAGGCCCTTTATAAGGGAAGCAGGGATTTCAAGTCTCAAAAAGAGCTTCCAAAAATTATGGTACTTGTTAGCTTCCAGCTCTCATTGCCCCTATCATAAGCATCTTGAAGTGATTAAGGATAAAGTGAACAAACTATGGTGTATATGCTTGACAAAGTATAAGTTGGCAATCTCATGTCTCTTGAATATGAGGGCCGCTCCTCATGCTACTCAAGTTTAGTTACTTGAAAGTTCTTGTCATAGTAAGTACATGTGTATCATAAAGAACTGCCAACGGGGTACCCCTTGCACATGGTACATGAGCTATCTTATAACCAAAATGACAAGGCAGACAATGAGCATCTCAGTATTCTTCTTATTTACCATGGGAATATGGTGATTTTCTCTCTCTTTCCTCTTTTCTCATATTTTTTTTTCTTTTTATCAGTCTCTTTTTTCTATCTCTTTTTTTATAAGAAGAATGCTTCATAGATGTCATTACGGTGATGCTGCAAGTTTCCACCATGATTAGGCATGGCTTAGGCTAACGGCCTAGGCGTTTCTCTAACATACATACATAACTCCATGGACTTACAATCTCCCCTTTCATTTCACATCGACGACATCCATAGACAAAAGAGCATGATATCAACTGTGTACAAAGTACAAGTGCAATGTTTAAAGTGTTCCCCGTGACAACACGGTTCTGCTAATTCCAACGTATAAGTGCAAGCATATATAACATAAATGACACAATAGTTCAAGTTTATTAGGGGCAAGAAAAATAAAGTGTGCCATCAAGTTCGTGAGATCTTTAATCACTAAGTTTTCACATAACAAAATACTTTTTTTAATTGGAAGGTAGATGAAAACAAGAATATACTTGGAATGGTGTAACACACCATGCATAGGAATTTATAGTGGACGCTTTGAATAACTTGGTTTCTTGGGAGTTCGATGCATGAGTAGAACTTACTCATACAAGTGGAGTCTAGCAAAAGACTGTGAGCGACCAACTAAGAGAGCAATAATGGCCATAATCATGCAGAGCGACAAAACATTACTAATCAAAGCATAAAGTGGTACTACAAGTCAAGGACTAAATGATCATAGAGGCTATGGTGACTTGTTCATAGTCATAACATGGTGCGAGCATGTGCCAAGTCAACCCAAACAAAGCATCAAAGGAGAATACCACAATACTATGCTTTTGTATGCTAAAATAACGCATGATTCTTTCAAGGAACACTAAGCAATCCAATTGTTTGGAACAAATCATGCTACAACAATAATCACTAAGCATAAGGTCAAAACAACACCTAGCATGACATGCTAAAGTCTAAGTCACAGTCAAAGCAAGCTCCTCTTGTACTACTCAAGCAAGAACTTTCTACTCCTTTCCAACACCAATCAACTTATTTGAAACAACACAACGAGAATGGGGGTCCAAACTACTTTATTCAAGAAAACTAAGCAAACAAAAAAACTGAGACGCTCCAAGAACAACACAACAGTGCATGAAACAAACAAAAAAGAAGTGTCTAGAAAGACCTGAGCTTTTTATTGGTGAAGAAGTGGATGCCTTGGGCATCCCCAAGCTTTAACGCTTGTACCTCTTGAATATTTCTTGGTATGACATGGGGTGGCATCCCCAAGCTTTATATTTTGTCCATTCTTCATCTCACTACATCATTCTCTCTCTATACCTGAATTTTTTTCCTTCATACAAAACTTCACACAATCTTTATTAGCAACATTAGTGTATTCAAAAGGTAATAGACCTTTGGGTTTAGATTTAGAACAGCAAAACTTCCACTAAAAACACAAGATACTGTAGCAATTCCCTCAAAAAGCTCAATTTCCCAAAAATAACCCAAAAAGGAATCAATAAGAAGCAAATGCAAATAATGGCAGAAATCTGTCAAAACAGACCAGCAGGTAGAAACCGATTTTTTCTAAGACCTTCTGTTTCTCAAATCAAAACGTGTTGAACTAACTAAAGTTAGCTAACAAACTGGGTGATTTATTCGCAAAATATAAGCTCAATCCTACTTATAGAGATTCCTCACGAATTTTTATGGTGGAGCACAAAAATCTGTTTCGGGATAGCAACTCCCCAAATCTTACTTCCCTCTCATTAGAGGTCATTCTTGGCACAAAAAGCAAACAAAAAAGGATAAGGAGAGGTCATTACTGAATTAATAACTTCCAAGACTCAAGAAAACTCTTAGGTTATCTCCCAACAAGTACTTTTCTTTAACGCGTTTAAGTTAGGCACAGGAAGGAAGAATCAAGTATTTTCAAATGAAGAAGCATTAACATTAAACCTTGCTTTCAAAGGAGGAACAAAAAGCAACTTCTCTCTCCTCATAGGGAAGTGTTCAATACCTTTCTTGAATGTAAATTGATATTTAATGGTGCCTTGTTTCATATCAATGATGGCACCAACAGTTCTAAGAAAAGGTCTTCCCAAAGTAATAGGACAAGAAGCATTGTATTCAACATTCAGAACATAGAAATAAATAGGGACATAAGCATTTTTAACCATAATAAGAACATCATTAATACTCCCCATGAGTTTCTTTTTAGCATTAACATTAAGTGGGACATCCAAATAACAATCTTCTAAATGTGGCAAATCAAGCATTTCATAAATCTTTCTAGGCATAATAGAGACACTAGACCCAAGGTCACATGAAGGTTTGAGATCAAAGTCATTCACTTGCATATTAATAATGGGTTCCCAACTATCTTCTGCTTTCCTAGGAATAGAAGCTTTGTGTTTCAACTTCTCTTCCTTAATTTTAATAAGAGCATCTGTAATGTGTTTGGTGAAAGCTACATGCATATCACTAGCATCAGGACTTCTAGCAAGCTTTTGTAGGAACATAATCACTTCAGAAATATTGCAACCATCAAGATCAAAATCAAACTTAGCATCACTAGTAGTAGCCTCATTGGGTTTATGCATAGTGATAGGAGGAATAGGGACTTCTTGTGGTTTAGTGGCATCCATATTGGTGGTGAAAGTGCACACACTATTGTTTCTAGCAATTTCATCTTCTCTTTCCCACTTAGCATGAAGTTGAGCTAACAGTCTAACATTTTCGTCAATAGTAACTTGTATGGAATGAGTAGCAGCAAAGGTACTTTCCAAAGTTTCAGGTTTAGCAGCCATTTTATTATTCAAAGAGGACTGTGCTTCAGACAAAGAGGAAATATTTTTGTCAACATTCAAAAGCTTTTCCTCCACAGTCTTGTTGAAAGTTGTTTTTTACTAATAAAGTCTTTGAGCATCACTTCAAGTTCAGAGGGGGCACTTCTAGTATTGTTGTAGGAGTTTCCATAGGTATTACCATTATTAGAAGGATAAGGCCTGTAATTGTTGTTACTACCAAAATTATTCCTATAGGCATTGTTGTTGAAATTGTTGTTTCTAATGAAGTTCACATCAACTTGCTCTTCTTGAGCAACCAAAGAGGCTAAGGGGACATTATTTGGATCTAAAGGAGCTTTCCCATTAACAAGCATATCCATGATAATAGCAATCTTATCACTCAAAGAGGAGGTTTCTTCAACAGAATTTACCTTCTTACCATGTGGAGCTCTATCAGTGTGCCATTCAGAATAATTTACCATCATATTATCAAGGAGTTTTTTTAGCACCCAAGGTGATGGTCATAAAGGTACCTCTAGCAGTTGAATCCAACAGGTTTCTTGAAGAGAAGTTCAGACCTGCATAAAAAGTTTGGATAATCATCCAAGCAGTAAGTCCATGAGTGGGACAATTCTTAACCAAAGATTTCATTCTTTCCCAAGCTTGAGCAAAATGTTCATTATCAAGTTGTTTAAATTTCATAATATCACTTCTCATAGATATAATCTTAGCAGGAGGGTAGTACTTTCCAATAAAAGCATCTTTGCACTTAATCCAAGAATCAATACTATTTCTAGGCAAGGATAGCAACCATTCTTTAGCTTTTCCTCTCAAGGATAAAGGAAACAACTTGAGCTTAATAATATCTCCATCTACATCCTTATATTTTTGCATCATTAGAACTAGCACCAGAAAATTGCTCTCTCATTACAAGATTCAACAAAGAAGGCTTAATTTCATAAAAGGTAGCATCAGGAGCAGGTGGAGCAATAGGAGTACTTAAGCAATCATTGTTGTTTGTGCTAGTGAATTCACACAACTTGGTGTTCTCAGCAGAGTTAATTTTGGCAAAAGTGGAGCAAGCCAACAGCAGCAACAACTAGAGCAGGAACTAATTTTTTTGTGTTTTTGATAAGGGAAAGCAAACCAAACTAAACTAAATTTTTTGTAGTTTTTGAAAAAAAGAGGCAAACAAAAACAAGCAAAAGAAACTAAGCAAAACAAAAACAAAGTAAAGATAAAGGTTGAGAATTCCCTTGTGAAGACGTCCTTAGCCTCCCCGGCAACGGCGCTAGAAAAGCTTGATGATGGCATGTTGACTCCTCGTTGGGAGACCCCAAGAGCAAGGTGTGATGAGCACAACATCAAGTTTTCCCTCAGTAAGAAATCGAGGTTATCAAACCAGCAGGAGGAAGGAAACGACTCAAAGGTGTTGTAAGCAACTTGGATACCTGCACAACACAAACTCAAGACTTTGCCCCAACGAACAGTGAGGTTGTCAATCTCACCAGTTTGCTGCAAAAAGGATTAACTGTATGGTGTGGAAGGTAATAGTGGTTTGCAGAAAGTAACAGTAACAGTGGAAGATGTATCAATGGTAAAGATTGGACCGGGGTCCATAGTTCACTAGAGGTGTTCTCCTTAGATAAACAAACATGGCATGATGGGTAAACAAATTACAGCAGGACAATTGACAGGACTAAGCAAGGCATAACAATGCAATACAAGACATTCATGATCCTATGAGATTCGATTGAGCAATAAAACAAGATACATAGACCGCCATCCAACTGCATCTATGACTAGAAATCCACCTTCGCTTTATCATCCGAACCCCCTCCAGTATTAAGTTGCAAGCAATAAACAACTACTTTAAGCAAAGTGTGTAAGGTAAACAATCCACTTGTTCTATGAACAAGAGACCGTTGTTTTCTCCCTAGTGGCAATAGCACGTCTATAACCTTAGAGATTTCTATCAGTTCCCTTAGATTAAATAGAGGCATGAACCCACTATCGAGCATAAATACCCCCTCTTGGAGTCACTAGAAACTACTTGGCCAAGAAAGCTACTAACAACAGAGAGCATGCAAGATCACAAACAACACAGACATGATAGAATCAATAAGACAAAACCATTAATCAATCTGACATAATAATCTCAATATCCATCGGATCCCTGCAAACACAACATGCATGATTACAAATAGATGAGATCTTGATCATGAACGGAGCTCATAAGATCTAAACATGATAGCACAAAGGAGGAGAAACAACCATCTAGCTACCACATGGACCCGTAGTCCAAGGTGGAACTACTCACGCTTCATACCGGAGGCTGGCATGATGAAGAAGAAGGCCTCCGGGATGATCTCCCCTCCGGCAGGGTGCCGGGAAGAGCTTCAGATTCCCCCCCGATCTAGGGACGATGGTGGCGGCGGCTACAGACGGTTTCGTGGAATATTGATCGGGTACTTAGGGTTTTGGCATCGGGGGGTCTTTATAGGCGAAGAGGCGAGGCAGTGGGTGCCCAGGGTGCTGACAGACCCCAGGCACAGCTAACCCTAGCCCGCGCTGCCAGGGGGTGTGGCCCCCTGGTGCCTCCCCTCTGCCTCGTACTCTGGCTCTATGTTCCCCACGGTAAAATATTTACTTTGGCTTGTGTCCTATCCAATTCCGAGAATATTGATTTTCTACATTTCTAAAACCAAAAACAGAAGAAAACATGCAACTGGCACTGTGGCATCTTGTTAATAGGTTAGTACCAGAAAACATTTAAAAACACCTCAAAGTGTAGACAAAGCAAAGCAAAGTAGATACTAAACAAGCATGAAACATCAAAAATTATAGATACGTTTCCGACGTATCAGGCGCTCACCCGAAGAGGACCATGACAGGCAAAATTATGATAATAGAAGGAGGCACAATTTTGACGGCTACAGTAAGCCCAACTACGTAGCAGCTGGTTTCACCGGGGAGGACAACAGAAGGAATGACAACCATGGCAGCGGATATCACGACAGCCGACAAGAGGCGGGAAAAAGTAGGCCAAGCCATCCGTATCGACCAAGGGAACCTCTGATGCGAATGCAACTACTAGAGGGGTCATGCAACATGCATTTTTTACGTTGATGCCAAGGGAAGACGACGACCAACCCATGTAACACCCCCGGTCACTCGGGACCGACAACTGTCACTTCTGGCAGCTCAATAGGATCTCTAGACTAACCCCACAGACCAATACTAGTGTTTTCTACGCACTTTGTCCTCACTCGTGCCCACCCGATATCAACTTCCCAGTCGGTCACCCATCCTAGAATTTCTCTAGGCCAAGCACGCTTAACCTTAGAGTTCTTTTCGAATGAGCTTTCATAAAAGAAGTTGGAACTTGTTGGTATGAGTTTCTTATCAATCCTATTGAGCCATGCGCCAGGGTCTCACATACACCCACCCTTAGAAGATCAACGTCCTCGTCGATCAACCACAAGCCAAGAACGTCCCCTCTTGGCACATGTCTGTGCGTCCAATGCCGGCACATTGCCATGTCGTGTCCACTCCGGGACACCCGCGCCATGCTACACATGTCGGCCACTGACCCGCACATGCCCATGTAACCTTGAGGGTCGGCTCTAATACCACTTTGTAACACCCCCGGTCACTCTGGACTGATAGCTGTCACTTCTGGCAGCTCAATAGGATCTCTAGACTAACCCCACAGACCAACACTAGTCTTTTCTGTGCACTTTGTCCTCACTCGTGCCACCCGGTATCCACTTCCCACTCGTACAACAATCCTAGAATTGTCCAAGCACGCTTAACCTAAGAGTTCTTTTCGAATGAGCTTCCGAAAAGAAGTTGCAACTTGTTGGTATGGGTTTCCTATCAATCCTATTGAGCCATGCGCCAGGGTCTCACAACCCACCTCATGAAGGATTGCTGTAATTTCCTCGGAATGCAGGTAGTAATAAACAACATCGCAAATCGTGGGCACACCGTGGCTCTAGGAACTCTAGCTCTTGTGGCCCCACCACCACCTCTAGGGCCAGCACCTCCGGGGAAGCCGCAACCTGCTGAGAACAGAAATCAGGACGATGAGTACCCTCGATCCAGGGGAGCAATGTTGATGATTCAAAAAGGGCGCCCGACCAACAGGATCCAAAAGCTGATCACTCGAAAAGTTAATATGGAGGTAACAGCACCACCCCCAACACTTGAGTTCCTTCACTGGTCGAAGCAGGAAATCACCTTTGGCGGGGCCGATGACCCGCTTCGAGTACCTCGACCAGGTCATTCACCCCTCATCGTTGACGCACAAATAAGAGGCTTCGACATGAGCAAGGTCTTCATGGACGCAGGAAGCAGCATCAACCTCATCTACGCCAAACCCTGCGAGCAATGAACATCTCCCTAACGAATTTGGCACCAACTGAAACGTCTTTTCACAGGATAGTCCTAGGTAAACCAGAAATTCCTTTAGGAAAAATCTATCTTGATGTTGTCTTCGGATCTAGAAGTAATTCATGCGAGAAAAGATCAAATTCAAAGTTATGGACTGGCCATCACAGTACCACGCGATCCTAGGGCGCCCAGCTTTTGCAAGATTCATGGCAGTACCACACTATGCGTATCTGATGATGAAGATGCTAGCGACCAATGGGATCATTACGGTTAGAGGAAGCTTTACTAGGTCCGACAATAGCGATCGGTAATTCAACAAAATTTCCGAATCCTTCGGGATGGAGAAGGAATTTGAGTAGCCGAATATATCAGCAGTCACGGAGCTTTTACCTAAAGTTCGGTCTATGCCTGACCTGGCGTTTGATCAAGCCAAGGATACAAGGGAAGTGCAGGTCCACCCAACGGACCCGAAGAAAATGTCCCTGGCGTCCACCAACCTCAGTCCTACATAGGAAAGCATGCTCATCAAGTTCCTCCCTAAGCACTGGGTGATCTTTGCATGGGTACCATCAGACATGCCAGGAATCCCTAGGGAACTCACTCAGCATGCACTCAATTTATATCCCGACGCCATACCTATGAAGAAGTCACTCTACCGTTTTGCAGAACCCAAGAGAAAGGCCATTGGACGATAAATCCATCGCCTACTAGACGCCAACTTCATCAAAGAAATCAAGAAAGCACTTTGGGTCGCTAATCATGTGTGCATCCCGAAGAAAAACACAAAGGAACTATGCATGTGTATCGATTTCACCTCCCTCAACAGACATTGTGCAAAGGATCCCTTTTCACTCTCGTGAATTAATCAAATTATCGATGCAACCGCTGGGTGTGAACATATTTCCTTCCTAGACGCTTACTCTGGGTACCACTAGATTTGGATGAAGGTGGAAGACCAAGACAAAACATCATTTATAACACCTTATGGTGTATTCTGCTACACGACAATGCTGTTTGGCCTAAAAAATGCGGGTGCTACTGATGTGGCTCAGATTACTGTAGAACTTCGTTGGGAAACCCCAAGAGGTAGGTATGATGAGCACAACAGTAAGTCTTCCCTCAGTTATGAAACCAAGGTTATCGAACCAGTAGGAGGAAGGAAACGACTCCAAGGTGTTGCTAACAACTTGGAACTCGCACAACACAAACTCAAGACTTTGCCCCAACGTACAGTGAGGTTTTCAATCTCACCTGTTTGCTGAAAACAAAGGATTAAACATATGGTGTGGAAGGTAATTATTGCTTGTAGAAAGTAAAAAGTAACAGTGGATGAAGTATCAACGGTAAGGATTGGACCAGGGTCCACAGTTCACTAGAGGTGTTCTTCTTAAGATAAATAACATAACATGCTGGGTAAACAAATTACAGCGGGGCAATTAACAGGACGAGCAAGGCATAATAATGCAATACTAGACATCCATGATCATATGAGATTTGATTGGGCATTACAACAATATACATAGACCGCCATCCAACTGCATCTATGACTAGTAATCCACCTTCAGGTTATCATCCGAATCCCCTCCAATATTAAGTTGCAAGCAATGGATAACTGCTTTAAGCAATGTGTGTAAAGTAAACAATACCATTTTTTCCATGAACAAGAGATTGTTGTATTCTCCCTAGTAGCGACAACACATCTACAACCTTAGAGATTTCTGTCACTTCCCCAGATTCAATAGAGGCATGAACCCACTATCGAGCATAAATACTCCCTCTTGGAGTCACTAGCATCTACTTGGCCAAGATAGCTACTAGAAACGAAGAGCATGCAAGATCTCAAACAACACAGACATGATAGAATCAATAATCAAGAAGACAAGATAGAATCATTAATCAATCTGACAGAGTGATCTCAATATCCATCAGATCCCTGCAAACACAACATGCATGATTATAAATATATGATATTGATCATGAACGGAGCTCACAAGATCTAAACATGATAGCACAAAGGAGGAGAAACAACCATCTAGCTACTATATGGACCCATAGTCCAAGGTGGAACTACTCACACATCATACCGGAGGCTGGCATGGTGATGAAGAAGGCCTCCGGGATGGTATCTCCCCTCCGGTAGGGTGCCGAGAAGAGCTTTAGGTCCCCCCGATCTAGGGACGATGGTGGCGGCGGCTACGGACTGTTTTGTGGAGATCTGATCGGGTACTTAGGGTTTTGGCATCAGGGGGATTATATAGGCAAATAGGCGAGGCAGGAGGGCGGCCAGGGGGCCCACACCCTGCCCAGGAACGGCCCAGGGTGGGCCCGCATGTGGAGGGGTGTGGCCACCCTGTGGCTCCCCTCCAGTCGCCCTTTGGTCTCTGTGTTCGTATCAGTGACATATTGACTTTGGCTTTTGTCCTGTCCAATTCCGAGAATATTTCCTTACTAGATTTTTCGGAACCAAAAACAACATAAAATAGGCAACTAGCACTATGGCATCTTGTTAATAAGTTAGTCCCAGAAAATGTATCAAAATACCTCAAAGTGTAGACAAAGCATAGCAAAGTGGATACTAAACAAGCATGGGACATCAAAAATTATAGATACGTTTACGACGTATCAAGCATCCCCAAGCTTAACTCCTGCTTGTCCTCGAGTAGGTAAGTGATAAAAAGAATAGTTTTTGAGGTGACATGCACCATCACAATCATGATCAAACCATTTGCAAGCATTGAAAGTTGGGATCAAAGTACAATAAACATGAGCATGAAAGATGAAGTTCTAACAATAAGACAAAGCAACTATGCTGCAACATGAAAGGATACAAACAAATATTCATGAATAACAATGCATTGAGATACGTTTGTTTGTTTCACATATAGAAAACATAGCATAGTGGCATTCAGCTTGTCCCTCATGGAGTAGCAAAACATAAATGCATAGGACACCTTCAAAGTTCATAAGGGTGACTAGATACAAATAGTTCAAGAACAAGAAATATCAACATTATGAATCAATCAATAAGTTTTGGGACAATGCACATAGAACTAAGAATGGCAACTATGCTCTCTTAATTGGTGCCTAAGGATACAAGGTGGAGACTCAATATAAAAGTGGAAGAAAGGCCCTTCAAAGGGAAGTAGGGATTTCAAGTTTCATAAAGAGCTTCCAAAAATTATGGTACTTGTTAGATTTTAGCTCTCATTTTCCCTATCATAAGCATCTTGAAGTGATTAAGGTTAAAGTGAAAAAATTATGGAGTATATGCTTGAAAAAGTATGAGTTGGCAATCTCATGTCCCTTGAGTACGAGGGCCGTTCCTCATGCTACTCAACTTTAGTTACCGGTAAGTTCTTGTCATAGTAAGTACATGTGTATCATAGAGAACCGCCAACAGGGTACCCCTTGCCCCATGATACAGGAGCTATCCCATATCAAAATGACAAGGCAACAGACAATGAGCATCTCAGCAATCTTCTTATTTACCATGGGAAAATGGTGCTTTTTTTCTCTTTTTTTTCTTTTTTTTCTTTTTCTCAATCTCTATCTCTCTCTTTTTTTCATAAGAAGAATGCTTCATAGATTGCTCACTATGGTGATGCTGCAAGTTTCCACCATGATTAGGCATGGATTAGGCTAGCAGCCTAGGCATTTCTCTAACACATATACATAACTCCATGGACTTACAAGCTCCCCTTTTATTTCACACCGCCGACATCCATAAACAAAAGAGCATGATATCAACTGGGTAGATATTTACAGGTGTTGAAAGCGTTCCTCATGACAATACGATTCTGCTAATTCCCAACATATAAGTGCAAGCATATACAACATATATGACACAATGGTTCAAGTTTATTAGGGGCAAGCAAAATAAAGTGTGCCATCAAGTTTGTGAGAGCTTTAATCACTAACTTTCACATAACTAGTTTAGTTTGAAGATAGGTAAAACAAGAATATATTTGGAATGGTGTAACACACCATGCATAGGAATTTATAGTGGACACTTTGGAATAACTTGGTTTCTTGGGAGTTCGATGCATGAGTAGATCCCACTCAATACAAGTGGAGGCTAGCAAAAGAATGGGAGTGACCAACTAAGAGAGCAATAATGGCCATAATCATGCAGAGTGATAAAACATTACTAATCAAAGCATAAAGTGGTACCATAAGTCAAAAACTAAATGATCATAGAGGCTAAGGTGACTGGTTCATAGTCATAACATGGTGTGAGCATGTGCCAAGTCAACCCAAACAAAGCATCAAAGGAGAATACCACAATACTATGCTTTTGTATGCTAAAACAACGCATGATTCTTTAAAGGCACATTAAGCAATCCCAATTGTTTGGAACAAGTCATGATACAACAATAATCACTAAGCATAAGGTCAAAACAACATCTAGCATGACATGGTAAAGTATAAGTCACAGTCAAAGCAAGCTCCTTTTTGTACCACTATAAGCAAGAAACTTTCTAGTCCTTTCCAACACCAATCAACTTATTTGAAACAACACAGCGAAAGCGGGGGTCCAACTAGTTTATTCAAGCAAACTAAAACTAAGATGCTCCAAGAACAGCACAACAGTGCATGAAACAATAAAAACAAAGTGTCTAGAAAGACCTGAGATTTTTATTGATGAAGAAGGGGATGCCTTGGGTATTTCTTGGGGTGACAACGGGTGGCATCCCCAAGCTTGAGATTTTGTCCATTCTTCATCTCATTACATCATTCTTTCCCTACACCTGAAAATTTCCTTCATACAAAACTTCACACAATCTTCATTAGCAACATTAGTGCATTCAAAAGATAATAAACCTTTGGAGTTTAGTTTTAAAAAGCAAAACTTTCATTAAAAACACAATATACTGTAGCAATTCCTTCAAAAATCTCAATTTATCAAAGATAACCCAAAAAGAAATCGATAAAGACGCAAATGCAAATAATGGCAGAAATCTGTTAAAACAGACCAACAAGTAGAAACCGATTTTTTCTAAGACCTTATGTTGCTCAAATCAAACAGTGTTGAACTAACTAAAGTTATATAACAACCTGGAGGATTTATTCATAAAATTATAGCTCAATCAGACTTACATAGATTTTTCAAGAATTTTTACAGTGAAGCACAAAAATCTGTTTCGGGACAACACTTCCCCAAATCTTACTTCCCTCTCATTAGAGGTTATTATTCTCACACAAAATCAAATAAAAAGGATAAGGAGAGTTTATTACAGAAGTAATAACTTCCAATACTCAAGAAAACTATTGGGTTATCTCCCAAGAAGTACTTTTCTTTAACGCCTTTAAGTTAGGCACAAGAAGCAAGAATCAAGTATTTTCAAATGAAGAAGCATTGACATCAAATTTTGCTTTAAAAGGAGGAGCAAAAGGTAACTTATCTATCCTTATAGGGAAGTGTTCAATACCTTTCTTGAATGAAAATTGATATTTAATGGTGCCTTCTTTCATATCAATGATGGCACCAATAGTTCTAAGAAAAGGTCTTCCCAAAGTAATAGGACAAGAAGCATTGCATTCAACATCCAAAACATAGAAATAAACAGAGACATAGGCATTGTTAACCATAATAAGAACATCATTAACACTCCCCATGAGTTTCTTTTTAGCATTATCATCAAGTGGGACATCCAAATAGTAATCTTCCAAAGGTGGCAAATCAAGAATTTCATAAATCTTTCTAGGCATAATAGAGACACTAGAACCAAGGTCACATGAGGCTTTGAGGTCAAAGTCATTCACTTGCATATTAATGATGGGTTCCCAACTATCTTCTACTTTCCTAGGAATATAAGCTTTGTGTTTCAATTTTTCTTCCTTAATTTTAATAAGAGCATCTGTAATATGTTCTGTGAAATCCATATTCATATCACTAGCATTAGGACTTCTAGCAAGCTTTTGTAGGAACAAAATCAATTCAGAGATATTGCAACCATCAAGATCAAAATCAAACTTAGCATCACAAGTAGTAGACTTATTGAGTTTAGGCATTGTTTTAGGAGGAATAGGGACTTATTATGCTTTGCTAACATCCATATTGGTGGTGGTAATAATACAAACACTATTGTTTCTAGCAATTTCAGCTTCTCTTTCCCACTTAGCATGTAATTCAGCTAATAGTCTAACATTTTTCATCAATAGTAACTTGTATGGCATGAGTAGCAGGAAAGGTACTTTCCAAGGTTTCAGATTTAGCAGCCATTTTATTAATCAAAGAGGACTGTGCTTCAGACAAAGATGAAATATTTTTCTCAATATTCAAAAGCTTTTCCTTCACAATCTTATTAAAAGTAGTTTGTTTACTAATAAATTCTTTAAGCATAACTTCAAGTTTAGAGGGAGCACTTCTATTATTGTTGTATAGGAAACATGCCCGTGCGTTGCAATGGGAGAATTTTTTTATGTTGTTCATAAATCCAATCTGATTAAAGAATGCCATTCTTAGTGACATTTGTTGATTGACATAGCAATATATGAATGTTGCATTGCTTCTGTGATGGAAAAACATGTAATGTTGGTCACTGCTCTACAGCGTTCGTGACATACAATTCTTGAGATGTTTAAATAATTAATAATTTTCCTCATTGAATTGAACTATAGTGGAGAGATATGATAGCTATGAATTAGACACACAAGCTCTTGAAGGAGATCATGTGGCGCTCCTCTAAAATTCACGTCTCGCAGGAATTAAACTGCCTCCACAAGAAGAGTGTTTCTCGTGGCTCATCTTTTCGTCAACTGAGAAGTATTTCTATCAGAAGCAGCATTCAATTTGCATGGACCATGCACATGAAATTATTAGACGTTTAAAACTTGGTACCAACATAAGGGAACCAACATTAGTTACTTTGTCCATTATATCAGTTTTTTCTACTTCTAGTTGCTAGATTTATATTGCGAGGAAAGCATTTAACAATTCCATTTCTTTTTCAGTTCCTTTCTTTATTTTTTTGTCTGGATGAAAATTATTATAAAATCTAAGCGGCATGTATATTACATGATCGCAATATATAAGACAATGATGCAAGATCTGCCTCTTTTCTTTTTTTCCCTCTCTCAAATGCCATGCTAATTAGATAATTTCTGTCTGAAATTTCCATTTTTCTCCATATTTGCTTGCACAAAGAAACCATGTGAACAACACACGATAAAGGGTTTTGTTGATGAGCACGAGATTACAGTACCGTTAAACGTGTTAGTCGGTTGTTATAATAGATATCACGCGATTCAACTGTGTTTAAAAAAACTGAAACTGATTTAACCTTTTTTTGTAGGTTCAAATGCTTTATCAAATATGTATCTCTCCAACAACTCAGCGTAATACATATCTTGATTTTCTTTATGCTTGATTCAGTTATCCTTAGCAATGCTTGCATTTCCAACGTCAAGACACAACCTCGACTGTCAACTTCATCAAGTTGATAGTTTTTCGCTTCGGGGTACCTCATAGTATCATCACGGACAATGGCACAAACTTCACATCCAATGAGTTCAAGGATTACTGCAAAGAGATGGGCATAAGCATCAGCTACGCTTCAGTAGCCCACCCGTAAACAAACAGGCAAGTCGAAAAAGTCAATGGTCTCATCACCAGCAGCCTCAAGAAAAGGCGACTAGCCCCATTCAAAAGAGCAAAAGGCACCTTTGTAGACGAACTACCTGATACCTTCGATCTGGATTACGGATGTAGTATAGCTCTTTTTCCCTAGTATACCTAGGTTTATCAAATCCTCGAGAATCAAAAAGCAAAGTGAGATTACTTAAACAGACCTTCGAGAGTTTTAGAATTCCTATTGCGTTTTCACTAGACCAAGAGTTTGCGATATGTTTGTTGTTATTGACGATGGAGAGAGAGGGCCTAGGGTCTTCGGTTTCACCAGTAGCCGTGCAAAACATCTGATGGGAATAATAGATAATAATAAAGTATGCAAGATAATTATATGTGGGCAGTGAATCCATAAATGTTATCGCCTCCGCAACCGCTTATAGCAATAACCTACTAGTCTCATCCATAGAAGAAAGAGAACTAATCATATGTATCATGATGTCACCGTTAATCCCAAGTAAGTTCCTCACATACAGCCGTACTACCCCTTTTGTCACTTGGGTTCCCATCCCGCAGATCAGTCATTACTCACACTCCTTTTACCTGGATCAATCCTCGGGGTCTTGGGTACCTAACAAGTCCTTAGATTGAGGCAAGAGAGGGTACTACAATAATCATGCCATACAAACTAATACATGATCCCATCTATGATAAATATCATGCACAAAAGCCACATGGCTAGGCCGAAGTCCTTAGCCCAAGGAGAATTACTCACACATAGAGATGAAATCGGCAGTCATAAACATTGTAATAGAGATCATAAGGTTGATAGAAAATAGTCTTACAATGTTGCCAATTGGAGAAGAGATCTACTATTACAAGTGGTGGAAGATGGCTATGGTGGTGGAGAAGGTTTAGAGGTTTAGATCTAGATCTATTCCTCCGGCGTGGCGGCTTCTGGTGGAAGGGAGAGTTGAGGTCGAAAAGAAGCGTTGTGTCCCGTTGCCCGAAGCCTCTTTATATAGGGTCCCTTCACGAAAGTTATTCTATTTGACCTAATGAAGTCGGTGCAAACTATACGGCCGGAACTATACGACCGGAATAAAATTCCCGCCGTATAGTTGGTCGTTAAAGCTTCTGGTTTTTTTAACATGTTGGAAATCTCGTATCTTTGGCATCTATGTAGTGATTCCCATCATCATACGTCATTATCTGCGTGGCAAAAATAACAAGAAAGGATTGCATACCCCTTTGATCATTAGACATTAGTGACAGGTTTTAAAGAGATATTTCATCAAATATATGAATAATATCTAGTTTAAATGCGGACTTGGATGGCTATATTTCATAGCCATCAACCTCCCCAAGCTTAAACTTGATCGTCATCGAGCAAGAAAACCAAAATCAAAAAGGAACTCGGCATTTAAACTAAAATAACAAGATGATGATCTTACTCATGATTGGTTGTCTCATGTTTCCTCCACTTTATTAATCTGAAAACTTCAGCATATATAGAGTAATGGCAAGCATATCATACGGGTTTCATGAATACTTATAGGGCAGCAAAATTATTGTAAGCATGGATGATTTAAGAGAGTAAACTTTATTCCATGTCATGTAATCATAAGCTTGCCTTTGAACAATAAAGTATGATCATATAAATTTGAGGGTGTGAGAGTTTGTCATGAAAAGCATATACACTAAAGTATCTCAATTCTCCCACATCAATAAATCAAGACTTTTCAAGCACTACCTTTCTATTCATTGTCCTTAAAGAATTTCAGTTCTTAAGTAATTGAGAGCATGCCAAAAAAAATCATTAGTTTATCGGGCTGTGATGGACACTCGTGGCATCACTAAGGTTTTTGTTCCTTTTGCATAATGATTACTGATATCAGCCAGAGGAGTGATTCCATCATGTTACAGCTAACCGGGAGTGCCAAGAATCTTACCCATTATAGCATTGCTGCTATATATGTTTAATCAACTCATAGCCGAAATCGAGGAGTTTCCTCCATGAAGATCGTTCCTAGGCTAGCAGAGTTGTTGGCATCCCATGAAGTTTGCCACGCATAAAGCTATATCATTCTTATGATTTACAGGTGTAGAGGTTCAAACCTTTAATAAGGTAGAGATCCCTGTGTTTACAATGCTAGTCCCTGGATCAATAGCTAGCATCCACAGTTAATATGTAATATCAAGAAACAAAGGTCATAATACAACTTTATAACCAGGAAAAAGAATTCATTACATCTTACATAGCTCATTTGGCTATTTCATTACAATGCAGCAGAAATAACTATATAGCATGGAGTCCTTCATCTTCAAGGTGCCACAGGCAATCATGTTGGTTGTAGACTTGTAATCCTAATTCAACACACTTCACTAACATCAAAAAAACCTGCAACATAATAAGTTACAGCCGCAAGGGTCAATACATTTGTATTGTATTGGCAAGTGATACTATGGTAGTATAGTGGAGTCTATCATCTATATGCATTTGGCTAAGTGGAGCTTAGGCTTGCTTTGCTCAAAATAGATTTTCCTTATCATTTGAAAGCACTAAGTTTTTGCTTGACAAAATCACCCAAGGCATCTCCCAATAGAAATTGGTGATCCTTCAACCCTTGTTCAACCACAAGTTTTTAACTTAGAAATTGGGATGAGGAGATTCTTGATAGCTTCCATGTCTTGATGCTCAAATTGTCCTTTACCAGGGACATGGCTAAGTACTTAGATTTTACACTCTGCAGAGGTGGTGCACTTTCCCCAGAAGACTTGGTTTCACCAAGACAAGATCTTTTAGAAGCCTTCCCTTAGACTAGAATGGACGCGTTCCAACCTATCATCCCCTACCACCAACTGTCCATTTGGCTAAGTTATTGCAACCTATATGATCCAGGCAGAGCCCATAATGCCAAGTGGCTACACTTGAAGCTTCTCAACATTTGACATCTCAAATCTCTTTGTTCCTGGGTGGCCATCCACAAGTGAGATACACAAGGTAAACCATAGAAATGGGCCTTGTGTAACCACTCAACACAAACCATTCCTTCCATTCCACCCAGGTGATTCATTCACTTAGTTGTTTTATTAAACAAAACACAAGTCCTTGACTTAGAAATGTTCCATAGCATGAATATAATCCATACTTGTTTTCTACTAGCTAAGCTAAGCATGATAGTAGTAGGAATCTTAACTTAGGAAATTTCTACTAAGGTTTCATCTACTAGGATTTCCCATGGCATAGTTTACACTTAGCAAAAATTCCATGCAAGTCCTACTTTAGAAATATCACTAATGCGTAGTGAAAATAATGGGACAAAGTATGAAGCATCACTTGCCTTTTTGGTAGAGAATATAAGTTCACTCCTTGATCTTGCAATATTCACACTCTTCAAATTCCACCACAATTCAATCAAGCAAGCAAATATTCAATCTACCATTCAAGCAATCATCACATAAAATAATAGAAACAAAGCAATACATGCAAGCATGCTAAAGATTGTTTTATTTGGAAAAGTGGTTTCTAATAGGTTATAAACATTCTAAAACACCTATTGGTCATTTTATAAAAGTGGCAAAACCATTTGCAAAATATTTTACCTATAAACCATTTTTAAACCAAATCAATATTTTATGTGGTTGAAAATGCTTTTTAGCAAGGTAATAATCTATAGGGTTCATCAAAATATATTTTTAAATCATAAAACCTTGTGTTTAGGATCAGAGAGTTTAAATCAAAGATTTATTCTTTTGCCTAACAAAATATGTTTTTGAAACCACAAGTTGTCTTATAAGGTCAGTAGGTTCAAAACAAACCATTTTCCAAAGATTTTATCACAAAAATAATTTTATAATGAATTTTATATTCTAAATATGCCTACACAAGTTTCTGCAAAAACAACCAAGTTTCCAGAAGCAATTCACTAAACAAAGTGTATGGTTGGAAAGTAATTGTCTTTCGGATTCCATTGATATAAAATTTGCAAAATTTAGACGTGTGGATCAAAAGTTATGAATTTTACAAAACCAAACAACTAATAGACAAGTTTCTATTTTAAAAACAAATTACAGGCCACGTGTCTGTTTCTTATTGGGCCATACCGGTTCGGTTGGATCGACCTCTCTGGTGCATTGGATCTAAGCTTCAACGCACGGCTCAGATAAGCTTGTACCCCTTCAGTAAGTTGTTCTATCTAAGCCACTAGATGACGATCTAACAGCTCACAGGTGGTTGACCAAAGTCGGGCGGCGCTCGACGGTGGCGCACAGCAGCGACGCTCGAGCGGCAGTGCTCTGGCTATTCTAGGAAGCTAGGAAGAGGGTGGATGTGCTTACCGTGTTCGCCATGGAACGCAGATGCTCAACGTGGTCGTAGGAGAGCAGGGTGCGCACGGGGTCGTCTTCAATCTCTCGCCCGAGTTTGTTCTGGCGACGGGCGTGCTCTGGTGCTGTCAAAGACGAACCTACAGGGTGCGCTAAGGAAAACGAAGAGCAGCATCAGATGTGCGCGAGAGAGGGGCGTGCGAGAGCATCAACGAGAGGGTCTTGGGGTGGTCTGGGCTCACCAGGAGATATTGCCGGAGTTGGAGCAGACGGTGGCGATGCTCGGTGGTCGTCGTTGCCGAGATTCTGGGGCGTGCGCGAGTGAGCTGAGAGTGCTGGCAGGTGCACATGGGAGAGGGAAGCAGGCTTGAGTGGTAGAGGGGGCAAGGCTCGGTGAGGAGTGGCCGGAATTTGTCGGGGAGGCTCGTCAGAGCAGTGGTGATGTGAGGATGAATTGGGACAGCCTGGGGGCTCCGGTGGGGCGATGACTAGGGGAAAGGAGGAGGGGAGCATGGCAATTAAGTGTGCATGGTCGCAACGAGGTTTAAGCGAGCCATTTACGCGAATTAAAGCGAGTTAACGCGAGGTAGAAACGGTCGGTGAGGCGTGGTCAGCGGGCGGGTGAGGAAGAAAACTGACGGGTGGGGTTGTGCTGTCAGCTAGAGAGAAAGAGGAGTGGTGGGGTCCGGCAGTCAGCGAGTGAACCGGTGAAACTGTGGGTGCGAATCGTTTTTCTCGCGGGGAGGGGTAAATGGGCTAACTGGGCCAGTTGGGCTGGGTCTGCTGGGCTGGCTGTTTTGTTTCATTTTTTGCACAGATTTGTTTTTCCTTTTTCTTTTTCTATTATCTGTTTTGATTTTGTTTAATCAATTCAAACAACTATTTAAATTCAAACTTCAACCAAACTTTGTGTATATTCAAATACTAATTAATATTTCATTCTAAAGTCAAATTTAGAATAATTCTTTTATTCTTTTTAGGGACTTTTATTTATTTTATAAATGGACATTTGTCTTTTATTAAAAAAAGGTTTTAATGTGTTTTAAATCTTTATTGAAATCCATATTTTTACCAAACCTATTCAGTAGGTTTTATTTATTTATTAGGGTGTCAAATAATTCACTTTGAATTGTTTGGATTATATTTAATATGATTTATAAATTATTTGAATTGGGTATTTGTTTTTATTCCAATGAAATCAATTATAATTTTAATTCCATAAATTTTATTTAGGTGAATTCCTTGATTCCATTTAAGTTAATTAAATGACTTTTAATTCACTTGGGTAAATTCCAAATACTATTTCCCCATGATTTAAAATAATCATTCTTATTAGGGATTTGTTCTTTATTCAAATAGAAATAGAATTTGGTTAATGCCACTTTATTTTATTTGGAAAATTCTTTATCCTTTTATTTTATTTGGATTTGGATTATATTCATTCCATTTGCTTATGGATTAGGCCAAGATTTAATTTGGTCTCTAAATATTCCTCATTTAATATTTCTTTCTTTATCTTATAAAATTCATATCTTTTTATTTATAGATCCAAACTTGGTGATTCCAATTTGTATATTTTTATTTAGTATTTGTTTATCCTTTAATTATCTTTAGGATTATTTACTCACCATTTGGTATGGATTTTTAGATAGGTGCTTTATTAGCTTTGGAAATTCAATTTCCTTATCTTACTAAATTCATAAGATTTTATCTATGGCTCCAATTTAAGTGAAACCAATTCATATTGTTTTATAATATTTCTATTTGTTATTCTTGATAATTTTGAAATGTTTGTTTGACCAATTTTTATATGGATCCAATCCATAGGCTTAGATATAACTTGGAAATGTTTTCCTTCCATTAGGGTTTTAGGGTTTGGGTTTATTTTCCAAGTGTTTAAATTTCAAGGTGCATTTAAGAAGAATGCATATCACTTGATTTGAATTTGGTTGGATTCAAACATTGATCAAAGTTTGTTCAAGATGGGATTTTAAGTTTCCATTTTGGAATCAAAAGTTTCTTTTCACCCTAAATTTCAACAATTATTTATTTTGTTTATTTATTTTTTTCACATTACAAAATTTGGAAAAATTTGGGATGTGACAACAGGTCAAACTTTGGCATGCTCATAAAAACCGCTAAACATTAATTCAATTGAACAAATCTTTTCAAAGAGAGCTATCAAGTCAATCATTATTTTCTGTGGTGTTGAGTGTCTCTAGGAATAAGCTTTCAAGATAAACACTACAACACCCAAGTCTTCAATTGTAAGACTTTTCTTATTTCAGTTGTTTAGCAAATTTTTAGGCAAGACTTGGTTAACTACAAGAGCTGGAACAAAATGTACTCAGTTAAATACCCATGCAAACAATTTTTTTACTACAATATAGAGACTCACTCCAGCACTATAACATCTCAACAATACTGCTAACTAGCATGGGTTTCTCAAACTTCAAAAGTGGGGAGTCATAAGGCATACCTCTCATATTTGGTTCCACTTCTCTCTTCTCTTTTTATTTGTTTCTTGAAAACTCGAAGTCAATAACTCTCTTGCAAATATATGAGAACTTTGAGGCGAAAAGAAAAAGAGAGAGGGAAAATAAAGATAAATGGAGAAATTTTTTTGTGGTTTTTGAGAACGGGAATTAAAGAATAGAAAATTGGCGGCAAAGCTCGGCTTTGAAAATCTCAAACAAAATAAAGTAACTAAATATAAAGTGTTTGGGAAACCAACACGAGTGCTTATAAACTCAAATAAAATCATAACCTTGAAAATAAAATAAGGCAAATGAAAGAAAAAGAAAATAGATAGAAAACCTCCCCAGGCTTAGCTTTTCCAAGCCCTTCAAATCACTATGGTGTGGGAAAAAATTGTAACTCTAGTTCGCAAATTGAGTTCATAAGTTATTTGTTGTTTCTTAGAGGTTCAGGGCGAGATTATGCATTCCCTCCACAGTTCCTCCAAGTTCTTGGAAATCTTAATATGTAGCGAACTGGTTTGGTGGCTGCTCCTCCTAATGGTGGACTTCTTGCTCCTCCTCTTGGTCCTCATCCTCCTCCGGAATCTCCTCCTAGGGTTGGTGTTTCTCAACCTGCAAGTCATGAAGCACACGTCCGTCCTCGATGGAGAAAAAACCATTAGGCAAAGGAGCAGGGTAGAGACGCCCAACTCCAGCAATATGGAGATAATAAACACCACCTCTCCTAGTGAGCATTCCACAAGCCTTCAAAGCAGAGAAACCAACACGTCGCTCACCTAGCACCGACTGTAACTCACCAAGGTCGATGCCCAATGCATTGGCAAGCATAGTGATGACGCCTCCACAAGTGATAGGTCATTGGCTTTGGCGGGATTGGTACTCCAAGTTGCGCACAAGAATTGCGCCCAAGTAAAGTGACAAGTTGTCATAGTTGAAAGCAGCTTTGGCAAGGACTAAGATGTCCTCCTCACTGAGTCTTTTAAACTCATTACGCACCTGTAAGGTGTTAGCAATAACATAGAACAAATAGCCTGCAGGATGTTGAATATTCTTGACTCTAGAAGTAAAGCTCATTCAATTATAACAGAGTTCAGGGAAAGGTTCCATGTCGGTAAAAGCTATGTGCAGAGCATTAGGATCATTGTTGGGTAAACCAAAACAATTGCACCATTCATCAAGTGATAAAGAATAATTATCGTTCATGAGCTGGAAAGAAATTCTATCCTCCCCATGCCATGTCTTAACGGTGCTTTTCAAAGAGTTAAGAAATTCAATGGTTAACCGACGATAGGTTGGTGCATCCTGAAATACAAAGTTTTGCAAGCCAACCCTATTGCAAAGTAAATTAAATTCATTAGAAATACCGAGTGGGCTCAATATGATGGGTTAAGCCCACTTGGTTTCCTTGACTTCTCGGTTTTTGATCCTGTCGAAACAATCACGGTGGGACTCGTTCTTGAATCGAATACCCATGTGTTCCTGAGCTGCAGCCCAAGAAGAACTAGCAATTGCAAGAGCACGTATCTGGCTCCTCGTGTTCATCTTCTAAAAATAATAAAGACAATTATAAAACTTTTTGATCCAACAATAATAGTCATAACATATTCCTCATCATAGCACACTAAAGAATCTCCTCAACATAATAATCTAAGCAAGAGAATCATGGAAAATAGTTCAAAATAAGTCTCACCCTAGATTGATAATGACAATAGATCAGAGATGAATTTGCAAAAAGTAATTGGAGGATCGGAGGAGAAACATACTGTAGATCACTTGCGTGTGAGGAAATCGAACGAAATTGAGTAGGGGTGAACATCCCTTGAGGTTTTGAGAGAGTTTGGAGGTAGAAGAGAGAAAAAGGATTGATGTTTTGATGTTTTGGGTACCTTCCCGTGCATTTAAGTGGTCGGATGCAACTATACGGCCGGAACACTTTGTTCCTGCCGTATAGTTGGCCTGACGGCAAAATTTTAGGCTTTCTAGGGTTTCTTTCCTGACGGCTGTAACTATACGGTCGGAACTATATGGCTAGAACTTTTGTTCCTGCCATATAGTTGGTCGTCAATCTTTCTGTATCCTGGGATGAAAAATTGTCGATGGGTCGCATAACTATACGGCGGGAATTTTTATTCTCGCCGTACAATTGGTCGTTAACGCTTCTGTACACATCAAAAAATTCTACTTCTTCAAGAATTACTTTTTAGACTGAAACTTAGCGAAACACCTTGTTTTGACAGAAAAATGACGGACTCAAATGTCGACCAACTTTGGCGTGTATAAAACAGGAATTTTTAGTACCGCTGAATCTCTTCTTCTCACTGAATTTCTAGCACACTTTATTCTATATAAAACTTAAAAACTTAACTCAAACCTTTATTTCACATGGGTTGCCTCACATGCAGCGCTCTTTTATGGTTAATAGCTTGACCTTGATATTGCTCACTTAGGCCATATGAGTGCAACACCCACTCCGAAGTAATTGGTATTCAAAGTGATGGCCTCCTTATCATCTTGCTTGGCTTTCTTTTTCCTAGAAATGAATAACAAAAGGATCCCGCGAAGGCAACTAGAGCTTCACGTTCCCTTCATGCAAATAGATTAAATCCTTAATAGTTCTTAAGAAAGGACGGCCTAATATAATAGGAGCAGTAGCATCTTCAGGCATGTCAACAATAACAAAATCAATAAGAACTTAATGTATACTAAGGTGTTTTCTTTAATGCCTACTGCTTGTTTGTAAGTAGAATCTGCTAGATGTAATTTTAGTTTTGTGATATCAAAAGAACCAAGATTTAACTTGTTAAAAATACTCTTTGGAATTGTTGAAACACTTGCACCTAGATCATATAGTGCAGCTATTTTATCAGTCCCAATTTTAAACTTAATAGTAGGATCAAATATATCGTCTAGCTTAACAGGAAATTTTTCTACAATCTTCTTATATTCTTCTTCAAGCTCACGTACCTTTATTGCTACCTAATTAACGAAGTGTTGATACATGGCTTCCTCATTTCCTTCACTTACCGGAATCTTGACATTGATCCTTTTTACAAGATCTCCAACCATGTAGTTCGGTGAAGGAGCATTGCTATAATCAAATTATGCGGGCTCCTCCCTTTGGATTCTTATCATCTTGAGGTCTGCATCTTCAACAGCAGAGCCTCCAAATTGATTATGTTGAACCAAACTTAAATAGTGGGGCTTAATTTCATAGTCTTCAGCAGCAATTGATGGCTGAGTAATAGGAGTATGCAAATAATCATTGTTGGGAGTTGCAAACTCCCCTATTTTCTTTTTAGCCATACTTCCTATATTTTTGGATTTTCTTAAACAAGTACTAATGATGATAAAACAAGAAGTAAAAGACTAACTAATTTTTTGGTTTTCAAATAAATACTAAAAGAAAACTAAAACTTAAAAACGAGAATTAAAACTAGCAAGGTTCCTACTAACCTCACCAGGGTAGCTATTGCTTCCCCGACAACGGCGCCAGAAAAAGGGTTGATACCTTCGATCCGGATTACAGATGTAGTATAGCTCTTTTTCCCTAGTAGATCTAGGTTTATCGAATCCTCGGGAAGCAGAAACCAAAGTGAGATTACTTAAACGGACCTTCGAGAGTTTTAGGATTCCTATTGCATTTTCACCGGACCAAGAGTTTGCGATCTTTTTGTTATTGTTGACGATGGAGAGAGAGTTGAGGTTGAAAAGAAGCGTTGTTTCCTATCGCCTGAAGCCTCTTTATATAGGGGTCCTTTCACGAAAGTTGTTCTGTTTGACCTAGTGAAGTTGGTGCAAACTATATGGCCAGAATAAAATTCCCGCTGTATAGTTTATCATTAAAGCTTCTGTGTCCACTTCACACCTCCTGGTTTCTTTGACGTGTTGGAAATCTCGTATCTTTGGCATTTATGTAGTGATTCCCATCATCATACGTCATTATCTGCGTAGGCAAAAATAGCAAGAGAGGATTGCATACCCCTTTGATCATTAGGCATTAGTGGCAAGTTTTAGAGAGATATTTCATCAAATATATGAATAATATCTAGTTTAAATGCGGACGTGGATGGCTATAGTTCACAGCCATCACTACCCTCCGTCCTATGGAGCCTATGAACAACTCAAAATACCGCTACACAAGAGACCCCTTTCTTTTTGTTCCACGGTGCTGATGTCGTGCTTCGAGTCGAAATAACTCATGATTATCCTCAGGTCGCTACTTATGATGAAGAGGCCTCACAAGAAGCACTCAAAGATGATGTTTATGCACCTGACGAAGCAAGAGACGTTGCTCTGCAACGAGCAATGCAGTACCAACAGAACCTGCGCAACTATAATAGCCGTCAGCTGCGTCCCAGGTCCTTCGTCGTTGGGGACCTGGTCCTTCGCCTCAAGCAAGATGGCCACCACAAGCTGGAATCCCCGTGGGAAGGGCCTTTCATCGTCACCGAAGTTATTCCTGGTGGGGCATATCGGCTTCAATACAAGAAGACCGGAGTCAAGTACTCCAACCCGTGTGACGAGGTTTAATCTCGTCAATGCCCATTGTTATGGACTTGGGTTTTGGAGAAGATGGGGATGCTGGAGATCGTGGCACGGTTAACAGACAAGCAACCAGGGGACACGAGATTTACCCAGGTTCAGGCCTCCGGAGGGAAAACCCTACTCCTGCTTGTCTGCTCTTTGATTACGGCGGAACCAAAGGTTACAGGGTGCGCAAATTCGATCTGGCATGGATGCGTATGCGAAAGTATGAGTCTGGTCGATCTAGGACGTGCCCTCCTGTCCTTTATATAGACTTAGGCAGGCCCCGGGCGTAGTCCTAGTCGGTTACAAGTTCTAGGGTTTTACCCCTTTAAATTTCCTATCTCCGCTAGTCTTGCTCTCCAAGGATCGGAGGCGTCATGGACCTTGGCCACCCGAAAATCTTCATGGGCCAGCGTATGTCTGCGGTGGGCCTTCCTTGGGCTGGACTAGGTATGCTGAAGTTACGTACCCGTAGGGTATAACCATGTCAGTAGCCCCCGAGTGATCAGTCGAATCGTAGATTCGGCTGAGGACTCTTCCATCCTTCAGGAGCAGCTACGTGTTAATAGTATATGTGTGTAGGGATTGTTGATGCGTGTGCCTGACTCACCCGACGGATCAGGGTCAGTTAACTGTCTTAGGACGAAACAACACGATCTTCTTCAGGTTTGGGTCCCTCAACCCGGACCTGGAACATATGCTGGCGTAATTCGACTCAGGCCGCGGAGGTCTTACAGGAGTGGAATTCCAGTGATTTTAATTGGTGTACCCAACGCGTCCGTCGGGATTTTTCATCGTACCTGCTGGTACGGATTCATACTAGCAGAGCGCAGTCAGGTGCGTTGCCAGGCCATCAGATGATATTTGTAGGTCTTATCTTTGCATCGCAGACGCAGCATCCGAACATTTATCACCTCGGAGGTGTTTCGGGTGGCCAAGGAGATTGTCGCTCACTCAGCGTTTTGTTGGGGCAGAGTTGCCAAAAAAGTTTTTGCATGCAGATCCGGAAGATCGCAGTCGAAGATTTCATAGGGTGCGCGACCAGCGCTCCCTATGGGAGTAGCCCCCAAGTGTCTGTTCGAGTCGTAGACTCGAACGGAGACTTTCAGTTCAAGCATTGTTTCAATCATTAGGTCCGCAGGACTCGAAAATTTTCGGATGCTTAAATCCATCCTCCCTATGGGAGTAGCCCCCGAGTCCGTAGTGGAGTCGTAGACTCGACGTAGGACTCAGAGAAGTAATTTTGTCCTCATTTGTCTGTCGGGTGCGCGGCCAGCGCTCCTGATAGGAGTAGCCCCCAAGTATTTAGTCGAATCGTAGATTTGAGTGAGTACTTTTAGCTGTGGAGCCGAAGTGGTGCTAGTATAGCTTTTGATGACGTCAGTGCTTACGATCGATGACCTCAAGCGTCTGCTACGCCAGAGATGACTTGACTGGACGAAGCGTGGGTCCCACTTGCTGACTTTGAATTGACCGGTCACGTGCGGCGTGGAGATGATTACGGCATCTCCTCGATTTCTGCACGTAGTGGACGGCGTGGTAATGACGGTTCGTTTTGGTGCTGACACGTGTACGGCCAGATCTACCGTTGGCGTTAGGTCTTCTCGATGGACGGCCAGCGTGCGTCGTCTTCGCTGTTATAATCCCTGGTGAAATCGTGGTTTGTTTTTCACCGCAGCAGTTCATCTATTCACTGCCCCCTCGTTCTTGAGCTAATCTTGCGCTGAGAGTTTCCTCCACATTTCCTTTGTCTTTCTTCGTTGGCAATGCCACCACCGCCATAGCGCCATGGGGAAACCAAAGAAGTCCTCATCTGCAGTTGGGACCAGCGCCGCCGGAGGCAAGAAGGGCACCGCCACTGCTCGCGTCATTGACGGTGGCTGGCGGCGATCAGAAACGTGGGAGAGCGATCTCCGCAAACTGCACGAGCGGAGCCTGATCCCACAAGACACGATGGCCATGATACTCCCCGGCAATGAGGTAATCCCCCGTCCCCCGTCTGGGTATCGGGTTATGTTTGTTGCCTTCATGATTCGCGGGTTTTCTTTTCCGGTTCATGACTTCCTTCGTGGACTGCTCTTTTTCTATGGGGTTCAACTCCATCATCTGTCTCCCAACTCCCTTCTTCACATTGCGTGTTTTATTACGCTTTGCGAGTGTTGGCTTGGCATTGAGCCGCACTTTGGCCTCTTCCGGAAGCTTTATTCCGTGAAGAGGCAGTCTGGTTCGGATGGTGTGTATCCCATTGGGGGTTTCATCATCTCCCTCAGTCCCAATGTGCAATTCTTTTCCTTTTCCATGTCCGAATCTGTCCAGTACTGGCGGAGGAAATGGTTTTACATCCGTGATTCCGTACTGCCTGGGCAAGATTTTGGTCTCGTTCCTTTTGACCCCTCCCAATTGATTGAGAAGAAAAGATCCTGGAGAAACCAAATCTTAGACGGTGAGGTGGCGGAGATAGAGGCCCTGTACCGTCGGGTAGGGGATCTCCAATTGATTCCTGAGAAGGAGGTGAACGGTGTCGACATCATCCGGACGTTTCTTGAGCGTCGGGTGCAGCCTCTCCAAGCGAGGGCGCATCCGATGTTTCTTTACTCTGGGCGCCGTGATCCGACGAGGGTTTCGAGTGAGAAAATCTCCGAGGTGGAACTTGACAAGGCTCTTCGCGCGCTGTTGAAGTTCAAGGCCGACGAGGGACTCCCGGAGAAGTCGCTGACTCCTCCCTTTTCTTCGATGTTGGCCGTGCCAAAGGTGTAGATTTATGCACGTAGTGCTCCCCTTTTTTGTTGGGTGTCTATTTGTGTCCTTTGTTTGCTAACAACATTTCTTCTCATCTTGTAGAGCTTCAAAGTGCCGGGCATGGCACCACCATTGCCCGAAAGGTATCCGAATGCCCCGGATAATGAAGTCGTGGATTCCGTGTCCGAGCTACCGTCAGCGCGATCCCCAGCGGAGGATGCCGACGAATCGAGTGAGGACCATTCGCGCAAGCAATCACGGAGCTCGAGCGAGTCTTCGGATGCTTCAACTCCTCCGACTCCCAGAAATCCTCAGGGCCTTGAGCGTCATGATGATGTTCATGGGGGTTCTTCCTCTCCCCTTCCTGCCATTCCTGTGCGGGCTGTTGCTCCGCACCCGCCAACAAAGCGGAAGAAGGAAGAGAAGAAGGAGGAGAAGAAGGAAGAAAAGAAGGAGGAGAAGAGGGCCCGAAGGGCTTCTCCTATCTTCGACCTGAGCGCGTTGGGCTCGTAAGTTTTCTTGTTGCACCTGTGCTGATTGGCTTCGTATGCAGGCAATCCTCCGACGGCTCCAGTGATGGTGCGGGGGAGATGATGGGGGAGTCGAACATTGCGTCGCCTCCTCCTCAGACGGTGGCGACTTCAGGTGACGCTGCGCCAGTTCCTCCTGTGCAGGAGAGGCTGGTGGTTGCACCTCAGAATTTCGCAGGCGGGCCTGCAGGTTCGCCTTCGGAGCACGTAAGTTTTTCTGCTTGATGTTACGGGGGGAGCCCCGAGTGTCTTCGTATGCTGATGTTGTTGATGCTTCTTTGTGTTGGGCGTAGCCCCCAAGTCCTGCTCTTACTACTATTGCCTGTTGCTGCAGCCTTTTGTCCAAGAGGCCAAGCGGCTGGTGGAGGAACGCCTGACGCTGGAGGCGAAACTGCGGCAGCTTCAAGGTGTTCGTCTGCCTTGTAGTACTTCTCTTGCTTATCCTGGTCCTGTTCTTTGACACTTGCTTTTGTAAATGCAGAGGAGCATAACGACTCTCTCCGTGAGGTCGATGCTCTGAAGAAGAGCCTTGGCCAATCGGAGCAGAAGGCCGAAGCTGCCGCTGGGGCGAGACAGCGCCTTGAGCTGGAGCTGACGAAGGCAGCCGAAGCGAAAGAGCGTCTGCAGCAGGAGGCCGCAGATCGTGAGGAGCAGCTGGCCACCGTTGCGGCTGCTCGTGAAAAAGGGGTGGCGGAGAAGCTCATGGCTGCTGCCAAGGCTATTTCGGGTGAGCGCTAGCTTTTGTACTTGCTTCTTTTTCTTCGGATCTTCTTCTATGTTGCCTTTCTTCATGTTTTCTTCTTTTTTGTCTCAGATGCCGCAGGCATCGAGTTTGACCGCGGTGCTCTGGAGCACGGGAGTGCGCTAGATGATGCCACTGTAGCGGTCGAAGACCGCTGTAGTACCGTCGTCAACTCCCTTGCCAAGGCGAAAGAGGTCCTTGGTCGCTTCTACCAGGAGCTCTTCCCGAAGGGCGCATCCTTTGAAGACGTGGGTGCCCTGGCAGAGGCTCTGTCAGCCGAAGCGCCTGCAGCGTACAAGCGCAAGCAGAAGGGCATCGGCGCGTCCGTCGGGCTGGCGATGGCCACGGCGGCTGGGGCGGAGCTGGACCTGCCCCAGATTACTTCTCGGATGCCTACAGCTGCGGATGGATCCGAGGTAGCCTTCGCCGCCTACTCCGCTTGCTGCAGACGATATGGGCCCAAGCTCATTGACTTGCTGTCTGAGTATGCATTGCGGCAGCAGGGCGAGGCCAAAGCTAGGCAGTTTGGTTCTGAGGCGACTCAGTGCCCTCCGCCTTAGGCGTAGTAGACGTAGGGTAGCTTGTAGTCTATTTTTGTTGTAAATATCTTTTGTAGTACCATCCTTGTGCCACGTAGTGGCCTTATATACTTTAATGAATTTCTCCGAGTTGTGCTCTATCGTTGGCTGAATGTCTGTGTGCCTTCTTTTTTTCTTCTGCTATAGGTTCCTTCGGGTGCTGACCCAGTTGACACTTCATCCGAAAGGCCCTTGCGAGCATCATTGGATGATTCCTCGCAGCTCGCGTTTCTTCGAGATCGCGTGCGCAGCTTGGAGAGAGATTTGCTTGGGTTACGTGGTCGCGCTGACGTTTGGAAATCCAAAGCAGACCGTGGTGCAGCCAGAGAGGAGTATTTGATGGCGGAGCTGGGTCGGCTGTCCGAGCAGCTGCAATGTAAGTTGATCCTTCTTTCGGGTTGTATTCCAGTTCTTCGGGTGAGCCTGCTGGCCTTACTCTTGTTTTGTGCGGTTGTCGCAGGTGCCAATCTTGCTCCGAGGGAGGAAAAGGAGCGTATTGCTGTTCGAGTCAATTGCTTGACTCAACAGGACATGGAGGCCGGCGGCTTCTTCTGGATGGATCGTGATCGTGCCATGGTTCTGGCGACGGTGCAGGATCGTGTCTACCAGGTTTCGCGGGTGCTCCGCCAGGTGCAGACATCGCTTTCCTCAGTGCTGCATGTCATGTTTCCGTTGGATGCCGTGCCAACGACCCTTGCAGGTCTTCTGACGAAGTATCGGAGTGCCAGCAATGTCAAGGAGCTGGTGCGGCAGCAGCTCGTCGCAGGGGTGAAGGCTGCCTTGTCTCTTGTGAGGGTGCATCGCCCTGATGTAGATTTGGCTGCTGTGGCGACTGGGCCACCTCCTCGACTAGATGGTGGCGAGTGGAATTTGCGTCCGTATTACGCGGCTGTAAGGCAGTATGCCGAACAGATTGTAGATTTGTTTAAGCAGCGTGCTCAGGTTATTCTTCAGAATAGGTAGGACCTGAAAATAAACAGATAGATGTAAAATTTGTATATTGCGGCTGGGCGTGTATGTGCCCTTTGTTGTAAAGGTTCGCTTGTTTGCGAGCACGTAGTGCTTTGATTTAGTACGTGCCCTTTTTGTTTGCCTGACGTGGTCAGCTACTCAGGTGTACACGTTTTGTCCTCAGTCGATGAAATCGTGAGGTGGGGGAGCCCCCGAGTGCGTTTGTAGCATGTAATAAAGTTGCAGAGAAATAGTCAACCGAAGGTTGGGGGCGAGACACTTAGCTTTATTTGTATCGTAATGGAGGAGGTACATGGTTCGGCTGAGTAGCCCTGGATGTTAGCCTTGTCGAAAGTAAAAAGGGGGTACATTGCTATGGGTAGAATCGTCGCAGGTGCGAGATGTTCCATGGGTTGGAGTATGCGACTCCAGACTCCATGTGCTTGAGGCGATAGGCGCCACCTGGGATGACCTCGGTGATGGCATAGGGTCCTTCCCATGGTGACTCGAGTTTATTCGGTCGCTTTTGCTTAAGTCGCAAGACGAGGTCTCCTTCGACGAAGGACCTTGGGCGCAGCCGGCAGCTGTGGTAGTTGCGGAGACTTTGCTGGTACACTGCTGATCTAGCTGCTGCTATATCCCGTGCTTCGTCGAGTGTGTCGACGGCATCTTCGAGTGCAGCCGTGGATTCGGCTTCGCTGTAAGCGACGACTCGTGGAGCCTGGTGGCGTACTTCGGTTGGTAGTACGGCCTCAGCTCCGTGCACCATGAAGAACGGTGTGTAGCCGGTGGAGCTGTTTGGCATAGTCCGTAAGCTCCACAAGACAGACGGTAGCTCTTTCGTCCAGTTTCCGGCTTTGTGCTCGAGTGAGCTCATGAGGCGCTTCTTGATGCCGGCGCCGATTAGACCGTTGGCCTTTTCCACTTGCCCGTTTGTTTGCGGGTGTGCCACTGAGGCATACGTGATGTTGATCCCGAGGCCTTCGCAGAAGTCCTGGAATTCTTCGGAGATGAAGTTCGATCCGTTGTCGGTGATGATGCTGTGCGATACGCCAAACCTGTAGACAATGGATTCGAAGAATTTGACGGCAGTTTTGCCCTTCTGGTTGGTGACTGGCATGGCTTCGATCCACTTGGTGAATTTGTCGACTGCGACCAGGAGGAAGACGTGTCCTCCCTTCGAGGATTTTGGTAGTTTGCCGATCATGTCAAGGCCCCATTGGGCAAAAGGCCAGGCTATGGGTATGGGTCGAAGTTCGGACCCAGGTGCGTGCAGTTTGTCGGCGAACCGTTGACACCCGTTGCATCTTCGGACGATGTCCTTTGCGTCGCTCATGGCCGTTGGCCAGTAGAATCCTGCTCGCAGAGCTTTGGCGACGAGGGAGCGGCTACCTGCGTGGTGGCCGCAGATGCCCTCGTGGATATCTTGGAGTATGGCCTTGCCGTCATTGATGGTGACGCACCGTTGTAGTACGCCCGTAATGCTGCATTTGTACAGCTCGCCGTTGATGATGGTGAAGGCTTTTGACCGACGAGATACGCGCCGGGCATCTGTCGGGCTGTCTGGCAATTCTCCGTTTATCAGGAACTGGAGGTATGGACGTGTCCAAGTTTCATCGACTGCCATGACCTGCATCAGGTTGACCATGGCAACTTCGGTATCCAACTTTTCGGGTCCTTCATGACCTTCGGGTAGCGTAGCCCCCGAGTGTTCTGCTTCTTCGGGTGATCCCTTGGGGAATTTCCGCTTGATGGATGGCACGCAGATCTGTTCGAGGAACATACCTGGTGGTACCTTTGCACAAGTGGAGCCGATGTTGGCGAGTCTATCGGCCTCCTCGTTGCTCTCTCTTCCAACGTGCCGAAGTTCGCAGCCGTCGAATTCTCCTTCGAGTGCATTGTATAGCGCGCGGTACGCGATCATGTTTTCAGCGTGTGCGTCGCACTCATTCATCGTCTGCTGTACGACAAGGTTGGAGTCACCGTAGATGACCAGGCGCGTTGCACCACATATTTTTGCCATCTTCATGCCATGGATGAGGGCTTCGTATTCGGCCTCGTTGTTGGAGGCTCTGAATTTCATCCGAAGGACGTACTTCATCTTGTCACCTTGCGGGGAGGTCAGTATGACTCCTGCCCCTGCTCCGGCTTCGCGTTTGGAGCCGTCAAAATGCATTGTCCAGGACTGCGACATGTCTGGGGTGTCAGGCAGCTGTAGCTCCATCCAGTGCACCAGGAAGTCCGGAAGGACTTGAGATTTGATTGTGTGTCGCTTCTCGTAGATGATGTCCAGGGGTGATAGTTCAATGCCCCACAGGGCCACGCGTCCTGTGGCCTCTGGGTTATTCAGGATGCTGTTTAGGGGTGCCTCGTTGACGACCATCACCTGATGCTCCTGAAAGTAGTGGCTCAGTCGTCGAGCCGTCATGAACACGCCGTAGGCCAGCTTCTGGTAGTGCGGGTACCGCTATTTTGTTGGAGTGAGAACCTCGCTGAGGTAGTAAATTGGGCGTTGTACCCCGTGGGTCTTGCCTTCTTCGGGTCGTTCGACCACGAGTACTGTGCTGACCACCTAGTGTGTGGCTGCTATGTACAGCAACAGGGGCTCGCGCTCTTTTGGCGTGACCAAAACGGGCGAGGTGGAGAGGAGCCGCTTGAGGCTTTCGAATGCGTCGTTGGCTTCTGGTGTCCACTCGAACTTGTCTGCCTTGCGCAGCAGCTGGTAAAATGGTAGGGCCTTCTCGCCCATGCGGCTGATGAACCTGCTTAGTGCCGCTACTCGCCCTGCGAGCTGCTGAACTCCCTTGAGGTTTTTCGGCTTCTCCATTGTCATGATAGCTTTGATTTTCTTCGGGTTCGCTTCGATCCCTCGTTGAGAGATGAAGTACCCGAGCAGCTGACCCGAGGGGACGCCGAAGGCGCACTTTTCTGGATTGAGCTTGATCCTGTAGCGATCAAGGTTGTCGAACATCTCGCGGAGATCGTCGATAAGTGTTCTTGCCTCCTTGGTTTTTATGACTATGTCGTCGACATAGACTTGGACGTTGCGACCGATCTGGTCCTTGAGGCAGGCCTGCATGCATCGCTGGTACGTGGCACCCGCGTTCTTTAGCCCGAAGGGCATTGTGTTGTAGCAGTATACTCTGAATGGTGTGATGAACGCCGTTTTCTCTTGATCTTCGACCTTGAGTCGAATCTGGTTATAGCCTGAGTAGGCGTCGAGGAAGGAGAGTTTCTCACAACCTGTAGTCGAATCGATGATCTGGTCGATCCGAGGAAGGGGAAGTGGTCCTTAGGGCAGTGTTTATTTAGTGACGTGAAGTCCACGCACATCCGCAGGATGTCCGTGTCCTTCTTCGGGACCATCACCGTGTTTGCCAGCCACTCGCTTTCCTTGATTTCCCGGATGAAGTCTGCTGCGAGTAATCTGTTGATCTCCTTGCCGATAGCTTCGGCTCGTGGCTCCGACAGTCTTCGGATGGACTGCTTGACTGGCTTGGTGTCTGGGAAGACATTGAGTGCGTGCTCGGCGAATTCCCTGGGAACTCCTGGCATGTCCGCAGGACACCAGGCGAATATTTCCCAGCGCTCACGGAGGAATTCGACGAGCGCGCCTTCCTATGCGGTGCTGAGGTCGTTGGCGATCAACACCGTCTTGGAGGCATCCGTTGGATGGACCTGCACTTTCTTGGTGTTGATGGTGGAGTCGAAAGACATGTCAGGTGCGTTCTGCTTTGTGACTGGGGGTAGCCCATTGTCCGTCACCTCGCGGAGCCTTACAAGCTCTTCTTGCATGCCGAAAGACTGAGAGATTTTGTTGAAATCCCTGTCGCATTGGTCCGATCGGGTGAAGCTCCCGTGGACTGTGATGACGCGCCTCGGTCCTGGCATCTTGAGTAGTAGGTATGCGTAGTGTGGGACGGCCAGGAACCTTGCGAATGCTACACGTCCCAGGATGGCATGGTATTGCGACGGCCAGTCCACCACTTCGAATTCTAGGTGCTCCTGCCGAAAATTGTCCGGCTTCCCGAAGATGACGTCGAGCCCTATTTTGCCCAGGGGGAGATGCCCTTCCCTGGGACAATGCCGTGGAACGTTGTGTCTGATTGTTCCAGGCTGCATTGCGGGATCCGCATAGCTGCTAGAGTGCTTGCGAACATTAGGTTGATGCCGCTGCCGCCGTCCATGAAGACGCGACTCATCTCGAAGCCTCCGATCTGCGCCTCCAGCACCAGGGCAGCATGACCTGGGCGAGGGATCTGGCAAGGGTGATCCGCGCGAGTGAATGTGATGCAGGACTCTGATCCGCTGAGGTACTCAGGGATTGCAGGCGGAGTTGCCACGGCCAAGTTGATTTGTCGGGTGATTTTCTTCTGCACCCTGTTGGTGGGGCGTCCCTTCTGGATCATATTTAGCGCTCCCTTTGGTGGGGGGTATGCGACCCCGGCGTTGTTTTGCGCTGGTGCGATTGGTTGATTTGGGCCTCCAATAGGCGGCGGTGGAGGAGCTCCGTGTGCTATTTCACCTGGCGCAGGTGCGTTTCCGAACGCAGGAATTGGAGCTTGTTGCCTCATCTGCATCATGCCTTCGCTGAGTTTCTGGAACTCGCGGCAGTCCTTGAGCATGTGGCTAGCTTTCTTTTTGCCATCTTGTTTGTCGATGTAGAAGTGGATGGTGCATGGACCCGAAAGTTTGTCGAATGCTGAGGGTCCGTTGTCACGGTCGCGGCGTTGCCATGACTGCTTTGGTCGTCCGTTGTCGCGGAAGTTTCCGCTGCGGTATCCTCCGCTGTTGCGGCTGTTGTCGTTACGGCGGTCGGCGTAGCCGGCTGCGACCATGTCGGGTCCGTCACGGTCCTCGTAGATGCGCGATCTCCTCTTGCTGCGGCGTTCGCGTCTTCAGCCGTAGTCGTCCTCTTCATCTGATTGCGCCCGCTGGATGCAATCTTCGCAGTCTGCCCAACTGTTGGCGATTTCCATGAGGTGGTCGAGTGTCTTGGGCTTTACACGCCCAAGTTCCTCCTTGAAGTCTGGGCGCTTGACGCCATCCCTGAAGGCGTCGATGGCCCTTTCTTCGGAGATGTGTGCTGCGGAGTTCTTGGTTGTAGACCAGCGTAGTATGTATGAGCGAATAGATTCACCCGTTCTCTGAGTGCAGGCTCGCAACTCTTCGATTGAGGCGGGCCTCTTGCTGGTGCCTTTGAAATTTCGGATGAAGCTATAAGCGAGCTCCTCCCAGCTTTGGATGGATCCTGATGATAGGCTGCTAAGCCAGACCCGTGCCGCGCCTGTCCGCTGCAGCTGAAGGCATTGCATGGCGGTTTCTTTGTTGCCTCCGTGAAGCTTGACGGATGACAGATGGTCACTGAGCCAGGACTTTGGATCTTGCGTGCCGTTGAACTTCGGAGTATCCGAAGGAAGCTTGAAGTTGCGTGGCATCTGGGTTCGCCGGACGGATCTGCTGAAGCATCGAGCCCCGCAGAGTTCTCCTTCGTCTTCATCCATCTCAGATTCAGACGAGCATGCGCGTTTGGCGCGTGCTTTGTCAATCTTGCGCTGTGTAAGCTTGTCTCTGGCGTCGTAGTCGCGTTTATGGCGGTGCGAGCTCTTCTTCCTTCGAGGAAGATCGTGTTCCTCTTCATCTTCGGATGAGGGAGTGGGGCTCCGGTCGCGCCTGGCCGGAGCTTTCTTCTTCGGCTCCGTAGGAGCGTCTTCGTGGAGCACAGCTCCGATTAGTCCTAGTCCGGTGAGTGCGGACCTATGCATGGACCTTTTCGGGTCCCCCTCCGGAGGTGGGTGAGCCGCGAGATACGCAGTGGCTGCCATGATCGCAGCTTGTGGCGTCTTCGAGGTGATGTTGCCGTCAGCGTCCATATCCATGAACGATGTGTGGAGAGTTCGGGTCACGTCACGCCGCTCCTTCGGGTCCATGTTTTCCACCCAAGAGTGGTGCTTGTTTCCCTGGTTTCCGTTTGTGCTAGAGTCGGGTCCTTTGGCGGAGAGCGCAGCTCGTCGCGCACTGGACTCAGAGGCTGCTTGCTTGCGTTTGTTGAGCGTCTCCTGCATCTTGACTTGTTTCTTGTGCTCCTCGATGAGGAGGTAGTGGTATGCCATAAGTAGGTCACGTGAGGAGTCCAGAGGTAGGACTATTTCTCCTGCGACGGCACGGCGTGCTTCGACCCATCCTTCTTTGCTAAGTTGGATGAGGTGGCCCCTGTTTTCCCCATTTTCGCCGTTCCCATCGTTTTCGCCGTTTCTGTCCTGCGGGTTGGGGTTGGGCGGCGGGTTGGCGTTTCTTCGTCGGTTTGGATGACTGCGGCGCACAGATAGCGCCTGCAGATTGGTTGGCTGCTGCCGCAGCTTTCGGATCCGGAACCGTAGGTCCCTTCATCCGAAGGTGGATCGCACAGATCGGAGTTGCAGCTGCTGCTGCTGTAGAACTCATCTGTTGATGGTCACGTGCGTAGCACGGGGTGTGGATCCCACGAAGCAGGCCTGATTGACGGCATGGGCACCCGCTCAGGGAGGCGGAGGGTGCCAGTTTGTCCCACCTGGAAGCAGAAGCTCCCGAATAGAATTTCGAGTCCGTCGCCTACGGGCTCGAAATCCTTCATGATATCCGGCGAGTGGGCGGTGAAGTCGAAAGCGCCGAAGAGGAGGTGATTCTCCGTCGCCGCGGAGTTGTAGACCGATCGGGTCGGAACCGTCACGACCGCACAATCAGCAGCCCCAATTCCCACAGACGGCGCCAATTGACGAGGTTTAATCTCGTCAATGCCCATTGTTATGGACTTGGGTTTTGGAGAAGATGGGGATGCTGGAGATCGTGGCACGGTTAACAGACAAGCAACCAGGGGACACGAGATTTACCCAGGTTCAGGCCCCCGGAGGGAAAACCCTACTCCTGCTTGTCTGCTCTTTGATTACGGCGGAACCGAAGGTTACAGGGTGCGCAGATTCGATCTGGCGTGGATGCGTGTGCGAAAGTATGAGTCTGGTCGATCTAGGACATGCCCTCCTGGCCTTTATATAGACTTAGGCAGGCCCCGGGCGTAGTCCTAGTCGGTTACAAGTTCTAGGGTTTTACCCCTTTGAATTTCCTATCTCCGCTAGTCTTGCTCTCCAAGGATCGGAGGCGTCATGGGCCTTGGCCACCCGAAAATCTTCATGGGCCAACGTATGTCTGCCGTGGGCCTTCCTTGGGCTGGACTAGGTATGCTGAAGTTACGTACCCGTAGGGTATAACCATGTCACCATGGAACGTTGCGCAGCTGCGACGTCTCTATACTTAGGATCTTTATTTTCCGCAATTTATATTCAATAAGGCATACGACCAGGCTTCTTAGCCAAAGAATCATGTTTTATATACAATAAGTGTAGGGTTTCGTAGCATGGAAAACGAAAATTTTCTACCTCATACAAACAAACAAGCCAAGATCTATCTACTAGATTGTAGCAACGAGTCGATGGAATAACTCACCCTCGAAGATTCCAAAGTGTTTAACGAGAGCGGATTCTAAACCATACAAGATAGCATACTGAACTGTGGAGTACTGAGTCTTCCGAGTGAGGTAAACATTCTTTACTTCATCGGTAGCAGTAGCTGCAGGTGGGTCACCCAGCGGTGCATCCAACACATAGGTCAAATTACCAGCTGTGAGGACAATCCTCAAATTGCGAAACCAATCCGCGAAGTTGCTTCCATTGTTTTTCAACTTTTCTTTCTCTAGGAACACATTAAAATTGATGGTAGGGGCCGCCATTGATCTACAACATATTTGCAATAGTTTAGACTAAGTTTATGACAAATTGAGTTCTAATTAATAGTTAAATTAATCTAGGTGAACTCCCACTCAAAACAATATCCCTCACATTGTTTTAGTGATCACACGAACCAAATCCACCACATCAACACCGATCATCACGAGAGTTGATATAGTTTCAATGGCGAACAATCGACATGTTCATCATATCTACTATATGATTCATGCTTTACCTTTCGGTGATCCGTGTTCCGAGACCATGTCTGTACATGCTAGGCTCGTCAAGATCAAACCTTAGTTTCGTCATGAGCAAATCTGGCTTGCTCACGTTGTATACACTTGCGGAATCTAACACACCCGATCATCACGTGGTGCTTCGAAACAACAAGCTTTAGCAACGGTGCTAACAAAGGGTGAACACTTTATGACTTGAAATTCATGTGCATGAGGGATCATCTTATAATGCTACCGTCGTCTACTAAGCAATACAAGATGCATAAAGGATTAACATCACATGCAATTCATAATATGTGATATGATATGGCCTTTCTTCTTTGTGCTTCCGATCTCCATCTTCAAGCACGAACATAATCTCCATCATCATCGGCATTGCATCAAGGTCAATGACGCTTCTCCATGGTTGTCGTCCACCGGCTTCAACTATTACAACTACTTTGAATAGACACGCGGGTCTTAACATAAATTAAAGACAACCATATGGCTCCTGTCGGTTGCCAACTTACAATAAGGAACATTGCATACATCAAATATAATCATAATCATGGCCATATCACATCACTGCACACCCCTGCAAAACAAAGTTAGACGCCTCTACTTTCTTTGCATGTTTTACGTGGTTTGGGGCTTTCAATAAGTGTCGTTCTAACTTACGAACATGAACCACAACATTGATACTAGTATTGTTAATCACCCGTTGTAAATTGGATCTTAACTATGCTAGGAGAAACAGGCACCCGCAAAGCCACTTATGCAATACAAGTTGCATGTCAAGCGTGGAGCAAGTCTCATGAACGATGTCATGTAAGGTTAGCCCGGGCCGCTTCATCCCAACATCCCGCAAGATGCAAAGTACACAAGAAGCAATCGACAATAAAAACATCAACGCCCACAATGACCATTGTGTTCTACTCGTGCAACAGATCTACACATAGACACGGCTCTGATACCATTGTAGGGTTTCGTAGCATGGAAAACAAAAAATTTCTACCACATACAAACAAACAAGCCAAGATCTATCTACTAGATTGTAGCAACGAGTCGATGGAATAACTCACCCTCGAAGATTCCAAAGTGTTTAACGAGAGCGGATTCTCATGGGTGATGTATTCGTACTCTTCCCGATCTCAAGATCGCGTAGATGATCCTTCCGGCGCTGCGTTCCGGCAGCGCTCCCGCAGTCGGTCACACGTTTGGTACTCGACGAAGACCTTCCTCTCCCTTGTTCCAGCAGGCAGCGGAGGTTGTAGCACTCTCCTCGTGATTCCGGCAGCACAACGGTGTGGTATCGGAAGTAGAGGGGAGATCTCGCAGGGCTTCGCCTTAAGCCGGAGCGAGTATGGTGGACTATGAGAGAGTCCCTCGATGATCTAGGGTTTAGACACGCCGAGGAGGAGGCTTGGCCGGCGGCTAGGGTTAGCTAGGCGGCGGCGGTTTGCCCTAGGGCCGGCGGCGGCTATGGAGGCGGCGGCGGCTTGGGGCTAGGGTTTAGAGGTAGGGAACTTGTGTGCTAGGAGGGGCAGCCCTGCCCCTCCCTTTATAGGTGGGAGGCGTGGCCAAGGGGAGGGGAGTCCCTCCCCAACTCGGCTTGGAGGTGGGACGGCGGTGGAGGGGAGGAACTCCTCCCCAACTCGGTTTCCACCTCCCTCTCCACTTCCCAAAATAGCCGTTTGACTTTCAAATTGGCGTTTGACTTTTTCAAACTAGGATTTCATTAAACCCTTTATTTTGTTCAGCGGTGACACCTAGTACATGATGCAATCATACCAACTTGATATAACACATTCATGTACCCTTCCCCTCCGGAGTGCCGGACATTTCGGAACCTTCTAGAACATTCCTGATGAAAACACCGGAACCATTCTCCAACTCCGAAACAAGACTTTCCTTATATGAATCTTATTCTCCGGACCATTCCGGATCTCCTTGTGATATCCCGGATCCCATCCGAGACTCCGAACAACATTCGGTCTCTTTCTCATCATTCCATCACTACTCAAACAACGTCGAATCCTTAAGTGTGTCTCCCTATGGTTCGTGAATTATGCGGACATGATCGAGACACTTCTCCGAACAATAACCAATAGAGGAATCTGGAAATTCATATGGCTCCCACATATTTCTACGATTACTTTGCGATCTAATGAACCACTTACATACGATACCAATTTCCCTTTGTCTCACGATAGTTTACTTATCCGAGGTTATGATCGTCGGTATCTCTGCATACCTAGTTCAACCTCGTTACCGATAAGTACTCTTTTCTCGTTCCCGTGATATGTGATCCCTTGTGATCCAGTCACATGCTTGCAAGCTAATTGGATGACATTTCACCGAGAGGGCCCAGAGTATATCTATCCGTCATATGGATGGACAAATCCCACTCTTGATCCATGTGTCTCAACCAATACTTTCTGAACACTCAATGCCACCTTTATAGCCACCCAGTTACGGTGTGGTGTTTGATGTCATCAAAGTATCCATCCGGTAAAGGTGATATGCATGATCTCATGGTCGAAGGAATTAGGTTACTATGTATCAAAAAGCATATAGCAATTGAACTATTAAAATGACTTGATCTTTATCCTACGCTTATCTATAGGAGTATGTCCACCATATCATTCTCCTAACGATATGATCTTGTTATTAATAACATCTCAATGTTCATGATAGGGAAACCACAATCATTTATTAACCAACAAGCTAGTATTATAAAGAGGCTTTACTAGGGACTTCAATTTAAGTTTACAAATCACACAAGTATTAATGTTTCCTTGTTAATACTATTATAGCATGAATGTAAACATTTATCATAAACACAAAGATATAATAATAACTACATTTATTATTGCCTCTAGGGCATATCTCCAACAATAAGGCCTACGGCTAGGTGATTACGTCACATGTACCTCCGTACACGAAGATCAATGAAGTTAAGTTCCTAAAACGCGGTCTGCATTGTCCATATTTCAAATTTATCCTTCATCACCCACCCGACACTTGGGGGCTCCTCATATCACAAGTGTTTAACAAAAAGCATGTCACCCGATACTTGGGGGCTCTGCAAAAAAGCGCTACAAAATATTCGGCTACGCTGTCTAGCCTAAAAATCCTTGACCTGAATAGCTAACTCGGCCTTAGGGCGTCAGACAAATAAAAGGGTCTCGCATGCAGGCAGAATAGTCGAAATGTTAACAAGACAACAAACATACACCACATGCATTATGCTTCATGAAACAGAATTTACATACATAATTTTTGCATTTTATGTGCAGGAATTGATTACAACTCAAAGTTAAGGAAAAAATCTCCGTCTTCATCCAGCATTTTTCGGATGATCCGAATAACGGGGCGACGAGCGGCTTGCTAATGAGGAGCCATGCTAAAGGCAACATTTGGCATACCAGGAAGATGGTGAGATATGAAGTCTAAGTACAAAGTGGGGTCATGGGCATGAACCCACGCAAAGGCCAACTTTGCACCAGCAACTAATTAAAGCTTGACGTAGTGGCCAATCCTCTCACCCAGTGAAACTTCACCATCAGTTCAGCTAGGCCTTGAGGTTGTACATCTCGAGGAAACATAGCATTATAAATCATGGCCAATGCTCGGCGACAGCATTCGACGAATTCCTCTACCTCGGACACTCGATCCTGGAGAAGTGCAAGCGTGAAGGCACATTTATGGTTAGTCCAAAAATCATTGTCATATCCTCGGGAGGCTTCTATCAATGCGTTCATCCAAGTGCGTAGTTGATGGTATTCTTCCACTTTGTTCAATCGGATGCCTGCGAGAGTAAAAAATTTCATGTTGCAATATTCGGGTTACGCAAAAAAGACTCGGTGGATCAACAAGGGACACTTACAGAGCATCTTCTCGCTCACGCAGAAATTTCCTCCAGCATAAAAACTTGACGTTCCAAAGTTTTTTGGGTCTTTGACTAGGCAACATCGACCACAACCTGCACGGCCCGCAATTCAGTTTCCAGCCGTTTTATGCGCTGGATCTTCTTAGCATACAAAAGAGGGTCAATTATGCGAGTGACTGTATTAGATGTTGCACATACAACTGGCTCAGAAGGGTCAGTCGAAGGACTAGTGATATCATGCATCATTTGGAACAAAATATGACAAGGCAAAAAAACTCAGATATTCGGCTATGAATATAGAAGCCCACACAGGGGGAGCAATATATACAAAAATGAAACAACATCTTCAGCGAGAGCATGCAACAAATAAAGTACAAAGCGAAGTGTTTTACAACTTACAAATAAACAGAAATTACAACTAAGCAGATTTTTAGGATGAAGAGGTGACGCTAGCCGAAGGAGCATCAGCGGTAGGTTTGGAGGTGGCAGCAGCTCTTGCAGAAGGAGTATCAGTTGAAGCCTTGGCTTCGGGAAACTCTTGATAGATGCCAGTAGACAACAACATGCAAAAAAAATCTTCGCCTTCTTTATGTATGGCTTGAGCTCAATTTTTTCCAGCGTCAACCTTCTTCCGATCGATCTTCTCACCATGGGCAAGCGACAACGCCATAGAGATCTCCGCCTCATTCTTCGACTGTGCTAGACTATACCTCGTCAATGGGTTTGGATCAGCAAGGAATATTGCCGTCAAATCATTCAGGTTAGTGGGTACGTCTTTCTCAGGGAAGATCTCTACATGCACGGTCTTAAAAGCATGGTGGGAGCGAATCAACAGATTGCGCCCGTGCACGCTATTCGCCTCCAGAGTGCCAATTGCATCCAACAAAGGGTTAAATTTGAGCTTCTTTTGCGAAGTCAGAGATTGGCTGGTAATTTCTATAAATAAGAGGGAAGTAAATATAGTTCAAAAACTTGAAGAAGCAAAAAAGGAACACAAGTACGGAAATAAAGGGAGTGGCAAAACTTACTGGTCAATGAGAAATTCAAGGCCTCCACATGAAGACGTAGATCCTTGTCCCGCATATTTGCGGCTTCATTCCTCTTTTGGAGGGCATTGGCTTCTGAAGGAGCATCTTGCTTGGCTTTTATAAGTAGCAATTTTTTCTGCTTTTGCTTGGCTTCCAGCTCATCACTCTCTTTTCCCCTTGATCGCGAATGACCGCAGATTCATTAGCAACAGTTGTGTCACAAGGAAAATTGTCATCACGCCAAATGATCAGGTACAGTGGGAAGAAAATGGGCATACCTTTAAACTCTTCGGCTTCATGGCGGATCTTGATGAAATCGAGAGGCCATTTCGACCATTTCGCGCACCAACAGCTGTGCCAACAGAGACAAAGTTACTCAGGGGCTGAAACAAGAGGGGAACCCCAAGGAAATAAATGTAGTAGGCACTGACATCTTGCATGTCGGGTTCTAAAGGGTTTTCAGATATATCTACACCCCTATCAAAAGGTTTCTTTTTCTTCAATGGCGGTTCAGAGGGTGACGAAGCTATGTTTTTTGGATCCAATTTAGCAGCAGGATTTTCCACAAGGTCAGTCGAACTTGCTTATTGGCCTGAGAACTTTGGAGGAGTTGGAGGAGCGTACCATCCGACGATTTTGGAGAAACATCCCGCTCCTCGTCGCTCCTGGCAGAGCAAAATATGGTTGATTATTTTCTTGGGTAACAACTAAAATCAACAAATAAAAAAGGCGAGTAACTTACGAGATAATTTGTTGAGCCATCCGGAAAATCCCCTTGCGGGGAACAACTCGAGCAGGTTTGACATTCTGCGGCTTGGATCCTGTCGAATCATCGAAGTCTTCGACCGTTTCCATAGGATCAACACGTTTCCATTTCTCCCCCACGGGGACCACATCATAATCCTCAAAACGAGCCGAAGAAATTGATGCAGTGTCATGGGAGGAGCTGGCAGATGCAATGTGGTCCTCTTCTACAACACCAGGAATTTCTGCATATCCCTCGGATACGGTAGCACTGTTGGGCAGATCCCCAACATCGGGAAGTGGAGGCAGACAGAACAGATGGCCATGGACCTATCGATAAAGGAATATTGCAAAGACAAAAAGGTGAATCCGAGGAATCACAAAGTAAGGATAGCAGCGGCAAATAGATGTGCAGGCAACCAAAAATTTACCTTAGGCACATGATGCTTCTTGGTGAAAGGTTTCACCCGACAATCAATGGGAACATGGATTTTCTTCATCAACGTCGTGAACGAGCGCACCCTCTTCTCCAAAATTTTAAGCGTAAGATCCTTGGGTGTTAGTCTCATTGGATCTTTCCGACCGGCATAAGTCCACATACCAGCCAGTCGAGCTTGGAGGGGTTGAACACGAACCCGCAAGAAATAAGTCAGGATTTGGAGACCCGACAAACCATTAGCGTGTAGCTTCTCAATTCGGTCCAACAGCGGTTTTATTTCCTTTATTTCTTCAATTGAGGGGCGCTCTTCCCAGGACACGAGCCTTTGGCAGGTTTTTGTCGGGTCAAAGGGAGATAACCCGAACTCTTGACCTTCGACCAGTTGGTCCTTGATATAGAACCACTTTGTTTTCCAACCTTAGATAGAGTCGCTTTCACATCAAAGTACTCTACATCTGAGCGCACAGAGATTATTTCGCCATCGATGTCATGGACGACAGTATCAATGTCATTAGGACGAATAAAATAGAAGTGTTTCCACAGGCCCTATTAGGGATGGATCCCAAGAAAACACTGGCATAAGGCGATGAAAATAGCAATGTGGAGAATGGAGTTTGGCGTAAGCTGGTAGAGTTGTATGCCATATACAAAGAGAACTTCGTGGGCAGGAAGATAAAGACCACAAAAGAGGAAAGACAGGAACATTACCCGCCATCCCGCCTCCGGCGCAGGCATGCCCTCATCGCCGGGAAGTTTGCAGGAGCCTTCCTTTAGGAGGTAGTAGCCGTGGGCCTCAAGCAACTCGCGTGCAGTGCATTTCGATGGCATACACACCATGGCCCGTGTCTTCTTCATGGTGGCATCAGCAGCAGAAGATACTCCCTTGGACCGGCCCATGGTAGCTCGTGGATGAAGCAGTGCGAAGGGGAAAGTGGAATTAGAAGAGCGCAAGAACAGGGAGGAGCTCTGAGTGGCGGAGCAAAGGAGGAAGATGGCAAACAAAGGGGAAGAGTATTAATCCCTAAATTCCCTTCAATATAAAGAGACAGTGAAAACATACATCGTTGATTACAAGTTATGAAGCAACAGAAGGAGCAAGATACAGCCACGTGGCAGCAAATAAAAGGGGAAATATCTCGTGTAGCTAAAACAATCGCGGTAAATCCGCTGGCGATCACACGACGCCTCAATTTTCATGTGACAGGTGGAGCCGCACAGTAAAAGTAGCACATCCACACCGCCCACACGTCACACTGGATATTGGGACCCACATAGTGATATGTCCAATCAACGGAAACTGCTGCACGCCATCTTCGTCATCAGTGACGTCATGAGCGATCAAAAAGCAGCGAGGTCAAGCTCATCCAAATAAAAACATGGAGTCTATGATCATATGTATGCACCCGAACATAGACTCGGGGGCTACTTCCGTCGAAAAAATATTCAACATAAACCCGATAAAGTTTTTCATAAGTATATACCTCAGACAAAGGATATACTTTGAGCCTATGCTCCGATGCAAGCACCACAACATAGCCTCGGGGGCTAGTCCTATAGGGAGCGCTGTCACGCACCCGATAGAGAATCCTCCCATGAAGTCTACATTGTCAGCATAAAAGAAGTATAAGTTTTGATCCTACACTCGAATTCAAGAATTCGTCTGTAGCCTCGGGGGATACTCCCATTGGGAGTGTTGTCATGCAGCCGATAGATATTATGAATCAAACCTATGAGTATTACATACTTGTATCCTCATACGGCTACTCCCATCAGGATCACCCGATAAATACTAAAGAAGTCGATAACTTCAGCTATTCTAACAGCCAAACAAGGCAGTCGATAAAATCTTCTCAGACCGTGTCTGCCGTGATAACATGTCTGAATATCGTGTCCAAGACATGAAGATAAGACCTAGAGATTAATCTAGACATGGCTTGGTAACCGCACACGAAGGCACTTTTCTAATATTTATCCGTATCTACGATACGATGAAAAGTACCGATGGACGCATCGTGTACCCAAAATATAAGCACTGGGATTCAGCATTTGATTCCACGACCCGAAATGAATTACACCAGCAGATACCGGATTCAAGCCTGAGGACTTGAGTTTTACCTAGGTTCACGCTATTTTTCTCAAGTGCAATTAACTGATTTCCGATCTGTCGGATGCATTAGACTCGTTGTACCAAATCCCTACAAAGCTTAAATAGAAACTTCTGCTTACAGCGAAAATTTCGGCTGAAATAGCCAAAACAGAATTTTGAGAGTCGACTCGAATCTACGATTCATATAGAGTCTCGGGGGCTACTGACTTGGGTATGAACAATCGGGTTTCTATGCTTAGTCAACCTAGACGCATAAAATCTTATGTCCCACAAGGCCCAACGAAGTCCAAGAAGCACCCGATGGAATAAGGACTTATCATGACCGACAAGGAATATCCAGGAACCGACATAGAGTTTATATTGAGAATATTAACTTGTAATCTCTCCGGCTACCGGATTCAGGACCTAGCCTCTCATATAAAGGTTGGGAGGACCTGACGGAGAGGACACCTTAGTTTTTCCTGCAATCTGCCGTGAGCTAGACGCAACGAGCGAACCGGCGACTTCGTAACCGAGTTTTCTCAATAATCAGACTACATCGACTTACTTTTTTATCTGATCTGCCTACGAAATCTCCAACGCTCTCTTTTACACCAAACCCTAAATCCATAACAATGGCCATTGCCGAGGTCACCCCTCTTCAGCTGCCAAACAAGAACTTGTTGCGTCGGATGAATAACTTGTTCCGCAGCAGCAATTGAAACACCTCTATCATATGCGATGCGTGTTCTTCGACTGTCTTGCTGTATATGAGGATGTCGTCGACGAACACCAGCATCGATTTGCGAATTTGCGTTACGAACACTTGATTCATCATGGATTGGATTGTAGCCGGTGCTATGGACAAACCAAAGGGAATCACACAGAATTTGAAGTGCCCATTGTGCGTGCGAAAAGTTGTCTTGATTTCATCTTCCTCTGCCATGCAGATCTGGTGGTATCCGAAGCGTTGCTTGAGTTTGGTGAAGATTGTTTCCTCGGCCAATTCGTCGAGTAGTTCTTCCACGATTGGCATTTGATATTTTTCCGGCACAGTCACGGCATTGAGGTGTTGACTAGGAGCACTGGTGAGATGAGTGGGATATGACTAGTTCGTATGATTCCTTTTCTCAACATTTCTTTATCTGGTTTTCAATATCGTCCTTATGTAAGGGCAAACATTCTCTGGCTTGACCCCCGGTTGCAGATGAATACGATGTTGAATGGCCAGTGTGGAGGTAGTTCATGTTGTTCCCCGAAACACTGCTCAAAGTCTAGCATCACCTTGGCTATGATTTCTGGAGTTTCCTTTTGTTCCTATACTTGGCATAAATGAATCATTTCACTAGTGCTCCAGAGCAAAGCAGTCTATGGAATTGGCGCCCCGAGATGTTTGCACGTGTCAGTTCTATCTTTGACCCCCTTGAGGGTGATGTGCTTGCCATTGTGGCGGAAACGCAGTGTCTTCTTCTCCCAGCTTATCCACATGTCGTCACAAGCTTCGAGCCAATCCATGCCTAGGATGATGTCATATCCCTTCAGTTCGAACACTCGGAGCGTGGAGCAGAAAACATTGTTCTGACATTGCCACACCGTGTCAGGCACTGCTGTTGAGCATTTAAGTTTAGCCCCGTCAGCCACTACCACTTGTAGTGAATGCACATGAATTGATTACAGCTCTAACAGATCGACAATTTCTGTTGATTTGAAGCTGCCAGAGCTCCCTGAATCGACCAGTACCAGCACCTTCTTGCCCTCAATTGTGGCATGTAGTCTGATGGTCTTCTTAGCTATTGTGCCAGATGCTGCACAATAGGATATTGTGGTCAGTGGTTCTTCCTTAGATGAGTCTGTTTCCTTATCATCGTCTGTGTATGAATGAATCTGTAGCATGTCCCATAATTCCTCCACCACATTGAGTTCCATTGATATTGCACATCTCTGCCCTGGCTAATATTTATCCCCACACTTGAAGCACTCTCCCTTGCTCGACATTGAGCTTTGAGTGTCTTCAACTGGTCTGCCCACGGTGGTTTGTCTTCCATTTTCTTAGTCTCTTCAGGTATATGTGGTCGAATCCCTTTCCCAATGTAACCAATTTTGCCAGATTGTTTGGAAAATTCATGCTTGTATCTGATGTTTTTTAGTTGGCTGGCCTCCTCCAGCATTTCCTTCTATGTTTTAGCAAGAGATAACGCAACATCAACTGTTCTAGGGGATTGAAGCCTAATTTATTTTTGAATTTCTAGTTTAAGACCAGCTACAAATTTGGTTACAAAGAAAGCCTCATCATAGTGTTCGTTGTGTAGCAAAACTTTGTGTCTAAGTGCCTCAAAATTTTTGGTAATACAACTCAACTGAACCTTTCTGTTTACATCTCTCCAACGCCTCTAGGTATTTCAAATGCTTGATTTTGTCAAATTTAGAGTATACTGCTACAACTTCGAAATGCTGAATGGAACCTTGTGGAGACTCGACTTATGTCCAAGCTAGGATGCTGGCAAGTGAAGTTACTTCTCCTATGGGGATCGGCTAGTTCTTATAAACTTGTTTTTGACTAGCCTTTCAATGTTTATGTTATCGTTTTTTGAAATCCTAAAAGGGGTATGGAAAAGACTAGATTTATTAAGATCATGACTTCTCTAGCAAAGCGATGATACGAAAAAAGTATAGACTTACAAGACGAAATATAATCTATCATCTCAAAGATCAAGGGGGTTGGGGAGATTGAAGTACTTGAACCAAAAAAAGATGTCTATTAAGAAAATGGATGTTCAAAATTCTATCGGGAGAGGGAATGTGGCTAGAATTATTACATAATAAGTACTTAAACAATAATACTTTAACTCAAGTTGAGGCTAAACCGACCGACTCTCCTTTTTGGAAAGGCCTCATGAAGGTTAAACATCAGTTTTTTGACCGAGGATTTTCAAAGTTGGAGACGGGACAACAGTGAGGTTTTGGGAAGATGCACTACTAGGAAACTAGCTATAGATAGACATACCTTCTATGGCGCATGGTTCTGACCATGCGCCACAAAAGTTATCCAGTGACGCATCCGGAGCAATACGCCACAGAACCACCAAACTTCTGTGGCGCATCTTACGGAGTAATGCGCCATAGAAGTATGGTGGGACCCGCACCAGCGGTTGGACCATGAATCTTCTGTGGCGCATCACCCCATATGCGTCACTAAAGTTTGGTGGGACCCACAGCAGGCGGGTACGACCGTGCTCTGACCAAACTTCTGTGGCGCATACAGGATTATGCGCCACAGAAGATTATCATCATATGCGCCACAGAACAATAATGTGGGCCCCACACTCTGGACACCCATGTACAACCTTCTGTGGCCCATTCGCGCATATGCGCCACAGAAGAACAAACTTCCGTGGCGCATCCCTCCAATATGCGCCACAGAATGCTTCATGTTTCCTAGAAAAAACTTCTCTTGTGCTTTTCCCAACTAGTAGTGGAATAGGTAGAATATACTAGACAATCTAGTAGATAGACATGTGAAGTGGCATACATCATTGCAAAATGCACATGCGCATAGCCTTGAACAGCAAAACAACAATGTCATACATCATTGCAAATACACAAACTACAACATTGCAAATCCCTTCACAGAGCTGGTGGGGGCGATGGCGGTGGAAGATGCCAAACCTCCCTGTTCACGCACGCCTGCAGCCTGCGGACGTGGTCCTCCATGGACACGTTGGGGTCGAGCACCGGCCGCCACCCGATTGGTTCCGCCATGCGCGCCCTCTCTTCGGAGACGCGAGCACGGCGTACAACCTCATGGCCTTGTTGTAGAGGGTCTCGTGCCGCAGTCTGGCCTCCTCCTCGATTAGGTTGACCTCTGAATCCCGCGGCGGCTGACTCCGAGCACTGCCCCTCGACCTCGCCCCTCCACTGCGAGTAGGCTGCAGGGAACGCGCGCGGGTTGTGCTCTCCAGCGAGTCTTCCGACGAGTTGTGGGAAGAAGACATGAGGGGCAGGTATGTTGCTTTGGACAGGGAGTGTGGTATATATATAGAGGGGTGTCATTAAAGCAGCTCTATCTGCCACCTTTATTTGGTGCAGATCTTCCCTCAGTGTTCTGTGGCGCATAGGTCAGCCATGCGCCACAGAAGTTTAACCTTCTGTGGCGCATAACCACAACATGCGCCACAGAACACTGAGTGTCGGGGCCCACAATGCCTGGCCCATAGTGTCTGGCCACTGGCCATGGTTCTGTGGAGCATATATTCGCCATGCACCATAGAACATTGAGTCACGGGGCCCATATGGCCCACTGCACCCTATGGCCAAGGTTCTGTGGCGCATGCACCCAGTATGCGCCACAGAAGATTGAGCCACAGAATCCTTCGACCAGATCTATACAAAGGTGGCAGCTTTGCACCCCTCTATCTACCACCATCCATTTCACATCCTTCTTCCCCCTCCTCCCAGCTCGTCTTCCTCCTCTCTCCTACCCCATTGTGTCTATACTTTTCTACATTTTGTTGTATTTAAACCTACTATAGTTGATAGATTGGTTAGGGAAAGCCTTTCTCCAACTAGTAGATCTAAAACACACCTACTTTTCTCCTCCACATCTCTATTTGTGTACTATTATCTCTCTATAGATCTATTGATCCACACTATCTCACATCACGCTCTCGACTCGGTGTTCAATCTACCGGGTGAGTTATTGGCCATGAATATGTATGTTTTGTAGGTGTAAAGCTTGTCGTGCGGGCGGTGTGTATATGTGATGCATGCATGGCGCGAAGATGATGTTTGTGCATGAAGCTTGTGTGGTGCATGAATGCTTGCATGGGAAGAAGATTCTTGTTTTTGCTTGTCTCTGTCCCGGTGTGGTGCATGGATGTTTGCCGAAATGTTGATTCATTTCCATTTTGGCAAATTTTTGCACCACCCATATGTCCTACTTTTAGGAAAGGTCATGCCGAATTTTTTCGGCGACGACCATGCATGTGTGTTTTGTGTGTGTATAAGGTGTTGTTTCTAACTAACCTACTCTCTGTCTTTTGCTCTATATGTGCATACCGCGCAGGCTACCATGGTCGTCAGCATGAGCGAAGGTCGAGTTACTAGGTATAAGAAAGACGCCAAGGCGGACATGATTCGGAACAACAAGACCCACATAAGATGTCCATGTCAAACATGCAAACTCCAGCTCTGGATCGACCCTGATTCTGGACAATTGGAGGATCACCTACTCAGGCGCGGTTTCATGCGCGACGACTTCGATGAGGAGCTGGCAGTAAATGGTGTTGGTCATCATGAAGACTTGGGCGGGCGAGAAGACGAAGAGTCTCTCGACGGGCATGGTCATGATGACAAAGAATATACCAGCGACGGGCATGATCATCATGACGAAGAAGGAGATGTCAACGGGCACGACCATCATGAAGAAGGAGAAGAAGCGAACACCCAGACACTGCTAACTTCGGTGTTAAGGGACCCTCATGTTCAGGAACTGCTTCTCAAGGAGACGAGCAACGGCAAAGCTGCTGCTAGAGAGAAAGCCAAGCTAGCACAAATGGAGTTAGATGGGATGACTCCATTGTATCCTGGGTGTCGGCCCGAGGATACACGCCTGAGTGTAACGCTCAAGGCTCTAGAGATGAAGGCGGAACACAAATGGACCGACGTGAGCTTCAATGCTAACATGGAATTCTGGCACGATCGTCTTTCTAACGGGAACACATTGCCAACAAGTATAGAGGAGGCCAAGAAAATCGTGTGCCCTCTCTACCTACCACACGTTAAATACCACGCATGTATCAATGATTGCTCACTTTATCGTAACGAGTACGCGGAGAGAACCACATGTCCGGTGTGCGGCCATGGACGGTACAAGAGGGGGAACAAGAAAGTTCCTCGAAAAGTGGTATGGTACTTTCCTATCACTCCCCGTCTACAGAGATATTTCGTAGATCCTAAGGAAGCAAAGCTAATGCAATGGCACGCAGAAAGGGAGAAACCCGAAGATGATCCAGAGAAGGGCAAGATCCTAACACATCCTTCAGACGCTAGCCAGTGGAATGCATTGGACATTGAGTTCGAAGAGTTCGAGGGCGATGCAAGGAACGTCAGGCTGGGTATGAGCACCGATGGACTCAATCCTTTTGGCAACCAGAGTATCACGCATAGCACCTGGCCCTTGTTTGTATGGTCGTACAACATCCCCCCGTGGCTCTGTATAAAGCAAAGGTACGTACACATGAGCATTCTTAATCAGGGGCCGAAACAGCCAGGTGTCGATATGCATCTTTATCTCGGGCTGTTGAAAGAGGAGTTAGCCACGTTGTGGGAGACGCCAGCACATACGTGGGACGCCTACACTAAAGAATATTTCCCTCTGAGAGTCGCGTTGCTTCAAGACGGTGCAGGACTATCCTGGTTACGCATATGTATCGGCCCAGGTGAACCACAGACACAATGCATGTGTCAAGTGCACGGATAAAACCCCGCATCTCTAGCTACCCAAGGATCCCGGGTCTTAGAAAACCGTGTTCCAAGGGACTCGAAAGTGGCTTCGCATGGATCACCTATGGAGAAAACGCGGTGACCTGTTCAATGGTAAAGACGAGCTCGAAAGGGCCCCGCATAAGAGGAGCGGCGAAGAAATCGAGGAGCTTCTGAATAATTGGGATGAGTGCCCAGCGCCAGGAAAGAAGCGACCAAGGACAAAGCCGCTTCTGGGTGTATGGAAAGCGAGGTCTATTTTCTGGGACCTGCCGTACTGGAAGGTCCTCCACACGCCCCATAGCCTCGATGTAATGCACATCACAAAGAACGTTACCGAGAGTCTGCTTGGCACTCTCCTCAACATGCCGGAGAGGACCAAGGATGGGCCGAAAGCAAGAAATGACCTGAAATTGCTTGGCATCAAGAAGGAGCTTTAGTACCCTGAAAGTGATGATGATGACGATCAAACGGAAGGGACTCAGGGTCGCCGCAAAAGGGTTAAGAAGAATAAGGTGGTTGTTCTTCGCGCTGCCTGCTTCACTCTGTGTCAGGAGGAGATCGAGCAGTTTTTCAGGTGCCTCCTAGGAGTCAAAGTTCCTCACTGTTACTCGGGCAAGATAAGCAGGTATCTCGACATAGCGAATAAGAGGTTCAGCGGTATGAAGTCCCACGACTGTCACATGATGATGACACAAATACTTCGAGTTGCCATACGAGGGATAATGGACGAGCACGTCCGTGAGACGATGTTTGGCTTGTGCAAATTTTTCGACGTCATCTCTAGGAAGTCGATCGGCATGAAGCAGCTCGACAGGCTACAGGAAGAGATCATGGTGATATTATGCGAGCTCGAGATTTACTTTCCGCCTGCATTCTTCGACATCATGGTGCATCTACTTGTCCATGTCGTGGATGACATCATCCAGCTCGGGCCGACATTCCTGCACAACATGATGCTGTTTGAAAGGCTGAACGGTGTAATCAAAGGGTTCGTTCACAACAGGTCCCGTCTAGATGGAAGTATAGCCAAGGGATTCTGATCTACGAGTGCATCTCTTTCTGCCAGAACTATCTAACCACCGAGAACGAGGATGTTGGAATACCCACCAAGAAGCACCTCGGCAGGCTCGCTGGGTATGGTCACTGCGAGGGCCACCGCTCACTGCATGTCGGCATTGCTAATCGACGCGCCGACTTTGGCAGGGCACACCGAGTCGCACTACAACACATTGAATTGGTCATCCCTTGGGTGGAAGATCACAAAAGCTTGATCGAGCAGGAGTACGTAGACCGGGCCCGCCCGAGGAAGAAAGGAGACGTAACAAGAGAACACAGCTCCACCTTCACGGGTTGGTTCAAGAAAAGGCTGCTGGACAATCCCCCACAGACGCCTTCTACGGAAGATCAACAACTCATATTCTCCTTGTCACAAGGCCCAGCGCATAACGTAAAGACCTATCAGTCATACGACATCAACGGTTATAGATTCTACACCGAGGAAAAGGACATGAATAGCGAATATCAAAACTCAGGAGTTACTATGATGTCCTTCGCCGATGATGAGACTACTATCATGGAAAGATTCTACGGAAGGATCGAGGAGATATGGGAGATCGACTACTGTGGAGAGACGGTACCGATGTTCCGTGTTAGATGGGCCAAGAACGTCGAAAAAGAAGGCCGATATTTCACCACCCGCGTTATACCAGATGCCAAGTTGGCAAAGAAGGCCTCCACGAAAAATGAGCCGTGGATACTCGCTAGCCAAGTTGATCAATGTTTCTTTATTACCGACCCGTCAAAGCCCAGTCGTATTGTAGTGAGGAGGGGCAAGAGGAGCATCATCGGAATGGAAGGATCCGCCAACGAGCAAGACTTCGACAAGAATGGCGATCCGAAGATCAAAGAGGAGTTCGACAAGTACTTCAACATGCCTACTACTACTACAGTAAGAAGAAAGACCACACTACCTACTAAAGGTTGTCCGTTCACGAGAAGAAATCTCATAGTGCCCGGGCTAAAGTATTCAACCGCGAAGAAAAAAGGCAAGAAGATTGTGAAGAGAGGCTAGCTAGCTCGAAATATCACACGATGATGTGTGACCTTTTTTGTGTATTAGTTAGAGACTAAAAATATATCGTGATATTCGTGTGGGTATACAAATTCACATGTGTTTGTGACAAGCACAATATATACAATAATTCGGGGAGTGTTTTTTAATAAATATACATGTATATGTGCTTGGTTTTAAATATATTAGTAACATATAATTTTGAAATAAAGAAAAAAAGTGACCCAGACAGGATTCGAACCTGGCTGGGAAAGGTTTGTCTATGCATCATAACCTCTAGGCTAATCTGTGTTTGATGTCCAACTACAGCCTCGCTGCGGTTTTGACTAAGTGCCAATGTTCTGTGGCGCATATCGCTCGAATGCGCCACAAACTTCTGTGGCGCATTCGAGCGATATGCGCCACAGAACATTGGCACTTAGCCAAATAACTGTTCGCCCCCTTCCCCTGTTCTTTCCCCAACCTGCTACTCTCGCCCCCGAAGAACCCTAGCTTACTCGCGCGCCCCCGACGAACATGTCGCCGCCTGCCGCCGCTAGAGCCCGTGGAGGAGGAGCCACCTGCAGCCGCCGGAGCCCGTGGAGGAGGAGACACCTGCCCCGCCGGAGACCATGGAGGAGCCACCTGCTGCCGCCCCCGAGGAGGAGAAGGGCAGCGCACACCAGCCGCCCCCGAGGAGGAGAAGGGCGGCGCACACCGCTGTCGAAGACCACCTCCCCATCCCGCGCCACCTCGCCGTCCACGCCAGGTGAGCATCTGATTAGGTCTGGACTTGTTTAAAGATTAGGTGAGCATATGATTATGTGAGCATCTGATTAGGTCTGATTTATAGGTGTTGTGTATAGATTTATAGGTGTTGTGTATTGATTTATAGGTGATGTGTATAGATTTATCTGATTAGTATGTGCCAATTTGAATAGTGGGATAGGGTTCTTGTTTGATGCATGCACCTTGGTGGTTTTTTTTGCGGGTAAGGATATGATCAGACTTGAGAGTGAGCTTGCCTTTTGAAGGATGATCCTGGCAAGGAATAACTGAGAGTGAGCTTGCCTTTTGAGAGTGAGCTTGCCTTCTATCTCATGTGGCAATAATTGTTATGGAACATGATCCTGGCAAGGAATAACTGTGATCTTTTTGTTGACCATGTAGAAAATAGATGTTGAGTCTCTCAACATTGTCACATGAGCTTGATTCTGCAGTTTTGCTGAGCTTTTGAAGGATGATCTTTCGCGGAAAATGGTTACTGCATTTTTACAGACTAAAGCTGGAACATACTTTCAACAAAGTGTTTTCCAAAGTTCAGTCAGTGGAAAATTTGAACATTTAAGTTCAGTTCTCATTTTTGCAAAGCTCAGTTAGTTCACTCTGTGCAAAGTTTGAATTTTTTAGTTCAAGTTCTGTGAAATGGTGATGTAAGAGATATACTTTATCAAGTTACTAAGCCGTTGCGTGGTGTCGATGAGAGTGATGTAAATATAGTGTTGTATCCACGTCTGTGCAGAACAAGACATCGATGTTGTGTAATCTAGCTGCTTTCGTACTTTACCTCTATTGTTTTTAAATTAAGAAGTCAGGGCTCATTGTATTGTTTAGGTCTATAACCGGATTTACCAGGTGAACAATTGATCTGTCACTTTCTTGCAAAGAACTATTCATAGGTCTTCTCCGAAAAGTCTAACCCTTGGTATTAGTTATCTGCAACCATTTCAAACAGTTTCCTGTTGCGCATTTCTTTTCTAGCATTACAGTATGACTGCTAAATCAGGCAAGAGTTCTTCAGTATGATTGTCCTGAAGAGAGTGCAAGTCCTTGTTGAGGATCCTAAACACATAGGGTTTAGGATTTATCCCACTATTCAAATTGGCACATACCACTATTTTGTTTTCATGTTTAAAGATTTAAAGTGTAGGTGTTGTGTGTAGGTGCTGCTATTGTGTTGTGTATAGGTGCTGCTATTGTATCTGTTTTAAGTACATCCTCTACAGCTGGTACTATGAAGCTGTGCTGCTACTATGGTGCTGTGTGTTGTGCTATTGTATCTGTTTTAAGTACTATGAAGTTGTGCTGCTACTATGGTATATCTACGATATATGCCAATGTTGTGCTGCTACTATGGTGCTTCCAAACTGGCATATAACTTTGTAGAGTTTGTTTATTTTGTGAATGAGATGGTGATGCCAACTTGTTTATGCTTCATTTGAATCTGAATAAGATGGTGCTGCAGAGGTTTGTTTATTTTGTGAATGAGATGGTGTTGGATGATGATGGATGATGTCATTGGGGTTATCAATGGGGTTGGGGTGTTTTTTCTTGCAGGGATTTCAATTGAGTTGCCCATTTCTCCTGAAATGTTGATTCACTTCCGTTTCGGTTGAGAAATAGGCACTCGTAGGTCCAAAAATTAGCAAAGGTCATGCTGAATTTTTCAATCGATATTTGTGCTAACTTTTTGCCTCTTTTTTTAGTAATAAAGCGCAAACATGTTGACTAACGACGAGGCCGGTCCTTCTAAACAAATGAGCGTCGAGGATCTAGCCCGAGAGGCCAACAAGTCGTTCTGGGAGCCGTCCCAAGAGCATGAGGGGGCGGAGGAGATGAGAATGACACCACCACCGATGACCGTCGTCGGAGGTGCTGGGGGCGAGGAAGATCCAGATTACGAGGGGGACGACGATGACTACGACGGAACTAGTGAAGGCGGGGAGGAGGGTAACACCACCACGGATGGTGGCGAGCGCACAGATGGTGGTAGCGGCAACACGGCCACCATACAGAAGAAGAAGGATATTAAGGATTGGAAGCCGCAAGTGCTCTCCAACGTCTGTGATGAGTTCACCGAGGTCACAAAAAGTGGCCAACCCACTGCGCCTTCATCGATTGCCTGTGGGTACGGCATGCAACTCGGGTGCATCGTCCGGGAAAGCATGTCGATCAACACGAAGTACCTCCGACGTAATCATGCTTTGGTCGAGAACCTCCTTAAGAAGCTTCACAAGCGATACACATTCCCAGAGAAGTTCAGAAACCTGGAGAGTAATAAGAACCCGGTGAACAAACTAGCACTGACAAAGATGAGCAACGCCTTGAGCAGCTGGAAAACCCGGGTAAAGAACAACATTGACAAAGGTGAAAGCTGGGAGATTATAAGTAGGAAAAATCCGATGCTCGACGAAGAAGAGTTCAAGATATTCAAGGTGGACTTAGATACCACTGCCTCTAAAGCATGGACTGAGTGGGGAAAGACTATGCGAGAGAAGAACATAGGTAACCACTGGCTTGGAAGCGGCGGATACAGAGGGAAACATCCCATTTGGGACAAGGAGGACGCCGAGCTTGAATGCCTGGGTAAAGAGAACCCATGGCATAAAATCACAGACCTGCAGATCTGACAATTTGTCCGGGCCCGCTACTACCTGGACCCTGTTATAGGGGAGTTCGTCACCGACGACCCGGATGTGAAGGCCTTTGAGGATGAGCTGGTAAGGAATTTACCGTGGATCTCTCATTAAAATAATTAAGCCAAGAATCTAAATGCATGCATGGGTTCACCTCTCCTTGTATCTCTGCAGGAGAAGGAATTGAACGCTAGCAAGGACTTGTCGTCCCAAGATTCGGCGGCGGAGCCATGGGACACTGTTTTTAACAGGGCGACGAACACTTACAAGAAGAGGGAGAAGAAGTTGCCGCCAAAATCAGCTGGCCGTGTGTCCGGCTTCGGTACAAGCATGAAGTTTACCGAGTACTACAAAGAGGACGCAAAGAAGAGGAGGGAGAGGAAGAACCAGTCGGCGGCTAAAGATAAAGCCGAGGTTGAAGAGCTGAAGTTGAAGGTGAAGACATTAGAGGCAAAAGTGGACAAGAAAGCAATGGACAAGTTATTGGAGGAGAAGCTTCGCGCGATCATCACCCCTGGGTTGATGGAGGGGCTAGCTGTTTGGAATGCGGGAGGTCGACAGGGGTCGATAAACGTGCCCAGCTTTAGCGGCAGCAACTCGAGCATCAACGTTAACGCGTCGCCAGACTTGGTGACCCTGCCGGCCACCATTTCCGTGGCGCATCCGCAAGAGCTTGTTGTCGCACAGCTGCCCCCTGCTGCTCCCGCCAAAAATACCAGTATCGCACAGCCGGCGGTGGCACCAGTACCGCGGGAGAATGCTGATGATAGGCCTGCCGCCGGGATCGGCCGTGTGTCGACATTAGCCGAGCTCAACGCCCTCACCAAGGTAACTAATATCATACTCCGCTTCATCTTCTTTATGCGCCTTTGGTGACTGCCACCTCGATCATGATGCCCAACACATATGTGTCGATATTCAGGACGCTGCTTGCGTACTACTCCATAAAGTTGCCGGCGGCGAGTTGAGGGATGTTGCCAAGGGCAATATCATACAACCGGCGAACCGCACGATGCACAACAATGCAATGGACGATGCCGTGATGAGGGTCCGGATTGCTCGGGTGTTGCCAGGGTGCGACGACATGGACCCCCCTTTCAACCTCAGGGAGCCGACGAACACAAGACCCTTGCAGAATGCCACATCTGGCCCTTGACATGGCCGAAGACTCGGATTCATCTTACGGGGCACCTAAGCGCCACCTCGATTGTCCGGACACCACCTTGGATGCCACCTGTCACCGGTGCCACCTTGATCGTCCGGCCACCACCTCGGAAGCCACCTGTCGTCGTCGCCACCACCAGTCGCCACCAACAACTGTTGGGAGCGTGTGGGCCGCCCCAAGGCGATGCCGCCGTCGCAACGCAATCGCCGTCGCCCCCGCCACCACCATCACCACATGGCGGAAACAACGATGATGATGAAGAATTTGTCAACATCGACGACTACATCAACATCGGCGCCGGCATAGGATTGTACATGCCTGCTATGGATGAAGAACCCTTCGTCGCTCGCGAGGGTCAAGGTGGGTGTCCCACTACATGCACGCAATGCCTGGTCTTCCATGGTTTATCTCAAGAGACGCCTCCGGCCGCCGATCAACAGGAGAAACCTGTTGGATTCGTCTTTAGCCCTGGCACTCCAAAAGGCGGCCGTTGAGCACTTAGCATCCCCAGTGGAGGAGCCTGCTCAGAAGACGAAGAAGCACAGGAAGAGAGGTAAGAAAGCCAAGAGCCAACCTCCTCCGAAGAGGATCCGGGCTAAGGATGACGTCGTACCAGCCCGTGAGGATGGCTTGCCCAGGATACATATAGCCGGTGAAGCGATACTGACTCCGGAGCTGCTTCGCCTTGCTGGTGGACATATGCTCGCTTTGAGTGATAGTATCAAGACACTAGAGGGCATTCTTCTTAAAGACAAAGATCCAAATTACCCGGTTTTCACTGTCAAGGTGCCATCGGACGTGGACTTCGTCCATGAAGCCCCCGCGGACGTGTTCTTCATAGCGTACGAGGACGTCTTCAAGTTGTTTCTCTCGAAACGGCTGGACTATAACATGGTCCGCCTATTCGCGCTCAATCTGGCGATGAAGACCAAGAGAGAGCAGACCCCCTACATCACGATAGTGGATCCCTACTACATGCGTGATAGCCAGTTGAGGGAAGGATCTGAGACGCATGCCAAGGCGACGGCGTATCTCGAGAAGTTCATGGTGGACCACAAGAGGACGAACACGCTTCTTTTGCCTTTCTTTCCCAAGTAAGTACACACACCCCCTAGCATTGTTAACTTAGGCTTTCTTATAGCTTTATTCCTTTGCCCTTTTCCAACATCCCGTTTCAATCATGTTGTGCAGAGACAAATACTACACACTCATCGTCATTTGCACAAAGTACTCGATAGCATCGTATTTCGACTCGGCGAGTCAGAAGAAGAAGAAGGACTACACCAGAATAAGGGGTGTTTTGAATGAGGCTCTCGAGGGCTACGTTAAAAAGGGATGCCCCTTCGTCAACAAGGGGGAATGTATCAAGGATGACAAGCACGTGTTCAAGCACGTGCTCGAGTTCCCCTGCGTCAAGGAGCCGGCTACTGGCGGCGCCAAGGAGGCCTTCTACGCCATGCATCACCTTAAAGGGTTTGTCTGGGATTGCCAAAACCTAACTCTGCCATCTAGTTTCCGAGCATGGGCCGAAATTTTGGCGCGAAGGGAAGATGATGATCTTAGAGAAGACTTTCATCGCATCTAGGTTAAGTTGTCGGAAATCATCATGGAAGATGTCAACACAAGGGGAAGGGTCCTAAAACACAACAGAGGGTTGACTAAGAGGGAGATTGAAAATATTCTTCGTCAACAGGGTGACAACATGACGTGGATGACGAAGGATGGCTATCTACCATTCCCGAAGCCGAGCGTTAGCAGTTCTCAACATTGATCGATGTGTGCGCCTAGAATTATCATAGATGTCTGTGTGTAGTGTTGTGTCACAAACTATATACGACCGTGGTCGTATGTTGTAAACTTCACTATTGTGGTTGTTGTCGTCGAAGTTCTATGATTGATCGATGTGCTATCTTCTATGTTTACTGATCTTTTGCTTTAGTTTATGTGAATATATATGCATGTGAACCAATTTAGTTCTTTCTGTTGCATGATTTACTAATATGCCTTATCTATAGAGATGACGAAGTGGTACGTGGTGTACAAGGGTTGGGTTTCAGGAGTCTACGATGAGTGGGAGGACTGTCAGAAACAGGTGAACAAGTTTAGCGGCAACAACTACAAAGGATACGCGACTCGAGAGGAGGCGGTAGCCAAGTGGAGGAACCACCTATGGAAGGAGAACCGAATGAAGATATTGCTAGTGCTCTTGCTCTTGCTCATCGTCATCACAGTTGTATTCTGTTTGATTCTAGTGTAGGCGATGAACACTTTATTTATAATGTGATGAGATGGTGAACTTTGTAACAAACACTTGTATAAATGTAACAAACACTTCATTTGACTTGTATTGTAATATGATGATCACTTGTCTATCTCGTTCGGGCTCTAAGTAGTGTGATGGCACTATATTCATGTTTGTATTATATTTGTTTTCATATACTAAGTCAAATATACTGTTTCTGTATAATACTGTATAATAATGTATATTTGGACAAGTTTCGATTTTTTTAATACCTAATATTCAAACCAGTGGCGCATCGTTTTTACCTTCTGTGACGCATAGAGCTTCAGTGGCGCATTTTCCAGAATGCGCCATTGAACAGAGGCCCGTGACGCACCAACCAAAATGCGTCACAGAAGTATCATGACTTCTGTGGCGCATTTATCAGTGGCGACGTAACAGTGGCGTCCTGCCATGCGCCACAGAAGACCAATATAGATGCGCCACTGATGAAGGATTTCCTAATAGTGATGTTTGGATAGGGAATACACCGCTAGCGCAACAATATCCGTCTTTATTTAATATTGCTCAAAGCAAAAATAACCTTGTTGGAAATATTTTAGCGCCAAATCCACTTACTATTGTTTTCGGAAGAGTTTTAGCAGGTAATAAATGGAACGACTGGTTACACTTATATAGAGACTAATGAATGTACAATTATCCCAAGACCCGGATGTGTTTTATTGGAAACTTACTTTCAATGGACAATTTACTATAAAATCTATGTATCTAAACTTAATGAACTGTCATACTAGGTTTCTAAGAATTACTTATGGAAACTAAAAATTACTTTGAAATGGGTGTAAGTGTCGTTTTTGTGACTCAATGGAGACTATTACACACTTGTTTCTTTCATGTCATTTTGCACAAATCATTCTGGCCGCATGGTTTATTTTACTACAATCAACCACCACCAACTAGTACTACTAATGTTTGGTAATTGGTTGAATGGTATAGATAGGAGAAATAAATCTAGAATCTGTAATGGGGTGTCGGTTTTATGTTGGTGTATGTGAACTTGTTGAAACAATATTATCTTTAACATACAAACTGGTATAAAAAATTGCAGGTTATTCGACTGGCTGCACACTAGATTCAACTATGGGCATACTTACTCCCGGTGGGTCAATGGGGACCCATGATTATTGGATGCAACCAGATGCTTATGGTTGCACATGACTTCTATTTTCAGGCTACTGGTTGGCGGCACATAGTAGACTTTAAAATGGATAGCTATTTGTTGTTTTTTATTTTCCAATGGTTGATTCATATTTCAATCTTAGCTAATCCGTGATTGTAATAAAATATACTATTCAAACTATGCAATAAAATAAGATCGTGTGCATCGCTTGATGCAGAGGCCGGGCTATGCTCCCCATTTCAAAATAAAACATCTACAACTAATTCTTCCTAGGTTTCTATAACGTTGACTCCTCATAGTTGTTCAGCCATAGGGCAGCATTGCCATGAAAGTGTATGGTAGCAAAGTTTGTCCACGAACTTCTGTCAACATCATAGGTAGAAAAGTATTTCTCGCAGACTGTTTTTCACCATTTCAGATTGTCCCCATCAAATCGAGGGAAATCCGTCTTAGGAATGCGAGATTGGTTTCTCTCTCCGTGTGAGGAACTATGTGTGTAACCACTATCATCTACTTCAAAATCTTTGCCAGAACCCTAATTCGAAGTGTACTGGGGTGTGATCCATATGGAGCTTGCCCTTGACCAAGGCGTGAGCCGGTGCTCGAGGAGCATCTGAGTCAATACCCTGGTGGTGGTGTCTCTGGTGGTGCCCATTAGGCCGAGGTGTTTGATTGTCATGACCAGATCACGCCGCCTCTAGCGCCGTGACACGGTTCGCCACCGTGTCGATGGATTTCTGAATCGTGGCGATGCATGAATCCACTTGCAGCATCCACGCGCTTAGGACGTGCAGGGTTTCGGACATGGCCTTTCAAGGATTCCACCACCGCAACTCCACTCTACCAAGTCCTTCTCCATCGTGGTGGTGATGATGCCGCCGCCTCTAGAATACTCCCCCGTTGAAGCACGGATCCGTCGCTGGGCCGGAACTTACCCATAGAGGGCTTGTTTGGATGTAACGAGATTTTTATCCCAGGGAATCAAATCTCGACCAGGAATCCACGAAAACAGTTAAAATCATCAAAATTTTATTTCCCACCTCCCTACTAGTGGATTTATTTCCCTGGGAAAGGGCTGGGTTCCCAGCCTACCAAACAAGCCCAGAGTGACTGGGCAACCGCCTGCTGCTGCTGCCGCTAGATCCGCTCCCGAGATGTTTATCGACTAGCTATATGTAACACTCTTGATTCGACTAACTATGAGATTCAGGATACAAGATTAAGTAATTCAACTGATTACGACCCTAACGTCACGCTAGGAGGATGGAATCCAAATGAATTAGGAATTCATCAGAGAGGAAGCAGGAGAGATGAGCATCGCTCAGTTTCAGTTACAGACCTCTGTCACCTGTTAGATGGTGGTGATCGTCATTGCGTCCAACGCTGCTAGATGGGTGTTCAGTATCTCTTGCCGCTTTGCGGCGGTTAACGCCTCGGGAAGTGGTGGGCTGTGACGGATGTCTGGATCTGGACGAAGTGATCAGTGATACCGACGCCAAAGCACCATGACGTGACGTGCTATGCTGCAGCGATATGCTGCGTCTGAGCAGATCAGATCATAGCAGAAATTAGGTGTCTTTTTTTTAATCAGAAATTAGGTGTCGAGGAGCAATCGAAGAGCCCCTTTTATGTGAAAGGGATGGCAGCCCCGAATTATGTGAACGGTGATAGCCTCCATTTCAATTCTCAACCGGTTAGCTAGTACGGTGCAATCATGGTGCATTCCCATTCCCATCTTATATGAAAGAGAAAGGTGGATCTACCTGTTAGCTGCATTTAGTTAGTTGCTCTGACCATCTAAAAAGAATCAATTGAGACTTGATGGACAAGTACTGTTCTCAAAAAAGGGAAAGAGAGAAAGGCAATGGTCTCGATGAATAAAGACGAGGCAAAAGCTTGGTGCCTAGTTGGAGAAAAAAAAAGAGCAATGTAATTTCAAGAGAGTAGGCTTTTATCAAAGTACTAGGACATGTCCTGGGCAATTGTCAATAAACTTCTTTATTAATGAAGATGAAAAATCTTTTACTACTCTCTTCGACCCATATTAGTTGATTTCAAGTTGGATATATCTAGACAAGTTTTTATGATAGATACGTCTAAATTGAAGTCAACTAATATGGGTCGGAGGAGGGAGTACCTTGTTTGAAAAAAATGAAAAGGATCAGTACTCTGCATGATTTTCTGTGTCCCAGCAGGTGCCCCTCCGTAGACTAGTTTTATTTTCTGTGTCATTGGTCTGTGATCTGTAGCAGGTGACCTGTACGCATGCCTGCCACTCGTTGCAAGCTCTCCATCAGGTGCAACTGCACCGGTGAGTTACATGTTACAAGACGCAACTTTGCACACACTTACGTTCAAACAGCAATTTCATAATTCTGAGGAGAAGAACTATATAGTACAAGCACAACACATTTGAACAAAGAACATTTCATCTGGTTCATACATCGCAAGGGGATGCAAGGTAATAAGGTGTTCAGGTGTTAGAACTTGGAAAAGACACGTATAGAGTGGAGAATTTTGCTTCATTTCCACTTTTATTAGTCATTTCTTCCATTCTATTACAGCTAAAACATGGCGACAAGAATGTACTATATAATCTTTACACGCAGAACTGCTGCAAGCACGATGCTCTTAGGCAGAAGACTTATCGCCACCGAATGCATTTTCCAGAACACCGGTGGCCTCAAGGTGACTAATATCTCCACACATCTTGACAATGCAACGGCCAGTGTCACCAGAAACAAGTATAACACTTACTGACGTGTTGTGTATTTTACCATGAAGCGGCCTAGCTTGACTGGCATGCCTGTAGAGTTCTCTAATGGCTCCACCATGAGAGACTAAGATGACTCGCTCCCCTGTCAATGGAGGACCATAAGTTCAGAAATATTCAGAAGGTCACAGGCGAGTAAGCAGGTCTCATGCAGCTATGAGTGCATAACAATCTTATACTTTTGTCTTTAAATTTGTTCATTAACAGTTACCAAAACATCAGCACAGTATCTCCACCATAGCCCAAAAGAAAACGAAGGATGTCAATAAACCAACCTCTTCTTTCCTAAGTGCTGATAAAAAAACTCAAGTTTACAAGATAATAGTCCACTTTTACCAGTGATAAGTCCAAAAAATGAACATCACAGTTTTGTATGTCTTCTGCGGAAGTTTGAAGCTGAGAGCTTACCTTTATGTTTTTCGACAATGTTATACAAGCACGAGACACATCGCTCTGATAGTTGATCAAGACTCTCTCCACCACCCTGAAACAAGTCCCCAGCTTCAGAAAACAGATCTTAACAGACAAGCTAATGCATGCAGGTATGCCTTGACAAATAAATGCAGTTGTCGACACCAAAGAACAGATACTGGCATATACTTCCTCTGTTCCAAATTATTAGATGTTTTAGCCCTTTTCTCAAACGTATGTATCTAGACGCCTTTTAGTGTGTAGGTTCAGAGCAAACTGAGTGAAACTACACACTAAAAGGCGTCTAGATACATATGTTTCAGAAACGTCTACACCGTCTTATAATTTGAAACAAACGGAGTAGCTGGTTAGAGAAAGCTGTATGGGCACCAAGTATGACAATCGGTCTAGAACTCTAGATTAAAATTCTTCTTTCATGTACACGAATATGAACAAACTGCTTGTGTAAGTTCATATGGCAGAGCATTTGTCTCTGAAGTTACCCTTGGAAGGAGCTGCAAGTCTATGATAGGTACCAAAATAGAGAGTTGTATTGATACTTCATTTCATTAGTAGATCGTTAAATTACGTGAACATATTTTGCCACTGGAAAATCAATCCATATTTGACATGTTCAAACCTATAAAACAGTTCTCTTCTAGTATCTCTATACATATCTACTTGTGAAATGATAATATTATGATTATAACCCACCATGTATTTGCAGTATTGCTGAGTACAAGATTTGAAGCTTGAACTAATATCAACTGATATATATTTTCTCAAAAGTAGGAAGATATGGATGCTCACAGGAATTTGTTTGTTTCTCTTGTGGGACATAAAAGCTTTGTAAGCCTCAGGCCTTTCTTTGGCAGCATCTTGAAGTGTCAAGCCCTGCAGATCTCCTATGTGCCTTTCTCTAAGTGCAGGATCGAGTACAACCTACAATGCAGATTGCTTGTTCATTAGTATTATATCAGACAATTCATCCTGTACAAATTAGATGGAAGCAACGTGTTGTATGCCTGAGGTATTCAAATAACAAAAAGAATCAAGGTGAATGAACATACATTTGGTAAATTGCAAATTTTTGCTATTGTATTTGCAGTCTCTGCCGCCCGCTTCAGATCAGATGAGTATATGGCAGCTGGCTTGGCTTCTTTAGACAGCCGATGAGCAACCTTGGCATTAAAATCAAAGAAGTTCCATATAAAAAGACTACTGCAGATATCATGTAGTAATCTAAGTAGACTATACCATACCGCAACAGCTTGCTGCCTCCCAATCTCATTCAGCTCAGCATCCAAGTGACCCTAACATAGGAGTAGGACACTATATCAGAACCGAAGGAATTTTAGCTGAGTTCTACACGAATTATTGTGCAAGAGACTTAGGTAATGTGCAAACAGCCAAACACACATTAAAGATGAAAACCATATCATGCCATGAAATGTATTGTCCCTTGCTGCTACCATTTTATTGAGATTATAAAAGCAGATAAGGGAAAATGGCCCTATAACAGTATTACCATTGGCATTTGCTCACACACAGTATTCAACTGTCAACTCAAATGGCTCAGTACCACCACAAAGCATGATCATTTACTATAACATACCGGAAGTATTAAAATACTGTAGCTCTTTTCCAAATAAGAGATAGGAGCTTTTGGAATGAAACATCAGATAATGTCAGGTTAATGTGTGTTTGTGGCTATGGCATATGGACAACCCAAATCCATCTCACGAGCAATAATACATCAATTTTCACATTCACCTCATTCAGGAAACAAGTATGATGTAGAGGTGAAAGGTAGCATCGGTATAATGTTACTGTCTATCATCTCTTAAGCCTTTTGGTTTTGTATTGGATGAATCCTGATGTTATACCCCTGGGCAGTGGGGTACTCGAACACCAAAAGCAGAAGCAAGATAAAAACAATTGAAGGAAGCACAAAGCGAAAAGTTCATAATAAAGAGATGAGGTGAAGACGTTTTAGTATTTTAGTTTTGATAAATAGCATAAGAATCCGCTTACTATAGTTAGCTTAGAAACTAGAGGCTTGAATACTAACAGTCTCTAAAGTTACCACATCTGGACTGAATGTTAAAGTGTTAAAATACAACTTTGTAAAGGATCTAGTCTAGATCTATCAGTAGCACTGTGTTTTACCTTTGTAGATCGAACAGAGAGAGAGAGAACTGAGAGGTGAACTACCTGCTCCCTGGCTCGAGAGGCATGAGCCAGAGGGGATGCCCGAGCTAGTGCCGGAGCTGGAGCCTCCGTCATTGGCCATGGGTGGTAAAGGGGTGAGTCTGGCGGCGGTGGAGCTTCCCGTCGGCGCAGCGCTAGCCTAGATCGGATAGGGTTTGTAGGTGGGGCGGCTAGGGCACGGCTAACCTCGTAAGTCGTGCTGCCGGCTCCCCACCTCTTTATATAGCGCTGGCGACAGGGGCCCACCAACCAGATAAGGTTGGGCGCCCCCGATCAGGGCGCAGTTAGGGGCGTGCTGGGCCGTTGGGCCCAGTCACGTTCAGATCTATCTAACATTCTCCCCCTAGATCTCGACTTTACTTTTAACCTTGCTCTTTACTTATTTCATCACAGAATGATACATAGAGCATGTTTCATCGTCTCAGCTCAATTGCCGATGGAATCAGACAGCCACTATATACCTTCATGTTTTGAAACAAATCCTGTTACTTTTGGGCCTCTTTAGTCCAGGAATCATAGGCTTCCCGTTAAACCCATGCCGGCTATGTGTTCCTTGAACACATTGGGTGGTAAGCCTTTCGTTAGCGGATCCGCAAGCATATCTTTGTCCTTATATGCTCGAGTCTTATAGTTTGATCCTGATGGCTCAAAAGTTCGGAACCTGTCCATCAGGAGCCACCTGAACCCACTGTTGAGCACGAAAGGGAGCCAGAACAGCAAGCACATTTTCAGGTGGCTCCTGATGGACAGGTTCCGAACTTTTGGGCCATCAGGATCAAACTATAAGACTCGAGCATATAAGGACAAAGGATATGCTTGCGGATCCGCTAACGAAAGGCTTACCACCCAATGTGTTCAAGGAACACATAGCCGGCATGGGTTTAACGGGAAGCCTATGATTCCTGGACTAAAGAGGCCTAAAAGTAACAGGATTTGTTTCAAAACATGAAGGTATATAGTGGCTGTCTGATTCCATCGGCAATTGAGCTGAGACGATGAAAGAATGCTCTATGTATCATTCTGTGATGAAATAAGTAAAGAACAAGGTTAAAAGTAAAGTCGAGATCTAGGGGGAGAATGTTAGATAGATCTCAACGTGACTGGGCCCAACGGCCCAGCACGCCCCTAACTGCGCCCTGATCGGGGGCGCCCAACCTTATCTGGTTGGTGGGCCCCTGTCGCCAGCGCTATATAAAGAGGTGGGGAGCCGGCAGCACGACTTACGAGGTTAGCCGTGCCCTAGCCGCCCCACCTACAAACCCTATCCGATCTAGGCTAGCGCTGTGCCGATGGGAAGCTCCACCGCCGCCACACTCACCCCTTTACCACCCATGGCCAATGACGGAGGCTCCAGCTCCGGCACTAGCTCGGGCATCCCCTCTGGCTCATGCCTCTCGAGCCAGGGAGGAGGTAGTTCACCTCTCAGTTCTCTCTCTCTGTTCGATCTACAAAGGTAAAACACAGTGCTACTGATAGATCTAGACTAGATCCTTTACAAAGTTGTATTTTAACATTGGTATTAGAGCAAGTTTTAGTTGCTAGATTTTTCAGTGCATTTGTAGAAAGCAAGAGTCCAAAAGAAAAGAAATAGATCCAAAGTGCGCCTGCCCTATGGCCGCGCCGTTCCTCTCGATCTAGATGGGCATCCATTGTGGAGACATCTAGAAGAAGAACACACCCTTCGGGGCAAAGCAAAACCCTAGATCTAAAAACCCCAAAAGGATCCCGAACTAAAGATCTAACCCCAAAGAAAAGTCAATCAAAAGAAAAGGGTCCACTCCGGCCATCGCCGGGAAAGTTTCTGCCCCACACCTCGGCCACTTGACGATGGTGCACCCACCCTCGGGTGGATGCACACATCGGCAAGGAGCAAGGTGGGGGCGCCGCCGCTTTTCACTTCGGACCAAGTAACAAAAAAAAAGGGAGCGAAAAGGTTCCACCGCCGCCCCTCTTGACGGTGGTGCGCCCACCCTCGGGTGGACGCACCGCCGGCAAGGAGGGCGGGGGGGCCATGGCTCGGAGCAAGCAAAGGAGGGAGGGGCGCGCCGGAGGCGGCCACCTCGCCTCGTGCTCGGGCGGGCCACGCCGGGGAGAGGGAGAGGGAGGGGCGCGACGCGCAGCCGCCTCGCCTCGGCCCTCACGCGGGGCTCGCGCCACCGGAGCAGAGAGGGAGAGGGAGGGGCGCGCGGAACGCGGCCGCCTCGCCTCGGCCTCACGGGGAGAGGGCGCGGCTCCGCCGCGGTGAGTACACGGGGCCCGACGCGGGGCTGCCGCGGGTGGACGCGGCGCCGCCACGAGGGCCGCGGGGCAGACGCGGTGTGCACGCGTCGCCGCCGCAGAGCCGACGTGGGGCTGCCGCGGTTGAGCGCGGCGCCGCCACGAGGGACGCGGGGCGGACGCGGTGTGCACGCGGGGCAGCCGCGCGAGCGACGCGGCGCCGCCACGGTGGGCACGCGGGGGCGGGTGAGGGGGAGAAATGAAGCTAGGGTTGAGGGGGGCGGCGGCCTGGGCACTTTATACGGCCGCATCGCATGCCCAACCGTTCGATCTAGGGCGCCTCCGATCAACGGACAGGATGATGCGGCACGGGGGGGCGCGGGCGGCTGCAGGCCGAGCCGGGCCGCTGGCGGGCCAAGCAGCAGGCCGCGGGCCAGCTGGGCAGCGCGCGCGCGTACGGCGGCTAACTCGCGAGCGCGCGCGCGGCAGCAGTGCGCATGCAGGCCGCTGGCAGGCCGTGCTGGCGGGCCAGGCTGCCCCGGCTGGCGGTGGAGCTTCCCGTCGGCGCAGCGCTAGCCTAGATCGGATAGGGTTTGTAGGTGGGGCGGCTAGGGCACGGCTAACCTCGTAAGTCATGCTGCCGGCTCCCCACCTCTTTATATAGCGCTGATGACAGGGGCCCACCAACCAGATAAGGTTGGGCGCCCCCGATCAGGGCGCAGTTAGGGGCGTGCTGGGCCGTTGGGCCCAGTCACATTGAGATCTATCTAACATAAAGAACTTAACAAGAAGCGTTATAGTGGTTCTTGCGCTGCCCTCTGAGTTGCTACTACATTAGATGCCTATAATATATCGAAGCCCACACAAGTCATAAGCAGGCCCGTACCGCATGCATGTTCAGAAGGTGCGACGGCACAGGGCCTCCGAAAATTTAGGGCCCCCAATTTGTCTTTAATGCTAGTGTTAATTAAGGGACTTGTTTTTCATAGTACTTGCCAAAAAAAATGCTTTACCTCTCGTGCAACTTCCCCGACGCAACTACAACTCAAACCACACCAAGTTTCTCTATGTGTCCATCTCACTTCTCAGTTTTAATTGGATAGTTCCCGTACAATTAAATTCCTGACAGAATTAAGGTCTCTCTACTCCTCTATCAAATCAAAGAGCAAGAAAGAACAAACTGTCCATATCCACCAAATTACTTTTTTTTGCCCAAACCCCATCTTAATTCGTCTCCGGTACTACCAATTTCTTACAAAAATCCTATGACATTTGGTGGTCATGTCTTTATAAAATAGAAAGCATGAGTAGATTGTTTCTTCAAGTTTATTTTATCCACGTGCCAATTCCTTCTCAGGAGAGGGAGTCCTGTTTAATTTAAAATAAAAACAATTTACACCGAAACAACATATTACATCAAAACCTTTTTTTTGGAGGACAGTGCGAATGTATATCTGGTATCAAGAATTTGGGATTTCTATTAAGGAGTTTTACAAGGATGTCATGTTAACAATAATAATACAAATATACATTTTTTTGGAAACCAACATACATTCAATCATTTGACTTCCGAAACTTATAGGAAAAAGTAATTATCCTATTCTAGCATAGCAGCTTATCCGTGTGTAAAAAGGGTCTAATTTTTATAATTTTGTACAGGGCCCCGAAATTCTCGGGTACGGCCCTGGTCATAAGTGTTCAGTAAATAGTCCTCTTCAAGATACAGTTCCCCACATATTTATCCTCTAATTTTTTCTACAACAAGACGTAACAAGCACCAAATTCAACGACTAGAAAAAGACGGCAGTGTCAAGCCATCGCGCTGACCTGTATGATGCGCGAGGCGTTCCAGGAAGTCTCGCCGTGCCGCACCACCACGACCTCGGTGAACTCGCTGGGCTCGCCCTCGGCCGTGGAAGAGGACGACATCCCTACGGCTGCTCCCTGTACTTCGTTGCAGGAGATCTCAGGAGCGAGGGCGGGTCCGGTAGGAAGGGAGACCGAGGCGACGGCTGACCGTGGCGAAGTGACGAACGCGGCGCTGGCGGTGGAAGGCGAGGAGAACGAGACGCGCGATGACCGCGCCGGCGGCGGCGATGGAGGCGTGACGGTGGGATGGGGAGACATACGCCGATCCGTGGCTCCACTTTCAAGTTCTTGCCGGCCTGTCACAGAAAAAAGGAGAGAAACTGGGACGACTACGGTACTACGGGCTACGGGCCGATATCCAGTCCAGATGAGCCGAAATAACATACGGGCTCCCCGGCTGAATAAGGACCCAATCCGATTGAGCCACCATTAGCGGACTTCTTAGGTGCGACCAGAGAGAGGCCGAATTTTCCAAAAGTCAGTGCAACCGGGAATTCGCGCCGCACACCCAGGCGGGTGTATTGGGCCGGCCCGCACCTACCTTTCCTTTTTCTTTTCTTTTCTTTTCTTTTTTTCCTTTTTATTTCTTTTTTTCTTTGTGTTTCTTTTTGCGAATTTTTTAGTCTGAACTTTTCAAAATTCTGAATTTCAAAAAATATGAACATTTTTTATCTGAATACAAATATTTTCTTATATTTTAAATTTTGAACATTTTTCAAATCTAAACTATTTTCCAATATGAACATTTTTCAAAAAAATAAAAACTTATATTTACTGAAATTTGACATTTCCTTTTTTATTTCTGCTTTTTTTTGTTTCTTTTTGCGAATTTTTCAAAATTCTGAATCCCACAAAATATGAACATTTTTATCTGAATAAAAATATTTTCTTATATTTTAAATTTTGAACATTTTTCAAATCTAAACTATTTTCGAATATGAACATTTTTCAAAAGAATAAAAATTATATTTACTGAAATTTGACATTTCCTAAATCTGAATGTTTATCGAATATGAATAATTTTCAAATTCAAACATTTTTCGGGTATATTTTTTTATATTTGAACAATTTCGAATCTGAAAAACACTAGAAAGAAAAGTAAAAAAGAAAATAAACTAGCAGAAAACAAATAAAAACGTAAAGTAAAAAACAGAAAAAAAAAAAAAGAGGGGAAAAAAGAAGGAGCTTACCTATACACTGAACTTGGCAGGCCCATGCGCGTGCGGGGAGTGTGCGGCGTCGTGCAGACATCGACCTGGTCGGTGTACAGAGTACGTGGAAAAACGAGTACAATGGCGGTGCCAGGTTCCAAAGGCTCGACAATTCAAACAAAAATAGTTAGAAGTAGAAGAGGGTAAAATGGCGGTGCCGCGCAGACTGCTGCCGTTATTACATGACTGTTGCTCCGCTACCTGCCGATCGCTTGCTCTGTTATGTATTTTAAACAGTATTTAGAGGCAAAATGGATAAAAACAACCCAAAAGCAAACTAATTCCAAAGGTAAGCTCTTGCTGAAACTATTTCCGTTAGAGCATCTTCACCCGCCTTTCTAGGACAGTGTTTCTAGGGTGCTTTTTTTGTCCGGACAGGAATTTTTCGCCCGGTCGCGTTCTCAAGATGCCGATTTAGTCTAGATTTGGCTCAACTTTTATCCGGCGTTCCAGACCGATCCAGGGGCGCTAGAAATGCCGGATGAAGCGGAAAACCGGGTGGGCCAAACCTGTCGGCGACTGGAGGTCGAGCTTGTCGTCGGATTGTCGACAAGTACGCCATAGGGGGGTCCTAGTGGCGTTGGAATGATAGGGTGTGAGACGTCGAATGTTCTAGGAGTGGTGAGCACAAGTTTACCCAGGTTTAGATCTGACTGCGGTGATCGGATTCTACTCCTGCTAGCAACCGAGTAATATATCGGCGTAAGCCGGATGTTACAATGGATTACAAGAGAGGTTCGCCTGTGCAAGTTGATTTTTGTGGTTGTTGTGTTGGTTGCCCTAAAGGCTCCCATATGGCCGATTTATATAGTCACCGGGGCCTAGGGTTACAGGGAGAGACCTATCCGGCTACGTTACAAGTCGGTAACTATGTATAGTTTGGACTACAAGTAATACTACAGGCCTAAGTCGGTAACTCTTCTGGGCCTTGCCGTAGCCGGAACTGGCTCCTCCTCTTTCTCTGACTGGGCCGCCCATGAAGCAAAGCTCTAACCCGTTGATGGGCCACCCTGGTCAGCGAGTCCTGTGGTATACCCGGAAAGTATATCCCCAATAGTAGCCCCCGAAAGTCTCCAAGATATGAAGTCGGATAAATCGTCTAGCTTGATGGTTTCTTCGTCTTGAGAATCTTGAAGGGTTTCCGAAAACTTCTTTCATTGATGTAGGATTCCGAGTCAGTCGAGTTGGATATATTCTGCTCTGACCTTAATCTTTTCCCTGCTTGATTTGAAACATAAGCCGGATATTACAGCGGCGTGCTAACTGATAACTTTACAGGCTAGGTCTCATCACTAACAGGATTTCCATTAGCACGACCGTTGGTGGGTCCGTTCCTTACGGAACAAAACGCCGTTTCAATGCCTGCGCAAAAATCGAGGGGGCAGAAGAGTCACGAGGAAGCTAACTCTCCCTCTCCTATATGCGTGGCGACAATCGCGCGTCTCACCGCACGAATCTTGACGCAGAAACAAATAAGAGGAGAGGAAACCCTTCTTCTCAGATTCATCTCTCTGTCGATTCATTCATTGCTTCCTCGTACTCCTCGAGCTTTCCGCACCAGTTCCAATCTGCACACCGTTCAGAAAAAATCTCTCCTTCCCCCACCAGCCATTCTTCCTCCAAGAACTATGGCATCTGCCTCGTCCTCAGGAGCGGTGGCGGTGGGTTCGTCGGCGGCGGATGAGAAGAAGATGCGGGGTCTTTGGACCCCAGCGCCATGGATACTGTGGAGCTTCGAGTCATGGAGGATGAGGGGTTCATCGTCGCCGGCGCATGGCGGAGCGCCTCAGGACATGCCGTCCCCGTGCCGCTCGAATCGGCACTCACGTCGACCGTGGCCTCAGCTTGCCTCCGTCAGACTTCTTTGTCGATGTCCTCAACCATTACGGTGTGCAACTCCATAATCTTCCTCCCAACTCTCTGCTTGAGCTTAGTACTCACGCACCTCTCTGCGAGGGGTTTCTTGGCATTAGGCCAACTCTCGCCCTTTTTCCGATACTACTATGGTACCCGAAAGAATTCCATTAGTGCCGGTGTGCCTTATGTCACCGGCACTCTAAGCTTAGTCCTTAGTATGAATCATATTTATCCTAGGATTAACGCTAGTGAGTCCGTCAAATGCTGGGCCGGAACTTTCTTCTACCATAAGGATATTCCAGCTCCGGGTAAGGCGGAAGGTCATCCGGCATTCGCCAATGGCGCTGCTCCCCACCAAGATTCATGGGACGCGGAGGCGCCAGAGCTGTCGGATGTTTTTATTCTCGCCAAGAGGCGGATTGAATTTTTGATGAAGCATGAGGGGCTTCGTGGATCCGACTTGATCCACTGCTGGCTGGAGCGCCGGATTCAGCCTCTCCAGCACCACGCAGACCGCCTCATGCACCAAATCACCCACGACAAGAAGGACAACGTGAAGATTAGCCCGAATCGGATTTCGCCGAAGGACTACAGGACCCTCATGCAATATTTGGTCAAGGAAAGAGTGGAACAAAAAGTTCTGGAAGTTTCCATGAAGATGTATACATCCAACCATCCTCTGACTCCGGTAAATATTTCGACTCTGCTTTCGCGTTTCGTCGTTTTTCTTCAGTTCTTTCTTCGACTCTATTTTCATCTATGCTTTTCCGATTCTGTCAGCTCAAGAAACTCTCCGAGTCCCAGCTAGCTCCACTAGAGGGCTATGCCTCAGACGACTCGGAGGCGACGGAGGATGATGAGGTGCAAGAAGTTGCCGCCTCCGCCTCCAAGAAGCGTAAGGCGAAGGAAGTTGTCGCTGCTGGTAGCCAAGTGCTGCCAGTAGTTAAAAAGTAAGCAACTCACCTTTCCTTTTTAGTACTCCTGTACCTTTATTTCTTTCCAGAGCACACCTAATATTTAGGATTTTCGTGTTCTAGGGTTAAATCATCATTGAAGAGCAAGATAAAGCCGAACAGCAAGCCGGGCAAGCAGATGTGTCAGCAGAAGCTTGTTATCTCCCCTGTTGTGCCGCCGTCGACCCCATCCACTACGCTGTCAGCGCAGGGAGCTTCTGCATCCCCTGACGCTGGCAAGATCTCGAAAGCCCTGGTCACCGTTGATGACCAGGAAACTAACAAGGGTGAACCCATGAAGGGTAGTGATCCCATGGTAATGACCATAGGTACTATGGCTAAAGTGGTCGACTCAGCTGTTCCTGGCCTCAAGAGGAAGGAGAAAGAAGAGATCCTCAAACTGGCTCAGTCAGTCTTGAGAAGCAAGTCTTGACCCCAGAAGCAGCGAGCCAAGATGAGGAAGATGTCAAGCTGGTCAGCCTCCTGGACCAAATTTTGGTCCGGGACGCTAAAGTCGCATCTGGAGAGCTCCCAGCGACGGATGTTCCGTCCCTCACCCTTACCAAGAAGGTGTTTCACAGCACCAAGCTTGGATTTGAAAAGTTGCACCTAGAACACATTGTAAGTTTCCGATTCTTATTTGCATTTATTATCATATCCTCTAGCCTCCAAGCATAAAGTCGGATAAACATTTCTGGATCCTGGTTGATGCTTTTAGGTTGAAAAAGAATGATGTAGTGTAGCCCCCAAGGCTCGTGCTATAATTTTACTTAGTTGAATTTGCAGCCCGAGTCTTAGTAGCCGTCTGACGGTATTCCGTCTCTAAACTTACAGAAAATTGCATCTTCCAACCAGGAATTGCTCAAGAATATCTCCAATAAGCGCAAAGAAATCAAAGCTTTGCGCTTTGAGAATTCAAAGTTGAAAGTTGAAAAAGATAAAGCAGAAGGTAAACTTTTCCGGCTTCTTCTTTGTCAATTAAATGTTTTGTCATAGTCAAATTTGCTTTATCCGATTGATATTTTTGTCTTTGCAGATTTGTTATGCCAATCCAGCAAGATGGTGAAGCAGGCCAAAAACTTCAAGGTCTTGGAGGTAGAAAATGCTGAACTCCGGGAAAAGCTTGAGACGCTTACTGTGGAATCGGAGAAATCCGTAGCCGTTGTCTGGAGTCAAGCAACCACGATACCGTGAGGCTTGAGAAGCTCCTAGCCCTCCGAGATAAGGAATTTGCTGATCTCAAGAAGGACTTTGATATCCAGAAGGATCTTGCCCAGGCCTCAACAAGTGAACTAGACAGCCTCCTCAAGGAGCATGCCGAATGGAATCACTCCGTGCTTGGTAAGATTTCTGAATATTTTCTTTGTGTTGTTCATTTTTCGACTTTCGTTTTAGCCGGAATTTGACTTTTTGGTTCTTTCCCAGCCCCCCTGAATCTTTCCGACTCTTCCACTTCTGAACCTCGCTTCGAGCACATCAAGCTCGTTGGACATGTCTTGTTCGACTTCCGCCAAACTCTAGAAGAGGCTGGCAAAGCCGTCAAGCTTTTCGACTTGCACACAATGTCAGTGCATGAGGTGAGGGACAAAGTTAAGGAGATTCCGAAGTTTATTGAGGACTGGAAGATCTCCTATGCTCGAACTGCTACGCAAACAGCTCTGACCATGGTGATGAGCCATCATAGCGAGATGGAAATCTGGCACGTCACCAAGGGCATTACCGAGGAGGAGGATGAGGGTAACCCGCAAGATATCAAGGCCATCCAAGAATCTTGTGCAGGTTACGCTTGTCGGGTGGCGGAGATGATAAACTACACGACGCCATTCTTCGAATCCATCGCCGCGCCTCCTTCGCCTCCAGAGCCAGAGATTAGCAACACTTCTGAGTCTGAGATCGAGGGCGACACTGTTGTTGATTCCAGTGTTCCACCTGCTTCATCACCACCGTACCACCTGCTTCATCACCACCGTATGCAGCATAAACAATTTCTATGCATTATCTTAAACTTATGGCAATGTAATGATGGCTACAATATTTATTTTGTGCTGGTCTGTAAAACCTGATGCTTTTACTATCTTAGCACGTTTGTTTATATATTTTTATGCTTTGTGCTTGAAAGTTTCAGAAGCACCCTTTTTTATATATGTCTATACTTATCGGTTTATCTGGCTCTCTGCCTCGTCCCTTTCATGGGTCGGCCAACCTTTAGCACGGAAAATTTGCCGAGCAACGGTGCGCAATTGCTAAACCAGATTAAACTCGGAAACAAAGCCGGCCTCCAGTACCAATAACTCATTACTTAGAAAATACCCGTGTCTAAGCAATCAGATAAAAAATCAAAGTGTAGACAATAATTTAAACTTTGTATCCTAAGGTAACATTTTTAGATTGTTCAAAAATCGTAACCAGAACGAACATGAGCATAAAGTACTTTCAAGCATTCTGGGATTTTCGAAAAAATTAAATGCTCTTTTGGAAATAAGATGGCAAAAACGTCTCAAAAATAACAATATGAGGAAACAAATACTTTATTTCACTTTGAACATGTACATATATGATTACAAGGAAATATAACTAAGAATAGAAGGGACGTAGTTGTGCAATATTCTATGGATGGTCTATTTCATCCGGGTCTATGCTGCCACCAGCTCTCTTCCTTTTCCGAGTATCAGGTCTTTCCTTGACTGGTCTTATGTTGGTTAAATAATATGACCCATTATGCAGAACTCTGTTAACCATAAAAGGTCCTTCCCAAATTGGGGAAAGTTTGTGCTTTCTCTTTTGCACAAGTCGGAGAACTAAATCGCCTTTTCTGAAAGAATGGTTTTACACTCTCTAATTATGATACTTGTGTAACTTCTGCTGATATGCTGTAGATCTCTGCTCAGCAATGACGCGTACTTCTTTGATTATATCGAGGTCATCTTGCCGAGTAACTTATGCATCTTCTTTGATATACGCTTTGACTCGTGGAGCCTGATGAATCAGATCACTTGGAAGAACTGCTTCTGTACCGTAGACCAAGAAGAAAGGAGTATAGCCGGTTGACCTGTTAGGAGTTGTACGTAAGCTCCAAATCACAGATGGTAATTCTTCCGCCCAAGCCCCTGCAGCCCGACAAAGCGGTGTCTCGAGGCGAGGTCGGATTCCCTGTAGAATAAGGCCATTAGTTCTTTCGACTTGTCCATTGGCTTGTGGATGTGCGACTGATGCAATATCAAGTCGGATCCCTTATTCTTCGCAGAATTCAGTAAGTTCACCCATGGAAAAGTTGCTCCCGTTGTCAGTAATTATACCGTGCGGATATCCGAATCTGATGATTACGTCCTCGACGAATCTTCTGGCTGTGGCTCCATCGCAAAATGTTATGGGTTTAGCCTCAATCAATTTTGTAAATTTATCCACCATAACTAGTAGGTGAGTAAATCCATATTTTGCCGTACGAAACGGCCCTACCATATCAAGCCCCTAGAACGCAAACGGCCATGTAATAGGGATTGTTCGCAGCTGTTCAGCCGGAATGTGTACCTGATGAGTGTACTTTTGGCAATATTTGCACATTTTGACCATTTTGTCGGCATCTGCCTTAACTGTAAGCCAAAAGAATCCATGCGGAAAAGCTTTTGCCACTAAGTATCTGGCTGCAGCATGGTGACCACACTCGCCTTCGTGGATTTCTCTCAAGATTTCCACTCCTTCTTTCGAAGAAATACATCTCTAAAACACGCTAGAAACACTCCGTTTATAGAGATCACCATTTATTATAATGTAGGATTTTGCTCGTGGGACAATCTGCTGGCTTAAGCCTTCGTCTTCGGGTAGTTTTCCGTCTATTAGGAAATCCAGATAGGGTTTTGTCCAGTTAGGAATTACAGCCAGAACTGCTATTAAAGGTGAGTCGGATTTCGTCGGATAGTCCTCATCAACTCTGACTATGGAGGGGACCCTTAAATGCTCTAAAAAAGCTCCATCTGGTACTTGTTTCCGCACAGAGCCTATTCTTAATAGTGCATCTTCTTCCTAATTTTCTGCTCGAGGGATGTGTTGAACCTCAAAACCCTCGAATGATTTGGATAGTTCATCCACAACAGCTTTGTATGATGCCATGTGCTTGTTTGCGTTAAAGATATCGGATACTTGCTGAGCAACTAAATCCGAGTCTCCGTAACACATGAGTCTTGATATGCCGATGTTCTTGGCCATGCGTATTCCATGTAGAAGTGCTTCGTATTCGACAATATTATTGGTTGTCGTGAAGTGTATTTGCAACACATAGAACAACTTATCTCCTTGGGGTGATTTGAGCACCACGCCAGCCCCCGAGCCTCCTCGTGCTTTTGATCCGTCGAAGTGAAGGGTCCAAAATTCTGAGTCTGGAGGGCCTGAGTTTTCTGCCGTTTCTGTCCAATCAACGACAAAGTCGGCGAGAATTTGGGACTTGATTGCTGTACGTGGTTTGTACTCAATGTCGAAAGCTGCAAGCTCTATTCCCCACTTTGTGACACGTCATGTGGCATCCTGATTGTTGATTATATCTCGCATAGGAGCCGTGCTCACTACTGTGATCTTGTGCTCTTGAAAAATAGTGGCGTAGCTTTGTGGATGCGAAGAACACTCCATAGGCTAGCTTTTGATGATGTGGATACCGTTGCTTTGATTCTGTTAGGACCTCACTTAGATAATAAGTTGGTCGCTGCACCTTATGCTTGTGGCCTTCTTCCTCGCGCTCAACTACTGTTACCACGCTTATGACCTTGTTGGTCGCTGCAATGTAGAGTAACATAGGTTCTTGAGGTTCTGGCGCTACGAGAACTGTTGGATTTGAAAGCAGATCTTTCAAACTTTGTAGGGCAGTTTCGGCTTCTGGGGTCCAGACAAATTTGTCGGTTTTTTCAAGAGTTTGTACAAGGGTGCGGCTCTTTCATCGAGCCGGCTGACGAACCGACTCACCGCTGCAATGCAACCAGTGAGGTGTTGTACGTCCTTCAGGCGAGTCGGCCTAGTAATGTCTAGAATAGCCTTGATTTTGTCGCGGTTCACCTCTTTGCCTCGCTCGGAGACGATGAAACCTAACAATTTTCCGGCTGGAATTCCAAAGAAACACTTCTTCGAATTTAGCACCATGTTGAATTTTCGTAGACTAGCAAACATTTCATCCAAGTCAGAAATCAAAGTTTCCTTCTTTTTGGACATAACTGATATGTCGTCTATGTATACATGGACGTTGCGTCTGATTTGGTCGTTGAGACAACATTGCATGGTACGTTGATATGTTGCTCCTGTATTCTTTAAGCCAAAGGGCATAGTTTTGTAGCAGAAGGTTCTGAAAGGAGTGACGAAAGACGTCTTAATTTGATCCGACTTTTTCATCGGTATTTGGTGATATCCGGAATATGCGTCGAGAAAACAGAGTAATTCCGACCCTGCCGTTGAGTTGATAACTTGATCGATTCTTGGCAAGGGAAACTGATCTTTTGGGCATGCATTGTTCAGAGCGGAATAATCAACACACATCCTTAAATCAATATTGTCCTTTTTAGGGACAAGTACAGGATTTGCCACCCAATCTGTATGGATGACCTCTGTTATGAAATCTGCTAGCTCTAAGAGGGCTAATTCCTTGGCTATTGCTTTGCGTTTTTCATCACCAAATTGTCGTAAAGACTGCTTGACGAGTTTAGCGTCTAGGTACAAATTAAGAGAGTGCTCTGCAAGTTCCCTAGGTACTCCGATCATGTCAGATGGATGACATGCGAAGATATCACTATTAGCTTTGAGGAACTCGACGAGCGCGCTTTTCTATGCGTGGCCTAAGCCTACCCCTATGTTCGTCATCTTGGAGGAATCGTCTTCCTTCAGCGATGTCTTCTTCGTCTGTTCTGATGCCTTGAACTGCAAACTTGGCTTCAGCACCTCGTTCCTCGTAGCGGGCATCTCAGATGGATTGATGGTCTTCTTGATCTCCTGGTACTCCTGGGCGTGTAGCACGGCTTCGGTGAAGGCAGCAGATCCTTCGTTGCACTCTCGCGCCTTCCTCGGATTTCCTCGTACGGTGATTACGCCCTTTGGACCTAGAAGTTTAATCATGTTGTAGATGTAACAGGGACGGACCATGAACGCCGAGTAAGCCGGACGTCCGAAGATGGCGTGGTAAGCACTTTTGAATGGTACCACCTCAAAAGAGAGTGGCTCGGTCCGGTAATTATCTCGTGTTCTAGATGTCACGTCTAGAGTAATCTCACCCATAGAATTTTCCTGTCTTCCTGGTACAATGCCATGGAAAGTTACACTGCTGTAACTCAACTAGCTCTCGTGTAGCTTCATGCGGTGGAGCGTCTCGATGTAGAGGATGTTAATTCTGCTCCCACCGTCCATGAGTGTTTTAGAGAACTCATAGCCATCAATAAGAGGATTGACAACCAGAGGGTACTTTCCCCGAAGATGTGTTTTCCTCGGGTGATCTGAACAATCAAAGGTAATGGTCACCTCTGACCAGTCCAGGAATTGGGGGACAGCCGGAACCGTGGCGTTGAGCTCACAAATAACCGCTTTTTTGTCCTTAGCTGGTTGGGATCCAAGGAAGCAGACGTATGCGTCTTTCTTAGTCGGAAAAGTTTTATTTCCATCTGGCTTGGGCTCTGTGGTGGCTTCCGCCTCTTCCATGTCGGAATCTTCCTTAGGCTCCTTTCCTTTCCCGAAATTTTTCTTTCCTTTTTGTTGCTTGGCTCTGTAGCCAGCGGATTCGTCTTTCTTGATGCCGTCATTAAAACGACACTCGATATTTGTATGGGTGGACCTCCGTTACTATCCAGGTGGTGGACGCAGGGATTATTGGCAATGTCAGCCCAGGTATAGGTTCTTCCGGGTTGTTGATCTCCTCTGCCCTGGATTCAGGAAGTTCCTCGGCCTCTACCATGGCTGCCTCCGCACCCTCCTCGTCCTCCAGATCCGAACGTTGCGTTAACAGTTGCGTTGTCCGGAGCCGGCTTTTCGTCCGAGGTGTTCTTGCGCTTCTGAGATTGCTTTGGTTGTTTAGTCGCATTGGGATTAGCCAGAATGTTTAGCAGCCCTTATGAATCATCATCGGTGTCAGCATACTTGCTTGTCGTCTCTATCATTTCTCCCAAATCTGTGACATGGTCACGCTTCAGCCTGTGACGTAAAAGTCCGACTGGAAGTCCTGTGATAAAAGCTTCTATCGCAGTTTGCTCATTTACTCCTTCGCAGGAGTTCTTCATGTCAATCCAGCGTCCGAGGTAATCCCGGCAGGTTTATCCAGGTCTTTGGGTGCAACGCTGCAAGTCTCCGACTGTGCAGGGCCTCCTGTATGTTCCCTCGAAGTTTGAAAAGAACACACTTTGCATATCATACCAGTTATGAATTAAATTCTCTGGCAGTCCATTGAGCCATGATCGAGCGTCTTCCTCAGCATCAGTGGGAGATATCTGACTGCAACCAGGTTGTTTCCTCCTTTGGCGATGCAGCAAGCCTGGAAAAAATCCTAGAGCCAAGTATCTGGCCGAGCTGCGCCGTCATTGGGTTGGATGTGTTCGGCTGTGCCAAAGTCAACCGTAAATTTGGTTTGACGTATACGTGGACCAAAGCACTTGGGTCCCACGTACACATATTCTTCCTCATATCGCCGCGCTTCTATGTTTTATTCGATGCGATGGCGAGCGTCGTTTGGCGAGAGAGATATGCGCCTTGGAGGCTCGCGACTTCTACGTGGTGGAGTCGGATTTCTGCTTCTCCTCTCACCATTGCCGCCTCCACCCCTGCGGCTTGATACGTCCAAAACGTATCTACTTTCTCAAACACTTTTCTATTGTTTCTTCTCTAAACTTGTGTGATTTGGATACAACTAACACGGACTGACGTTGTTTTGAGCAGAATTACCTTGGTGTCTTGTTTTTGTGCAGAAAATCAACTATCAGGAAAAATCCTGGAAAATATGCCAAAAATTATATTTCACCAGAAGATCCACGGAGCCAGAAGACGAGACGGAGAGGAGGCCTGGGGGCCCACACCCAACCTAGGCGTGGGCCCACCATTGGCCGTGCCTGGAGGGGGTGCAGCCACCCCAGGCACCCCCTCAGCCTCCCTCTGTGCCTATAAGTTGCCTTTCAACCTAAATACCGAGGGAGGGTTCAATAGTTTTCGAGAAAGAGTTCCGCTCCGCTGCCGCCACCAGAAACCAAGATTCTGATCTAGAAACTCCGTTCTGGCACCCTGCCGGGACAGGGAATTTGGAGAGGATCATCGCCATTGTCATCACCAACGCATCTCCATCAACCACCGATGTTTCCCTCATCCATGAGTGAGTAATCCACCGCCGTAGGCTTGGGGATGGTAGGGATTGGATGAGTTCTATCATGTAATCGAATAAGATCTGTTAGGGCATAGTGCCTAGTATCGCTATTAGTGTTATTTGACTTTGTTGCAACTTGTTGTGCTTAATGCTTGTCACTAGGGCCCGAGTGCCATGATCTCAGATCTGAACTTATTATTGAATCATTATGATAGTATTGTTTGTAATCTTATCTGCAAGTTGTGTACACATATCATTGTCCGGATCCAAAGGCCCCAAAGTGACAATAATTGGGACAACCGGAGGGGATGGCTGTGGCGTGAGGATCACATGTGTTCATGGAGTGTTAATGCTTTGCTCCGGTGCTCTATTAAAAGAAGCACCTTAATTGCCAGTAGTTCCCTAGAGGCCCCACTACCACGGGCTGGCTGGACAGAAGATGTTGTGCAAGTTCTCATTGCACGCACGTATGCCTATATTTGGAGCACATGCCTAGGATTGTTTAGTACTCGGATGCTTGTTATTATTTATCTGCAATGCCCTAGATCTTGAAGTTACATGTTTAGACTCGTCCATGCAACGCCCGTCCATCCATCCCTATGCCTACCGCACTCGAATCTCACTGTTACCGTTACTGTTACTATTGCTACTGTTTTACTGTTTTTGTTGCTTTACTGTTGCTACTACCAAACTATTGCTACTGATAAACTTCTGTGAGCAAGAACTATTTTCAGGTGCAGCTGAACTGACAACTCAGTTGTTAAGGCTTGCAAGTATTCTTTGGCTCCCCTTGTGTGGAATCAATAAATTGGGTAATACTACCCGCGAAGACTGTTGCGATCCCCTATACTTGTGGGTCATCAAGACTATTTTCTGGCGCCGTTGTTGGGGAGCATAGCTTTATTTGTAAGTTCACTTGGATCTATTATTTTTCACTGCTACTCCTTTCATCATGGGGACGTCTCGTGATGGAAAGTTCCCTATTTTACCATCCACTACAAGAAGATTTATAGTCCTAAACACCTCTGCTGCTCTTGATTCACCGTCTGTTATAAGTAAGCTTGTTACACTACCACCACATACTCATGCTACACACACTGCTACTACTGCTGAATCTGAAACTGCTTTTGATACTCATGATGTTACTTCTACTATGCTTGATGCGAGTGGTTCATTAGGTCCTTTTCTAGATGCTACTATGGCTAGTCTAGGAAATACCGAAACTCCTAGTGAAGACACTGTTACACCTGTTAGCTCACCTGAGACTAGTGAGAGTTATGATATTAATGATGGTTACATTGAGTTCACTGATGATTTTGTTGAAGAGTGCCACAACACACATGGTACTAGTGCTATTAATAGTCTCCTTGCTAGACGTACTATCATGCCTAAGTTGTCCTCTGATCCTAAGTTTGCGACTTCTCCCATAGATATTAAAGATGAAGATTATGATTTCTCTCTTGATTTGTCCTATTTAGATATTGTTGAGAAAGAACCTTTTTGTGGGAAAGAATATGAGAGTGATGTGGCTCATATGAATGAGCTTTATACTATGAGTGCTTTGTTCTCTGATGATTTTAAGATGCGCAAGTACTTTGTTACTAAGATCTTCCCATTTTCACTAAAAGGAGAAGCTAGGGCTTGGTTTAATAGATTACCTCATGGTTCCATTGATAGCCCTGATTGCTTGATTGCTTCTTTCTTCCAGAAATATTTTCCTCCAAGTGCTAGATATGCTGCTTTGTAGAGACTTTTTGATTTTAAACCAGGAGAAGAAGAGAAATTGCCCGAGTCATGGACAAGGTTCTGTGCCTTGATTCATGCACATCCTGGATGTCCATTACCTAAGAATGAGCTTCTTGATATTTATTATAATGGACTAACTGATGATTCTAGGACCTACCTAGATAGCTTTGCTGATTGTGTTTTCAGGAAAAGGACTCCTACAGATGCTGAAGTATTAATGACTAAAATAAGCAAGAATTATGATGATTGGACTTCAACTGAGCTAAATACACCTGAGCCTATTCCTCTTGAACCAGTTGTTTCTGAACCAATTCCAGCATCAACAACAAAGAAGAGGGGAGTTATTGCATTAAATGATGAAGTGATGAAGGAAGCTAAGAAGTGTCTAAAGGATAAAGGTATTAGAGCTGAAGATGTGAAGAATCTACCTCCTATAGAAGAATTATGTAAGCCAATTCCCCACTCATCTACTATTGAGGTACACTCTCTCCAACACTTTGATGAAGGTGATATTCCTTATGGTAATCCTCCTGATAAATGTTTAGAGGAACTTGACACATTTATTGTTAAGCAAAGGTATTTTAATAAACAAGTTCAGAATCATTTATTGGAAAACTCTAGAGCTGTCCATGAGTTGAAAGATATTGTGTAAAGAACTTCTAATGATATTAAAATGCTTTGTAAACACTTTCAAATGGTTCAAACTCAACTTGATCAACTTGCTAAGGTGCAAAAGGATATGCTAGTTAATGCTTCAGAGATAAACATGCTTATGGAATTAGAACTAGGAGTGGTATAGCTACTCATGATCCTTTATATCCTGAACAACATCCTAAAAGAATAGAGCAGGATTCCCAACAAGGTGAAGATAGTGGTAGCCCTCGTAAGAGGAAGAAAAAGAAACATAAGATAGTTGAGGAACCACTTGAACCTGCTGTAGATCCTAATAGTATATCTGTCTCTAATGCTGAAACTGAGAATGGTAATGATAAAAATGAGTCTCCTGATAAGGAGGAAGGTGAGGAAGAACCTGAGAAGCACACTAAGAACACTAGGTACACAAAGGAAGATTTTATTGCTAATAAACATGGTAAAGAGAGAGAACCTTGGGTGCAGAAACCTATGCCTTTTCCAGGTAAGAAACACAAGTCAAAGGAGGAGGAACACTACAACAAGTTTTGTGAGTGGATGAAACCTTTATACTTGCAAATTCATTTGACTGATGCTATTAAGTTGCCTCCTTATTCAAAGTATATGAAGGATATTGTCTCTAATAAAAGGAAGATTCCTAATGAGGAGATTTCTACTTTGCTTGCTAATTACTCCTTCAATGGTAAGGTTCCAAAGAAACTTGGTGATCCAGGTATACCAACTATTCCCTGCTCTATTAAGAATAATTATGTTAGAACTGCTTTATGTGATTTGGGAGCTGGAGTTAGTGTTATGCCTTTTTCTCTCTATAAGAGACTCCAGCTAGAAAAGTTGATACCAACTAATATTTCTTTGCAAATGGTTGATAAGTCAACTACTATTCCTGTTGGTATATGTGAGGATGTTCCTGTTCAAGTTGCTCATAATTGCATGGTTTTAACTGATTTTGTTGTGCTTGAAATGCCTGAAGATGATAATATGTCTATTATTCTTGGGAGACCTTTTCTTAATACTGCAGGTGCTGTCATCAATTGCAATCAAGGAAAAGTAACATTCAATATTAATGACAAAGAGCACACTGTCTATTTCCCCAAGAAGGTTGTTAAGAGCTATTGCATGAATTCCATTGAAAATATTGAGAGCATCAAGGTTGGAGAAATATATTGTCCCATTCCACAAGAAAATTTTGAAACTATTATGATTGGGACCATTTCTACCAAGTATGAGGTAACATAATCACCTTGTGGATTGCAAAGTTTTGCTTCATATCAAATTGTTTTGGTAACAAGACTTGATCGACCTTGTTAACAAAAGGATTTTAATGAACAAAATAATGTTTCCACTATGGTTATACTTGCTTTCTTTTACTTTTCTCCTTCCTAGTCTTTTCTTTAGCTTTAGTTTTGCTAGTTGTTTGCTTGTTTGAGTTTCTTAGAGCTCCTGTAGTTTGGCTTTTGGTTTGCTTTTGCTTCTTCTGAAAAAACTGTTCTGCGAGAAAATCAATTTTCATACCCTGAAAATTGGCCAAAAATAAAGTTTCCCAAAAAATCCTAGAGAATTCAAAATAAATTTTTCCTCGAAAAAAGGGCAGAGAGGCACCTGAAGTGACCCAGGGGGCCACCCCAGGCCACCACACCCATGGTAGGCGCGGCCTACCAGGTGGCGGCGCCTGGGGGGTCTGGCCCACCTAGGCCCCTCCAGGCTGCCTCCTCAAAGCCACCTTCTTTCTCTCTCCCGAAAAACACCAGAAAACTTTCTCAAGCTCGAGTTCTTGTTGTTCTTGATCACAATTTTCGATCTCCTTGTTCAGACCATCTCAAGTGCTGATTTTTGGAGGGATTGTTCCTTGGTATGTGCCTCCTCCACTTGTCCTATTAGATTTGTGATTGGTATATTAAACCTTGAGTATTTTGCTGCTATAGGTGACAGGTTGTTTTGAGCTTGAATGCTTGTTCTATGCTTAGAAACTTTGTTTTGATGCATGTGTAGTCCTCTAGCAAGTCCTTATAGTAGTTGCTCATCATTTATCAACTTAGAAATCACTTGGTTTGATGGTTGTCTAAAAATTTCAGCAAGGAAGATGAGTGCTTATCCACTGAATCAATATGACTTGATGGTGCATGAGACAATGAAGGTTCATCGTGAGGAGGTAGTGTTTCCTTCCATATATCTATGCCATGAATTTATGAGAGCTGCGGGGATCCTCCAAGATTTCCAAACTATGGTTACAAATGCAGGGTTGGAACACTTTGTTGAAGGTGAACCATTCCGATATGTTAAGCTAACCATGGCTTTTGTGCAGGACTTCCGGTTCACTTGGTCTACTTCTAATCCCATGGTCCATTACAAAATATATAATATACCTGTCGACCTTCCTTTTGCTGATTTCTGTGCAGCAATTAGAGTACCTTAGTGGGGATCTTGTGAGAAGATCAAGGAAAGGCCCAAGTCACTTATGGATTTATATGCTGAGATTTGCCAAGGTTTCAACTTCTTAAAGGAAAGTGGTCAAATTCAGAACATTCAGCTCCCAGCTATTAGATACTTTGCCTATTTCATCACCAAGTGTGTTCTTGCTAGAAATATTGCTAGAAAGTTACCTTCTTTTGATCTAGCTTTTATCGCAGCTGCTCTGAATAGGAATAGATCTTATATCCTGGGTGCGCTGATCGCTCACCATCTCACCACCAACCGCGAGAAGGGTGGAATTTGTGGAGGTCTCATTGCTTCTAGGTTGCTAGCTTTCCATGGTTTAGAGCCTCATTATTCATATTTTCTGTTCCCCATAGAGAGGCTTGATATTGAGTCCATGATTCAGCATGGTTTTGTTTCCTTGGGGGATAATGTGAGAAGTTTACCGTACGAATTATCTTTCGCCCAACAAGGTCAGAGAAAGGGTAGTACTGAGAAAATAGTCTATTTGCCTGCACATGCTTTGTTTAACTTTGATAACAGACAAGGATGGTCGCTTAAGGAGGAGGAGGTTGACACAAATGTGGGGCAACTCTCCCAGCAAGAGGAGAATGTTGAAGAGGATGCCGAAGACAATTCGGTTCAGCCCTCCAACTTGGGAGAGTCTTCATACCAGCAGCCCTCATTTGATTGGGCGCGTCTTCTTCTTCATCGCAGGCGCCTGACTACGATCATTCCTATGATGACCCACCAGCATGGGGTTACTACCCGCACTATTGAGCCCCACTTAGGCCAAAAGCCTAAGCTTGGGGGAGGTACACCGACATCACACTCATATATATATCATGTTCGATCGGTTCTTTGTACATCCATTGTTTCGCTTTCTTTTTGATTTTTCTTGCTTCTTTCTCAAAAACACAAAAATACTAAAAATATTTTTGTTGTTTCTCTTGGTTTGTTTCTTTGCTTTGGTTTGCCTTAAAAGAAAAATCCAAAAATATTTTGCTTTCTTTGGTTTGCTTTGTTTTTGTTTGGTTCTTGTTTGTTTGCTTGTTTCTAAAAAATCGAAAACACCAAAAATATTTGTTATTCTTCTTTGGGTTTGTGAGTTCTTTGCAGGGTTCAGCCGTCCTCAGTGGATTTTGGTCTCATGCTATTATTCAAGTCACACAAGTGAAGGGCAATAATGAAGATTAAGACAACTGGAGGTGTGGTAAGAGGCTGGTAACGAGCTCTGTTTGTTTTCATTTTTGTACATATACTCATCATTGTGAGCATGTTTAGCCTGTTTGTGTAAGGTGTATGTCATTATGGATGCTTAGTAGTTCTTGTTTGTCTATGATTAGCTCCAGCTTGCTAATAGTTTGTAGCATGTCATATGAATGTTTGCTTGCATTGTTTTATTCATACTTTGGTATGACATTATGGTATCCTCCTCTGACTGTTCATGTGAATCGACTTGGCACATGCTCACGCATGCATATGACTAATCAATAGTCAGTAAGCCTCGATGATTTATTTTGCCTCAGAGTTCTTGTATCACTTTCATGCCATAATTAGTCATGTTTTGTTGCAAGCATGATTATGACAGCTATTGCTCTCTCGTTTGTCGCTCCCTCTCTATAGCTAGCCTTCACTTGCACTGACTATGTGCTCTACATGTGCTTCCAACTCCCCAAAACCAATATTGCCAGCTGTGTCCAGCATACCTACCTATTAGCATCATTTGCTACTTCAACGCATATTCTATATGTCATGTTTCTTCCAAAATAAAATGGTTGTCTGTTTTGAGAAAGTTAGTTAGTAAAGCTCTCACGAACTTGATGGCACACTTATTCCTTGCACTTAATAATCCCGAACCATTGTGACTTGTCCATGAAAGTAATATGCTTGCTAATTATATGCTAGGAGTCAGCAGAACCGTGCTGTCACGGGGAACGCTTTCAAACACTTTTTGGATATCCTATCCAGTTGATACTTTGCTCTTTTGTTTACGGATGTCGACGATGTGGAATAAAAGGGGAGCTTGTGAGTTCATGGAGTTTATACATTGTGTTAGAGAAACGTCTGGGCCGCTAGCCTAAGCCATGCCTAATCATGGTGGAAACTTGCAGCATCACCATAATGAGCATCTATGAAGCATCCTCAATAAAAAGCTATACATATGGTAAATAAAAAGATTGCTGAGATGCTCATTGTCTGCTTGCCTTGTCATTTTGGTTATGGGAAAGCTCCTGTACCATGTGCAAGGGGTACCCCGTTGGCGGTTCTCGATGATATGCATGTATTTACAATGACAAGAACTTTCAGGTGACCAAAGTTGAGTAGCATGCGGAGCAACCCTCGTACTCAAGGGACTTGGGATTTCCAGTTTATGGTCTGTCAAGCATATGATTCAGAGTGGACCTCACTTTCACCTTAACCACATGAAGATGCCTATGATAGGGGCAATGAGAGCTCAAAGCTAATGAGTACCTTCCTTTCAGCATTGGGAAGCCTTTCAAACCTTTCAAAACCATTTTCACAACCATGTTGAGTCACCACTTATTCTATGAGCACCTTCTTGAGAGCATAGTTGTCATTCTTGTGTTTGTTCCAAAACTTGGTTAATTATGTCATGACTTTGATGCTTGTGTCTCTAATATCTTTATATCTAGTCTTCACTTGAACTTCAGAGGTGCCTTGGCTTTTATTTTGTGCTCTCCAAACAAAGGCAAGCGAGATACCACTCTATCATACCTTACTATGAGCATTGCAATGTTGCTTATGTTTATGTTTCATGCTACTTATTATTATTGAGTTGGTTTCTCTTCATAGCTTGCAATGACTATTGAGTAGACTTAGTTGCATACTCTTTATTATGAATTGTCTAAGCATCTACTCCTGTGCTGAGAATATTTACATCATATGAAGCAAAGTGTTCGTGAAAGTTCTTTTATCGCCCTCAGTTTTCAACTGAATTGCTTGAGGACAAGCAATAAGATAATATTGGGGGGAGTTGATGCGTCCAAAACATATCTACTTTCTCGAACATTTTGCTATTGTTTCTTCTCTAAACTTGTGTGATTTGGATACAACTAACACGGACTGACGTTGTTTTCAGCAGAATTACCTTGGTGTCTTGTTTTTGTGCAGAAAATTAACTGTCAGGAAAAATCCCAGAAAATATGCCAAAAATTGTATTTCACCAGAAGATCCACGGAGCTAGAAGACGAGACGGAGAGGAGGCTTGGGGGCCCACACTCACCCCAGGCATGGGCCCACCACTAGCCGCGCCTGGAGGGGGTGCAGCCTCCCCAGGCACCCCCTCGGCCTCCCTCTACGCCTATAAGTTGCCTTTCAACCTAAAAACCGAGGGGGGTCGATAGTTTTCCAGAAATAGTTCCACTCCGCCGCTGCCACCAGAAACCAAGATTTAGATCCAGAAACTCCGTTCTGGCACCCTGCCGGGACGAGGAATTTGGGGAGGATCATCGCCATCGTCATCACCAACGCATCTCCATCAACCACCGATGTTTCCCTCATCCATGAGTGAGTAAACCCCCGCTGTAGGCTTGGGGATGGTAGGGATTGGATGAGTTCTATCATGTAATCGAATAAGATCTGTTAGGGCATAGTGCCTAGTATCTCTATTAGTGATATTTGACTTTGTTGCAACTTGTTGTGCTTAATGCTTGTCACTAGGGTCCGAGTGCCATGATCTCAGATCTGAACTTATTATTGAATCATTATTTTAGTATTGTTTGTGATCTTATCTGCAAGTTGTGTACACATATCATTGTCCGGATCCAAAGGCCCCAAAGTGACAATAATTGGGACAACCGGAGGGGATGGATATGGTGTGAGGATCACATGTATTCACGGAGTGTTAATGCTTTGCTCTGGTTCTCTATTAAAAGGAGCACCTTAATTGACAGTAGTTCCCTAGAGGCCCCGCTGCCACGGGCTGGATGGACAGAAGATGTTGTGCAGGTTCTCATTGCGAGCACGTATGACTATATTTGGATCACATGCCTAGGATTGTTTAGTACTTGGATGCTTGTTATTATTATCTGCAATGCCCTAGATCTTGAAGTTACATGTTTAGACTTGTCCATGCAATGCCCGTCCATCCATCCCTATGCCTACCGCACTCAAATCCCACTGTTACCGTTACTGTTACTATTGCTACGGTTTCACTGTTGTTGTTGCTTTACTGTTGCTACTACCAAACTGTTGCTACTGATAAACTTCTATGAGCAAGAATTATTTTTAGGTGCAGCTGAACTAACAACTCAGTTGTTAAGGCTTGCAAGTATTCTTTGGCTCCCCTTGTGTCGAATCAATAAATTGGGTAATACTACTCGTGAAGACTGTTGCGATCCCCTATACTTGTGGTTCATCACGGCTCCCATGGATACGACGTGATCCTTCATGGTTGCTGCTGGGGGGCGATGGTGGCCTTGGTGGGTTGTTTCCGGTTGGGTTTCTTGGTGCTGGCGGTGGAGCCTCATTATGATGACTCTGATGCCTGTTTCTCCGGGCATCATCCCTACTAGATTCAGGAATATCCGGATCATCTCTTCGTCCGGCGTTGCCAGCCGGGCGGCTCTATGGTGGCATCCTTCGCCGATCTTGCTTCTCTCGCTGGCGGCGTGTTTCCGGGTCTTCTCTATAGCGATTGCTTTGCCGACAATGGTCCTGATGAGGAACCATTGCCCTGATGGCGTCTTCGGCCGCAGCCGAAATTACTCTTGCCTAGTCACGTGTCGGCCGGCGGGAGTGGCTATTGGAGCCGGTCCTAGAATTTTCTTCTTATCCACGGGGACAATAACGCTGAGTCGTATCCCTGCGGAGCCTTACATCAGCGCTTTGGTCAGCGGTAGTGTGGCAAAACTCGGATTTTGAGGCCAGCTTGCCACTAAATGACGTAGCCGTTTTCTGCTGCTTTAATCCTTTGTCCAACAATGCGACACACTGCTGGACCTGCTGCGAAGACGGATTGTTGGCGAGGATGGCTCGAGCTGCAGCAGCGTTTTCCACCGGCGTGTTGTAGACTCGGATCTTCTCTCCATCTTTTCCGTCGAATAGATCTTTGTGGATATCCAGATTCTTATTTGCAAGAAACGTACCTCCCCTTGTTTTGTTTGGATGTCGCTTGAAATCTAACTGATATCTAGCAGGATCACTGTATAACTGCTGTCTCATCTCGACGAGGCGTGCGACCTCTTCAAGCAAAAACAAGCGGTGCTTTTCCAGGTCCTCAGCCCTTTTCTCCAGCGCCTCTGGTGTAAGATCCGAAGACGTTGGGATTGGATTCATGAGAGCATCTCCGTCGATTTCGTGTGCACCCTTGGTGACAACGTGTCCATCCACATGAGGATTGATCGGGGTGGGATTAATCAGATCTCCATCCTGATTCTCCATCTTGATCTCTTCATCAACTTTTTCTTCACTGGTTTCCTCAATGTCCGGCTCTTCCGGAGTCAGATTCTTGTTCTTCTTCTTTGACCGCCCAGTATCCTTAACGTGCATACTAGTGGCAAAGACGGCTTTTGGTCCGGTACCGGGGGATAAACTTCCATCGGTACTTTCCATCATGGTTGGCTTGTAGACCTCAGAGGAATCTCCGGTGTCCATGTCATCCTGCGAGGTGTAGCTTTCATCCATGCTATCATATGGACTAGGAGGAGTTTCCGGCTCACCTAGTGTTTGTCTGGAGACGTGCTCTTGCTCGTACTCCTCTATCTCATTGTCGAAGTCTCGAAGCTCCTACGACGTGATTGGCTCTGCTGGGGAGCCAGGTAAGTCGACGTTTTCTTCGATTGCGTCTAGGACCGAGTCGCTACCAGCTCCAGCATCGACAAAGTCGGATCCAGTGCTTATGTGGTAAACGAAGCAGTGCTTCTTCTTGTTCATGTTCTTGAGGTATTTGTATAACTTGGTTTCCGCTTCGACATCAGCAAAGCTGGATCCATAGCGGATGTACTCCTCATCTGTGTATGCGATCTCGCTGGAGAGATCGGATCTGGCTTCTTCTTCCACCTCTTCTTCCACTACAGGAGTGGGCTGGGTGGGTTTGATTTTCTCCGAGACCCTGAACTCTTATGCCTCTGCGGACAAAGTAGATCCGGATTTTTCTTCCGCCATGGTCATCACCTCAAGGGTGGGTTGGGCGGGATCAGCAAAACCGAGATAGATATCGATCACGCCGATGGACATGATTGTGTAGGTCGTCTTGGGTTTGAAATCCGGAATCCAAGTCTCACCGAGGAGGATGAGAGGGACATCACTAGCGTAGACCACCCATGGCGATTGTTTCGCCGATTCCTGCACGCGCAGATTCCGCCTGGAACGATGCTCCAAAGGTCACCATCCCCACGGTGGGCGCCAACTGTTGCCGGATTGTCGACAAGTATGCCATAGGGGGTCCTAGTGGCATTGGAAGGATGGGGTGTGAGACGTCGGATGTTTCAGGAGCGGTGAGCACAAGTTTACCCAGGTTCAGATCCGACTGCGGTGATCAGATCCTACTCCTGCTAGCAACCCAGTAATATATCGGCATAAGCCGGATGTTACAATGGATTAGAAGAGAGGTTCGCCTGTGCGAGTTGATTGTTGTGGTTGTTGTGTTGGTTGCCCTAAAGGCTCCCATAGGGCCGGTTTATATAGTCACCGGGGCCTAGGGTTACAGGGAGAGACCTATCTGGCTATGTTACAGAGTTGGTAACTATGTATAGCTTGGACTACAAGTCATACTACAGGCCTAATTCAGTAACTCTTCTGGGCCTTGCCGTAGCCGGAACTGGATCCTCCTCTTTCTCTGATTGGGCCGCCCGTGAAGCAAAGCTCTAATCCTTTGGTGGGCCACCCTGGTCAGCGAGTCCTGTGGGTATACCCGAAAAGTATATCCCCAACAAAGCTCCCGCTCTTTTCTTCTTTCCTCTCGCCTTTCCTCTCCATTTCCCCCACATCTCCCGCCAGTTCGCCAAGCTCCCGACCACCATGTCGCCCAAGGGTTTCGTCAAACCCCGATCCACCGTCGGCGAACCAAAGGAGAAAAAGGCAAGGAAACTGAGAGCACCGACGAAGAGGCCGGACGGCTTGACCAACGCTGAGTGTCTCACCCTAGTTCACAAGAGGTGTTGAAAATATAAGCAATAATCCATATAATTTAATCCAAATAATAAACTGATAAAGCATGATCATACAAATGGTACTAAAACCAATCATGCAGATCAACAAAGTAGATGGATAGATTACATCTATACAAGATAAACCTATCACATTTACGCCAAATGCTAGACATAGAAACTCTAGCAAAATCCAAAAGAGAGAGATTGAAATCACATACGATGCAGTTGCGGCAGTAGCTGCAGCAGAGCTATCGCCCATGTTGAGGTTGCCAAAGAGGTCACTGGCGTCCGGGAAGAAGCCGTCGTTCGGAAACTCATTGTCGGACGACGTCATGGTTGCCAGTAGTCGCACTTGAGCGCTCCCCAAAAACCTGATCGCCCCTCACCCGTACAGATTCACGAGAGGTGGAGTTCCGGAGGACTACTGTCCCGATCTGCGGTGCATGCCGCAAGCTGGGATAGGGAAGATGAAAGCGGCAGCGCAAGGTTCTGGAGGTAGGTGCGTGTGTTGTGTTGATTGATCGCTGATTAGGTTTAGCGCAGACGCTTATATAATGCAGGTCAGGGAGATCGTGGGGCTCAGCCCATGTCCAAGTCGGTAACAGCCCATGATCCATAAAAACTGGAAACGGTTGTAATTAACGCGTCCGTTAATGACTCATAATTAATTTTCCCAGACAGCAAAATAAAGCTCGGCTCAGCGAGATTCTCGCAACCCGCGGCGCGCGCATCGTGACGAGGCAAGGCAAGGCGGGCGGCGTTAGAGGAGGAGTGCGCGAGGGCTTCTTTCCTTGTCACACCTTAGTGAGTGGTGCAACACTCTTCTATATAAGGTGGTCCAACTCTTCTATTAGCAATGTGGGACTAAACTTTAGCACCACTAGCATAGCCATATGCTGTCATGCACAAGTGGGCCAAAGAGAATTTTAGAATTTGTCTAATGGGCCAGCAGCCCAAAACTCATCAAATTCTAACAATCCCCCACAAGGTCTCATTGACACATCACATCACTTTTATTCCAGAATATTGGTTTATATACCGTTGTGTAGTGAAGACTGTTAAGTTGAACTTCCACGTTAAACTTTATGCTACACTAGCTAGCAACTTGAATAGTGGACTATGCCTTCAACTACAAGTTTTATGCGCGCTAGTTTCACACAAAATCTAGACCGGTACATGGCTGTTGTTGGCTTCCCCGCAGTTTGGAGCTTATGCGTCATACTCCAGGGCCTTTCATGAGTTTATTAGAGAGAATCCAACTCTCATGGACTGCGACGTTTGACAATTAGACTCACATAGGTGTATTTCTCAAGAGATGTTCTGCAAGACAACATCTCCGCTTATAAAGCCACTTGGAACACATTAAGATAAATATCAACCTGCCATGCAGATTAAGAGAGTATTGCATCTTTATGGAGATGTAAAATATAATATGGGGATAATCTCCTCTCATATGACCAACAGCTTGTCTCCTATCTCTAATTCACGGGATATCCGATCACATAGAGTGGGTTGCCACTGGGATCAACTCATAGCGTGGGTCTCAAACCCATCTCCCTCGATGCATTATCTATCACATTGCATGATAAACCCTTTGTGAAGGGATTTGCCAGGTTCTTAGATGTTTGGATATAATCCAATGCAATAACTCTGGAGTTTCTTAGTTTCCTGACATATTTCAATCTTCTCTTCACATGCCTTGATGACTTCATATTATCCTTAGAACTGTTTACTTTGACGATCACAGTTTGATTATCATAGTTCATCGGGATGACGAGTATTGGTTTTTCAACCACAGGTAAGTCCATCAAGAGCTCATGAAGCCACTCTGCTTCAACAGTGGCTGTGTCTAATGCTGCGAGTTCTGCTTCTATTGTTGACCTCGTTAAGATGGTCTACTTGCAAGACTTCCAAGAAACAGCACCACCAAGTGTAAACAAATAACCACTCGTGGCCTTAATCTCATCAGCATCAGATATTCAATTTGAATCACTATAACCCTCAAGTACCCATGGATAGCCAGTATAGTGAATACCATAACTCGCACTACCTTTCAAATAGCGCAAAACTCTTTCAAGAGCATGCCAATGATCATCTCCAGGATTTGACACAAATCGACTCAGTTTTCTTACAGCAAAGGAGATGTCAGGTCTAGTAGCGCTGGATAAATACATGAGCGAGCCAATGCTTTGAGAATATCTCAATTGATCTTTAGCAATCCTTCGATTCTTTCGAAGTAGCACACTCGGATCATAAGGCGTTGGAGAAGACTTGCAGTCGCTATACCCGAAGCGACACAATATCTTTTACACATAGTGACACTGAAGCAGTGTAATCCTACCATTGTCATCCTTTAGTAGCTTGATGTTTAAAATTACATCAGCCACTCCCAAGTCCTTCATCTCAAAGCAGAGGGATAGGAACTCTTTGACCTCCTTGATAACAGCGAGGTTGGTCCCAAATATCAATATGTCATCGACATAGAGACACATAATAACTCCCTCGCCCCTACCATGGCGATAGTACACACATTTGTCAGCTTTGTTTACAATAAAGCCTTCAGCAGTTAAAGTTTTTTCAAACTTCTCGTTCCACTGCTTAGGAGCTTGCTTAAGACCATACAAAGACTTCACTAACTTACACACCTTTCCTTCTTGACCATATACTACAAATCCTTCAAGCTACTCCATATAAATTTCTTCACATAGCTCTCCATTTAGGAAAGCTGTCTTAACGTCCATTTGATGAACGAGAAGACCATGTGAGGCAGCCAATGATAGTAGTACTCGAATAGTGGTCATTATGGCCACGGGTGAGTAGGTATTGAAGAAGTATTCACCTTCTTTTTGGGTATAACCCTTGGCCACAAGACGTGCCTTGTACTTTTCAATAGTACCATCAGGTCTAAGCTTTTTCTAAAACACCCACTTACATCCTACAGGTTTGCACCCATAAGGACGATCAATCACTTTCCAAGTACCATTAGATAAGATGGAGTCCATCTCGCTTCGGACAGCTTCCTTTCAGTAGTCAGCATCTTGAGATGCATAAGCTTCTGAAATAGAAGTGGGAGTATCATCCACAAGGTACACAATGAAATCATCACCAAATAACTTTGCAATCCTTTGTCTCTTGCTCCTTTTGGGAGCTTTATTGTCGTCCTCCACAGGATTATCAGAGTGTTCTATCGGCATAGTGGGTTTAGAAATTATAGAAAATTCCTGACTAGACGAACTAGTCATCTCCTAATTTGATGAGCTAGACATACCTTTCACTAGAAAGATGTCCTCAAAGAAAGTCGCATCATTCAACTCTATAATTGTACAAACATGCATGTCGGATACCTCAGATTTTACTATCAAAAATCTATAACCAATGCTATGAAAAGCATATCCTAGAAAAACACAATCAACGGTTTTTGGTCCAAGCTTTCGCTTCTTGGGCAACCCCAAGTTCGCAAGTAAGAGATTTTAAGCCTTTTCTTATCCCATTCCTCAAATGGAGTCATAACATGGTTTAGGACATGACACAGAGTCATTAGCGCCTCCCCCCACCATTCCTTGGAAAGACCCGATGTATCTAACATGGCATAACCAAATCAGTTAGAGTGCGGTTCTTTATTTCGGCCACCCCATTTTACTGAGGTGAGTAGGGAGGCGTCCTCTCATGTATAATACCATGTTCCGTACAAAATAAATCAAATTCATTTGAAAAGTACTCTCCACCATGATCCGATCTTAGCCTCTTGATTTTAAGATCAAGTTGGTTTTCTGCCTTAGCTTTATAGATTTTGAAGTTGTTCAAAGATTCATCTTTAGGTTTCAGAAGATAAACATAGCAGTATCTAGTGGATTCATCAATCAACGTTATAAATTATCTTTTCCACCTTTTGTCAACACACCATTCATCTCACAAAGATCTGAATGTATCAGTTCTAGTGGTGCTAAGTTTTTCGGTTCTGCAGCCGTATGAGACTTGCGGGGTTGCTTTCCTTGCACACAAACTTGGCACTTAGAACCTTTGACAGTGGTACATTTCATAATTAAACTCATATTGTCTAGCCACGTCATGAAACCAAAGTTAATATGACAGAGTCGTGAATGCCAAACATTGGACTCATTATCATTGCAAACATGATTAATAACTTTAGTACATGAGTCTGACAAAGACAAGCGGAACATACCTCCGCACTCATAACCCTTTCCAACAAATTGTGCATACTTAGAAATTACAACTTTATTGGACTCAAAAACCAACTTAAAACCATCTCGACATAAAAGTGATCTGCTAACGAGATTCTTATTGATGGAGGGAACATGCTGCACATTCTTCAGCTGTACGGTCTTCCCCGAAGTAAACTTCAGATTTACCGTACCAACACCATGAACAAAACATGTGAGCCATTTCCCATCAGCACGGAAGAAGTCCTTGAGACCTGAAAAGAGGAAAACATGGAAATATCAGAACATACATGTGTATTAGCACCCATGTCTATTCACCAATCAGGAGAATTACATACTGAAAGGATAGTAGGTAAAATACCGTATCCAGCATCCTTCATCTTTGTATTGCTAATAACAACATTAGCGGTTTTGTCGTTGTTCCCATGTTGACGCTTGTCAAAGCAATTAGGACAGCTAGGAGCCCAATGATCAGGATCACCACAAACGTGGCAAGAGGCTTTCCTCTTATCATTTTTCTTCTTGAAGTTGGTCGAGTGCATGACCTTGTTCTTGCCATCAAACTTCCCTTTGCCTTCAGATTTGTTCTTATTCTTGAATTTCTAGGATTGGAAGTTTTTCTTCTGCACCAAATTGGTAGTAGAACCTCCCTCAAATCCTCGAGCAGTTTTGTCCTTTGCTCTCGCCTTCTCTTCCACATGAAGAGACCCGATGAGATCCGTAATGAAAAACTCTTGTCTCTTATGTTTCAGAGAAGTAGCAAAGTTCCTCCATGAGGGAGGAAGCTTGGCAATAATGCCACCGGCCACAAATTTGTACGGTAAGGAACATTTGAACTGCTCAAGTTCTTTAGCAAGTGATTGTATCTCATGAGCTTGCTCAACGACGGAGCGCTCATCAACCATATTGTAGTCATAGAATTGCTCCATGACATACAACTCAGTGCCAGTGTCCGAGACCCCAAACTTGGCCTCGAGCGCTTCAAAAGGAGGACTGCTCTCTTGCACCATCTCAAACCAGAGGACTGCTCTCTTGCACCATCTCTTATAGTGCATGCCATCAAAAGGAGGCGGCCTAGTAGCCGTGGCTACACCAGTGGAATTCAGTTGCCTATAATCGGGTTTTTGGATTGTTGAAAATATAAGCGATAATCCTTATGATTTAATCTGAATAATAAACTGATAAAGCATGATCATACAAATGGTACTAAAACCAATCATGCAGATCAACAAAGTAGATGGATAGATTAAATATATACAAGATAAACCTATCATATCTACGCCAAACGCTAGACCTAGAAACTCTAGCCAAATCCAAAAGAGAGAGATTGAAATCACATACGATGTAGTTGCGGCAGTAGCTGCAGCAGAGTTGTCGCTCATGTTGAGGTTGCTGAAGAGGTCGCTGACGTTCGGGAAGAAGTCGTCATTCGGGAACTCGTCGTCGGACGACGTCGTGGTTGCCAGTAGTCGCGCTTGAGCGCTCCCCAAAAACCCGATCGCCCCTCACCCGTATAGGTTCACGAGAGGCGGGGTTCTGGAGGCCTACTATCCCGATCTGTGGTGCATGCCACAAGCCGGGATAGGGAAGACGAAAGCGGCGGCGCAAGGTTTTGGAGGTAGGTGTGTGTGTTGTGTTGATTGATCGCTGATTAGGTTTAGCACAGACGCTTATATATTGCAGGTCAGTGAGATCGTGGGGATTAGTCCACGTCCGAGTCGGTAACACCCCACGATCCATAAAAAATGGAAACGGCTGTAATAAACGCGTCCGTTAATGACTCATAATTAATTTTCCCAAACAGCAAAATAAATCTCAGCTCAGCGAGATTCCTGCAACCTGCGACGCGCGTGCGTCGTAACGAGACGAGGCGGGCAGCGTCCGAGGAGGAGTGCGCGAGTGCTTCTCTCCTTGTCACACCTTAGTGAGTGGTGCAACACTCTACTATATAAGGTGGTCCAACTCCCCTTCCACTAGCAATGTGGGACTAAACTTTAGCACCACTAGCACAGCCATATGCTGCCATGCACAAGTGGGCCAAAGAGAATTTCAAATTTTTTCTAACGGGCTAGTAGCACAAAACTCACGAAATTCCAACAAGAGGAAGGTCGAGACGGGCTGCCGCAGGGACAAGACAGGAAGGTCCAAGGAGGCGAAGGCGCTCGACGAGGCCCAAGCGATGAGCACGCCGGTCAAGTCCTGATACATGGCGCGCTGTGACACCATCCTCCAGGAGGACATCTCTGCCAGCACGCCAAGCTCTGCGCCGACCACCTCTGTTGCCATGGATTCCCCGAGCTCTACTTCCACCTCCTCCAACTAGTCGGCCAGCCATGCCACCGATGCACCCATCCCCGTCGCACCGGACACGCCGGAGGGGGCATCCCCATCGACGATTGATCGCCGAACCATTTTATCTTGTTCTGTAATAATTTGATCACCGAAATTTTTGGGCGTACTTGTCACATCCCAAGATTTTCCAAATCTTGCAATGTGAAAAATAAATGAATAAAATAAAACTTTGTGTGATTTTCAGGGTGAGAAGAAACTTTTTGAATTCAAATGGGAACCTTCAAACCTATTTTGACCAAGATAAATCCTAAAGGGATTTAAGAAGATAAACATTTAATAAAGGAAAATAAAATATTTTGGAATTACTATTTTGGATCTTCTATTAAAAGGATTTGGTTTTCAAAAGAAAAGGTGGATTTATAAAATAAAGATTAATTTTATAGAGCCAAATTAAACCTTGGCCAAGCTTTTGAAATAAAATGTTTTGTTTTGATAAAAATAGTAAAGGTTTATTAAATAAAATAATAAGGATTTAATATCCAAGTTTATTAAAAATAAAAAGTTTTACTATTTTAAAGAAACACTAAAACTTATTTATTTAATTCAAATAAGTTTTCCAAGTATTTTGTATTTTCAAATAAAACCTACTGATTTGATTTTGAAAATAATTAGATTTCAAAAGGAGTATTTAAATAAAACAAATCCTATTTGATTTAATAACAATGGTCTATTTATTTAATTAATAATGGACCCTAAAATAAAATTATTATTTTGGTTTTGGAACTTTGGTTTATGTGTTAAACAGAACCAAATTCAAAGTTACAAAGTGTGGTGAGTGTTTGAATTGTTTTGAATGCTTGAGTGTTGTTTGAATTCCAAAACAGAAATTAGAAATAGAAAAAGAAAAAGCCATCAGGAAGAAAAAAATAAGGATTTGGTCGACCCAACCCAGCAACCCAACAAAGCCCAGTACCAGCCCAGCTCCCCTTCCCCGAAGAAAATGCTTCACACTCAGTTTCTGACCCGCAGAATGACTGACCGGTGGCCTTCTTCTTCCCCTCACTTCCTCGCTGACAGCAGGGACCCACGCAGCCAGCTCACTCCTCCTTCCTCGCGACGACCACGCCGGCCGTTTCCTGCCGTTGATGCCGCGCGTAAATTCGCCATAATGCCGTGCCTTAACCTCGCTGCGACCACGCACGATAAATCGTCTGCCCCTCCTCTCCATTTCCCCTCTGTCATCATAACCAACACGCCACCAGGCTACACAAATTTCGCCAGAGACCACTCACTGCTCTGACGAGCCTTTGCTCAAATTCCGGCGAAACCAACCACCACCGTGCCTCCCCGACCTAGCACACACGTTCCCCAGCCTCAGGCGCTTCTGTCTGTACCTTTTGTTCAACCGCGGGCGCCCCAGAGCGTCGACTACAACAAGCCTCCGAGCGCCGCCGCGTCTGCCTTCTTCTCCGACGAAGCTTCCTGGTAAGAACAGACCACCCCGCACCTTCTCATTCACGCACGCAACTTCGCCTTGATCTGGCGCATCTAACTGCGTCTTCCTTTTTCCTCGGGGCGAACCACAGCACCATCCTCGACCAGCCCCAAGACCATCTGACGTCGACCACGTCTCCGGCGAGCAATCCACCGCAACCTTGCGCGCCCCTCGTCAAACCAACGATACCTTGAGCTTCCCCAGGCCTCTGCGATCACGGTGAGCCTCTCCTCCTCTTCTCTCGCTTCCTAGACCGCCGACACCGTCCACGCCTGACCGTGCCGCCAGTCGCCGCCGCGTCAGCGCCGCCCGAGTATGGTCAACTAGTTGTACACCGTTAGATTTTGATCCTGCGGTTAGAAATAGAACCAGGGCGAAAGGGTACGAGTGAGCCTGCGCCGTGCGATCTGCTTAAAATCCAACGCACCAGAGAGGCTGATCCGCACGAAGCGGTACCGCCCAATAGGAACATGACGCGTGGCCAGGTTTTCAATTTAAAAACAGATTGAAAACAGATTTGAATTGCAAATTGAAACTCTTGTAACTTTTGATCCACACGTCCAAAAATTACAAACTTTATATCATTGGAATCAGTGGAACAAGCCTTAGCCAACCCTGCAATTTGTTTAGTAAATAGTATCTGTTAGATTGTTTGTTTTTGCAGAAACATTTGTATGCTTGTTTAGATTAGAAAAATTGTTCAAAAATGTTTTTAGGGTTAAAATCTTTGCAAATTGGTTTGTGGTGAACTTACTGACCCTAGGAACCAACACATGGTTTTGAAAATGAATTTGGTGAAGTTTAGGATGGATTAATTAATTTAGCCCATTTCTAGCCAAATAAAAATAATGGTTTTGTTATGAAAATGTTTTTGGAGTAAAAACTTTGGGAAAATGATTGGAAACAAACCTACTGACCCTAAACACCAAGTTTTGAGAAACAACAACTTATTTGGTGAACAACCTAAAGTTGTTGCTTTGATAAAAATATTTTCCACCACATAAAATAATGAAGGGATTTAAAAATGGTTTATGGACAAAACCCTTTTGCAAATGACTTTGCCACTTTGGAAAATGACCACCTTGAACCATACAAAGTTTATAAACCTAGTGGAGACCATTTTTTGCAAATAAACCTATCTCTTGCATGCTTACATGCATCCCATTGTTTTATGTGAGTGAAATTGTTTGATTGATTATTGGTTTGGAATGCTAGTTGATATTGTGTTTGCTTGATTGATTGTAGTGAAGTTAGAAAAGTGTGAGACTAGCAAGCTCAAGGAGTGAACCAACATTCCCTACCAAAAGAAAGGCAAGTGACACTATCATCTAAAGTCCTACTATTTTCATTATACTTAGTGGATTTTGAAACATGCATGAAAAGAATTTCTATACTTATGCTATGCTAAATCCTAATAGGATACTCTATACCTTCCTTAGTGAAAACAATGTAGTTGTTACATGCTTAGCCATGCTATATTTTGAAAAGAGATACATGTTGAGATTTTATGGAATTGAGAAAAGGACTTGTGTTTTTATATAATAAAACAAGGACTCAATGAACCACCTGGGTGGCCAAGGATACTTTGAGTTTTGGAGAAGGTGGCAACAAAAGGAACCATGTCTATGGTAATCTCTTTGTGTTGTGCTCCAAAGGAAACCACCCAGGAAACTTAGAGATTGAACATGTTTCTCCAATTGTGGCTTTCGTGTGCAACCACATGCTATTTATGGCTCTGGCTTAGTCAACTACATTGGGAAGACCCATGCATTGTCTTCAGTTTACTGGACATGAGGACCTGGAATCCTACATGGGTGCTGAAGACAAGCTAGCAATGGTGTATGGGAGGACCCTCTGGAAAGACTTCGTCACATTCTCAATCTACCGGTACTCCATCTTGGTGAGCACTAATCCAGTGGCCACTGGTGGCAACAAGATGGGATTGTGACATGTGGGTAAAGTGTACTACTTCTGCAGAAGATAATAAAATCTAAGTACTTAGCCGTGTCACCGGTTATGGACAATACTGAGCAACTAAAGTTTGAAGCTATGGGAAATCTCGACATTCTAATTTCTAAAAGAAAACTTTTAAGACTTGATGCACTTGGGGGTACCAAGGAGCTCAAGAGATTTTGATAAAACTTGATGCACTTGGGGGTACCAAGGAGCTCAAGAGATTTTGATAAAACTTGATGCACTTGGGGTTACCAAGGAGCTCAAGAGATTTTGATAAAACTTGATGCACTTGGGGTTACCAAGGAGCTCAAGGGATTTTTGACAAGGACTTGAACACTTGGAAGTTTACCAAGGTGTTCAGGAAATTTTGAAAAGGAGATTTGACAAAGGACCAAAACCATTTTGAAAAGATAGGATAAATTATTGCTTTATGCAAATGAGCCCAAAACTCTACTTAGCCAAATATGCATGTAATGATAGGATCCACTTATATTCAACATAAAAGTGAAACTTGCCAATACTATTCCAAAGTATTGACCCTTGTGGCTGTAACTTGTATTGTTGCAGGTTTGATTGATTTTAGTGAAGATTGATTGATTAGGATTACAAAGTCTACAACCAACATTTGCCTATGGCACTTTGAAGATGAAGGACCCCATGACTATAGTTATTCCGCTGCAATGTAATGTAATAGCCAAATGAGCTATGTAAGATGTAATAAAATTATGTTATTCCTGGTTATAAAGTTATACTATGACCCTTGTTTCTTGATATTACATCTTAATTGTGGATGCTAGCTATTGATCCAGGGACTACCATTGTAAACACAGGGGACTCCACCTTATATTGTTTAAAGGTTGGGACACTCCCTCTACAGATGGTATCAGAGCATTGTGTTGCCTGTAGGATTTGTAAACCTAGGATTGGACAAAAACCCTTAGAAAAATAGGAGTTGTACTTGTTCCAAAAACCTATTTACAAAAACACTTGTAAACTCTTTCCTCAACCATTTTGGTTTCAACTCTACATCTCTTCTATTTCAACTTGATGGAAAAACCTACCCATGGCCAAAGACTACACCATGTGCAAAGGACTTCTTCAACACTTCCAACTCTAATGACTTCAACATCTTCAACTCTAATGACTTCAACATCTTCAGCATATTCACCAAGGACTTTCAACTTGGATATCACTAAGGACTACAAGTGAGACAAGGAAGACTTGCTCAAGATTTAGAGACTGAGGGAATGCAAAAGTTAGAAGGAGCCCACATCACTTGAAGTTTTGTGACCAAGGAGTTTTCCTAAGGAAACCATGATCTCATGCAAAAAGAATCAACCAAGAAGGATGGAAAGATCACAAGTGAACCATATAGATGGACCACCATATTTTTAGCTAAGACAAACTCAACAACTTATGTGGTGTAACAAAAATATTTTGTTGCCTAAGTATGTGCTTGAACTTTGTGTTTGAGTGAAATGTTTGGTTTGTGATTGCTTGCACATTTTTTGAGTGAATTGTGATGTGTGTGATTAGAATTGATTACTTAGAAAAATCTTGTCTATTCTAATCTCCACTCAACCCAAACAGATGACTACTCCAAGAGACTCCAACATCAAGGTTGATGACACCAACACTAACCAAGGGGACAGCATGAAAAAGCTCATAGCAACCCAACACCAGTTGAACCAAATGACAGCTCAATTCATAGCCAACACCAATGGTGAAGATCCAACCCTGCAAAAGTTTTTGGAAGACCAAGCCCAATTGATGCTTAAGGTGACTGATCAAATGATCAAGATGGAAGAAAACTATTCCAAAGGAGTTAGTGACAACAAGGATGACAGAAATGTTATTCTAGATGGATCCCCAGCTTGCATTATTTGTGGAGACAAGGATCATACTTCCAAGGAGCATGGAGAGCAATGCCCCAACTGTGAAGAGAAACATCCCGTTGGACAATGTCCCACTTCTCAAGCTACTTGCTACCTATGTGAAGGAAACAACCATGTTCCTATCCAATGCCCCATCTATTCCATTGTGGAACAAAGGAAACAAGGTGGAGTGCAACAAATGATTGCAAACCATCAAGAAGGATCCAAGTCTACCAAGAAGGTTGATGACAAAGGAAAAGGACCACTTATACCTCCAAGCAAAACAACCCAATTCAAAGGATCAAATAAGAGGAATGTGAATTTTCTAAGGAGCAATAAAAGGTCCAAGAAGCATGTAGACATTCCTACCTACCAGATAACATATGAACAACATGAACTGGATGCACTCCTAGCTTTGGAGAAACCCAAGAAGCAAAAGAAGGACAAAAGCCATGTGCAATGTCATAAATGTAAGGAAATGGGACACTATTCCAGTGAATGCCTAGAGAATCAGAAGAATAAAGAGATTGGCCAAGTGGTGTGCAACAATTGCAAAGAGCTAGGCCATTATGTAGCAACTTGTCCACAAGAGCCACGTAAAGAACTCAAAGATATCCACTGTTTCAACTACAAGAACCCAGGACATTATGCAAGCAACTGTCCAGAAAAGATGAAGAACAAGTTGAACAAGCCTATGGAGAAACTCAACCTTGGCCCATGAGTCAAGTGTGGAAACCAAGGACACAATGCAAATGTTTGCCCAGAGAAGTTTTCCCCAGGATCCCAAGCAAGCCAATATGTAATTTTGTTTGAAATATTTTAAGGGTGGTAGTACCCTAGTTGTTTTGAGCCTACTTGTAACCCTAGCCTTCCCAAATCTCGGGACGAGATTTATTTTAAGGGTGGTAGCCTGTCACATCCCAAGATTTTCCAAATCTTGTAATGTGAAAAATAAATGAATAAAATAAAACTTTGTGTGATTTTCAGGGTGAGAAGAAACTTTTTGAATTCAAAGGGGAACCTTCAAACCTATTTTGAACAAGATAAATCCTAAAGGGATTTAAGAAGATAAACATTTAATAAAGGAAAATAAAATATTTTGGAATTACTATTTTGGATCTTCTATTAAAAGGATTTGGTTTTCAAAAGAAAAGGTGGATTTATAAAATAAAGATTAATTTTATAGAGCCAAATTAAACCTTGGCCAAGCTTTTGAAATAAATTTTTTTGTTTTGATAAAAATAGTAAAGGTTTATGAAATAAAATAATAAGGATTTAATAACCAAGTTTATTAAAAATAAAAAGTTTTACTATTTTAAAGAAACACTAAAACTTATTTATTTAATTCAAATAAGTTTTCCAAGTATTTTGTATTTTCAAATAAAACCTACTGATTTGATTTTGAAAATAATTAGATTTCAAAAGGAGTATTTAAATAAAACAAATCCTATTTGATTTAATAACAATGGTCTATTTATTTAATTAATAATGGACCCTAAAATAAAATTATTATTTTGGTTTTGGAACTTTGGTTTATGTGTTAAACAGAACCAAATTCAAAGTTACAAAGTGTGGTGAGTGTTTGAATTGTTTTGAATGCTTGAGTGTTGTTTGAATTCCAAAACAGAAATTAGAAATAGAAAAAGAAAAAGCCACCAGGAAGAAAAAAATAAGGATTTGGTCGACCCAACCCAGCAGCCCAACAAAGCCCAGTACCAGCCCAGCTCCCCTTCCCCGAAGAAAACGCTTCACACTCAGTTTCTGACCCGCAGAATGACTGACCGGTGGCCTTCTTCTTCCCCTCACTTCCTCGCTGACAGCAGGGACCCACGCAGCCAGCTCACTCCTCCTTCCTCGCGACGACCACGCCGGCCGTTTCATGCCGTTGATGCCGCGCGTAAATTGGCCATAATGCCGTGCCTTAACCTCGCTGCGACCACGCACGATAAATCGTCTGCCCCTCCTCTCCATTTTCCCTCTGTCATCATAACCAACACGCCACCAGGCTACACAAATTTCGCCAGAGACCACTCACTGCTCCGACGAGCCTTTGCTCAAATTCCGGCGAAACCAACCACCACCGTGCCTCCCCGACCTAGCACACACGTTCCCCAGCCTCAGGCGCTTCTGTCTGTACCTTTTGTTCAACCGCGGGCGCCCCAGAGCGTCGACTACGACAAGCCTCCGAGCGCCGCCGCGTCTGCCTTCTTCTTCGGCGAAGCTTCCTGGTAAGAACAGACCACCCCGCGCCTTCTCATTCACGCACGCAACTTCGCCTTGATCTGGCGCATCTAACTGCGTCTTCCTTTTTCCTCGGGGTGAACCACAGCACCATCCTCGACGAGCCCCAGGACCATCTGACGCCGACCACGTCTCCGGCGAGCAATCCACCGCAACCTTGCGCGCCCCTTGTCAAACCAACGATACCTTGAGCTTCCCCAGGCCTCTGCGATCACGGTGAGCCTCTCCTCCTCTTCTCTCGCTTCCTAGACCGCCGGCACCATCCACGCCTGACCGCGCCGCCAGTCGCCGCCGCGTCAGCGCCGCCCGAGTATGGTCAACTAGTTGTACACCGTTAGATTTCGATCCTGCGGTTAGAAATAGAACCAGAGCGAAAGGGTACGAGTGAGCCTGCACCGTGCGATCTGCTTAAAATCCAACGCACCAGAGAGGTTGATCCGCACGAAGCGGTACCGCCCAATAGGAACATGACGCGTGGCCAGGTTTTCGATTTAAAAACAGATTGAAAACATATTTGAATTGCAAATTGAAACTCTTATAACTTTTGATCCACACGTCCAAAAATTACAAACTTTATATCATTGGAATCAGTGGAACAAGCCTTAGCCAACCCTGCAATTTGTTTAGTAAATAGTATCTGTTAGATTGTTTATTTTTGCAGAAACATTTGTATGCTTGTTTAGATTAGAAAAATTGTTCAAAAATGTTTTTAGGGTTAAAATCTTTGCAAATTGGTTTGTGGTGAACTTACTGACCCTAGGAACCAACCCATGGTTTTGAAAATGAATTTGGTGAAGTTTAGGATGGATTAATTAATTTAGCCCATTTCTAGCCAAATAAAAATAATGGTTTTGTTATGAAAATGTTTTTGGAGTAAAAACTTTGGGAAAATGATTGGAAACAAACCTACTGACCCTAAACACCAAGTTTTGAGAAACAAAAACTTATTTGGTGAACAACCTAAAGTTGTTGCTTTGATAAAAATATTTCCCACCACATAAAATAATGAAGGGATTTAAAAATGGTTTATGGACAAAACCCTTTTGCAAATGACTTTGCCACTTTGGAAAATGACCACCATACAAAGTTTAGAAACCTAGTGGAGACCATTTTTTGCAAATAAACCTATCTCTTGCATGCTTACATGCATCCCATTGTTTTATGTGAGTGAAATTGTTTGATTGATTATTGGTTTGGAATGCTAGTTGATATTGTGTTTGCTTGATTGATTGTAGTGAAGTTAGAAAAGTGTGAGACTAGCAAGCTCAAGGAGTGAACCAATATTCCCTACCAAAAGAAAGGCAAGTGACACTATCATCTAAAGTCCTACTATTTTCATTATACTTAGTGGATTTTGAAACATGCATGAAAAGAATTTCTATACTTATGCTATGCTAAATCCTAATAGGATACTCTATACCTTCCTTAGTGAAAACAATGTAGTTGTTACATGCTTAGCCATGCTATATTTTGAAAAGAGATACATGTTGAGATTTTATGGAATTGAGAAAAGGACTTGTGTTTTTATATAATAAAACAAGGACTCAATGAACCACCTGGGTGGCCAAGGATACTTTGAGTTTTGGAGAAGGTGGCAACAAAAGGAACCATGTCTATGGCAATCTCTTTGTGTTGTGCTCCAAAGGAAACCACCCAGGAAACTTAGAGATTGAACATGTTTCTCCAATTGTGGCTTTCGTGTGCAACCACATGCTATTTATGGCTCTGGATTAGTCAACTACATTGGGAAGACCCATGCATTGTCTTCAGTTTACTGGACATGAGGACCTGGAATCCTACATGGGTGCTGAAGACAAGCTAGCAATGGTGTATGGGAGGACCCTCTGGAAAGACTTCGTCACATTCTCAATCTGCCGGTACTCCATCTTGGTGAGCACTAATCAGTGGCCACTGGTGGCAACAAGATGGGATTGTGACATGTGGGTAAAGTGTACTACTTCTGCAGAAGATAATAAAATCTAAGTACTTAGCCGTGTCCCCGGTTATGGACAATACTGAGCAACTAAAGTTTGAAGCTATGGGAAATATCGACATTCTAATTTCTAAAAGAAAACTTTTAAGACTTGATGCACTTGGGGGTACCAAGGAGCTCAAGAGATTTTGATAAAACTTGATGCACTTGGGGGTACCAAGGAGCTCAAGAGATTTTGATAAAACTTGATGCACTTGGGGTTACCAAGGAGCTCAAGAGATTTTGATAAAACTTGATGCACTTGGGGTTACCAAGGAGCTCAAGGGATTTTTGACAAGGACTTGAACACTTGGAAGTTTACCAAGGAGTTCAGGAAATTTTGAAAAGGAGATTTGACAAATGACCAAAACCATTTTGAAAAGATAGGATAAATTATTGCTTTATGCAAATGAGCCCAAAACTCTACTTAGCCAAATATGCATGTAATGATAGGATCCACTTATATTCAAACTTGCCAATACTATTCCAAAGTATTGACCCTTGTGGCTGTAACTTGTATTGTTGCAGGTTTGATTGATTTTAGTGAAGATTGATTGATTAGGATTACAAAGTCTACAACCAACATTTGCCTGTGGCACTTTGAAGATGAAGGACCCCATGACTATAGTTATTCCGCTGCAATGTAATGTAATAGCCAAATGAGCTATGTAAGATGTAATAAAATTATGTTATTCCTAGTTATAAAGTTATACTATGACCCTTGTTTCTTGATATTACATCTTAACTGTGGATGCTAGCTATTGATCCAGGGACTAGCATTGTAAACACAGGGGACTCCACCTTATATTGTTTAAAGGTTGGGACACTCCCTCTACAGTACTTCTCTTGAACACTTTTGGCCGAGATATCGCCGGCAAGAACGAAAAAATTTGAATATGTCGCATTTTTTGCTTTGCCTAGGAACTCGGCCTAGGAACACGAGTGGAAAACTAGGCGTTCCCATGTCGAAAACTAACTCCATCCAGTGCTAATAGCTCCGGATTTTGGCCTGGGAACGCAGAACGAGTCGAGGTACTCTTACTCTCAGCGCCCAACAGATGTGCGCTAAGCTACATGAATTATACAACGTCAAAGCCTATTGCCCGTCTGGCATGGCGAGGCCAGGTCAGGCCCCACGGCGGGATGTTTAGTGCCGATGTTCCATACGATATGTTGTGTCGCATACCGTTAGCTGCCTAGGCGATAAGTTCCCAGTTAGTAAAGGACTCGTGTGGTCGACCTTGCCCGACAACATCCTTGCACAAGTGAAGAACAGGGGCCACCTGTCGGTTTCCCTTTCCCCTTCTTAAATCCCCTCCCCAAATCCTACATATCTGAAGCAATCAGCCGAGTATTTTTTTGCCCCAATCCCTCCCACAAGGTATTCTCCTCTGGTGTCCTCTTCTTGCTTGTTCGTTTATTTGGAATGTTAGCTCCCCATAATGCCACGACTTTCCCTCATGTTAGGGTTCCCTCGTTCTCTCGCGGCGGCGCTGGCATATAGTCTACTTTCCCGATCGTTGTCGATCTACCCATAATGCTCGTTGATCTTGTCTCTGGCTGGGTGTCCTCCACATCGCCCTCCAACGCTGATCCTCGGGGACGGGTAGTTTTCACGATCGGGTCCTGGTCGTGGTGAAGATTGAAAGAGAACCATGGCAGCGATCCCATCAGGGGTTCCCTCCGGTGCTAGGGGAGGAGAAGACATTGCAACAATGATGAAAAAGACGGGTCTCAGCGAGGAAGACATGTATGATGTGATTTTCGAGGAGGAAGGGCCGCCACCGGCATAACTTACGAGATGGTTGGCCATAGCTAGGGTTTGTACAGAGGTGGAATACTCGAGCTTCTGGTTCTTTAAGAACATGCGCTCAGCCTGGGATTTGGTGCAGGAAGTGAAGACACGATCCTTAGAAGGAAATTTGCACACCTTTCAATTTTCATGTCTTGGTGATTGGGAGAGGGTGATGGAGGGAGGCCCCTGGACCTTCCGCAGAAATCCTGTGTCAATTGTGCCATATGACGGGTTTACCAAACCATCCATGATGGACCTCTCTAAGATCGATATATGGGTACAGATCCATGATCTCCCTATGGGATATGCCCCTATGCTTAAGTATCTGTCATCAAAAGTGGGAGAGTGGATAGCTTCGGAGCCCATGCCTAGTGATTTTGAAGGAAATTTCTACCGGGTTAGAATCAAGCTGGATGTCATGGTGGTCTCCAACTCTCCATGATCCGAGCGGGGAAAAGGGAGTTGTTTTTAGTGAAATATGAGAAATTGCCAAATTGGTGTCAGGTGTGTGGGTTTCTAGGACATGAATATAAAGATCATGGGGATGGCATGCATCCTCCGGAGGCACTAATTTTTAAGGATCTGCGAGCTAGCTGGACCATAAGGGGAGGCGGAAGACCTGGGAGAGGGAGAGGTGGCTCTCGTGGTGCAGGTAGAGGTGGATTCAGTGGTGGACGTAGCCCTGCGGGAACTGGTGTTGAATATGATGATGTTGATGATGATAAGGACACTATGTCGGAAGATGATAATGACCCAAGCAGGAAGAGGACAGGGGTGATTCAGGGCTCTGGTGGTGCTGTTTCGGATAATTCTGACACTCTTGTCAATTTAATGAGTAAGGTTGGAGCGTTGGTCTCTCAGCTCCAGCCAGCTACTCCCCTTAGTCCCACCTAGGTTAGGGACACTAAGAGACTGAGAACTAAGGCTGATGGAAAATCTGAATTGGCGGGCTCCAATGAGGATCGACGCTAGGATCAATGACGATCTTAAGCGAGAACTGTCGGGGTTTGGGGAATGACCCGGCAGTTCGATCGCTTTTGGACGTCCAAAGGCGTTACAACCCCGATGTGATGTTTTTGTCGGAGACTCACTTGGACCGCTATCCGACAGAGTGTTTAAGGAGGAGACTAAAGATGGATTTTAAGATTGTTAATCCTAGTGACGGTAGGAGTGGTGGTGTCTTATTGCTGCGGAAAAGAGAAATTCATATTCACCAGATTTTCTCGGCTCCTAAATATACGGATGCGAGGATTGAGGAGAGTCCAGACAAAGTTTGGCGGTTAACAGGTTTTTATGAAGAACCAAGGTGGGAGGATAAACATTTGACATGTGATAAAATCAGAGAGCTTAATGGTCAGTATGATCTTTCCTGGGCTATCATTGGCAATTTTAATGAGATCCTTTATTCTCATGAAAAAGAGGGTGGTAATTCTTGACCGCAAGGTTATATGCAGGCATTTAGGGATGTTATATCAGACTGTAGCTTAATTGACCTTGGTTATTCCGGGAATCCGTTTACCTGGAAACGTGGACGCATACGGGAGCGCTTGGACCATGTCCTAGTTAACGAGGCTTGGTAGCTGATGAATCCTGATGCGAGCGTTTTGCACTTGGACTATGCTCGCTCTGACCACCGCCCGATCGTGCTACATACTGAAACAATCGTGTACTCAAATTAGCAAAAAGTGAAACGGTTTGAAGGCAGATGGCTACAGGAAACGAATTTCAGGGAGACCGTCAAGCATGCATGGGCAGAAGCAAATGGGACTGTGTTGGAGGGCAGTATGCTGGACAAGCTGGCTCACCTCCATGCATCTTTGCATGCGTGGGATAGTTCATACTTGAAGAAGCCCAAAAAGAGACTCAACAAGTTCAGGAGAAATTGGAAAATGCTTTGAATGGGCCACAAAATGATGAAAATGAGAGAATATCTTGCTGAGCTGGTTGAGCTGCTATTAGAACAGGAAGAAATGCACTGGTCCAGCGATCCCGAGCCAACTGGTTGATGCAAGGAGACCGCAATACAAAAAAAATCCACAGTTCGCGATGGCTCACCGAAAGAGAAATTTCATAAAGCGTCTCAAAAACCCCAATGGTGAATGGGTTGAAGGTACTCCGGCATTAAAAACAGTCATTTTTCAGTATTTTTCTGATATGTTTACCTTAGAAGTACATGCTACCGCCCCGGCTGTTCTGGATAAAGTTAACCCCAAGGTTACTATTGAGATGAACGAAAATCTTTTGAGGGAGTTCACGCCTGCTGATGTGAAGAAGGCTGTGTTTAGCATTGGACACTTTAAGGCTCCTGATCCTGGCGGTCTTCATGCTATTTTTATAAAAAAATCTGAAACTTATTTGGTGAACAAATTACTGTTGAAATCTTGCAGGCTTTGGAGTCAGGGGTAATACCAGAGGGGTGGAATGATACCACCATTGTTCTTATCCCTAAGGTAGAGAATCTAGAGGTGGTTACTCAATTCCGTCCTATAAGCTTTTGCAATGTGATTTATTAAATCATCTCCAAGATGCTTGCATTGCGACTAAAGCAGGTTCTCCCGAAAGTTATTTCTCCAATGCAAAGTTCTTTTGTTCCAGGGCGTCTTATAACTGATAATGTTCTAGTGGCTTATGAGACTGTGCATATGATCAAGAAGAAGAGACGGGGAAACTCAGTGCAGCCAAATTAGATATGCATAAGGCATATGACCGTGTGGAGTGGATTTTCTTGGAGAACATGATGAGGAAATTAGGCTTCTCCGATAGATGGGTGACTCTCATGATGGCGTGTGTGAGATGTGTCAGATATCAGGTTCGGTATAATTCAGAGGAAACTGAGATGTTTACTCCTACTAGGGGACTCTGTCAGGGGGACCCTCTCTCCCCATATTTGTTCCTTATATGTACGGAAGGTTTATCTAGTCTTCTGCTGCATGAAGAAGAAATTGGTGGCATTTTGATGGGTTAAGAGTGTGCAGAAATGCACCATCAGTCTCTCATTTACGTTTTGCTGATGATTCTCTTATTCTCATGAAGGCATATATGAACAATGCAACTTCCTTGCAGCAAGTTTTGGATACCTACTGTGCAAATTCGGGATAATTGGTGATTTTAGCAAAGTCAAGCATCTATTTTCCCCTAATACAAATGTGGTAGTACGAGCGGAAATCTGTGAAATGCTTCATATTGATACAGAGGTCCTCTCCGATAAATATCTGGGTCTCCCTACAATTGTGGAAGCGGATAGAAGTGATTGCTTTATACATTTTGTGGAAAGGATTATTCAGAGGATTAATGGATGGAAGGAAAAACATTTATCAATAGGTGGAAAGGAGATTCTTTTGAAGGCGGTCGCTCAGGCAATCCCGGTGTATGCCATGTCGGTGTTTGAGATACCTATTGGGGTGTGTAAAAGGATGACTGATGCAATCTCACAATTCTGGTGGGGAGATGATGAGAACAGAAAAAATGCACTGGCTTGCTTGGTGGAAACTTTGTTATCCCAAGTGTGATGGTGGCATGGGTTTCCGGGATTTCCGTTCTTTCAATTTGGCTATGCTCGCCAAACAAGTTTGGAGGCTTCTCACTGATCCTGAGTCACTATGTGCAAAGGTTCTTCGGGCGAAATATTTTCCTCATGAAAATATCATCAAAGCGTGGCCGAAGGAGGGTTGCTCTTTCACTTGGAGAAGTATCTTAGCGGGGCTCTCTACATTTAAATGGGGTTATATTTGGAGAGTAGGGAATGGTAACATGATTAATATCTTTATTGATCCTTGGATTCCGTCTAGTCCGGATGGAAAAGTAATCACCCCGAGAGGTAACATGATTTACACAAAAGTCTCTCAGTTAATCTGCCCAATTTCTGGCTCTTGAGATGAACAGCTTATTGGGAGTCTGCTTTCTCCTGTTGATGCTAATCGGATTCTCCAAATACCCCTAAACAACCAAGATTTTGAGGACTTTATGGCATGGAAGCACACAAAGCATGGACGATTCACTATTAAGTCAGCATACCATCTGCAATGGAGACACAGATTTGGTCGTACTGGGAGTCAGCTAACTCTGCCTGGTTCATCGGCGAGTAATCTAGTATGGAAATCTCTATGGCGGCTGAAGATTCCAAGCAAAATCAAAATCTTTACCTGGCGTGCTCTACATGGTATCCTACCACTGAAATCTATTCTAGTTAATAGGCATCTTGGTACCAGTAGCCAATGTTTGATATGCTCTTTAAACGCTGAAGATATTCTCCATCTCCTGTTCAAATGCATACCTGCCCAAGAACTTTGGGAAGCCTTGGGATTAACAGATATTATTGACAAGGCAACTGTGGCTGATCGATCAGGTTCATCAGTTCTAGAGTTGCTTCTAACGTTACTGTCAAATATAATGCCAGGCTTTACTACTTTGGGATTGAAAGAGGTCATTGCTATTGGCTATTAGTATTTATGGTGGTTAAGAAGGATACGTACACATGGTGAGTCAGCGCCCCCAATTTTTAAATGTCGCATGTTAGTTCTATCAATTGTTGCTAATGCAATCAAAGCAAGCTCAGCACCAGGCCCTGGACAAGTTAACTGGATGAAACCAGATGTGAGGCAAGTAAAAATCAACGTTGATGGTTCTTTCCATTATGATAGCTTTTTAGGATTGACTGGGGTTGTTGCTCGGGATAAGGATGGTCGGTTTATAGCAGCATCGACACTTTATATTCCAAATGCATTAGCCATGGCGGCAACTGAAGCAATGGCTATGCGTGAAGGACTTGCTTTAGCTAATCATCTTGGATGTAACAACGTGGTTGCATAATCGGACTCGATGGAGATTATTGAGGCATGCAATGGAGAAGAGGCTTGGTGGACTGAATCCTCAGTAGTGTTGGCTAGTTGTATCGACGAAGCATCTATGATTGGAAATGTTATTTTTCAGTATTGTCTGAGGGAGGCAAACGGAGTAGCTCATGAGCTAGCTAGATCTAGTTGTTCTAATAAGACTTCTTGTAATTGGGTCGATGAGCCCCCTAGCTTTCTCTTAGACAAACTCATAAACGATGTAACAATTGTTTGATGGGCTGCAAGTTTTAGACGCACTATTTTTCCTTACTAGGATACCTAAGGGGAATGGAAGGTTTTAATGAGGCGGCTTGCATGCTTAATATATATTGTTTTCCTTCAAAAAAAGGTATTCTCCTCTGGTCCCCTCCTTTTTATCCAAAAAATCATGGAGCTTTGTTCATATTTCTGCAAGTTTGGGTGAAACCCTAGTTCTTGATTGATTCGAATTTTGTATGTAAATTTGAAATAATTTGAGGTGATTTAGGATTTTAGATGAGTTGTAGTCATTAGGGAACATTCGCGTTGTTGATTTGTATTGTAAATCATGCTCACATACATAGTAATTTGTATCTGTGTATGAAATAATACTCACATATAAAATTATATTAGATTATTGTTTACATTTTGTTTAGTGCATATGTATGATTGTTGAGATGAATATATATGAAATGATGCTCATATATGAAATAATGCATAGGAAGTAAGGTAGTCGGCTCATGTTTACTTAGAAACCAAAATAATGGTCACATTTCAAATAATTCTTAGGGAAATGCATTTGTGCTTGTACAAGCGGGTACGAGACCTATCCAATCGTCTAGATGCTGAGTGGTGCTTTGAGATTCGGAAATAGGTGCTTGTCTAGGATGGGTTTGTCTATTTACCATATTTCCGAAATTAGGAGGGAATCCAGGAAAAGCATCGCAGAGATGCAGATACCCGGAATGTTCCCTAAGAATGATGTGGCTTCTTGTTCTTACATATGTCGTAGAGATGCAGTTCTAATTCTTACATATGTCTTATTGTTTGTAATTTATAGGATGATGTGGCTTCTCGACGACTATTATGGTGTTCAAACTAAGCACTGTCAATTTTGGATTTGTTCAAATTATACCACTGTTTTGTTTGGATTTGGCTGTGTAGGTTTCCATGGCTTGGCCCTAAACTGTAGGCGTTATGTTGTGACTTAGCAAAACTAGTCATCAAAACTAGACAAAACGATATTGGAGGCTAGAGATGTTGTGATTTAATTACCTTAGCCCCCCTTCCCCTCTCCCCATAAGTGGTAGGCTATATGCATGCTTAGACGATAAGCTACCAGGGGTGGGGCCCAGGCTGGCCCACCACGTCTGGCAACAAGCTTACCGCCTCGGACTGACAATAGGCCATGTAGCTTAGGGCCTAAGTGTTGGACGCTAAGAGAAAGGGTTAGCTTATGAAAATAGTTTCGGTGAGAATTTATTTTTAGAAATTGTTTGCCCTTTAGATTATTTTTATCCATTTTGTCATGTTCAAATGTGAAACTATAAACCGTGGTGCACCATCAATGGTTTTACCGGGCGCACGTTGCAAATTTTATACCCAATTGCTAAAATCATTTCTAACGAAGTTGTATAATAGCGTGACACACAAAAACACAGATTTACCATGCAGGCTGTTTTTCACCGCCATAGCAGACGCTCTAAAACCGCGCCCTGCAAATCTTTTAGGGCGCACGCCATTTTGCACAATCGCACGCACAATATTTGGTGCAAGCGTTTCAGCGCGCGCGGCAAATCTCCCAACAAACTCCCTGGAAACACCTTATGCGCGTCTTCTCCATCTCCGCCTCCCACTCCAACGCTGCCGCCTAGATTCCGTGCCACCCTTGCTCGTCGTGGTAGATTAACGGACGTCGGTAATCCACCAGTTTTTTGGGGGCGTCATCGTGCTAAATCGACCATCGACCAACCACAACACTGCCGCCCCATACTTTGCTGGAGGTCGCGCCCCGGCAAGCACCGCCTCCATGGACTTCATGGCTCCGGGAGCACCTCCACCGTTCCTCCCATGCCCCGGAGGCTTCCACCCACGCAACATGACTGCGCACAGGTATGTGGCACCCAAATTGATTTTTCATTCTATATAGGTGATTTGGAGGCCAATTAAAATTAGGATTTTTCATTGTAGAAGAGATCCTCGTATGATTCTTCCGATGAGGATATAGATTTAGAAGAGGAGGAAAATTTGTTTGTGATTTTGGCTATGTGCGCGAAGAGGCCGAAGCATGGTGGTTCTGTCTTCGGTCGCCAAAAATTATGGAGGGAGCGGATTGAGGGGAACAACAAGTTGATTCGCAACTATTTTGCCGAAAATCCAACTTTCCCTGGGAGCTACTTCCGTCGCCGATTTAGGATGAGCATTAACTTGTTCGACCACATTTATAGGGTGGTGAAGAATAAAGATAGATTCTTAGAGAAAAGGAGGAATTCTTGTGGAGAACTTGGGCATAACACCTATCAAAAAGTGACAGCCTCATTGCGTATGATGGCATATGGCATTCCAGCGGACCTAGTTGATGATCACTTGGAAATGGGTGAGATTCAAGCAATCAAGTGTGTCAAGCGCTTTGTAATAGCCATTGTGAAAATGTTCGGCGAGACCTACTTGAGAGCCCCCAATATTGAAGATGCAGCTAGGCTTTTAGCGATGAATGAAGCTAGAGGGTTTCCTGGTATGCTCGGATCAATTGATTGCATGCACTGGAGTTGGAAGAACTGTCATGCGGCTTGGAATGTATAATTCAAAGTCCATGAAAAGGATTCCACCATCATCCTTGAAGCTATGGCCGATCAAGAGACTTCATTTTGGCATTGTTTTTTGGAATGACGGGTTCTTGCAATGACATCAATGTCCTCCAACGCTCACCACTCATGACAAGGATTGCCAAGCGTAAAGGTCCACCAGTGGAGTTTGTAGCAAATAACCACACCTACAACTATGTCTAGTACCTTGCGGACGACATCTACCCAAGGTGGCAAACATTTGTGAAGCCGCTTAAATATCCAAAAGGTAAGAAAAGACTCCAGTTTCATAATGCATAAGCGGTGGCTAGGAAAGATGTGAGGAGAGCATTTGAGATTTTGCAAGCCCAATTTGCTATTGTTAGGGGACCGGATAGATTTTGGGATCAAAATATTCTTTGGTATATCATGTCCCTATGTGTTATCATGCATAACATGATCATCGAGAATGAGCATGACCAAGATTTAGACTACTCCTTCTATGATTTGATGTGAGTTCACGTCCAAGTGCATAGGAGAGAAGAGAGAATAGCCCAATTTATTTCCTCATATCATGACATTTGACAAACCGAAATGCATGATCAACTTTATTTTTATCTCGTCGAGGAATGGTGGAAGTGAGATGGGCAACAATAAACATTTGTTTTACCATTTGTTGTATTTGTTATATTGTTGCATTCTTGTATTGTTGAATTATTGTTAGACATGTATTTATTCATTTGAACTATTTATTGTTTATTTTATTTGTGTTGTAATAATAACTGAACTATTTATTGATGATTTTATTTGTGTGTGTTTGATCTTCTATTTTGGATATGGATGTGTGATTTATGTTTCTGCCGCCGCGCGCGCTGTGTTTTGCAACGTCCGGTGGAGCGCTATTTTTGCCATGCGAGAAAGTACAGATTCTAGTGGAGGGCCGCATGGCTACGCTGCAAACCTAAAAACGGCGATGTAAACATATTTTAGTGCGTGCTATTATACAGCTTTGGTCGGAGAAGCTTTAATAGATTATTCTTCCCCTAGTGCATCTGCACCATGCAAAAGCCATGTAGGTCCTCCACTGTACCCGATTTTTGCAACCATTTTTTGTTGGCTTTGTACCGCTGAGATCATCAAAACTATACCCCATCGGCATGGGGTAGCGTTTGATGTACACTTTTTAACTCTTATATGTACGGGTAGAGGTATACTAGTCTTAAAAGAGAACTAATCTCTCTAGATAGATGTACTTGGTGGAATGGTCCAAAAGAAATTTTTGCGAGCACTCTGTAAAAAAATCTCCAAAAAAGTATGTCACATTAAGTGTTGGAAAGGTAGGCACATCCAAGGATTCGGCTAGCCATGGAAAGTGAAAATCAAAGGTTGTTTTAGAGCATATGACATGATTAAAATATCCATGAATAAGGTTTATACTGGTTAATAGGAGGGCAAAACCGTTAACTGATGCTATATAAAAAATGGTGAAAGTGTTCGGCAAAAGTGGAACTTCATGTCTATCTTGTTATAATTATTCTCTTCTTTGAATTGGAAAGATGCTAATAATAGGGGTTAATGGAACCAAACACTAATGATAAACTACTGATCAATCATAAACTTAACGAAATAGAGTTTGGAAGCTAAATAGGCCTTTGTACACGTTTAATCCATGCTTACTTTCAATACGAGATATACAAATATCTTAAGGGAAGACATAAAACTAAGAAATATGAGTCTTCCAGGTCAAGGGCATGAAACTAAGAAGTAACCCAAAGTAGAAAGGCATAAAAAACCATGCCAATGATAGTAATGAGTCTTCCAACAATTCTATAGGTTCATGTAAGTATGCTTGAAGGTTTGTTTTATCTCTCATTTATTTGAACACAAGTCTACTTATTATTGAGCATGTTTGTAGAGTGCGAAAGATATCACTTTATAGACCACTTGCTTGTTGTTATCCCTTAAATATTAAACCTAGTGAACTTTGTGTGGTAATGAAAAATAAGCATAGCAACAAACTCCAAAGTCCATATTAATTTTATCACCTTTATGCTCGAGGACGATCATAGTTAAGCTTGGGGATGTTTAATGCATATAAAATGCATCCATGAACTTTTTTATTTATTGCTTCAAAATCATTATTATTTTGCAATATTATTATATTTATTGGAACTAATCTACTAATAGTTGTAAAAGTGCACAAGTTCTTGTTTTACACTTTGTTGTCTAGGAAATACACAAATATGAAGGGAAACCGCGCATATGGAGAAATCTGAAAATTCCTGAAATCTATCCCTGCAAAACTCTTTTTAAAGATTACCCGAAATAACCCCGAAGATGACGTATACTACCTCTGTCCCAAGGCTTAAGGCATATAACTTTTTTCAAAAGTCAAACTACCTAAAGTTTGATCTAGTTTTTAAATAAAAATATTAATATTTACAATACGTAATCCATACCTCTTCATACATCATGAAACATATTTTCAAATGGTATTTATATAATATAATAATTCTTGATATTTTTTCTAAAATTTTGGTCACACTTTATATGGCTTGACTTTTCAAAAAAGTTATAGGCCTTAAGCCTTGGGATGGAGGGAGTAATGGAAAAAGTGTAGAAAGTAAAGTTGTGGGGAATTTTATGGGCAACAATTTAGACATAAAATTCGCCCCAATCGGAGTCCGGGTACATTATTTATAGCCATATTACTGCGGAGGACAGAAAAAGTTTCGGGAATCCAAAAATATGTGACGTGATTGACTCACACTCCTTCCATCTTTCATGATTTCGGCCCAACCACTACTTGATGGACTCATTAAGGATAGAGGGTACTCCTAGGAAGGTTCTAGAGATGCCCAAGAGCTCTTGGATCCAAGGGGCATCCATCCTATGGCCAAGATTACATCTCCACCACTATATATTAAGAGGAAATCCTACTTTTGGAGGCATACACCCATAGCAACGAAATTACCCCTCTTTCGCATCCCTAAGAAGGGGGAGAACCTCTTCAAGATCGGCACCATGGCCAAGGAAGAACAAGGGGTAAGGGGCCTCCGCCCCCTAGGGAAGCCGCTGCCCTAGGAGGGACGTTGGGGCGTCGCCGCTCCTCCACCATGTCGGCTCCTCTCCACCACGCCACTGCTGCCTCTCCCTTTTGGGAAGGCTCATATCCATCATCATCTACTACAAGATCCCATCATCCCCCTCGATCTGTAATCTCTTGGAAAACATGATATATGATGCAATATATTATTTTTCCATGATCTATTGTATGACTGTTGATGTTTGAGTAGTGAATTGTTATGGTAATTGTGATCTAGTTTGTTTTAGTTGTATACAAGTATATTTATCTTCTATGACGATCTTGATGCACTAACATATGAGTGCACACATATGTTTGGGGATGCACAAGGTTGTCACCGTTGCATGTTGATAGGAGGAGGGATAGGCGGAGTTTGACAGAAGTCGAATCCCAAGTCTTAGAAATATATGTAGTATTAATTCATGGTAAATCAATGAGGGTATTATCATGGGGACCTTAGATCTAAATGCGGTGGTTGAACTTTATGTCTTAATATTTCCTTATTTGTTCTTTATTGTCCTTGGAATCAATCACTAGTGATGTATTTTCTCATATCTATGGCTATACCTAGTTATGGCTTCTCCTAGAAGAAACAATAAAAATACTATATATGTGTTTCACTAATTGTGACAACCAAATGAATGAAATAGCAATTTGCCTAAACATTTGCTCCCATAGTTTATCCACACCCACTCCACTAGCTCCAATTCATTTGCATTATTTTAATTATAGTTTTGATTTCAACTACTTTATTGTTTTCTAGTTAATAACAAAAACAACCACACACACTTTTGATCCTAGATTTGCATAGGAGGCCATATAAGTGGGTTATAGGGCTTTAGGGAATAGATAGTTGTAACAACCCTAGTTTCATTAAATACTAACTAGGATTTGTTTGTGCATTCATGAGCATCATCATCATCTAAATCGCATGCAAGAAATAATAGCAAAACCCTAAACCCTATCTTTCCCCTTCCTATTTGAAACCTTTCAAATGGTTTTGAAATAATTTGAAAACCCCAAAACCTATGGAGCCCAAATGGATTACAAGGGCCCCTCAACTATTTTAAGTAGTTACAAAAATTTATGGAATTTTGAATCCATACAAAACAGGTTACAAAATGAAATACAAAAGAGAAAAGTCAAAACAGAAAAAGGAAATGTTTTCAGCAAATAAAAACAGTCCCCTAATCTAACTGGGCCGTAGCCCAACTCTCTCTTCTCTCTTTCTGTCGCACAACGCAGCCCTTCCGCAACCTTTGCAGCGATCCAAGTGCAGCCCACCTAGGCCCATCCACAGCCCAGCTTGGCCCGCATACCCCTTCGCCGTTCTATCTGTCGTCTTCCTCCTTGCCAGCAAGCAGCTGCCTGGCAGCACGCGCGCCGTCGATCTCCCTCGCGTTGCGATTCCCGTCGCCGCCGTTGGACGAGAGAATAACAACCGCCACTCTCTCCTCTCCTCCCCCATAACAATTTCACTTCCTCTCTCCCTCTCTCGCGGAATTCCCCCTCTGGCCAAACCCTAGCCCGGCCAGAGCTTCGCGTCACCGCAGTTTGAAGCCTCCCCGAGCCCCGTCAAGACGCCTTGGAGGACCGTTGTGCTCCCCTCGTCCATCCCCTGGAAGTAATCGTTCGCGGGAGCCCGAAATCGAGCAAGCCGTCCGCATCTTCCCTGACTCCGGTCGCCGTGTCTTCCATCGATCCCGGCCGTTCTGGACCTTCCCCGGCCTCGCTGACCCCTTCCCTGCAACCACGGTGTGTTGTTGGTCACGCAAGAGCCCCCCTGCTCTCCTCGCTTCCTAGCTCGCCCTCCCATCGTGCGCCACCGAGATCCGCTGCATATGCTCGTCGGGAAGGCTGTTCCGGCAACCATGTGAGGGCGGCGTCACCTCTACTCGATTCGCCTCACTCCCCTCTTTCCAACGGACCCAGCCCCGCATCCCCGCATCACCCCTAGCGCTGTGCCTGAGCTCGATATGGAGCACCACCATTGCTAACCTCAGGATGACGTCATCATGACGTCAGTACTCCCTTTTTCTTTTGTTTTATCAATTTCAGTAAATCATTTCTATAATTATTAAATGCTGACATGTGGGCCCCTTCTGTAATTCAAATAAACTTTTTCAGAAAATGTTTAGTGATTATTAAAAATGTAAAAGTATTTCCAAAATGTAATTATTTTATAATATTCCCTAAAATGATTTAAAATTGGCAAAAATCATAACTACTTCATTTTAAATCAGAAAAATACAAATAATATATCAAAATGTTTAGAAAAATAAGATCTGTCCAATAGAGCTATAATCATGCATTGTTAAACAACTTTCATGAAAAGTATAACTAGAAGAACATAGTAACCCTCACAGGTGATTCCGGAGTTTCCCCGAATTAGGGTTTATACCCCTCGGAACCCCGATTAAATGGTCGAGCATGCTTTAGGGTTACATTTCAATACAATTCAACTTGTCATATCATCATCCTTGCTTGAGCATTGCATCAATGCCATGTGTTGATTGTTTCCTCTTCTTTCCGGTATTTGGGTTCTTCTCCGGTAGAATACGATATCGGAATCAAGACTGAAGATCGAGATCAACACCGTCGAAGCTCGAAGACTAATACTTGATCAACTGTAATCAAGTCAAGTACCAGATGTCCGAAGCCCTGTCTTCTGGATATCAACTGGAAAACGCAAGCGAAGCCCCACACATACATATGAATCCTATGCTTTCAAAGTATTTACATTCTTGCCATGTGCATACGATTCCAAAGTCTTCTATCGATAGATGGAGTAATCCTATCTGATGCATGTTACCTTTGAAGCCTATATTCGCTGATCCACGGATCCTAGCATAACTAGCGTTTGAGCTTGTGAAGCGTTGCTAGAGCTATTATATTTTTTTGTCCTTAGCCATGCTTAGCTGTTACCGCTGGTCCATCCGGTTGATGAAACAGAGCTGCGAATGAACCTAGTTTGATAGGATGACGTGGTAAGATCATAGATGATAGTTAAACATGCTAAGGCTTGTATGGAAGGCCATGATGGGTTGTGGTTTTTGCAGTCCCATACTTGCCACTAGTAGGACCTGAGTTCTTGCCTATGGACCAAGACGAGCGTACAGCCACACGGGGGCCTAGAAACCCTCTCGACCAACTAACTTGCCTAGTAGATTCCATAAGTCACATAGTTCGGGCTTTCCATTCGACATACGCATCTTGGATGTTCTTGAATGGAGGTGAAGGAGGTGCATCCATAACAGGTAGGTAAGCGTGGCTGGGAACAAGAGATGCCCGGCATCCGTAATCTTGAACCCTACGCACATCATTAGGGACCGGCTTCGAGACTCGACCTGTTACGGCGGCATCTCCCTAGTGCATGACTCATGGTCTGGGAGAAGCAAGGTAAAGGTCGTGGTCAACCACTCTCTACCGGCCTTCCACGGAAGAGGGCTTATAGCTTGGCATTAAGAATCGGTTGGCGCGTGTGGGTAAAGTTGTACACCCCTGCAGGGTAAAATCTTTTAGAAAAGACGTGTCCATGGTTATGGACGACTTGGAAACCAGATTCAAAGATCATAGAGAACTTGAACCTAATCATAAAACTTGGCAAGTTAAGCATTGTGTGCTTAAGGATGCTTCCTCAGGGATCGAGGGGGTGATCCTAGATAGGTTTAGCTGATGATGATTTGGTGGATATCAAAAGATGATCAAAGCTAGTGATGCCGCTCTCTTATCCCCTTTTAAAATATTCTAATTAGTCAATATTCTTCTCCCTTTTGTTTTACAAAACAAAGATGGCTTTATGCAAAATAACTCCACCAGCCATAAGTCTTGCGGAGTACACCCTGTACTCATCCTTGCTTCGTTGATACTTTTGCAGCAGAGTAAGTGTTATCATACAAGATGAGTTCTTCACGGCATCGACATCGACGAGTAGTTCGGAGTTCCCAGCCGGCAGTCTGGGATCTGTGGATTGGACGTCATCGTTATGCTTCAGGCCTCTTAGGCCATTTGTTAAGTTTGCTATACTTAATAGCATAATTTGCCTTCCGTTGTTTGATGTTTGTGGTCAGTTATCTCTGCTTGTAATATTTTGGTTCTCTGCTCAATTATGAGCTTGCTGTGATAATTTTTGTGTCGTAGGGTCACTGTTGTGTTACCGATTTTCTCTCTATACGCTTTCGAGATTAGGTTAGGCTTATGTTCAGACGGAGGTCTGGAATTTGTCTAGCCTTAATCCCGGGGGTGTCACGGGTTTTGGTATCAGAGCAGTACCGACTGTAGGAAACCTTTCTATTGGTCGATGTTGAGTCTAGTATTTGTGAAAACTATTTCCAAAGATGAAAATTATGTGCGAAAACTCTGGTATGCTTATTTTTCTCCTTATCTAGTTTCGCTCTAGCTCTGGGTTACCTTATCTTGTGTTGATTTGGAAAAGTTTTGCTATCTCGTCTCGTCTTTCAAAACTTAGTGCCTCTTCAGGCATGTCGGTTCTCAACCATTTGACCTAGTGTTGAGTTCCCTAGAGTCAGTTGTTGTGTTCCTTGCTCCTCTTGTTCCATTTCATTTGAGAGATTTATTTCCATCATGATCTCTCTGTTCTACGGGTGCACAACATCATGTTGATGGTTCCTCAATGTTATGTTGCAGGCTTCGAGGTCTCCTTTCGTCTCGTGTGCCTACTTTTCATTTGTTTAGGTACTTCCAAAGTTGTTTCTTCTCTTGGAAGTTACCTCGTGATTACTATCTTGTAGTGTACGCTGTGTCACTCAAGTAGTAGTTATTCCTTTCTTTGGGTTTTAACCCTCAGACTTGAACCTAAGATCCCTGATTGTGCTGGATTCCGGTGTTGTGAATCTTGTACATGAAGCTGAACTTTAACCCAAGATACATTTTGTTGACCCCTGTTGTTAATGTTTACACATTACCTCAGAATGGCTAGTACCTTCTAGTATAGCCTTCAAGCTTGTGGATATTGTCGCTATTGACTAGTGACGATAAAGGACTTCCCCTACCACATGCTATGGCGGATGTTCTTTAACGGAACCAAATAGATCACGACAAGAGCACTCTCCGTGAGTCTCACTTCTATACTCGTGACCCTGCCACCCCTTCCTATCTCTGCATTGGTTTTCGGAAAATTGTTGACTTATGCATCTAAATCTCGGGATTCTATCCTGAGTATGTTATTCCTTTACCCTTGTTGCTTTCCGACCATCACCTACCAGTTGGTAGCCAAGTAGTAGTGTGCATTGGTGCCTTCCGATGCAAGATACTCTTGTGGTTCGTCATGACAAACCAGTTCGGGATGTCAGGAGAAACAAACTCCAACACCTAGTCATTTCTAAGACTAGGTCAAAGTGTTGTAATCCACAGATCAATAAGCATTGATTAGTTTATGTTCTGTTCTACCTTGAAGTATCACACCCTTTTATATCAAGAGGTTGAGCTGAGCTTCATGACTCTCTTAATGAAGTGATACTCTTACACATTTTTACCCACCCTTCCTCTGAGTTGTTCGCGCTTAGGAATGTTGCGTGTGCGTAATGATGTGGCCATTCGAGATTCTTAGCAATTTTCATTGCCTTGAACTCAAAGGACATTTGTATCATTCTTAGCGCTATGGTTAACCATATCACTAAGCAAAGGATGATTATGCTACCAAGTCCGCTATTCTAGTGCATCCTCTTTGGTCAAAGAGTTAGGTTTATGCCGAAGCTCTGAGACCGTATCTTCTTGCCTTACCAAGCAAGTTTCCTCTCGAGCTAAGTGACATATCGGTGGTCCGTGATATTCTGGATGTCTTCTAGAAGTATCGCCATGTTGCCACATGACCATCTTGTTAAGTTCTTGAGCAAGCAAGTTCTCTGAAATGCACCTTTCTCCAAGGATCCATACTGGATAACCCTAAACTAGTTGGTTGAGCTTAAACAACAACTTGGAGAGTTGTAAGACAAATGTTATATCCAACTCTTTTCCTCCTTAAAGGATGTCTAGTTCTGTTCGTGTTGAAGTAGGATTATAAGTCCTTTGTGGATATGTTATCTTCCCTGCCTTTGATTTGATTTGGGCAATCATCAAGTCAAACTCAATTTCAAGGACTATTCTATTGGTGTATCAACTTGTGATGTTTCACTTAAGTACATCTTCATGTCCTATGGTCTGACCAATGTCTATGCCTTGTTCACACAATATGTGAGTCCGTCTTCTTGGAGTGTATAGATAAGTTTGTTGTTGAGCCCATCAATGACATCCTTATCTTCTCCACGATATACGAGATTCGTATGGAACATTTGGCATTAATGTTGGAAACCTTTGAAAACCATCTTGGTGTTATCTCGAAGTATGTGTTCTGGATGTTAGAAGTAACCTTCTCTGGTTCACGTGCCAATGTTGAAAGATGCCATCGTGGATCTGAGTATAGTTATCATTGTTTCTTCGGGAATCATTTCAAATTAGTCAAGCATGTGCGAGGTATTCCTGATATGGTAGGTTCATACCTTCACATCTCGAGATGATCCTCCAGGCACACCAAGCCACTGATTGATTCGTCATGGAAGATAACAAGTCCAACAAAACTTTTATATCCTCCTAAATGTTTCCTAAACAGGACTCAGTTGTGTTTCGTTGCAAACAATTCGTGTAGGTGCAATTATCTTCTAATAACTTGCTAATACATGGAATATGCAATCTATCTCATCTTTAGAGCTTGACATTGAAGTCCGTGTTTTGAGAATCTAGTAACTTTACCTTGTGGTAAATGTCGCACCCTTTCTATTCAGATATGCTGAGTCTGAAGTATCTCTCCACTTAACCAAAGCTGAATGTCAAGCAGCAATACTGAATGGTGTTCCTCAAGGTTATAACATAGGTCTATTGTACCTCTGGAAAGATTGATGTAATGGTTGGCACAATCAGTCGGAAGATCTATCGCCATATTCCTTGAACCAGCAATAACAACCACTCCTCATGAGGCTTCTTCTATATTTTATTATAGGAGTTGTGCTTATGGTTTCCTTTGTAAACAAAGTCTATCCTTTACTTGATGACTGATTGAAGGCTTGTTAAAAGTTTGATATTGGTGTTTCAAACATCAAGGAGAACATTTAAAGTAGTGTTGCTAAATGTCTCCTGGTCAATCCTCCAGACCCTTCTATGTTGGCAAGCGTCTTGTTATGTCAAGTACTTGGAGTCTGAGAATGAAGTTTCTTTCTTCTCGTGTCATCAGGAATCTTCTCAACTATTCATCTTGGTGGTGTAAAGTGATATCATGACCTTTGGCAAGGATCTTGATAAACCTGGATGAATAAAGAGTTTCCTTCCCGTTTTCTTAAACATGTTTGAAGAGCGACCATGATTTTGGTAATCAATAGGTTCTCTTGTTACATGTTCCTTGTAGCTCTTATGAGTCCTCTCCACCAAAACACTTTTCTGTCTTGGCCTACTATTGAATGAAAGAGTGAACCTTCCGTGTCAAAAGTAGTTCAACAACTTGGTTTTGTTGGTATCTATCTCTTTCACCTATGAAGCTCTACTTAAGCTGTCTAGTAGAAGTTCACTTTTCGAAGTCTGTGTTACTTTTCCATCTGTTGGAAGTCTCCTTCCCTTAGAAGTTTACCTCTTCTGCAAGCTCCATGGTCTCAATCCTTATGAAGACTAGCTATCTGTCACCTTGAAAACCATCTCATTTTGTTTCCTCCTTTACCTTGGCGTGTTTCATGTTTGTTAGCTCTAGAGATATTATGAAACATCTATCCATGACTTGACCATGAGATACTCAGTTTGTGGTTTCATGTCATTCCCTCTCTTCCTTAGTGTGAGTAGCCACCTTGAATATTATGAAGCGCTTCGTCCACTCGTCATGGTGGCATGGATCAACCTCTTCGAGAAGATTGTCGAAGTTTAGTATAACCCTATTCTTTCTGTCTTCCTACCTAGGAATCTCGGGTCAAGATTATTTTAAGGGGGATAGAATTGTAACAATGCTAGTTTCATTAAATACTAACTAGGATTTGTTTGTGCATTCATGAGCATCATCATCATCTTAAATGCATGCAAGAAATAATAGCAAAACCCTAAACACTATCTTTCCCCTTCCTCTTTGAAACCTTTCAAATGGTTTTGAAATAATTTGAAAACCCCAAAACCTATGGAGCCCAAATGGATTACAAGGGTCCCTCAACTATTTTAAATAGTTACAGAAATTTATGGTATTTCGAAACCATACAAAACAGGTTACAAAATGAAATACAAAAGAGAAAAGTCAAAACAGAAAAAGGAAATGTTTTCAGCAAAGAAAAACAGTCCCCTAACCTAACTGGGCAATAGCCCAACTCTCTCTTCTCTCTTTCTGTTGCACAGAGCAACCCTTCCGCAACCTTTGCAGCGATCCAAGTGCAGCCCACCTAGGCCCATCCACAGCCCAGCTTGGCCCGCGTACCCCTTCGTCGTTCTATCTGTTGTCTTCCTCCTTGCCGGCAAGCAGCTGCCTGGCAGCGCACGCGCCATCGATCTCCCTCGCGTTGTGATGCCCGCCGCCACCGTTGGACGAGAGGATAAGAACCGCCACTCTCTCCTCTCCTTCCCCATAACAATTTCACTTCCTCTCTCCCTCTCTCGCGGAATTCCCCCTCTGGCCAAACCCTAGCCCGGCCAGAGCTTCGTGTCACCACCGTTTGAAGCCTCCCCGAGCCCTGACGAGACACCTTGGAGGACCGCTGTGCTCCCCTCGTCCATCCCCTGGAAGGAATCATTCGCGGGAGCCCAAAATCGAGCAGGCCGTCCGCATCTTCCCTGACTTCGGCCGCCGTGTCTTCCACCGATCCTGGCCATTCCGGATCTTCCTCGGCCTCGCTGACCCCTTCCCTACAACCACGGTGAGCTGCTGGTCACGCCAGAGCCCTCCCCTGCTCTCCTCGCTTCCTAGCTCGCCCTCCCACCTTGCGCCACCAAGATCTGCCGCAGATTCTTGTCGGGAAGGCTGTTCCAGCGACCATTTGAGGGAGGCGCCACCTCTACTCGATTTGCCTCACTCCCCTCTTTCCAACGGATCCAGCCCCGCATCGCCCCTAGCGCCGTGCCCGAGCTCGATCTGGAGCACCACCATTGCTGACCTCAGGATGACGTCATCATGACGTCAATACTCCCTTTTGCTTTTGTTTTATCAATTTCAGTAAATCATTTATGTAATTATTAAATGCTGACATGTGGGCCCCTTCTGTAATTCAAATAAACTTTTTTAGAAAATGATTACTGATTATTAAAAATGTAAAAGTATTTCCAAAATGTAATTATTTGTATAATATTCTCTAAAATGATTTAAAATGGATTGAAATTGGGAAAAATCATAACTAATTCATTTTAAATCATAAAAATACAAATAATATATCAAAATGTTTAGAAAAATAAGATCTGTCCAATAGAGCTATAATCATGCATTGTTCAACAACTTTCATGACAAGTATAATTAGAAGAACATAGTAACCCTCATAGGTGATTCTGGAGTTTCCCCGAATTAGGGTTTATACCCCTCGGAACCCCGATTAAATGGTCGAGAATGCTTTAGGGTTACATTTCAATACAATTCAACTTGTCATATCATCATCCTTGCTTGAGCATTGCATCAATGCCATGTGTTGATTGTTTCCTCTTCTTTCCGGTATTTGGGTTCTTCTCCGGTAGAATACGATATCGGAATCGAGACTAAGTACAAGACTGAAGATCGAGATCAACACCGTCGAAGCTCGAAGACTAATACTTGATCAACTGTAATCAAGTCAAGTACCAGATGTCCGAAGCCCTGTCTTATGGATATCAACTAGCAAAGGCAAGCGAAGCCCCACACATACATATGAATCCTATGCTTTCAAAGTATTTACATTATTTCCATGTGCATATGATTCCAAAGTCTTTTATCGATAGATGGAGTAATCCTATTGTATGCATGTTACCTTTGAAGCCTATATTCCCTGATCCACTACTCCTAGCATAACTAGCGTTTGAGCTTGTGAAGCGTTGCTAGAGCTATTATATTTTTTTTGTCCTTAGCCATGCTTAGCTATTACCACTGGTCCATCCGGTTGATATATCAGAGCTACGAATGAACCTAGTTTGACAGGATGACGTGGTAAGATCACAGATGAAAGTTAAACATGCTAAGGCTTGTATGGGAGGCCACGGTGGGTTGTGGTTTTTGCAGTCCCATACTTGCCACTAGTAGGACCTGAGTTCTTGCCTATGGACCAAGACGAGCGTACAACCACACGGGGGCCTGGAAACCCTCTCGATGAACTAACTTGCCTAGTAGATTCCATTAGTCACATAGTTCGAGCTTTCCATTCGACATACGCATCTTGGATGTTCTTGAATGGAGGTGAAGGAGGTGCATTCATAACAGGTAGGTAACTGTGGTCTGGAAAAAGAGATGCCCGGCATCCGTAATCTTGAACCCTACACACATCATTAGGGACCGGCTTCAGGACTCGACCCGTTACGGCGACATCTACCTAGTGCGTGACTCATGGTCTCAGCGAAGCAAGGTAAAGGTAGTGGTCAACCACTCTCTACCGGTCTTCCAAGGAAGAGGGCTTATAGCTTGGCATTAAGAATCGGTTGGCGCGTGTGGGTAAAGTTGTACACCCCTGCAGGGTTAAATCTTTTCGAAAAGCCGTGTCCATGGTTATGGATGACTTGGAAACCAGATTCAAAGATCATAGAGAACTTGAACCTAACCGTAAAACTTGGCAAGTTAAGTAATGTGTTCTTAAGGATGCTTCCTCAGGGATCGAGGGGGTGATCCTAGATAGGTTTAGCTGATGATGATTCGGTGGATATCAAAAGATGATCAAAGCTAGTGATGTCGCTCTCTTATCCCCTTTTAAAATATTTTGATTAGTTGATATTCTTCTCCCTTCTGTTTTACAAAACAAAGATGGCTTTATGCAAAATAACTCCACCAGCCATAAGTCTTGCGGAGTACACCCTGTATTCACCCTTACTTCGTTGATACTTTTGCAACAGAGTAAGTGTTATCATAGAAGATGAGTTCTTCACGGCATCGACATCGACGAGTAGTTCGGAGTTCCCAGCCAATAGTATGGGATCTATGGATTGGACGTCATCGTTATGCTTCAGGCCTCTTAGGACATTTGTTAAGTTTGCTATACTTAATAGCATAATTTGCCTTCCATTGTTTGATGTTTGTGGTCAGTGATCTCTGCTTGTAATATTTTGGTTCTCTGCTCAATTATGAGCTTGCTGTAATAATTTTTGTGTCATAGGGTCACTGTTGTGTTACCAATTTTTTATCTATACGCTTTCGAGATTAGGTTAGGCTTATGTTCAGACGGAGGTCTGGAATTTCTCTAGCCTTAATCCCAGGGGTGTCACAATAGTTTACCTTTAGCTCCTCGTGGGTTCGACAGTCAGATACTTATCAAATTGTACTATAGTGATCCCCTGCACTTGGGGGTTATCACTTGGTGAAATGGATTGTATGGGCACCTAGAGGGGGGTGAATAGGTGCTACTCAATTTTTAGTTATTTTCCAATTTTAGGCTTGAGACAAAGTAAATTCTATAGATATGCAACTACAAGAGTTTCCCTATATGCAAACCTAGCTACTAAGCATGTAAAGAGAGGAGCGAGGAAACACGTAGTGGAGGACGCGGAGACACATGAATTTGTTTTACTGCAGTTCCTTCCTTGTTAAGGGAAGTACATCTGCATTGGAGGGGTGAGCGGTTCTAAGACCACCACGCCAAAATAGGCCTCACCCTATTCTCCGATGGATCTCGCCATGAAAGGCATGATCCACCTTCTCCACTATTGGTACCCTACGAGGCGGGAACCGGTGCCTTTACAACTCTACCGGGGCACATACCCACAACTGAATTGGGGGCTCCCGTAATGACAACAAGCTGTCAAAAGAACAAGGTTTATCAATATAAACAAAAGCAAGGATCTAGATATTTGCAAGAAATACTAGATCGGTGATTCTCCAAATGAACAGAGAGGAAATGAAGCGCTTGATTGCAGTGGTTGAAGATCGAGTTCTCCTCCTTCGATTCCCCAAGGGACGGGGCCTTTGGGTAGATGAAGGTGGATCTCTCTTGTTTGAAGGATGATGAACAGATCCTGACTTTTTCGAATGAATCAAGAGTTCTGGCAGGAGGGGGAAGGCTGTCTTAAATACCCCTGCACAGATCTTGCCGTTTGAGAAGTTTGGGGGTGAATTATCCGCCCCCCTAGGGGCGGACTATCCGCCCTGGGGGGAAAATCCGCCCCTAGGACGGAAACTCCGGGAAAACTCCGCCCACCATACAGAAGGTGACGCCGGTCTTGTCTTGGAGAAAAGCATGAGGGGGCGGATTATCCGCCCCCCTCAAGGGGTGGACTATCCGGCCTGGGGAGGAAATCCGCCCCAGAGCCGGAAAGTGCGAGGGGGAACTCCGCCCCTTCTCTGGGGGTTGCGCCTTGGAAAACTTGAAGCCGATCCTGGGGGGGAGGGGCGGATTATCCGGCCAAGCCGGAAAATCTTGCCGAAACTCCGCCCCCTCTCTGGGGGTTACGCCTTTCTGGGAATGGGGTGGGGCGGATTATCCGCCCCCAAAAGCAGTTTCCTTTTCCTTTTTCAAGATAGAGATCTGCAGCACTTCAACACATATTAAATAATCCTTGATATTGTTATCTAACACACAAAACACTAGGGATTATGAAATGTTCTTTCAATCTCCCTCTTTTTGGTGGTAGATGACAATACTAGGATTTGCAATAAAACCTACTAACAGCACCTTAAGGAAATGAAAGCGGCTCCCCCTAAATGTGTGCATATTTATAATTTTCATTTGAATACAAATGCACACACTAAAGAGCAAGCCACTTTCATAACAAAGACAAGTAAAACAAGGTGAGTTAGGAAATGAAGTCATACCACCGGGATGTGAAAATAGCCAAAGTGAATAATGAAATTATTAGGCTCCAAGCACATCCCACAATATTGATGTAAGCAATAGATAATACCATAAGTCCATATGCCATCAATAGATAAATCCAGAATTCCATATGAGTAGATCCACACGATAAATCCAGAATTCCAGAGATCCATACAGAGTATCACACGACAGTCTTATACAAACCAAGCACAAATAACAAATAAGTTTACGCTAAAAGGGCACAAGCAGGCAAATAAAACGAATGAAAAGGCAAGTGCTTGCGCCCGACCCATGCAAATCCATGACCTAACAGGACTACTTCTCCCCCTTTGGCATCAAAATGCCAAGAAGGAAGAAGAGTGATGCTAGCGCCCCAAAAGATCACTCCTCCTCGTACTCGTCCTCGTCGTAGTCATCCCTGTCCCCTTCCTCGTCATCATACTCATCATCATCAACTGGGGGAGTGGGCACCCTCGGCGGTGGGGGAAACAAGTGACTCTCGAGCTCGCCATAGTTGAATCTAGAACTGTTCCACTGTGCATAGGGCTCCGGAGATGTAGGAGTAGGAGGATGGCCAGTTGCACCAGACACATGGTGAAGAATGAGCTGCTGGGTGTGATCCATCTCATGACTCCGCCGGTACTCCTCATACTGGCCCTTGTGAGTATCTATGCCCATGCAAAGAATGTGTCGTTGGAACCAATTGAGCTGCTTGACCTCACGAGCCATTGGGGACTCAGCGGGACGACGACCACTAGCCCTTGCATCACACATAAAGGACTCAGGGGCAGTGGAAGGGTGAGAGGTCTTTTGAGCCTTGTTGTAGATCTTCTTTGACATGTGCATACCATCCAAACCAGTGCCAAAGTCCTCATGTGGCAGCATATGCTTGATGAGCATCATAATAAAAGGAGCATATGGGATGGAGAGCTGGTTGAGCATCACATCAGTCATCTCACGATATATATAGTCCATCACATCCAGCTTATAACATATAGACAAGCCAGCATTGGTGGCACACTCGTGAGCAAAGGCAAGAAGGGGAACCAGGTGACCGCGGATCCTATCATTGTTTCCTCCACTTGGAGAAATGTTATCCCTAAACATGCCAACAAGGGTGGCATACAAAGGCGAGAGGCCAGCGAAGGTACCAGCAATGCCATTAGGTGTAAGACATGGAGCAAGCACAGTGTCCTTGGATGGCCTGAGCGGGGAAATGATGTGGTGGCCCGAAGCCGTGTCCCGGCCATGAAAAGCATACCCAAGAACCTGACCAAAGGTGCGGAAGTCAGACTAAATCATTGGTGTCCCTGTCATCCACTTCATGGTGCGAAGCTCATCTCCGCAGATCACAAGTGTTGAGAAAAACTGCTTCACCACCGAGGAAGCCCCATCTTGTTAGTCACATCCAAAGCTTCACGGAGTCTTGCCTCGGATTGGGCCTCAGTCATACTCAGAGGATGCATAGGGAGAATCTTGAGAGGAACATAGACATCATCATGAATATACCTAAAGTGAGAGCACCAAAACATGGAATCCTTTGGCTCACCATCACTATCAGCATCTGCATAGTAATCTGTTTGGCACATGGATGAGTACTCAACGCTGTCCATGGCCTTGTAATTGGGCCGGGACTGCTTGCCCTTTCCCTTGCCCTTGCGAGAAGCAACCCTCTTGGCTTTCTTTGCTGCCCCTGCCATCTTTTCAGATTCTCTTGCTAACCTGCAGACCTCAGTTTCGTCAACAAACATGCCCTCTGTAGTGGGTCTGAGATAACGGGCACGAGGATAACGCTTGTAGGTCTTAGGAGCGCGTGAACCACCTGTGAAAAGCATGGGAGAGGTAGCATGGGGATAAGCACACACACAAGTCCAAGAGGAATACTAGAAAAGTTAGGAAAACAATCCATGGGCCGAGATGTGCATTTGTGAAAGCTGAGCCAAACTAGAACAGACAATTAGTCTCCAGGCCGGACTATCTGGCCCTGGGGGCAGATATCCGCCCCCTGCAAAAAAAATCTGGTTCAGCCCAGATTCACCAATGCAAAAAAAACGAGCACTAGGTTTGCACTACTACTGATTCTAACAAACAGGGAAAACACTAAGTATCTTCTACCATGAGATTTCTACCAAAAGCAATGAATCTCATACAAAAGAGATGGATGAGGGAGTTACGCTCACTCATTGGAGGAAGAGCTCGGAGGAGAAGGTACCTAGAGGCAAGGGGAAGAACATCCGAGGAGGGCTCGGAGAATCCGGTGGTCGAATCGACTCTTGTGAAGGGCGGAGGCTCCGTCGGCGGCTTGGGGCAGATCACGGGTTAGGGGAGGACTGGCTGCTCTGTTTGAGCCCTTCCTCCCTGACCCTACCCTTATGAGGCAGATTTCGCCCGGGGCAGATAGTCCGCCCCCTTGTGAAATTCCGTCAACACAGATTCAGGCCGGAGCACTCCTTGCAAAACCCCTCGAAAGTGTATGAAGGACTTATGTGCAAGAATAGATGGTTCAAGGAGGGAAAAAGGCTTGGGTTTAGAGAAACAAACTGAGATGGTACTACACACCCAAAGTTGCAAGAACAAATCAACCAAAAGCCAAAATTGGGTCTGTTTTCCATAAGAACAAAAGTATGCAAGAAAATCCAAAGAGATCCATTAGAAACCAACTCTTCTCAAGGAAGAGGGTGATGGCCGAAGCCACCCTGTTGGAGCGCATGGCATGACACCACGAAGATGTATCTTGTGTTCAAAACCAATGCTCATCGATGACCCACATATCACAAAATTATATTAAGGGAAACGATTTTACTTGCTTTCGGCATTATGGGGGGAGGGTTAGCCCAATCAATTAGAACCACACTCCCCCTATGTCTATGCCCGCATCTAAGCCAAATACATGAAGACGAGTAAGTGAGTATGCAAGGGTAGTCAATCTAGGCTCCTTGAATCTATGATATTTAGCTCATTCCTCAAATAACAAAATATTCCTTCATCAAGAGGCTTCGTGAAGATATCAGCAAGTTGGTTCTTCGTGCCCACAAAAGATAGTGCAATATCGCCACGAGGAACATGATCCCAAATGAAATGATTGCGAATCTCAATATGTTTTGTTCTTGTATGCTGCACCGGATTGTAAGCAATTTTGATAGCACTTTCATTGTCACATAAAAGAGGCACTTTGTCACAATTGACACCATATTCCTTTAAAGTTTGCCTCATCCATAATAATTGTGTACAAGCACTAGTAGCAACAACATATTCAGCTTCGGCGATTGAGAGTGATATGCAATTTTGCTTCTTCGAAGACCAATACACTAGAGACCTGCCCAAGAACTGACATGCACCAGAAGTTGATTTTCGATCATGTTTGTCACCACCCCAATCTAAATCAGTGTAACCACATAGAGAGAAACTGGAGCCTTTGGGATACCATAAACTAAAATTTGGGGAATAAACCAAATATCTAAAGATTCTCTTGACTGCCACTAAGTGGCTTTTTTTAGGAGCGGCTTGGTACCATGCACACACTCCTACACTCAACACAATATCAGGCCTAGATGCGCAAAGGTAAAGGAGAGAGCCGATCATGGATCAGTATACCTTTTGGGCCACATCTTTACCCTTTGGATTAAGCTCAAGATGACACTTAGTTTGCATTGGAGTAGAAACACCATTGAGATCCGTCATCTTGAACCTCTTGAGCATGTCTTGGATGTACTTAGCTTGATTAATGAAAGTTCCTTCTCTAAGTTGTTTGATATCGAATCCAAGAAAGAACCTCAATTCTCCCATCATAGACATCTCAAACCTGTCAGTCATAAGCTTTGAAAATTCATCATTAAAAGCTTGGTTAGTAGACCCAAAAATAATTTCGTCTACATATAGTTGGAATACAAAAAGCTCCCCATTAATCTTCTTAGTAAAAACAGTTGGATCGATTTGCCCAACTTCGAATCCACGGTCTAACAACATCTCTTTAAGGTGCTCATACCACACATGTGAGGCTTGTTTAAGGACATAGAGCGCCTTATCGAGTTTGTATACATGGTTCGGAAATTTGGGATCCTCAAATCCTGGGGGTTGCTTAACGTATACCAACTCATGTAGTGAACCATTAAGAAAAGCACTTTTAACATCCATTTGCTGTAATTTAAAATTATGATGAGCAACATAGGCAAGAAGGATATGGATGGACTCAAGACGAGCCACAGGAGCATAAGTTTCGCCGGAATCAGTTCCTTCCACTTGAGAGAATCCTTGAGCCACTAGCCTTGCTTTATTCCTCACAACAATGCCATTTTCATCTTGTTTGTTCTTGAAAATCCACTTGGTGCCGATAACATTGCGGCACTCTTTGGGTTTCTCTACGAGCTTCAAAACCTTGTTGTGCTCGTAGTTGTTTAATTCTTCATGCATTGCAACCACCCAATCGGTATCTTCAAGAGCATCAAAGACCTTATTTAGTTCAACCATTGAAATGTGAGCTTGGTGATCACAGAAGCTTGCAAGTTCTCTTCTAGTAGACACCCTTCTTCTTAGATCACCGACAACCTTGTCAAGAGTGTGACCCCTTAACTCAAGGTTCCGATCAGCACGAGCCTTGTGTCGAGCCTCAATTTCCTTATTGTTTCTAGAAGGAGTTGAATCAGCATTTGGATCCTTGTCTTGTCCACTATCTTGCCCTTGATCTTGATCTTGATCTGAGCTGATAACAGGGGCTTGTTGTCGAACAGGTTGTTCAGGGCCGGATAATCCGCCCTTGGGTGGGGCTAGACTATCCGGCCTGGGAGATGTGGCTGCAACTTATTCTTCCTGAGAGTCCCTGACAGAGCTAGGAGTTCCAGGGTCAGATAACCCGCCCCTTGGGGCCAGAGAATCTGGCCTGGAATTTTCTTGGCCATTTTGCTCTTCTTGAAGTCCCCTAGGGCGAGTTGGAGTTCCAAGGGCGGACAGTCCGCCCCTTGGAGGGGGCGGATAGTCCGGCCTGGGACTATCATTTTGCCCAGAAGACTGATGATCTTCAGCAGGTTGAGGTGTTGGTGCAGAGGTTTCTCCAGCAGTAGGGGCTTGTTGATCTTGTGTAGATGAGGGCTCCACTTGAGTGGAGCATTTTCCTTCCCAATCCGCCACAAGGGGTTCCTCAATGGGGCGTAAAAATCCCACACCCATTCTTCGTATGGCATCCTAGGGTATTTCAGCATCTACATCACAAACATCAACTTGCCCCACATGGGAGCCATCATTTTCATCGAATTCCACACTACAAGATTCGACAACAATTCTGGAGAGCTTGTTGTAGACTCTATAAGTGTGGGATTCGGCACCGTAACCAACAAAAATACCTTCTAAAGCCTTAGACTCAAATTTAGACAAACAGACACCTTTGATAAAAAAAGAAACACTTACAACCGAATACCCGGAAGTGTGAATGTTGGGCTTTTTACCGGTGAGTATTTCATATGGAGTCTTGTCCAAGATCTTGCGGAGGTAGAGCCGATTTGATGAGTGACAAGCGGTGGATATGGATTCAGCCCAAAAGTTGTAAGGAGACTTGAATTCAGCAAACATTGATCTAGCCATATCCATCAAAGTGCGGTTCTTCCTCTCGGCTACACCATTTTGTTGAGGGGTGTACACAGCGGAATATTGATGTATTATCCCCTCTTCACTTAGAAACTCATTCAATGTGTAGTTCTTGAACTCGGAGTCGTTGTCACTTCTTATTGCTAAGATGGGAACATTGTGTTGACGTTGAACCTCATTGGCGAAGTCAATGACCGTTTGTTGAGTCTCACTCTTTAGCTTGAAGAAATAGACCCATGTGTATCTTGAGTAATCATCGACTATGACCAAGCAATACTTCTTCCCACCGAGACTGGAATGAGATGGAGGACCGAATAAGTCCACATGAAGTAATTCCAAAATTCTCTTAGAAGAAACAATGGTCTTCCTCTTGTGGGGAGAGTCATGCATTTTGCTTTCAACACAAGCCCTGCAAACACGATCTTTGGCAAAAGAGACATTGTCTTTTAGTCCAAGGATGTGGATACCCTTGTGAAGACTTCGCAAAGTTCTCATGTTGACATGCGCTAAACGGCGATGCCATAGCCAGCCCACGTCGGCCTTTCCGAATAGGCACATCGGACCCGAAGTGGTTTTCCCCGAAAAGTCCACCACATACAGGCCATTTTCGACGTACCCAACGAAAGCGACCTTGAGAGACTTGCTCCACAAGAGTACCACCAAATCATCATCAATGAAAACAGCAAAGCCCATCTTACCAAGGGAACGAATAAAAAGTAAGTTGTAACCGAGGGTCTCAACAAGCATGACGTCCACGAGAGAGATATCGTGGGCGACCACAACCTTGCCAAGACCCAATACCTGAGATTTAGACTTCTCACCATAGGAGGCTGTAATATTATCATGATTGGGTCGCATATCCGTGATGATCTCCTTGCTTCCGATCATATGACTAGTGCATCCACTATCCAGCACCCATTTAGACCCACAGGAAGCATAGCCTTGAAAGAGAATTACTTCTTGGTTTTAGGTACCCATTTTTCAATGGGTCCTCTCATGTTAGTAACAAGGTTCTTTGGAACCCAAATAGACCAAGCAACATATTAATCAAAAGTACCAACATAATAAGCATAAACATCGCCATAATAATCACAAAAGAGTTCATAATTTGGATTGTGAGACCCTGCAATACCAATATTGTTAGTTTTGTCTTTTGTGACATTCTTCTCAGTGGTGCTTATCTTTGATTGTTCACCCTTGTTCTTCTTCTTATTGTTCTTCTTCTTATTGTTCTTCTTCTTCTTGGACTTGGTGACATATCCAAGTCCCTCTTTACCAAGATTTTACCTTTGCTTCCCAAGTACCTCATCAAGTACGCCCATATCTTTGGGAGTGGTGTCATTGACAAGCCCTTCTTCCACACTAGCTTTTTCTTTGTGAATATATGTTGATTTAGATGTGCTAGGAACATCATACTTGGTCAATTGACTTTGTAGCTGATCATGTGACTCATTGAGAATGGAGAATTCACTTTTCAACGCCTTGTGAGCGATGTCAAGTTTCTCCAATTCCTCGGAGAGTCTAGCATGAGTAGTCCCAAAGTCAATCTTTTCTTTCTTTAACTTCTTTGCGTTGGCAACTGCATTTTCATGCTCCTTAATAAGCTTTGCCACTATTTCTTCATGTGACGCCTTAATAGATGCAAGCCTCTCTTTAAGAGAAGTCTGAGCCTCTTCTTCTTCTTCTTCTTCTAGAGCATTTTTAAGGACGCAATTTCCATTGCATCCTCCCTTTCAATTCTGCCCTTTTCTTCAAGGAGCACTTCATTTTGGGCCAGCTAGTCCATAAGAGCCTCAAAATGTATTTTGTGCTCACCTTGCAAGTTAGTGAAGAAATAGTCCAAAGCAATAATCTCTTCTTTAACCATAAGACTAGTAGGATCATCCACGTCAATCATAGCCTTAGGAAAAGAAGTGTTAGAAGTTGATACCTCGGAACCTCTTGCCATGAGACAAGTAGCGTTCTTGTTGATGACGTTTTCGTTCGGAGAGTCGAAGAGAGATGTTGATGTAGATGTGGTGGCTATAGCAGCCACCTCTCGAGAGCTATCATCCTCGTCTTCATCTTCACTTCCCGAAGAATATTCTTCTTGAGCCACTAGAACAATCTTTGGTTGCTTTTTGAACGGAGCATTTTTCTTTACAAATTGCTTCTTGCATGGAGCCTTTGACTTTGCCTTGAGAATAAGTCTTCCTCCATTATATTCCCTACTTTGATACGGGCACTCAGCTACAAAGTGCAGCCGGTGTCCATAGTTGAAACATGTTCTCAGCTTGGGACCGTTTTCCTTTCTTCCATATGCTCCACTCTTGCGTTCTAGTTCAGATTTGGCCTTGTCCGGATCCTTCCAAAAGTTTCTAGCATAGAAGGCCATGTATTGTCCATGCATTCTTTTTACATCCTCGGGACAGTCCATACCTTCTATGTCATCTTCATCATGATCAGCCACACTTGTCTTCAAGGCCACGTTGACCCCCTTTTTCATCCCCATAGCTCGTGCACGAGCATCTTTGGAATTCTTGGCAGCCACTTTGAAAGCTGCCATTTCTTGCATTACCTCATTGGATGTCATAAGGTGGTAATTATGCCTTCCTTGGAGACTCTTCAAATCTGTGGGCTCAAATGGCATAAGAGCACTGACATACTTGCGCTTGATCCACGCATCATCAACATGAGAGGCACCATGATTCCTGAAAGTGGTGGCTGTTGACTTGAGCCTCCTATACATCTCCTCGTGGTCTTCTCCATCCAACATATAAAATCCTTCAGCTTAATTGCTCAAAGAATCATACCTATTCCTTCTCATACTTCCATTTCCAATGAAGAGCTCGATGAGGGCATCTCAAGCTTCCTTAGCTGTACTAAGATGCTGAATGTGTGGCATGTCTTTGTCACCCACACTAAGTTGGATCATGTGTAGAGCTGTAGCGTTGAGTTGACTATCAACAACCTCTCTTCTTGTTAGGTTGTGGGGGTCTCCAACATGAAGACCATTCTCTATGTTTTTCCACAACTCAATGGAGGAGCTGCACACATGAGACTTCATCAAAAAATGCCATTGATTAAAAGTAGATGCTGAAAGTTTGGGTGGATCACCCCTATTATGTATATGTGGGTGTGGGATAGGTGGATCAGGAGAATACACATGGGAAACCTCATTATATCCTTCCTTGCCACTATCCTTTTTCGAGAAGGAGCTCTTGCTAGTGCCATCACCAACCACTTCGTTATCTTTGGAATCGGTTTTACCCGTTTCCTTGAATTGTGGAGCGGTAGCCTCAGAGGTAGATGGAGGTGATGCTGCGGATGTGGAGAGACGCATTATCAATTGACGCATCTCTTCCATCTTAGCCTCCATTGAACTAACCAACGTAGTTTCCAACGTCTTGAGATCATTCATGGTGACTACCTCCGGAGCATCACTCCCATCACCCTTGGAACCCATACTTCTCTTAGGCGGTTAAGCCCGAATTAAGAGCCGGGGCTCTGATACCAATTGAAATGGATCATATGGGCACCTAGAGGGGGGGTGAATAGGTGCTACTCAATTTTTAGTTCTTTTCCAATTTTAGGCTTGACACAAAGTAAATTCTCTAGATATGCAACTACGAGAATTTCCCTATATGCAAACCTAGCTACTAAGCACGTAAAGAGAGGGCCGAGGAAACCGTAGTGGAGCACACGGAGACACAGGGATTTGTTTTACCGCAGTTCCTTCCTTGTTAAGGGAAGTACATCTGCGTTGGAGGGGTGGGCGGTTCTAAGACCACCATGCCACAATAGGCCTCACCCTATTCTCCGATGGATCTTGCCACGAAAGGCCTGATCCACCTTCTCCACTATTGGTATCCTTCGAGGCGGGAACCGGTGCCTTTACAACTCTACCGGGGCACACACCCACAACTGAATTGGGGGCTCCCGTAATGACAACAAGCTGTCACAAGAACAAGGTTTATCAATATAAACAAAATCAAGGATCTAGATATTTGCAAGAAATACTAGATCGGTGATTCTCCAAATGAACGGAGAGGAGATGAAGCGCTTGATTACAGTGGTTGAAGATCGATTTCTCCTCCTTCGATTCCCCAAGGGACGTGGCCTTTGGGTGGATGAAGGTGGAGCTCTCTTGGTTGAAGGATGATGAACAGATCTTGAATTTTTCGAATAAATCAAGAGTTCTGGCAGGAGGGGCAAGGCTGGCTTAAATACCCCCTGCACAGATCTTGCCGTTGGAGAAGTTTGGGGGCGGACTATCCGCCCTGGGGGAAAATCCGCCCCCAGGACGAAAACTCCGCCCCCATATAGAAGGCGACGTCGGTCTTGTCTTGGAGAAAAACACGAGGGGGCGGATTATCTGCCCCCCTCAAGGGGCGGACTATCCGGCCTAGGGAGAAAATCCGCCCAGAGCCGGAAAGTCCGGGGTAAAACTCCGCCCCCTCTCTAGGGGTTGCGCCTTGGCAAACTTGAAGCCGATCCTGGGGGGGCAGATTAACCGGCCCCCTGAGGGGCGGATTATCTGGTCAAGCCGGAAAATCCGGCCAAAACTCCGCCCCCTCTTTGGGTGTTGCGCCTTTCTGGGAATGGGGTGGGGCGGATTATCCGCCCCCAAAAGCAATTTCCTTTTTCAAGATAGAGATCTGCAGCACTTTAACACACATTAAATAATCCTTGATATTGTTATCTAACACACAAAACACTAGGGACTATGAAATGTTCTTTCATTTGGTCAGCGAACCATTCCATCTACACCCACTCAGCGCACTAGAGGCAGGCTATGACCGATATGACGCGCGGAAGAGGGCCCTGATCCAGTTCCTCAGGCCAAGATGGAACGCCGGTGGGATCACCAGCACATGGAGGTCAACTGCGTCTAGCTGGATGATGAAGCGACGAGGTACCTCGTCGATTTGGTGGTGGCCAAGCTTTGTCTGCCAACCCTTCTTGCTTTGTGGCTACGAAGCCGCCTCCAACCTGCTGATGACATGGGCTTCATTTCCCAACGGTTGATAGGTAGAAACGTCGGCAAAACCCGGTGGGGGTGCCATCCCTTCGTCACAATTTTACAGTCAAGCTTAACCACCTTGGCATGAAGCAAAACAAGGTCAGCACAAAAGTACAACCTACAATTAGAAGCATTGCCCAATTGGGCGATGGACATGAATACACGATAGAAAGATGGGCAAAGTAACAAGGACAAGAACTACTAGCATTTCCCAATGGGCAATGCACATTAAAACATATTGAATATGTATCCCCAATCGGGCTAAGTATTAGGACACCGGCCAATATAAGGATTTGGCTAAATTAAAGCCCTAAATTTGACAACACATTATGAAATCTGTAACTACGTAGTATGAAAAAAATCCTCAAATCGTTCAAATCTCTGGCTACCTAGATCGAGTCCTAAGTATCATCAATTTAGTACCAAACCCTAACCACTAAAGACATTATCAGTGAATTGGGAACTTATCGTGGTTGGCGGTGGGCGCCATCGATGAAGATGGAGTAGCAGCAGGTGCTGCCGGAGCGAAATATGACGCGCCGGGCATGGGGGTTGGGGCCGCCACCACGGGAGAAAAAACCTTATCCAAATCGTCGAGGGTCACCCCGACACTGGTGGGGGATTTTTTGGCCGCCTTCGCCGCAGATGCGCCTGCCGCCGCAAATGTAGAAGATGTAGCCGCCACCATTGCCGCCCAAGTTCTGCGCATGCAGAAGGGTGCGGGAGCCCTGAGCGCCCTCGCGAAGGTCGCCTCACCGGCGGCGGCGAGCTTCTCCAGTTGAGCGGCCACCCACAACCCATGGGCACTCACCTCGCCAATGTTGAGGGTGCGGAATGGAAGGGGAGGACGAGGAGCGCTGACCATGGAGGGCGAATCGGGGTGAAGGATAGAGGGAGTGAAGTGGGCGGCGAGTGGAGTGGACTAGGAGTTAAGCCAAAAATGTCCCGTCTTCTGCGCTTCCCCACTTGTGCAAGCGGTCGATATGCGGCGCTCGCCAAGGCCTGGCTAGGTGGTGGTCTCTCTTTCTTTTTTTTGATGCGACGGTGGTTTCCTTTGGCTCTATTGTAACCTCCTGCTTCTTCGCCCCATGAACTTCGTCGATGCGGTCTGGTTCTCGGTGTGGCCGCTACGCCTATGCATATTCTTTGGGGCTTTCCCCTCTTTGGTTCATTTTCTCTGTTCATGCTCTGTGTTTTTCTTCAATGTTGTTATAGCGGCTGGTTCCGGTGGCATGCGTCATGGGGCGTGTTTGTTGTATGCCCGTGTGTGTGATGTGAATATATGGTGGTCGGTGGCTGGCCTCTGGTCAAAACTGTTGGCGGTTCTATTGTGGTTTTGCGGATTTTGGGGGTGCATGGGGCATAATTTATGATCGATTGATGTAGTGTTTCGTTTGCCCTCGCCGGCCTCTAGTGTACTATGAACAAGTCTAAGCCGCACGAACCGAATCAAGCCACAATAAACGAACGAATACAAAATCATATATGCTCCAGCAAATGAACACCCCTACCATAGAATTTAAACGCAATTAGCAGATAACAGCGTGGCAAAGCGCGTTAGATCCATCTAGTTGTCTACCAATTTTGTATAAAGTTAGCATATGGTAACTGTTTTGTACAAGCACAATCGTAACTTCAAAGGCAAAATAAAAATCAAACAACAGATCTAGTTAGCTCTTGTCGAAATAAAACAGACAATGCACATTTTAAATCGTATTTAGAGTTGGAAAGTTAAATTCAAAGCTTAGTTTTAAAAGTGCACACGAGAGATATTTTGGTTTGAAAAAGTGCACATGTTGCATGATGAACTATTCCTCTCCAAAGGGCGAACATCCGTGATGAAGTAGTTAGAGCATCTTCAATCTTCACTCTGGTTCTCGGGAGCCCGTTCCAGAGCGAAATTTTCATACGGAAAAAAAAATGGCCTAATCGTATTTTCAGGATGCCTATTTTGTTTAGATTTGGCCCAAATTTCATCCGGCGTTTCCGGGCCGATCCCAGGGCGCTAGGAACCATCTGGAAACGCCAGACGCAACGGAATTGGCAAAAAAAACAGCTTCTCTTGTGGCCTCGCCCTGTCAGCGACTGGAACCCGAATCGTCGACATCCCTTCGCCTCGGCTCTCGCGACGGACCGCCGGGCAATGCTACCGTCTCGTCGACCACACGTCGCTTTAATGGCACGTCACCGCCGGTCCGCTTTCCCGCCCACACCGCTATACCCCTTCTGCCTTCGCTGCCCTTTCGGCTATAAAAGCCGGCACCCTCGCCGGTTCACAACCCAACCCACACTCTCAAGCCTCCCCATTCCCTCGGCCACGGACTCCACCTCCGGCGAGAAGAAGCTCTCGACGAAAGAAATGGCGGAGAGGTACCCAGGCGACCCCGCGGCGGCGAACGACTTCAACAGGCGTACTCTCCAGTCGTGGGAGGCCCGAATGCTGCACGATGCCGGCTACATGGCGCCGCCCGACTTCCGGTGCTCGCGCAACTGGAAGCTCAACGCCGGCGCCGTGCCGGTGCCACCGGTGCCTCGGGACGACGAGGTGGTCGAGAAGATCCAAGCCGCCATCGCGGCGATGGAGGATCTGGAGCTCGCCGAAGACCCCGGTAACCTGGTTTACTGGGAGCAGTTCTTCGCCGAGCGCCGGAACTGGGAGCTCGCTGCCCACGACGGCCTGCCCGACATGCCACCAAAGCGCAACAACGCGGGGGTGTGCCGTCGCTGGTGGAGTGCGCCGGGACGGACGCTCACCACAGTCTTGGAGCATATTGCTGCCGGCAACCGCCTGAGGCTGTGCTTCCTGCCTCGCTCGCCGCCATCCACGACGAGGCACGGTGCGGCAGCGAACTGGCTGCCCAGGAGGATGGGAAGCCACGGTTCCTCATCCTCCGCCGCCTCGGCGTCGCGTCCTGTGAAACAGGAGGCTGAGACGCCAATGCGCTCGCAGCCGAGGACGCGCTCACGCGGCCTCATCATTAACGAAGGCCGCGTGCCATCTCCGACGGCTGGACGGATTTGCCTGCGCCAGCTGAAGCTAGAGCTAGCGGACTGGACGGTCCCCGTCGACGAGGACTCCTTCGCCATCAAGATCGCGATGGAGAGCTCTATTAACGACGTCCCGCCGATGCCGGAGCCGGAGTCGGATGCCTGCACCTAGTCCAGGGCCGACTAGGAGCACGAGGAGTCCAACCGTGTTCGGCGCCACCAGGATGAGGCCGAGCACGAGGTTGCCCGCAGTTCTCGCCGCGAGCTCGCCTACCAAGACGCCCAGCTCATCGTCCTTGACGACAACGACGCCGGTCCCTCGTTCTAGCCGTGGCGGTACGACATGACCGGCCAGGGCAGCTCGCGCCTCCCGCAGCTGCCGAGCGACGACGACGGCAAGGCAGACCCCGACTATACGGTCTCCTACCGCAACTTCGGCATGTGAGCGGCGTCCGGCGGCATCGGTATCGGCTAGATCCAGTAGTATTTCTAAGTTTTTTTAGTTTTTTTGTCTAATAAAGTCAAAATTCGTGTATTTGTCCGAATCTGATGTAATATGTATGAACTCGCCTAATATTAATGAAATCGTCCATATTCATTTAAATTTTTCTGAGTTTGATTAAAATTTGGCCAAACCTAGAAACTCACTCTGAAAACGCAATGAGAAACTGAGGTCTGGCGCTTTTTTTTTTTTCATTTCTCGCTCCCTGACTTATCAACGGACCCATCGTGAGGCTAGTTCCGGTTGTGACGGTTCGACACGATCGGCTAAAAAGTAAGAAACGTTACCCGAAGTGACACGATCACACGAGCACCCACTTTCCGCAGCTACGGGCGCCTCAACCTAACTAACCACGACAGCGTGCGTCCGTGCGCATGCATGCACCGCCGATGGCTCCCGACAATTACTCTGAAATGAAGTACAGAGTTAAGGCCTCCGACGACTTGACTGACGCGCAAAGCAGAGGCATCTGCGACGCAAACTGTTGGAGAAGTTTTTGCGCATGCACGTTCCTGGGCATTGATCGAGCACTCTGTGCGTTCACTGAACATACATGGACGCGGGGGTGGGGGGGGGGGGGGGGGGGGGGGGCAGCTGATCGACCAAGCTGTAAAGGGGAGTAGCAAATAGCTTGGTGGCACAACCGAAACATTGAACAAATTTTCAAGTACAGAATCAGAAAAAGATGACATCACGGCGATTTTACTTTATCGTACTGTAGGTGATTTGGCGCAATACCGTGCAACAGCGATGGTACGTGCCAGGGAGAGCTCCTGTGGCGTGAACTCCACAAAATGCAGTAATAAAGGTGAAAGAAGACCCATGTTCCATTCTCTCGGTTAATTTTGCGATTTGCTGTAATGGACACCTGATGATATGATCCCAAACGTGGTTAATGGGTTCCAAAACACACGATCAAACGACCTCCCAACCTCTACCTCCTTAAATAACGACGTAACCCCCTCCTCCGCTCACTCCCTTCTTAATAATTCGGCTCCATCCAGGCAGAATTGCAGCTGATGCCAGCTCCGGCCGAATCGATCAATCCCGGACGGAAACCTCTCACTCACCAATGCCATCACTCATCAACGGCCCGGCCTCGCTGCGCTCACTGCTCCGGCCGACCACCGATGACCGCCGGGCGAAGAACGGCGGGGTCGTGGGGCTGTTCAAGATGTTCAAGCTCGTGCCCATGCTCACCACCGGCTGCAAGATGGCCGCGCTGCTCGGCGGGCGGCACAACAGCAGCAGGCCCCTCCTCGCCGACCACGCGCCGGCGGTGACGCTCTTCGGGCACCGGAGGGGCCGGCTCAGCCTCGCCATCCACGAGGACACGCGCGCGCCGCCGGCCTTCCTCATCGAGCTCCCCATGCTGGCGGCCGCGCTGCACAAGGAGATGGCCACGGGGACCGTCAAGCTGGCGCTGGAGAGCGACACGCGCAGCGCGCGGCGCCGCCTGCTCGAGGAGTACGTGTGGGCCGTGTACTGCAACGGCCGCAAGGCAGGGTACGCAATCCGCCGGAAGGACGCCTCCGACGACGAGAGACACGTCCTGCGCCTGCTTCGAGGCGTCTCCATGGGCGCCGGCGTGCTGCCGCCGCCACCCGCCGAAAGGGAGGGCGCCACCCCGTCCAACGGCCCTGACGGAGAGCTCACCTACATGCGTGCCCGCGTCGAGCGCGTCGTCGGCTCAAAGGACTCCGAGGCCTTCTACATGATCAATCCGGACGACGGCAGCGACAACGCCGGACGGGGAGGCGATAGTACTGCCGCAGAGCTCAGCATTTTCCTAGTCAGGAAAAAGTAAGTGGTACAGTACTATCACTACTACTACTTATTACTATAAATAAATATAAATAAATAGTGTTCCTTTGTGAATAGATATTTTTGTGTGAACAGAGCCTAAATTATGTGCTACTGATTCAATTCAAACTTTGTCAACTTGTGATACAAAAGTAAGAAATCAATGGTGTGTGTGTGTGTGTGTCACCCGAGTGATCGATCGACTTGTATTATAAATCGTGACGGGAAAAGTACGTGTTAGAGTATACATTGTATAGCGTATATCATGTATTGCAGTGTATCACCTGAATCACTTTGGATTGATTCGATGGTTGATTTTGTTAGGATCTTCCTTGCTACTCAAGGCTTGTACTCTATATATTGTCAATGTGAGATCTCAGAGATGTGTGGAGCTTCACAAAACACTCTTGTTTACTTGGCATCACGCACAGATCCGAACCTCGACCTCGATCTGATCTGCCTCTCAAGATGACATATAAATCGTGACCAGAAAAGTACGTGTTAGCATATATAATGTATAGCGTATATCCTGTATTGCAGCGTATCACCCGAATATCTTTAGATTGATTCGATGATCAATTTTGTTAGAATCTTCCTTACTACTCAAGGCTTGTACTCTATAATTGTCAATTTGAGATCTCGCGAGATGTGTGGCACTTTCAAAACACTCTTGTTTACTTGGTATTACACAACGATCCAAACCTTGACCCCGACCTGATCTGCCTGTCGACATGGCCACCTCCCTAGCTCTCACCGATAGCACCTCCAGTGCCCTCTTCGCCGCCATGATGGCGACAATCGAGGACTCCACCACTCACACTCTTGTCAACCCACTCTCCCCACCTCCTCTCACGTATTCAATGTGAGCGCTCTCACACAGGTGGCAGATGCTGCTGCGTGTTCTCCTTGGCAAGTATGACCCATTGCACCACGTCTGCACCGGCAATGCTACCGCACAACACAAGCTTGCACCCCACTCCGTCGTGTGTGTCTTCTTAGGGTATCCTAGTCCTAGTACTCAAAAGGGGTACAACTGCATTGCGACTCGACAATTTCCGTGTCATTGTGTCACACCACAGTCTTTTTTTGTGAGACGGATTTTCCCTTCGTACATGCACGTGATCGGTCACACTACAATGTTGTGTCCCTCAACTTTCTCCTTGATCTCTCCTCCACACACAAGACCATGATTCTCCGCAACCCGATATGCATGGGAACATGCAACCCGGCACACCACCACCATCTCCTAGGAATGCCTCTTCACATGGGCCATCTCCTGAAAATGCCTCTCCATGTGGGCCATCTTCTGGGAATACCTCTCCATGTGGGTCGTCTACCCCGAGCTCTCTCGCCTCCCATGGGCCATCTTCTGGACCATCTACTAGGCCACCATCACCTGCATGCATGTCATCTTCATTGTTGAACCCTACCTCTGTGATCGATCTTGATGCACCTTCCCCGCTATAGTGGTACACCGTCCCGCCCCCTCTATCGCTCATCTTATGGTTACTCGAGCAGAATGAGGGATCTTTCAACCTACTGGTTGGCTAAACCTTTCGACTACATACTCCTCCATCACTCCAATTCCTAAAACATATTGGGCCATGCTCCATGATCCCTATTGGCGTCGTGCCATGCACATTGAATATGAGGCTTTGATGAGGAATAACACTTGGTCGATTGTTCCTCGACCTTCTCGTGCCAATGTTGTTTCAGGAAAGTGGATATTCAAGAACAAGTTCCACTTATTGGTTCTCTCTCTCTCTCTCTCTCTCTCTCTCTCTCTCTCTCTCTCTCTCTCTCTCTCTCTCTATAACGCCTTGTAGGTGGTGTAAAATTTCTTGCAATAGCGAAGAATCAACTTCGACAAGACCTTTAGGCCCATTCTCAAGCCGGACACAATCCGTGTCGTCCTCGCCATCCTCTTATCCCGGTTGTGGCCAATCCACCAGCTGGACGTCAAGAATGCTTTCCTCCATGGCAATCTCGAGGAGGAGGTCTACTGTCAGCATCTCCTGGTTGTGTCGATGTCTGTCACCCTAACTTTGTATGTCGCCTGCACAAGTTGATGTATAGGGTCAAACAGGCTCCGCGAGCCTGGTACCAGCACTTTTCCCTCTACCACATCACCTTAGCTTTGTTGCATCCAAGTTGGTTGTCTCGGTCTTCTTCTACCACCACGATAGGGATCTCACCTACGTACTACTTTATGTCGATGATATCTTCATCACCGCCTCTAGTGCTCATCTTATTAGGTGTCTCACTCAGCTGTTGCACAATAAGTTCGTCGTGAGGGATCTAGGCGACCTCTCCTTCCTCCCCGGGATGTCTGTTACGTGGACAACCTTCAACATGATGCTCTCTCGGAAGAAATATACTCTTGAGCTTCTACAGCGGGATGACATGGTTGACTGTAACACACGTGCCACACCCATCAACACCAAGTGTAAGCTCTCGGTGACCGAAGGAGCTCTTCTTCAGTATCCTATGGAGTAAAAAAGCTATGCAAGCACCTTGAAGTATTTGACGCTCACACGTCCATATATTACACAATGGATCATCGAGCATGTCTCTACATGCACGCTCCACGAGAGCCTCGCCTAAACCCTATGAAATGGATTCTCCTCTACGTCAAGGTTACTCTCGACCTTGCAATGCATCTCTCTAGCCCGTCCTCAGTTTCTCCCACTACTTATGCCAACGCCGATTGCGGTGTCCCGACGCACGGCGTTTGACGTCTGGCTATTGTTTCTACCTTGTTAAGAACTTGATCTCATGGTTCTCCAAACGGCAGACCATGGTCTCCCGAACAAGCGCCGAGGCAGAGTACAGGGCCGTCGCGCATGCTGTTGCTAAATGCCACTGGATAAGACAACTTCTTGGTGAGCTTCATTAGCCCCCCTCTAATGCCACTATGGTCTTCTATGACAATCTCATTACTGTTTACATGTCATCAAAACCGGTCCAAGACCGTTGTACCGAGCATATCGAGATCGACATTCATCGTGTTCGAGAATTGATATCCTTGGTCGATCAGGGCCACATTCTTCATGTGTCTTCCTCTAGCCATTTTGTAGACATTATGATGAAGGAGATACTAACTCAGCTGTTCGACGACTTCCGATCTAGTTTGTACATTGTTTCATCCGACGCTCAAACTGAGGGGGGTGTCAGAGTATACCATGTATACCATATATCCTGTATTGTAGCGTATCACTAGATTTTTTTTGAGGTTAAGGCATTCGATGTGCCATCCGGTTAGATAAATAAAATAACAGGTTTTATGTACAAGGCAGAAAACCAAAATGGAAATTACAAAGGCAAAGTTATCCCACTCTCATCTCTTGGGTCTTGCGCTCATGCATATGCCCTTTAGTAGTACTAGCTATCGCCCGAATATCTTTAGGTTGATTCGGTGGATGATTTTGTTAGGATCTTCCTTGCTACGCAATGCTTGTACTCTATAGTGTCAATGTGAGATCGCCCCATATGTGTGGCGCTTCCCGAAACACGTGTTCACTCTACGTACCCTAATAAATTTCTGCGCGGAAACGATATACTCATGATGGTGACAATTGAACATGTTTTGACTGTTTGCAAGTTAATTTGAAAGCAGATCTCATCGGAAGATAAATGGATAGATGCATGCAAAATGGAGCGCGCATATATAGGTTGAGCATGTGGAGTACTATAGATATGCATAGTCATCTCGCTCGCCGTCGCGCGCGCGGGACCGAATGAATTAAGATCACGATGGAGTAAAGCTGGGCCAGAGCGAGGGTATGCGCACCAGCTTCTTGTTCCCTGGCCCCATGCATCCGTCAAATCGCAGACACCAATGATGAGCAGGAGTCATTGTTTAGCTAAGCTTGCTAGGCCCTGCGAAAGGACATACGACCTCAAGAAGCAATGTGCATGCATTGATGAATACGTACCTAGCTTAGCTCCCATGTGCGCCAGTAAAACACGACCAGGTCGTACGTGAGTCCATGTGTCTACATGCTCTGCAACACGCCATCGTACTTGTATAAATTCGCTGCATACTCTCTCCGTTCTAAAATATAAATGTAAGATATTTTAGTTTTTTTGTATAACACGTGTATCTAGATGTTTTTTCTATATAGGTTCAGTTAGTTTGGTTCGATACGTCTAATAAATACATGGGTTCCAAAAAAAAAATCTTATACTCTCCGTGTCGTAAAATAGATGTCCAAAAGTTATCTAAAAATAGATGTATCTATATACTAAATAGTGGTTAGATACATCAAAATTTAGAAACTTCTTACATCTATTTTGAAATAGGAAGTATTTTAAAACGAAGGGAGTATTAGGCTGTGTTTGTTGGGACTACAACCGTGGGAAAGCAGCCGTGCAAAAATAGTTGTAGGAAGGTGCTGCTAAAGCACAGATTTGGTGTTTAGCAAGAGTGCTTTTGATGACTGTTGTTGCTAGTTTTAGGATTAAAATATCCAAAATCTTCCTAAGCATAGAAAATATTGTATAAATGTTGATTTGAAATGAATTAGCTTTTTCTGACCGTTTTTACATAAATATCGTACTTAAGAGCTAAATTATCTCGATTTACTATTTTTTTCAAAAATAAACTTTCTACCAGTGGCTTTTGGCTTTATTTACCAGTTTGGTTCGCCTTTTTTTGCTAAATAATTTTCTACACCTTTTATTAGGATACTTTTTTGTTGATAAATGTGTGAATTCATGTCGAGAATATTACATGTAATTGGGTCTTATCTTCCCGTCAAAAATAAAAAAATGGGTCTTATCTTGATCTAGTTGAGATCAATTTCACTAGGAACTAGGCACGAACACCACCACGAGATTGAGCCCATGGAACGGGATGGGGAGGATGGGGAAACGGCGGGGAGGAAGGGGAAACAGCGAGGAGGAAGTAGGCGAGTCCGCCAGGCGGCGGAGATTGCGGTAAATAGCGCCGACAGCCATGGAATGGGACAAGGAGGATGGGGAAACGGCGGGGAACGACGGCATCTGAGGCAGGGAGCTCGCACGGTGGCGGTGGGAAACGGCCGCATCGATTGCAGTGATCTCGCGGATGCCTGCATCCCACCCGCAAAGGAGCTCCCAGACTAGGACAGGGAGGCTCGCCGGACGCCGCCGCTTCGCCGATGAAGGAGGTCTAGAACACAACGACTAAGGGTGAACGACAAGGCGTAGGAGAGCTTGGAAAGTAGGGACAACGACCGGCGGCAGGGAAGGCGACCAGCGGAGATCCAACCATGACTACGGGAGAGGAGGGTCGAGGGCGAAGGGGGTGTAGTCGGTCTTGGCTCGGGACCCGGTTTTGGTCTCGGTGGAAGGTAGCTTGTAATTGTTCTAAATTCTAGAGAACAATTCCGTCCGCTGCAACTCAGGAAGCAGATGAGAAGCTGAGGAAGCACCCCTCGCCCCGCTTTCAGCTGACCGCGCTCGCTAGTGCATTTCTTGCCCTGATTCTCTGCATCGCGGTTGAGAAGTTAGGTGTTTGTTTCGCCTACGGATTCTAGACCCCAAAATCCCCAAAAGCTAAAGCTAAAGCGGAACAAACGTACCCTAAGTTTGCCAACATGCTCTAGGAAAATTACATATGAGAAATTAAATACTCTCTCGGATCCATAATAAATTTCGCTCATTTTATACTAAGCTAGCACTACAAGAATAAATCAGGATGTCAATGGCCAAAAGCTATGCCGATAGGTATATGTTAGGGCTGTGGCGTAGGTCCCAAGGCGGGCAGCCAAGCAAACCGGCCGTCAGCTAGGATAGGATAAGCCGACAACACCCGTCGGCTTAGACCGGGCCGTCGACATAGTGAATTGGCCGTAACGACGGCGTTAAGGCTACGTCCGTCAGCATAGGTTTCACACCTACATTAGTCGCAAATTTATCGGCATAGCTATTTTCTCTTTTTGCCACATTAATACTAGGAAAATCATAACTAGATCATTCTAATTTAGAAAAATACATATAATAAATTATTATTTTTTAAAAAGATATATCTAAGTAAACTCAAATATTACATATTTTTTGAATAAAATATAAAAGCATTACATAAGTCATTTTCCATTTTCCGAGTGCCAAAATAGGGTGTTTTATGAAGCAACCACCAAAGACATAATTCAAAATTCTACCATCCCATTTTTCAAAAATACTAGACCACCATGTCAAACCTTTATTTCCACCCCTGGTGAAAAAGTCAAATGTGTGTCGAATCAGTAGAAAGTGGGTCTGGTTCATGATCAAATGATCATGATTTTTTGCAAAATTCATTTTTAGACTCAAAATATGATGTTTTTTTATATATCCAATGCAAATTTAGAGATTCTCATCCCCTAGGTAAGAATCTTCATACCCGCCATTTTGACCATAGTTTGAAACCGGCATAAGAAATTCAAAAACGGTCCGAACAATATAAACCATTCACGTGGTGTCATATTATATGACATAGTTGCAAAAAATATCAAATTTGGTATATTGATTGCATCTCAAAAAAACCTTCTCAAAATGCGTTATCATGTTTGAGATTTCATGGCTTTTGGGCCAGATGACCAATCCTATGGCTAGAATCGTGAAATAGTTTATGATATTGTGTCCATATTGTGCATGCATATGCATCATAGGATGACGAACAATATTGCAGGAGAAAGTTTTCCTTTTCTTCACATAGAAAAGACATTTTCCATTTTTCCATCAAAGGAATAATTTAAAATGCTATCACCCCATTTTTAAAAAATACTAGACCACCTTATATGGACAATGTCCCAACCAGGAGAACTCAAACCTTTTCGTCCATCCCTGGTGAAAAGGACAAATGTCTGCCGAATCTGTAGAAAGTGGGTCTGGTTTCAACTATAGGTACATGATCTATTGATGATTTTTTTATCAGAGATCCACTGTAAATTTAGCGAGGTTCGGCCCCGAGCTAAGGATTTTTTAGAATCCTCAAATTCAAAAGAGAAATTTTGATATGATTTTTTAAAGATTTGAACACTATTAAATAAATTTTATTTTAAAAGACATGATGCATCATTCAAAATATGATAGGGATGTCATGTTTGGATTCTTCTCATTTCTCTGATCGGTTTAGACATATTATTTGTCGGATTCCGATTTACGGATTTAAAGATATGAATTACTTCCATATTAAATAAAAAAGGCAAAAAATATATTTATTTTATTGTCATTTGAATTCAAGATTATTATTATTGATTCATTTTTGTTTACTTAAATAATTGTTTGAAATTTGAAAAAAAAGACGTGTGACACCGTGGTCCAAGGGTTAATGGGATTGATTTGGTAGTATTATCAACAAGGTTCAATTTTTTTATCGGAAACTCGTCAAACAGAGAAGTTAAGCGTGTTGGGGTAGTAGTAGCGTGAGGATGGATAACTAATCAGAAAGTTTGACCATTAGTGCAATTTTATCGGAGATTAGACATACTTATAGAGTTAAAAAATTCGCTGGTGGGATTAACAAGTCAAATAATTCAAAAAAAATGGATTTTTTTTTGAAAAAAGTAATTTAAAAAATAAAAAAATCTGAAAAATAACTAGGTCGACGACTAAACCGTCGATGTATCCAAACAACCATTAGCCGTTAGTGGGGCCCATCTAATCTATCCGACGGCAAATAAGTCTAGACCGATGTTGTGCTACACCGACGACTGCCATCGGCATAGAGTTACGCCTACGGTAATCTGATTATGCCGACGGCTTCCGACCGTCGGTCTAGTGACGCGTTCATGTAGTGTAGTACAAACTTTATACTAGACAAAGGACACTTATTATGGATCAGGTAGAAGTTTAATTTGAAGGGTAAACTTCTTTTAGGAGAACTGCGGACAAAACTGGAGATCATTTCATAAAGCAGGAGCTACCGCCGAACACACTTCAACTTTTGCATGCTACGATAGGGTTGGCGGCTTGGGACCTTGATGTACCACGCATAGGTCTGGTAGCTCGACCTCGTAGCTGACTGTGCATGCATGTGCCGACGTAAAATAACGTGATTCCTTAACATTAACATAGCGCGTACGTCGATTGGCTAGCCCAGCAATGTTACATGGTACAAGTGCATAATATAGCTACGCATTAGCACGCGTGTGCTTACGTTACGAACTGGCGATCGAGATCGCTAACTACATGGTACTGTCAGCATCAAAGGAGAATCCAGCAATGTGGCGGATACAGCTCACTTGGGCCGGATTAGGTACTGCAGGAAGATCAATCAACCCAACCCCTGGTAGGGTTGCTCCATCCATCTCCCGATTTATCATCGACATACGTATGGTCCTTGCATGTAGGGCCACACCAATCGGCCATATGCATGAACAATCATAGACCCGAGTGAAAAGATTAGTCTACAGTTCTTCTCCTAAAACCCAAACAGTATCTACTCACTAGTAGAAAACATGCCATCCGTTCGCGCCCCCTCAGAGCATTAGTCCCGGTCGCAACCGGGACTAATGCTGGCACGCGTCCCGGTTCGAGCGGGCACGGGGCCCGGAGGCATGCGTTCCGGTTGGTAAGAGGGCATACGTCCCGGTTGGAGCCACCAAACGGGACTATGGCGTGGCACACACCTTTAGTCCCGTTTGGTGGCTCCAACCGGGACGTATGCTACCGCCCTCTATAAATGCAACGTCTCAGCCCCCCTGCCTTCACTGTTTTTTCTCTTAGTGGAAGGTGTGAGGGGTGTGCTAGTTTTTTCTCCCCAATGCATGCATTCAAGGTGTTTGATGAAATGTTTGAGTGAATAATCCCGTTCAATTTCTCATAGAACAAAAATATAGAAGGTGTCCGAGACACACTTGAGCTTTCTCCTCTTTATTTCCCTCGATCGAGGTTAGCAATCTTATCTTTTCTCTGTCATTGATACAATGCATGTGTCGATGTGAATTGATCATTTCACTATTTATGATGTCCTGTTTTTTGATAAACTTACTTATATGATGCAGATGAACGGTCGGAAATGGATGTACGGTGACCGGCGCGTAGCCGGGTATATGAAAGGCGTGGATAAATTATCGATGTGGCTACGGCAAACAAAGAGAATGGTTTTATACGTTGTCCATGTGTTCAATGTCGGAACAACAAGGAGTACTCTTCCTCGAAAATCATTCGCGGCCATCTGATTATGAAAGGTTTCATGCCCAACTATAATTGTTGGACCAAGCACGGGGAAAGAGGGGTTATGATGGAAGATGGTGAAGAAGAAGATGATGATAACAACTATCATCATATGTTTCCTGAATACAGTGATACTGCAATGGAAGACAATGGAGAGGAAGGAGGTGAAAAACGGGCATCAGATGAGCCGGCTGATGAACTTGGTAGGGTCATTTCTGATGCAAAGCGAGACTGTGAAATAGAAAATGATAAGTTGAAGTTAGAGGGCATGTTAGAAGATCACAAGAAATTGTTGTACCCAAATTGTGAAGATGGCGGCACAAAGCTCGGTACCACACTGGAATTGTTACGATGGAAGGCAGAGTGTGGTCTAACTGACTCCTCATTTGAAAAGATGCTGAAAATAATGAAGCCGAAGTTTCCAAAATATAACGAACTTCCCGAGAGTACCTACGAAGCAAAGAAGACTCTTTGTCCTCTAGGATTAGATGTGCAAAAGATACATACATGCATTAATGACTGCATCCTCTACCGCGGTAAGGAGTATGAGAATTTAGATAAATGCCCGGTATGCAATGCGTTGCGGTATAAAATCAGACGAGATGACCCTGGTGATGTTGAGGGAGAGCCCCTCCGGAAGAGGGTTCCTGCTAAGGTTATGTGGTATGCTCCTATAATACCAAGGTTGAAACGCATGTTCAGAAACAAAGAGCATGCCAGGTTGTTGCGATGGTGAAATGGATCGTATGGGCACCTAGAGGGGGGGGTGAATAGGTGCTAACCAATTTTTAATACTTTTTCAATTTTAGGCTTGACACAAAGTAAATTCTCTAGATATGCAACTACGAGAATTTCCCTATATGTAACCCTAACTACTAAGCACGTAAAAAAGGAGCGAGGAAACCGTAGTGGAGCACACGGAGACACCGGGATTTGTTTTACCGCAGTTCCTTCCTTGTTAAGGGAAGTACATCTGCGTTAGAGGGGTGGGCGGTTCTAAGACCACCACGCCACAATAGGCCTCACCCTATTCTCCGATGGATCTCGCCACAAGAGGCCTGATCCACCTTCTCCACTATTGGATCCCTTCGAGGCGGGAACCGGTGCCTTTTACAACACTATCGGGGCACACACCCACAACCGAATTGGGGGCTCCCGAGATGACAACAAGCTGCCACAAGAACAAGGTTTATCAATATAAACAAAAACGAGGATCTAGATATTTGCAAGAAATACTAGATCGGAGGTTCTCCAAATGAATGGAGAGGAGATGAAGCGCTTGATTGCTGATGATGAAGATCGAGTTCTCCTCCTTCGATTCCCCAAGGTATGGGGCCTTTGGGTGGATCTAGGTGGAGCACTCTTGGATGAAGCTTTCAGATCTGATCTGGTATTTTTCGAGATGAATCAAGAGTTCTGGCAGGAGGGGGATGGCTGGCTTAAATACCCCCTCCCCAGATCTGGCCGTTGCACAACTTTGGGGGCGAATTATCCGCCCCCCACTTGGGGCGGATTATCCGCCCCCTGGGAAAACTCCGCCCCAAGGGCGGATTCTCCGGGGGAAACTCCGCCCCCTCTCTAGGGCTTGCGCCATGGTGAAGCTTGGTGAAGATCTTGGGGGGCGGATTATCCGGCCCCCCTGAGGGGCGGATTATCCGGCCAGACCGGAAAGTCCGGCCAAAACTCCGCCCCCTCTCTGGGGCTTGCGCCTTGGCGATGAGCAGGGGGGCGGATTATCCGGCGGGGCCGGAAAATCCGGCCAAAATTCCGCCCCCCTTCTGGGGCTTGCGCCTGCTTGGGCAAAGGGAGGGGCGGATTATCCGCCCCTGGTGGGGCCAGATTATCCGCCCCCAAAGGCAGAGTCCTTTTCCCTTTATTCTCAAATAGAGCTGCAACACTTCAACACACATTAAATGATCCTTGGTATTGTTATCTAACACACAAAACACTAGGGATTAAGAAATGTTCTTTCAATCTTCCCCTTTTTGGTGTTAGATGACAATACTAGGATTTGCAATAAAACCGGCAAATGCCACCTTTAATAAAGAAAGACGCTCCCCCTAGATGTGTGCATATTTAAGATTTGTATTTGAATACAAATACACACACTAGGGAGAACACTACTTTAAGGTTTGAGAAAAATATCATACAAACGGAATATGAATATAGCCAAGGCATACATAGATACTCCCATGAATCCATATGCCACCAAATATGCTCCATAATTCCAGAATTTCAAAATTCCATGAATACCAAACATAGTGGAGTACGACATAGTCTTACATAGACAAACACAAATAGCAAACGAGTTCACGCTAGAAAAGGCACAAGCAAGCAAATAAAAACGACTAAAATCGAAGAGCTTGTGCCCGACCCTTGCAAATCCACGAGACCTAATAGAACTACTTCTCCCCCTTTGGCATCGAAACGCCAAAAAGGAAGAAGAGCGATGAAAAACCAACTCTTCTCAAGGAAGAGGGCGGTGGCCGAAGCCACCATGTTGGAGCGCATGGCATGACACCGCGAAGATGTATCTTGAGTTCAAAACCAATGCTCATCGATGACCCATATATCACAAAATGATATTAAGGGAAACGATTTTACTTGCTTTCGGCATTATGGGGGGAGGGTTGGCCCAATCAATTAGGACCACACTCCCCCTATGTCTATGCCCGCATCTAAATCAAATACATGAATAAGAGCAAGTGAGTGTGCAAGGGTAGTCAAGCCAAGCTCCTTGAATCTATGTTATTTAGCTCATTCCTCAAATAACAAAATCTTGCTTCATCAAGGGGCTTCGTGAAAATATCAGCAAGTTGGTTCTTCGTGCTCACAAAGGATAGAGCAATATCTCCACGAGCAACATGATCCCGAATAAAGTGGTTGCGAATCTCTATATGTTTTGTTCTTGTATGCTGCAGGGATTGTAAGCAATTTTGATAGCACTTTCATTGTCGCATAAAAGAGGCACTTTGTCACAATTGACAGCATATTCCTTTAAAGTTTGCCTCATCCATAACAATTGAGTACAAGCACTTGCAGCAGCAACATATTCAGCTTCGGCGGTTGAGAGTGAAATACAATTCTGTTTCTTTGATGACCAACACACTAGAGACCTGCCCAAGAATTGGCATGCACCAGAGGTTGATTTCCTATCATCTTTGTCACCAACCCAATCTGAATCAGTGTAACCACATAGAGAGAAACTTGAACCCTTGGGATACCATAACCCAAAATTTGGGGAATGAACCAAATATCGGAAGATTTGCTTGACTGCCACTAAGTGGCTTTCTTTAGGAGCGGCTTGGTACCTTTCACACACTCCTACACTTAACACGATATCGGGCCTAGATGCGCAAAGGTAAAGGAGAGAGCCGATCATGGATCGGTATACATTTTGATCCACGTCTTTACCCTTAGGATTGAGCTCAAGATGACACTTTGTTTGCATTGGGGTAGCAACGCCATTGAGATCCGTCATCTTGAACCTTTTGAGCATGTCTTGGATGTACTTAGCTTGATTAATAAAGGTTCCCTCTCTAAGTTGTTTGATCTCAAATCCAAGAAAGAACCTGAGCTCACCCATCATGGACATCTCAAACCTTCTTTGTAAAAAGAGTGGGATCGATTTGCCCAACTTCGAATCCACGGTCTAGCAAAAGCTCTTTAAGGTGCTCATACCACACACGTGGGGCTTGTTTAAGGCCATAGAGCGCCTTATCGAGTTTGTAGACATGGTTCGGAAATTTGGGGTCCTCAAACCCTGGGGGCTGCTTGACGTATAGGATGGACTCAAGGCGAGCCACAGGAGCGTAGGTCTCGCCAAAATCAATTCCTTCCACTTGAGAGAAACCTTGAGCCACGAGTCGTGCTTTATTCCTCACAACAATGCCATTTTCATCCTGTTTGTTCTTGAAGATCCACTTGGTGCCGATAACATTGCGGCAATCCTTTGGTTTTTCAACGAGCTTCCAAACTTTGTTGCGTTCGAAGTTATTTAATTCTTCATGCATTGCAACAACCCAATCGGGGTCTTCAATAGCATCAAAAACCTTCTTCGGTTCAACCATGGAAATGTGAGCTTGATGATCACAGAAGCTTGCAAGATCTCTTCTAGTGGATACCCTTCGTCGTAGATCACCAACAACCTTGTCAAGAGTGTGACCTCTTAGTTCAAGGTTCCGATCAGCACGAGCCTTGCGACGAGCCTCAATGTCCTTATTGTTTCTAGAAGGAGTGGATTCGATAGTTGTATCCTTGTCTTGATTACTGCCCTGCCCTTGATCTTGGTCACCGTTACTGCCAGAAGATTGTTGCTGAACATTTTCTTCAGGCCCGGATAATCCGCCCCTTAGAGGGGCCGGATTATCCGGCCTGGGAGGTGAAGTACTAGAACCATCTTCCTGAGAAAGCCTGACTGGAGTTGGAGACCCAGGGCCGGATACTCCGCCCCTGGGGGCCGGAGAATCCGGCCTAGGAGCTTCAGAGTTGTTGACTTCTCCTTCGGCTCCTCTGGAACCAGTTGGAGTGCCAGGGGCGGATTGTCCGCCCCTTGGAGGGGGCGGATAGTCCGGCCTGGGACTACCAGCTTGTCCAGGGGACAGATGGTCTTCAGCAGATTGTGGTGTTGGTGCAGGATTGTCTCCAACAGTAGGAGCTTGTTGATCTTGTTGAGATGAGGGCTCCACATTTGTGGAGCATTGTCCTTCCCTATCCGCCACAAGGGGTTCCTCAATGGGGCGGAAAAATCCCACACCCATTCTTCTTATGGCATCTTGGGGTATTTCAACATCTGCATCACAAACATCAACTTGCCCTACAAAGGAGCCGTTATTTTCATCGAACTCCACACTACAAGATTCTACAACAATCCCAGTGAGCTTGTTGTAGACTCTATAAGTGTGGGATTCGGCACCGTAACCAACAAAAATACCTTCTAAAGTCTTGGATTCAAATTTTGACAAACGGACACCTTTAATAAGAAAGAAACACTTACACCCGAATACCCTGAAGTATGAGATGTTGGGTTTGTTACCGGTAAGTATTTCATATGGGGTCTTGTCCAAGATCTTCCGAAGGTAGAGCCGGTTTGATGAGTGACAAGCAGTGGATATGGCTTTGTTGGAGATATGCCCTAGAGGCAATAATAAATGTAGTTATTATTATATCTTTGTGTTTATGATAAATGTTTACATTCATGCTATAATAGTATTAACAAGGAAACATTAATACTTGTGTGATTTGTAAACTTAATTTGAAGTCCCTAGTAAAAGCCTCTATATAATGCTAGCTTGTTGGTTAATAGATGATTGTGGTTTCCCTATCATGAACATTGAGATGTTATTAACAACAAGATCATATCGTTAGGAGAATGATATGATGGACATACTCCTATAGATAAGCGTAGCATAAAGATCAAGTCATTTTAATAGTTCAATTGCTATATGCTTTCTGATACATAGTAATCTAATTCCTTCGACCATGAGATCATGCATATCACCTTTACCGGATGGATTCTTTGATGACATCAAACACCACACCATAACTGGGTGGCTATAAAGGTGGCATTGAGTGTTCGTAAAGTATTGGTTGAAACACATGGATCAAGAGTGGGATTTGTCCATCCATATGACAGATAGATATACTCTGGGCCCTCTCGGTGAAATGTCATCCAATTAGCTTGCAAGCATGTGACTGTCTCACAAGGGATCACATATCATGGGAACGAGAAAAGAGTACTTATCAGTAACGAGGTTGAACTAGGTATGCAGAGATACCGACGATCATAACCTCGGATAAGTAACATATCGTGAGACAAAGGGAAATTGATATCGTATGTAAGTGGTTCATTCGATCGCAAAGTAATCGTAGAAATATGTGGGAGCCATATGAATTTCCAGATTCCTCTATTGGTTATTGTTCGGAGAAGTGTCTCGATCATGTCCGCATAATTCACGAACCATAGGGAGACACACTTAAGGATTCGACGTTGTTTTGAGTAGTTATGGAATGATGAGAAAGAGACCGAATGTTGTTCGGAGCCCCGGATGGGATCCGGGATATCATGAGGAGATCCGGAATGGTCCGTAGAATAAGATTCATATAATGAAAGTCCCGTTTCGGAGTTGGGGAATGGTTCCGGTGTTTTCATCGGGAATGTTCTAGAATGTTCCGGAATGTCCGGCACTCCGGAGGGAAAGGGTACATGAATGTGTTGTATCAAGTTGGTATGATTGCATCATGTACTAAGTGTCATCGCTGTTCCAAATAAAGGATTAATTCAAATCCTAGTTTGAAAAGTCAAATAGCTAAATTGAAAAGTCAAACGGCTAAATTTGGAAAGTGGAAAAGAGGGAGAAGGGGAAACCGAGTTGGGGAGGGAGTCCCTCCTCCCCAAGCCGGCGCACCACCCAAGCCGAGTTGGGGAGGGACTCCACTCCCTCCCCTTGGCCGCCGGCCCCTCCACCTATATAAGGAGGGGCAGGGCTCCCTCCTAGCACACACAAGTCCCTCTCCTTAAACCCTAGCTTGGCGCCACCACCTCCTGCAGCTGCCGCCTCCTAGGGTTGCCCTAGCCGCCGACTTGGGGTGCCCCAAACCCTAGCCGTCGGCTCTAGCACCTCCTCCTTGGTGTGTCTAAAACCTAGATCGCCGAGGAGCTCTCTCATACTCCACCATACTCGCTCCGGCTTAAGGCGAAGCCCTGCGAGATCTCCCCTCTACTTCCGGTACCACGCCGTTGTGTTGCCGGAATCGCGAGGAGAGTGCTACAACCTCCGCTGCCTGCTGGAACAAGGGAGAGGAAGGTCTTCGTCGAGTACCGAATGTGTGACCGACTGCGGGAGTGCTTCCGGAACGCAGCGCCGGAAGGATCGTCTACGCGATCTTGAGATCGGGAAGAGTACGACTACATCACCCACGAGAATCCGCTCTCGTTAAACACTTTGGAATCTTCGAGGGTGAGTTATTCCATCGACTCGTTGCTACAATCTAGTAGATAGATCTTGGCTTGTTTGTTTGTATGCGGTAGAAATTTTTTGTTTTCCATGCTACGAAACCCTACAGGCTTCAGCCCAAAAATTATAAGGAGACTTGAATTCAGCTAGCATAGATCTTGCCATATCCATCAAAGTCCGGTTCTTCCTCTCGGCTACACCATTTTGTTGAGGGGTGTACGCAGCGGAATATTGGTGTCTAATCCCCTCTTTGCTAAGAAACTCGTTTAAAGTGTAGTTCTTGAATTCTGAGCCGTTGTCACTTCTAATTGCCAAGATGGGAACATTGTGTTGACGTTGAACTTCATTGGCAAAGTCGATGACAGTTTGTTGAGTCACTTTTCAGCTTGAAAAAAAATATACCCATGTATATCTTGCGTAATCATCGACGATGACCAAGCAATATTTCTTCCCACCAAGACTTGCATGAGAAGGAGGACCAAATAAATCCACATGAAGTAATTCCAAGATCCTCTTTGATGACACAATAGTCTTCCTCTTGTGGGGAGAATCATGCATTTTTCCTTCAACACAAGCCCTGCAAACACGATCTTTGGCAAAAGAGACATTGTCTTTTAGTCCAAGGATGTGGCCACCCTTTTGGAGACTGTGCAAAGTTCTCATGTTGACATGGGCTAAACGGCGATGCCATAGCCAGCCCACGTCGGCCTTTCCGAATAGACACATCGGACCCGAAGTGGTTTTCCCCGAGAAGTCCACCACATACAGGTCATTTTCGACGTATCCAACGAAAGCGACCTTTAGAGACTTGCTCCATAAGAGTACCACCAAATCATCATCAATAAAAACAGCAAAACCCATCTTGCCAAGGGCACGAACAGAAAGAAGATTGTAGCCAAGGGTGTCAACAAGCATGACGTCCACGAGAGAGATATCGTGGGCAACCACAACCTTGCCAAGACCCAATACCTGAGATTTAGACTTATCACCATAGGAGACTGTGATATTATCAAGATTTGGACGCATCTCCGTGATGATCTCCTTGCTTCCGGTCATATGACTAGTGCAGCCACTATCCAGCACCCATTTCGACCCACCGGAAGCATAGCCCTGCAAGAAAATTACTTCTTGGTTTTAGGTACCCATTTTTCAATGGGTCCTTTCATGCTAGTAACAAGGGTCTTTGGGACCCAAATAGACCAAGCAATATATTCATCAAAAGGACCAACATAATAAGCATAAACATTGCCATAGTCATCACAAAAGAGTTCATAATTCGGATTGTGAGACCCTGCAAAACCAATATTATTAGTCTTGTCTTTTGTGACGACCTTCTCAGCAGTGCTTGTCTTTAATTGCACATTCTTGGTCTTGTTCTTCTTGGTTTTCTTCTTCTTGGACTTGGTGACATACCCAAGTCCCTCTTTACCATGATTTGACCTTTGCTTTCCAAGGACTTCATCAAGCACACCTTTTTCCTTTGTAGTGATGTCCTTGATCACTTCTTTTTCCACACTAGCATTTTTCTTGTTACTATATGTTGAGTTGGACGAGCTAGGAGTGTCATATTTGGCCAATCGACTTTGAAGCTGATCATGTGACTCATTGAGAATAGAGAACTTGTTTTTCAACGCCTTGTGAGCATTGTCAAGTTTCTCCAATTCCTCGGAGAGTCTATCATGAGCAGCCCCAAAGTCAATCCTTTCCTTCTTTAACTTCTTTGCCTTGGTGACAGCATTGTCACGTTCCTTAACAAGTTTAGTCACAATTTCTTCATGTGACTCTTCCATAGACTCAAGCCTCTCTTCAAGAGAGACCCGAGCTTCTTCTTCTTCAAGAGCAATTTTTAGGGATGCAATTTCCATTGCATCCTCCCTTTCAATTCTGCCCTTTTCTTCGAGGAGTGCTTCGTTTTGGGCCAGCTGATCCATAAGAGCCTCAAAACGAACTTTGTGCTCACCTTGCAGGTTAGTATAGAAATAATCCAAAGCAATAATCTCTTCTTTAACCTTAAGACTAGCAGGATCATCCATATCTATCATAGCCTTGGGAAAAGAAGAGTTAGAAGAAGTTACCTCGGAGCTTCTTGCCATGAGGCAAGTAGCATTCTTGTTGATGATGTTTTCGTTCGGAGAGTCGAAGAGAGATGTTGATGTAGATGTGGTGGCTATAGCAGCCACCTCTTGAGAGCTATCGTCCTCGTCCTCATCTTCACTCCCCGATGAATATTCTTCTTGAGCCACTAGAACAATCTTTGGTTGCTTCTTGAAAGGAGCATTCTTCTTTACAAACTGTTTCTTACGTGGAGCTTTTGATTTGTCCTTGAAAACGAGTCTTCCTCCATTATCCTCTCTACTTTGATATGGACACTCAGCTACGAAGTGCAGCTGGCCACCACAATTAAAGCATGTTCTCAGCTTGGGACCATTTTCTTTTCTTCCATAGGCTCCACTCTTGCGATCTAGTTTAGCTTTAGCCTTGGCTGGATCTTTCCAAAAGTTTCTTGCATAAAGAGCCAAGTATTGTCCGTGGATCCTTTTTATATCTTCGGGACAGTCCAGACCTTCTACCGCATATTCATCATGATCAATCACACTAGTCTTCAAGGCCATGTTGACCCCCTTTTGCATCCCCATAGCTCGAGCACGAGCATCTTCGGCATTCTTGGCAGCCACTTTGAAGGCGGCCATTTCTTGCATTACCTCATTGGATGACATGAGGTGTTAGTTATGCCTACCTTGGAGACTTTTCAAATTTGTGGGCTCAAATGGCATAAGAGCACTGACATACTTGCGCTTGATCCAAGCATCATCAACATGAGCTGCACCGTGGTTTCTGAAGGTTGTGGCTATTGCCTTGAGCCTCCTATACATGTCCTCGTGGTCTTCTCCATCCAGCATATAAAATCCTTCAGCTTCATTGCTCAAGGCATCATATCTATTCCTTCTCATACTTTCATTTCCGATGAAGAGCTCGGTGAGAGCATCCCAAGCTTCTTTAGCTGTGCTAAGATGCTGAATGTGTGGCATGTCTTTGTCACCCACACCAAGCTGTATCATGTGTAGAGCTGTAGCATTGAGTTGGCTATCGACCACTTCTCTCCTTGTGAGATTGTTAGGATTTCCAACGTGAAGACCATTTTCGATGATCTTCCACAACTCTATGGAGGAACTACACACATGAGATTTCATCAAAAATTGCCATTGAGAGAAAGTAGATGCTGAAAGTTTGGGTGGATCACCCCTATTATGTATATGTGGGTGAGGAATAGGCGGATCAGGGGAATACACATGAGAAACCTCATTGTATCCATCCTTACCGCTATCCTTTTTCGAGGAGGAGCTCTTACTAGTATCATCACCTACCACTTCGTTATCTTTGGAAACAGTTTTACCCGTTTCCTTGGATTGCGGAGTGGTATCCTCAGAGTTAGATGGAGGTGATGCTGCGGATGTGGAGAGACACATTATCAATTGACGCATCTCTTCCATCTTAGCCTCCATTGAACTCACCAAGGTTGTTTCCAACGTCTTGAGATAGTTCATGGTGACTACCTCCGGAGCATCACTCCCATCTCCCTTGGAACCCATACTTCTCTTAGGCGGTTAAGCCCGAAATAAGAGCCGAGGCTCTGATACCAATTGAAATGGATCGTATGGGCACCTAGAGGGGGGGTGAATAGGTGCTAACCAATTTTTAATACCTTTTCAATTTTAGGCTTGACACAAAGTAAATTCTCTAGATATGCAACTACGAGAATTTCCCTATATGTAACCCTAACTACTAAGCACGTAAAAAAGGAGCGAGGAAACCGTAGTGGAGCACGCGGAGACACATGGATTTGTTTTACCGCAGTTCCTTCCTTGTTAAGGGAAGTACATCTACGTTGGAGGGGTGGGCGGTTCTAAGACCACCATGCTGTTGGAATTATGCCCTAGAGGCAATAATAAAGATGTTATTATTATAATTCTTGTTCATGATAAAGTTTATATTCCATGCTAGAATTGTATTAAGCGGAAACATTAATACTTGTGTGGTTTGTGAACAACACCGTGTCCCTAGTACGCCTCTATGGACTAGCTCATTGATCAATGATGGTTAAGGTTTCCTAACCATAGACATGAGTTGTCAATTGATAATGAGATCATATCATTGGGAGAATGATATGGTGGACAGACCGAAACTAAGCGAAGCAATTAGATCGTGTCATCGTGTTCATCTTTGCGAAGCTTTTTCTTATGTCAAATATTGTATTCCTTAGACCATGAGATAATGCAACTCCCTGGTATCGGAAGAAAGCTTTGAGGTCATCAAACGTCATCCTATGAGAGGGTGATCATAAAGGTGTCTCTCAGGTGATCGGAAAGTATCTGTTGGGTTGTATGTATCGAGATGGGATTTCTCCCTCCCAAGTCGGAGAGATATGCTTCGGGCCCACTCGGTAATCGATATCAACACCGCTTGCAAGCATGTGGTTAAGGAGTTAATCACAAAGTGATATCGGATTACGGAACGAGTAAAGTACTTGCTGTGAACGAGATTGAACTAGGTATGACGATACCGACGATCGAATCTCGAGCAAGTAAAATATCGCGAGACGAAGGGAATATATATATATATATATATGGGATTGATTGAATCCTGTCATCGCGGTTCATCCGATATGATCATCGATGAATGTGTGGGAATCAATATGGGTGCCCAGACCCCGCTGTTGATTATTGATAGAAGATCATGTCTGCATATTCTCGAACCCGCAGGGTCACACACTTAACGTGTCTCGACGCTAGGATAGATTGGATACTTGGTTTATGAATTTTTGTTCGGAGTCTCGGATGGGATCCGGGATATCACGAGAGGTTCCGGAATGGTCCGGAGAATAATATTCATATAAGGCAGTGCAGTTTTTGGAGTTCGGAATTGTTCCGGGTTAATCGGTATTGTACCGGAAGCTTCTAGAACCTTCCGGAAGGGGGCCAACGTGGTCCCACCTTTCGGGAGGGGGCATGGGCCTATGAGGGAGTGTCCTGGCCGCATTGGGCCAGGGGCACAAGGCCCCATAGGGCCCAGCCGATCCTAGATAAGTTTAAATCGTTTAAACTAGAGATAAGATAAGATAGGATTTCTAGATAAGGGAGAGTTTAAATTGTTTAAACTAGAGATAGGCTTGGAGGAGAGGCTAGGGCTGGCCGCACCCCCCCTCTATTTAGAGGGCTGGTGCGCCCCCTCTCATACCCCCTTACACCTTCCTCCAAACCCAGTTGCCCTGCTGCCCTTCCTCTCTCCCTCCCGACTGTTTGTAGGCAAAGCCCTGCGACAGAAATTCTCCACCATATACACCACGCCGTCGTGCTGTAGATCCAATCTATCTCTCCACCATACTTGCTGGTCCGAGGAAGGAGGAGACGTCGAGGTGCCGCACATGTGCATCTCACGGAGGCACCGCCACTTGTGGTTCTAGATCGGATCGGATCGGATCGCGAGGAGGAGAAGCGAGTACGACTACATCACCCACGTTCCGACGAACGTTCCGCTGTGCGAATCTTCAAGGGTATGAAGATCTAATCCAATCTATCTCGTTGGTTGCATCTCCTAGATTAGATCTTGGCTTTCCCTCTGTTCGCTTCCGTAGAAAATTTTGATTTACTATGCTGCGAAACCCTTCAGTGGTATCAGAGCTAGATCTATGCGTAGATGTGATTCACGAGTAGAACGCAACATGGTTGTTGCGGGCGTTGATGTTTTATGTTGCAAGACTCTTGTTTGTGTTCTTCTTATGACGCGGGATAGTGAGATTGAAGCGGTCCAGGACAACCTTACGCGACGTCGTTCGCGAGACCGGCTCCGCACTTGACGTGTGGCTTGTACCACACATGCGGCTGGTGGATGTCAGTTTCTCTCACTATAGTTGTCATGGGATTAACACCGGAGTTTGGCAACCATAATATCACCGTTGTGGCTTTCCGTAGGTAAGAATCGTTCTTAGCATCTACTCCCATAAGCCACGTAAAACATGCAACAACAAAGTAGAGGCGTCTAACTTGTTTTTGCAGGGAGTGTTTTCTGTGATATGGTATGGCCCAAGATGTGATGTGTATATTGTATGCGATGATCATGTTTTGTAATATTTCACGACTTGCATGTCGATGAGTACACAACCGGCAGGAGCCATATGGTTGTCTTTATAATTGTGTATGACCTGCGAGTCAACTTCTTATACGCCATGTAATAGCTTTACTTTGTCGCTAAGTAGTTAGCAATAGTTGTAGTTGCTATTCATGGTGGAGGCAATCATGGTGGAGTGATGGAGATCATGCCGGAGCGCACAAGATGGAGATCATTGCGCGAAGATTGGCTATACCATGTCACATAAAGTTATATGCATGTGTTGTTTATCCTTTTATGTATCTTATTATGCTTAGATCGCGACGGTAGCATTATAAGATGATTCCTCACTTAAAGATCAAGATAAAAGCTGTGTTCTCCCCAAGTATGCACCCTTGCGAAAGTTCGTCGTGTCCAAGCATCACGTGATGATCGGGTGCTATAGACTCTACGCTCACATACAACGGGTGCAAGCCAGTTTTGCACACGCGGAAATACTTGGGTCTAACTTGACGAGCCTAGCATGTACAGACATGGCCTCGGAACACAAGAACCGAAAGGTTAAGCATGAGTCATATGAATGATATGATCGACACTTCGTTGTCCACCATTGAAACCACATCTCTTCTCGTGAAGATCGGATTAGGTGTGGTGAATTTGGATCGTGTTCACTAAACAACTTGAGGGATGTTGAATTTAGTGGGAGTTCATCTAGTAATTTGATTAAGTTGAACTATTTATCATGAACATAGTCTAAATTGTACTTGCAAATACTGTAGATCCAATGGCCAAGTCCAACTTCAACTTCAACGTTTTTGCTGAGAAAGAAAAACTTAGAAACAATGGGTCTAACTTCACCAACGGGTTCCGCAATCTAAGAATCATTCTGTCTGGCGGACAAAAGGACTATGTCCTTGAGAAAGCGTTAGGTAACCCCCCTGCTGTAGATGCGCCGGCTGATGAAAAGGCTGTTTATCAGTCGCGCAAGGATGATTATGATTTGATTAAGACCGCCATGTTGTATGCTATGGAATCGGATCTTCAAAATCGTTTTGAGGAGTTCGCCGGGCCCTTTGAGATTCTCGAGGAGCTGAAAAACATGTTTCAGACTCAAGCCCGTTCTGAGAGATATGAGATCTCTAAGAAATTCTTTAACTACAAGATGGAGGAAGGGAGTTCCGTTAGTGAGCATGCCATTAAGATTTCGGGCTACACTCAATGCCTTGAGCAACTAGACTGCAAGATTCCAGAGGAGCTCAAGATTGACACTCCTAGCTGCAAAAGTTTTGTAGTTGATCACAATCAGATTGGTTCCACTGATATGATCACTGAGCTCTTTGCTAAGATGAAAGTAGCGGAGGTGAACATCAAAAAGAATAATCATGTGTTGATGGTCAACAAGCCCCCCACCTTTAAGAAAGGTAAGGGTGCAATGAAGCCCTTCAAGAAAGGCGGCGGCAAGCGTGTTGCCTCTGCTGAGAGGAAGCTCAGGTCTGGTCCTAAGCCGGACACTGAGTGCTTCTATTGCAAGGACAAGGGTCACTGGAAGCGCAACTGTCCGAAGTACTTAGCGGACAAGAAGGCTGGCACCATCAAAGGTATATTTGATATACATGTTATTGATGTTTTCCTTACTAGCCCTCGTTGTAGTGCCTGGGTATTTGATACCGGTTCAGTTGCTAATATTTGTAACTCAAAACAGGAGCTACAGAATAGACGGCGGCTTGCGAGGGATGAGGTGACGATGCGCGTTGGCAACGGATCAAGAGTTGATGTGATGGCCATCGGCACGCTCTCCTTAGTTTTACCTTCGGGATTAGTTTTAAACCTTAATAAATGTTATTATGTGCCTGCGTTGAGCATGAACATTATTTCTGGATCGTGTTTATTGCAAGACGGTTATTCATTTAAATCGGAGAATAATGGTTGTTCTATTTATATGAGTAACATCTTTTATGGTCATGCACCTCTTGTGAATGGTTTATTTCTTCTAAATCTCGAAAGGGATGAAACACACATCCATAACATTGAGGCTAAAAGATGCAAAGTAGATAGTGATAATACTACTTATTTGTGGCACTGTCGTCTAGGTCATATTGGTGTAAAGCGCATGAAGAAACTCCATTCTGATGGACTTTTGGAGTCTCTTGATTTTGAATCATTTGACACATGCGAACCATGCCTCATGGGCAAGATGATCAAAACCCCGTTCTCCGGTATGATGGAGCGAGCAACGGACTTGTTGGAAATCATACATACCGATGTATGCGGATCGATGAGTGTTTCGACGCGCGGTGGATATCGCTATTTTCTCACTTTTACCGATGACTTAAGTAGATATGGGTATATCTATTTAATGAAACATAAATCTGAAACGTTTGAAAAGTTCAAAGAATTTCAGAATGAAGTGGAGAACCATCGTAACAGAAAGATTAAGTTTCTAAGATCTGATCGTGGGGGCGAATATTTGAGTTATGATTTTCTCACGCATCTCAAAGCAAGTGGAATCGTTTCACAACTCACGCCACCCGGAACACCACAGCGCAATGGTGTGTCTGAACGCCGGAATCGAACCCTATTAGATATGGTCCGATCTATGATGTCTCTTATTGATTTGTCGTTATCTTTTTGGGGTTATGCATTAGATACCGCTCCATTCACTTTAAATAGGGCTCCATCTAAATCCGTTGAGACGACACCGTATGAACTGTGGTTTGGTGCTAAACCTAAGTTGTCGTTTCTTAAAGTTTGGGGATGCGAAGCTTACCTCAAGAAGTTGATGCCCGACAAGCTCGAACCCAAAGCGGAGAAATGCGTCTTCATAGGATACCCTAAGGAAACTATTGGGTATACCTTCTATCACAGAACCGAAGGCAAAGTGTTTGTCGCAAAGAACGGTTCCTTTCTTGAGAAGGAGTTTCCCTCGAAAGAAGTGAGTGGGAGGAAAGTAGAGCTAGACGAGGTTATTGAACCTTCTCTTGAATTGGAGAGTAGCGCAGCACCTGAAATTGTTCCAGTGCCGCCTGCACCAACAATAGAGGAAGCTAATGACAAGGATCATGAAGCTTCGGACGATGCTGCTACTGAACGTCGCAGGTCGACAAGGTCGCGTGCCCCTCCTGAGTGGTACGGCAACCCTGTCTTGACTGTCTTGTTAGTAGAAGACAGTGAACCTACGAACTATGAGGAAGCGATGATGAGCCCAGACTCTGAGAAATGGCTAGAAGCCATGAAATCCGAATTGGGATCCATGAGCGAAAACCAAGTATGGACTTTGGTGGACCCTCCTAGCGACCGAAAGGCCGTTGAGTGCAAATGGATCTTCAAGAAGAAAACGGACGCGGATGGTAATGTTACCGTCTATAAAGCACGACTTGTTGCGAAAGGTTTTCGACAAGTTCAAGGTGTTGACTACGATGAGACTTTCTCTCCCGTAGCGATGTTTAAGTCCATTCGGATTTTATTAGCAATTGCTGCGTTTCATGATTATGAAATATGGCAAATGGATGTCAAGACTGCTTTCCTCAATGGCAACATTGATGAAGAGTTGTATATGATGCAACCCGAAGGTTTTGTCGATCCTAAGGATGCTGATAAAGTATGCAAACTTCAGCGTTCCATTTATGGACTGAAGCAAGCATCTCGGAGTTGGAACCTTCATTTTGATCAAGTGATCAAGAGCTTTGGATTTTATCCAAATCGCTACGAAGCTTGCATCTACAAGAAAGTGAGTGGGAGCTCGGTGACGTTTCTGGTACTATATGTGGGTGACATATTGATTATTGGAAATGACATCAACATGCTTAACGATGTGAAGAGTTATTTGAACAAGTGTTTTTCAATGAAAGACCTAGGTGAAGCTGCTTATATATTGGGCATCAAAATCTATAGATATAGACAAAGACGCCTGATAGCTTTAAGCCAGAGTACATACCTAGACAAAGTTCTGAAAAGGTTCAGAATGGATAAGGCATTGAAAGGTTTAGTGCCTATGTTGTCAGGTAAGATATTGAGCAAGGCTCAGTGTCCAGCTACGGTAAATGATAGGGAAGCTATGAGCAAAGTGCCTTATGCCTCGGCCATAGGTTCCATCATGTATGCCATGCTGTGTACTAGACCGGATGTGTCCAATGCTCTTAGTTTGACGAGCAGGTACCAAAGTGATCCAGGAGTGGAACACTGGACAGCCGTGAAGAACATCCTAAGGTACCTAAATAGGACTAAAGAAATGTTCTTAGTCTATGGGGGTGATGAACAGCTCGTCGTAAAAGGTTACGTCGATGCTAGTTTCGACACCGACAAGGATGATTCTAAATCTCAGACAGGATACGTGTATATTTTGAATGGAGGAGCTGTGAGCTGGAGAAGCTGCAAGCAAAGCGTGATCGCGGGATCTACAGTAGAAGTGGAATACATGGCTGCTGCAGAAGCGTCAAGTGAAGGAGTTTGGATCCGAAACTTCATCACTGAGCTTGGCGTGGTTCCAAGTGCATTGGACCCACTGGAGATATTGTGTGACAACACTGGCGCCATAGCACTCGCTAAGGAACCAAGATATCATCCAAAGACCAAGCATATCAACCGCAAGTTTCATATAATCCGAGATTATATAGCAGATGGAGATCTGAAGATCAGCAAAGTACATACAGATCTGAATGTCGCAGATCCATTGACTAAACCTCTTCCACGTGTAAAACATGATCAGCACCTCAGTGCCATGGGTGTGAGATTGTTGCCAAATGTAAACTAGATTATTGACTCTAGTGCAAGTGGGAGACTGTTGGAATTATGCCCTAGAGGCAATAATAAAGATGTTATTATTATAATTCTTGTTCATGATAAAGTTTATATTCCATGCTAGAATTGTATTAAGCGGAAACATTAATACTTGTGTGGTTTGTGAACAACACCGTGTCCCTAGTACGCCTCTATGGACTAGCTCATTGATCAATGATGGTTAAGTTTTCCTAACCATAGACATGAGTTGTCAATTGATAATGAGATCATATCATTGGGAGAATGATATGGTGGACAGACCCAAACTAAGCGAAGCAATTAGATCGTGTCATCGTGTTCATCTTTGCGAAGCTTTTTCTTATGTCAAATATTGTATTCCTTAGACCATGAGATAATGCAACTCCCTGGTATCGGAAGAAAGCTTTGAGGTCATCAAACGTCATCCTATGAGAGGGTGATCATAAAGGTGTCTCTCAGGTGATCGGAAAGTATCTGTTGGGTTGTATGTATTGAGATGGGATTTGTCCCTCCCAAGTCGGAGAGATATGCTTCGGGCCCACTCGGTAATCGATATCAACACCGCTTGCAATCATGTGGTTAAGGAGTTAATCACAAAGTGATATCGGATTACGGAACGAGTAAAGTACTTGCTATGAACGAGATTGAACTAGGTATGACGATACCGACGATCGAATCTCGAGCAAGTAAAATATCGCGAGACGAAGGGAATATATATATGGGATTGATTGAATCCTGGCATCGTGGTTCATCCGATATGATCATCGATGAATGTGTGGGAATCAATATGGGTGCCCAGACCCCGCTGTTGATTATTGATAGAAGATCATGTCTGCATATTCTCGAACCCGCAGGGTCACACACTTAACGTGTCTCGACGCTAGGATAGATTGGATACTTGGTTTATGAATTTTTGTTCGGAGTCTCGGATGGGATCCGGGATATCACGAGAGGTTCCGGAATGGTCCGGAGAATAAGATTCATATAAGGCAGTGCAGTTTTTGGAGTTCGGAATTGTTCCGGGTTAATCGGTATTGTACCGGAAGCTTCTAGAACCTTCCGGAAGGGGGCCAACGTGGTCCCACCTTCCGGGAGGGGGAATGGACCTATGAGGGAGTGTCCTGGCCACATTGGGCCAGGGGCACAAGGCCCCATAGGGCCCAGCCGATCCTATAGAGTTTAAATCGTTTAAACTAGAGATAAGATAAGATAGGATTTCTAGATAAGGGAGAGTTTAAATTGTTTAAACTAGAGATAGGCTTGGAGGAGAGGCTAGGTCTGGCCGCACCCGCCCTCTATATATAGAGGGCTGGTGCGCCCCCTCTCATACCCCCTTACACCTTCCTCCAAACCCAGTTGCCCTGCTGCCCTTCCTCTCTCCCTCCCGACTGTTTGTAGGCGAAGCCCTGCGGCAGAAATTCTCCACCATATACACCACGCCGTCGTGCTGTAGATCCAATCTATCTCTCCACCATACTTGCTGGTCCGAGGAAGGAGGAGACGTCGAGGTGCCGCACGTGTGCATCTCACGGAGGCACCGCCACTTGTGGTGCTAGATCGGATCGGATCGCGAGGAGGAGAAGCGAGTACGACTACATCACCCATGTTCCGACGAACGTTCCGCTGTGCGAATCTTCAAGGGTATGAAGATCTAATCCAATCTCTCTCGTTGGTTGCATCTCCTAGATTAGATCTTGGCTTTCCCTCTGTTCGCTTCCGTAGAAAATTTTGATTTACTATGCTGCGAAACCCTTCACACGCCACAATAGGCCTCACCCTATTCTCCGATGGATCTCGCCACGAGAGGCCTGATCCACCTTCTCCACTATTGGAGGAGCTGTGAGCTGTGAGCTGCGAGAGCCTCACCCTGATACCAGACAGGATACGTTTATATTTTGAATGGAGGAGCTGTGAGCTGGAGAAGCTGCAAGCAAAGCGTGATCGCGGGATCTACAGTAGAAGCGGAATACATGGCTGCTGCAGAAGCGTCAAGTGAAGGAGTTTGGATCAGAAACTTCATCACTGAGCTTGGCGTGGTTCCAAGTGCATTGGACCCACTGGAGATATTGTGTGACAACACTGGCGCCATAGCACTCGCTAAGGAACCAAGATATCATCCAAAGACCAAGCATATCAACCGCAAGTTTCATATAATCCGAGATTATATAGCAGATGGAGATCTGAAGATCAGCAAAGTACATACAGATCTGAATGTCGCAGATCCATTGACTAAACCTCTTCCACGTGTAAAACATGATCAGCACCTCAGTGCCATGGGTGTGAGATTGTTGCCAAATGTAAACTAGATTATTGACTCTAGTGCAAGTGGGAGACTGTTGGAATTATGCCCTAGAGGCAATAATAAAGATGTTATTATTATAATTCTTGTTCATGATAAAGTTTATATTCCATGCTAGAATTGTATTAAGCGGAAACATTAATACTTGTGTGGTTTGTGAACAACACCGTGTCCCTAGTACGCCTCTATGGACTAGCTCATTGATCAATGATGGTTAAGGTTTCCTAACCATAGACATGAGTTGTCAATTGATAATGAGATCATATCATTGGGAGAATGATATGGTGGACAGACCCAAACTAAGCGAAGCAATTAGATCGTGTCATCGTGTTCATCTTTGCGAAGCTTTTTCTTATGTCAAATATTGTATTCCTTAGACCATGAGATAATGCAACTCCCTGGTATCGGAAGAAAGCTTTGAGGTCATCAAACGTCATCCTATGAGAGGGTGATCATAAAGGTGTCTCTCAGGTGATCGGAAAGTATCTGTTGGGTTGTATGTATTGAGATGGGATTTGTCCCTCCCAAGTCGGAGAGATATGCTTCGGGCCCACTCGGTAATCGATATCAACACCGCTTGCAATCATGTGGTTAAGGAGTTAATCACAAAGTGATATCGGATTACGGAACGAGTAAAGTACTTGCTATGAACGAGATTGAACTAGGTATGACGATACCGACGATCGAATCTCGAGCAAGTAAAATATCGCGAGACGAAGGGAATATATATATGGGATTGATTGAATCCTGGCATCGTGGTTCATCCGATATGATCATCGATGAATGTGTGGGAATCAATATGGGTGCCCAGACCCCGCTGTTGATTATTGATAGAAGATCATGTCTGCATATTCTCGAACCCGCAGGGTCACACACTTAACGTGTCTCGACGCTAGGATAGATTGGATACTTGGTTTATGAATTTTTGTTCGGAGTCTCGGATGGGATCCGGGATATCACGAGAGGTTCCGGAATGGTCCGGAGAATAAGATTCATATAAGGCAGTGCAGTTTTTGGAGTTCGGAATTGTTCCGGGTTAATCGGTATTGTACCGGAAGCTTCTAGAACCTTCCGGAAGGGGGCCAACGTGGTCCCACCTTCCGGGAGGGGGAATGGGCCTATGAGGGAGTGTCCTGGCCGCATTGGGCCAGGGGCACAAGGCCCCATAGGGCCCAGCCGATCCTATAGAGTTTAAATCGTTTAAACTAGAGATAAGATAAGATAGGATTTCTACATAAGGGAGAGTTTAAATTGTTTAAACTAGAGATAGGCTTGGAGGAGAGGCTAGGGCTGGCCGCACCCGCCCTCTATATATAGAGGGCTGGTGCGCCCCCTCTCATACCCCCTTACACCTTCCTCCAAACCCAGTTGCCCCGCTGCCCTTCCTCTCTCCCTCCCGACTGTTTGTAGGCGAAGCCCTGCGGCAGAAATTCTCCACCATATACACCACGCCGTCGTGCTGTAGATCCAATCTATCTCTCCACCATACTTGTTGGTCCGAGGAAGGAGGAGACGTCGAGGTTCCGCACGTGTGCATCTCACGGAGGCACCGCCACTTGTGGTGCTAGATCGGATCGGATCGCGAGGAGGAGAAGCGAGTACGACTACATCACCCATGTTCCGACGAACGTTCCGCTGTGCGAATCTTCAAGGGTATGAAGATCTAATCCAATCTCTCTCGTTGGTTGCATCTCCTAGATTAGATCTTGGCTTTCCCTCTGTTCGCTTCCGTAGAAAATTTTGATTTACTATGCTGCGAAACCCTTCACACGCCACAATAGGCCTCACCCTATTCTCCGATGGATCTCGCCACGAGAGGCCTGATCCACCTTCTCCACTATTGGATCCCTTCGAGGCGGGAACCGGTGCCTTTTACAACACTATCGGGGCACACACCCACAACCGAATTGGGGGCTCCCGAGATGACAACAAGCTGCCACAAGAACAAGGTTTATCAATATAAACAAAAACAAGGATCTAGATATTTGCAAGAAATACTAGATCGGAGGTTCTCCAAATGAATGGAGAGGAGATGAAGCGCTTGATTGCTGATGATGAAGATCGAGTTCTCCTCCTTCGATTCCCCAAGGTATGGGGCCTTTGGGTGGATCTAGGTGGAGCACTCTTGGATGAAGCTTTCAGATCTGATCTGGTCATTTTCGAGATGAATCAAGAGTTCTGGCAGGAGGGGGATGGCTGGCTTAAATACCCCCTCCCCAGATCTGGCCGTTGCACAACTTTGGGGGCGGATTATCCGCCCCCCACTTGGGGCGGATTATCCCCCCCCTAGGAAAACTCCACCCCAAGGGCGGATTCTCCGGGGGAAACTCCGCCCCCTCTCTGGGGCTTGCGCCATGGTGAAGCTTGGTGAAGATCTTGGGGGGCGAATTATCCGGCCAGACCGGAAAGTCCGGCCAAAACTCCGCCCCCTCTCTGGGGCTTGCGCCTTGGCGATGAGCAGGGGGCGGATTATCCGGCCCTCCTGAGGGGCGGATTATCCGGCAGAGCCGGAAAATCCAGCCAAAATTCCGCCCCCCTTCTCGGGCTTGCGCCTGCTTGGGAAAAGGGAGGGGAGGATTATCCGCCCCTGGTGGGGCCGGATTATCCGCCCCTGGTGGCAGAGTCCTTTTCCCTTTATTCTCAAATAGAGCTGCAACACTTCAACGCACATTAAATGATCCTTGGTATTGTTATCTAACACACAAAACACTAGGGATTAAGAAATGTTCTTTCAGATGGCACAAAGAAGACCGTAAGAAAGACGGGAAGTTGACACCCTGCTGATGGGTCACAGTGGAGAAAAATCGAGAGAGATTTCCCAGAATTTGCAGGTGACGCAAGGAACTTATGGTTTGGTCTAAGTACGGATGGCATGAATCCTTTTGGGGAGCAGAGCTGCAGTCACAGCACCTGGCCCGTGACTCTATGTATCTATAACCTGCCTCCTTGGTTGTGCATGAAGCGTAAGTTCATTATGATGCCAGTGCTCATCCAAGGCCCGAAGCAACCGGGCAACGACATTGATGTGTACCTTAGGCCATTAGTTGAAGAACTCTTACAGTTGTGGGGCAAACCAGGTGTACGTGCGTGGGATGAGAACAAACAGGAGCCATTTGATCTACGAGAGTTTTTATTCGTAACCATCAATGATTGGCCTGCTCTTAGTAACCTTTCAGGACAGACAAACAAGGGATATAAGGCATACACACACTGTTTAGATAAGACTGAAGGTACATATTTGCATAAATGCAAGAAGGTTGTGTACCTGGCGAATTGACGATTTCTTCCGACCAATCATCTCGTAAGAAAGAAAGGCAAGCATTTCAAAGGTGAGGCAGATCACCGGAAGAAGCCTGAACTCCCTGCTGGTGATGATGTATTTGGTATGGTCAAGGACATAGAAGTAATCTTTGGATGAAATCATGCCCACCTTTGAAGTTTTGGATCTTGACTACCCTGCAGGTGAAGGGGATGTGACTGTACTGGGAGACACAACAAACATCACCATTCTATGGCCGAAGGAATGTATCGTTCTTCGAAATCACACGCCAAGGCCATCTTCGCCGCTGCCTCACCCGTCTCCAGCGAGGTCGTCGCCGCCGCGGCAGCCGTCTTCTTCGCCTCACCCGGCTCCATCGCCTCACCAATCTCCGGCGCAGCCATCGCCGCGGGAGCCATCGCCGGCGCCTCAGGATAAAAAGCGTAAGCGTACCGCTACTCCGCATCGTGGTAAGTGATCGCCAAAACGTAAATAAGAGCCTCTTCTAAAAGTACCAAAGGTTCCTCCCAAGAGAGCTTATGATTGTACTGAAGAGGAGACTGCGACGATCGTTGATGCGGAAACGACAGCGTTTTTCGCTAAGCTGAGGCGACCGAAAGAGCCAGAGTTCCCCAGCACCAAAGAAGAAAAAGCCAAAGTGTTGAAAATGCTAAAGACTCTTCATCAACCCAAGCCAAAGCTGTCATCAGACTATGAACGTTCTATTCTCAAGTCACATGCGGCACAAAAAGCCTCGAAGAGCAGTACTGATGCAAGCGAGAAATCTGTTGCCCAGCTCGGAGAACAAGCAAAACAGTCTTGTGCCCCTCTCAAGGTGATTTCCCAAACCAATGTGGGGTCGAGCAAATATGGGGCCGAAGAGCAGTATGATCCAGAGGTAGTTGCACGATACGGAGAAGCTGTCGTTGCTCAAGGTATGAGTATTGCCCAATACTTATCCCAATTAGAGTACTTCCCCGTGAGTGAAGTAGCATACAAATACCAGTACGGGAAACCTCTCGTCAAACCTGAGGAGGTAAACAATCTTCCAACAAAAATGCGAAGATTGCATAACTGGTACATGCATGCCACAAAGGCCGGGGCTAACTAGATAGTGCTGAGGGTTACAAAAAAGCATCATGTGAAAGAAAAGGATGACATGATATCCATTGAATTTGATGAACTATTTCAATTATTCAATCAAGACGTCTTGGACAAATCGATCATCAGTGCTTATTGTCTGTAAGTACTAATTCTGTAATTAATTTAGTCTCTAGCTATCTCACCTTGTTTATTGCATGTATATAATCATACTGTAATATGCAGAATGAAGATTCTCGAATGCAGCAGAGGACAAATCTATGACATTGGCTTCATTGACCCATATTGGGTTCATGAAGCTAATCTCAAAACAAGCCCCCAGGATACGGAGGATAATATAGTACACGCGTTAAGGTTTCAAGAAACCAGAAGGGAAATACTTTTTCCTTACAACTTCGAGTGAGTGTTATTGTCTTCTATACACTTTCTATTTCGCTTACTCGATGTTAAGTATATAATTGATTAGTTATGCATTTGCAGCTTTCACTATATTCTGTTAATCATTCAACTTGACAAAGGGCGTTTACTAGTCATGGACTCGAAACATAAACCCCTTGAGCAGTGGAAGGACATGCAGATGATCCTCCAGCGGTAATTATAATCATTACGACAATATATCGGCAACGTTCGTGACTTTTATGATATCAAGTAATTAATAACTTCTTTTATTCGTTTTCTTCGCCGGGCAGCGCTTGGAAACGGTTCACCAGCAAGGTTAGGGGTGTTTGGAAAGAGGAGCTTACATTTGAAGCACTAAATGTAAGCACCACTAGCTATATCCGCGCATCTCTTTGATTCTAATTTTGATACAGTTATTATCATACTTGATTATTATTTTAATTGAACTATGCTCTCGTAAAGTGCCTGACACAGGGACCAGGTAACAATCTATGTGGATACTATGTTTGCGAGTTCATCTGGCAGACGTGCGATGAGAAGGGAAGAAATTTAGAGCAACTCCACGTACGTAAACAATTTCTATAGTTTTTAATTACAATTAAATTATGTTTAGTTTCATTCATATAGGCTGACTCCTTTTTTAAATCAGATCAAACGTCTACGAGACGGTCTTCTGCCAAAGGATCGCGTACGAGCAATTTAGGAGGAATTGGCGGGATTCTTGGATATAAAAGTCCTAAACCCAAAAGATGAATACTATTCGGCTGTATATAGACAATAGGGATTGTAAAAAGAACAACTTTTGTATGTAGTGCATGAACTCGATCCGTGTATCGAATGTAATATTGTCATGATGATCTTATGTAATATAACGGTTCCTTCATTGATAAGTACAAAACACTAAATAAACAATAAAACAATCTAAATGAATTCTCTGCCGCGGCACAAAAAGTGGCGAAAACGTTGTCGCGGCAACAAAATGTGCCAAAATGAATTCTCTGCCGCGGCAGAGAAATGGGCCAAATCTCTGCCGCGGCAGAAGGTTATTTGTCCCGGTTCGTGTTACGAACCGGGACTAATGCTCCACCCCCCTCGCCCTCTGACACCGCCACGTGTACCCCCATTTGTCCCGGTTGGTGGGGCAACCGGGACTAAAGGTTGGGGCTTTAGTCCCGATTGCTCGTCCCGGTTGGGTAACCAGGACTAAAGCCCCTTACCAACCGGGACCAATGGGCCTCTCTGCACTAGTGACTATTACTACCGTATATCTTAACTGTGGACGATATAGATTAAGGATCAATGAAATAATTAGCAAACAACGCTTCTGACTTTTTTTGAACGGAGAAGGATCCAGAAGGACCCAAAAGTTTCATTCAAGCGGTGGGTATACAATTACATAGAGGATCCCCAAAACAAAAAGAAATACAACACCGTCCTCACATTTTACCACAAGGACGTCGCAAGAAATTGTGAAACACGATCGAGGCCTTCTCGATCTTCTTAGCTGCAACGGCCATCAGTCCCACCGCCGGGGACGAACCACTTGGGGTGGATTCGACGATGAACGCCGTGCATGAGCCAAAGATCCTTCCCTAAGGAGGCATAAATACCATCGGATCCCAGAACTCCGATGTGCGGAGTGACCCCGTTGGTCAATGGTAGCGGCGGCACATCTCGCCGACGCTTGGGAACTTCTATATATCATCGAAATATCGCCTTCTTCTCCGCCACAACCAGATCCCGCTGCCCTTCACCTCTGGCCATCGCCATGACATCCAGAAGTGAAGGGAACAACAATATCTTGCCACGACCTGGACCTAAACTAGCACCTTCGAGATGGATGGGACCAGTCGCCGCTTTTCTTCTCCCACTCGCCGCCATGTACAAAAAAGTAACAGTAATATCACCACATTAATATCATGTAGAGATAGTCTCACCCGGACCTAAACTAGCACCTTCAAGATGGATGGGATAGCAACTCACATACAAAAAGTAACCCTAAACAAAATAATACAACCAACACCTTCATCCCGGAATTCTCACCAAAATTATAGCTGATTTTCCGTTGTTGCGCCTTCATAGCTCTCTTGAGAATCGACAACATCAGGAAATTGAATCGTTGTAATACCTGCTAAGACTTATGTAGACAACTAGATTTACAATCACACCAAGCACATATTATATTGTCAAGGGTGCTTCCCCGCGCTACCATTGGTAAACCATGACTCAGCCTCGAAAGAGAAGGTTGCTAAGTGGTTGTTTGGATCACGAAGTTTAGCGATCAGTTTTTAGAAAGCGAGTTTTAGGAGGAATTTTAGGAGAACCGGTTTTAGTAGCTTTTCTGTTAAGAATGGACTTACAGAGAATCATGTTTGGGTCCATACAGTCTAAAACCAGTTTTATTTCTCTGATCATCTTTCAGCTGAGACACCCCCAGCGTTCGTCTTCTCGCTCTCGCGGAATTAGGCCACTATTGAGTAAGTCTGGCGACGGCGTCAATCGTCGGGAGGCGACAATCGTTTGGCCGCCGAAGGGCCGTGCTATTGAAGTTGGGACTGTCCGGTCAAGTTGACCATGGAAAAGTCGAGCTCTTGAGGTCCGTGAGGCTATTCGGCACATGTCCAGCGAAACGATTGTTATCGAGCCTGATATCAGATAGCATAATTCATATACTCCCTTCCACCCATACTAATTGACTTGGATTTGTAAAAAATTGGATGAACCTATATACTAAATAGTGTCTATATTCATTTAAATTTAGACATACTTGAGTCAACTAATATGGGACGGAGCAGTACGTTTTGTTAAATTTTGACATTGTGTCTGTAAGCCAGCTGATTGAGCCCGCCAGTCCTCTAATGAATCGTTTCCGGTCCACAAACCAACAAACCTCTCGGGATAACCAGCCTCGGTGCTGAACTGTAGCAACGCCATCGCCTCCGGCGAGCACGCGCTTCGACAGCCTTGCGTGCAGGAGAACTCGTTCCGGGAGAAGGTGACATTTGCCGCCTTGAGCGACGGAGGAAAACCTGGAAGATTGTTGTTGTCGAGCTTCACATCCCGGAGCTATGGAAGAGCAGCAAGGGCCTGCGTCACACGAGGCCGACGAGCATGTTGCTATGAAGCCAGAGGCGAGCGTGCTTCTTCTAGGAGTCCACGCCGTCGAAGATGGACCCAGCCGTGCAGCCATCTAGCCTCGGCCTTGTGGAGGTGGACTGTTCGTCGAGCACGGCGACCGTGCTGGAGAGCTTCATGTCGCCGCCGCCGTGGTTGTTGACTGAGAGGCCAAGAGCATGTGGATTCCTGAGTCTTGACCCAGCAAATCTGTTGATGCGCCGAGTACAGCTAAAACGAGTTTTCACAAAAACGTCTAAGACTCGTTTCTCCCACGACGCAAAATCCTGTTTTTCTGGAAACCGAGTTTTATATATCCACATATTTTTCCATCCATGTACCTGTACTATATATTGTGGCCTTTGGTCCTCATAGGAATATAACTTGTCTATCCCTAACATGGTATCAGAGCCGGTTTTAGGATTCCTGTGCCCACCGATCCTCTGCTTGTGATCGCCGCCGTCAGCTCGCCCCGGCCACCCGCCGGTTCCCGTTCTGACCGCCTGCGTGAGGTCTTTCGTTCTTGTCCTCTGTTTCCGATTCGTTCTTGTCCTTTCGTCAGATTGGATCTACACCTCAATCCGCCCTACCCTCCCACTGCCGCCGGCCCCCACCAGCACCGATTGGGCACCGCACCGCCACCTCCTGCGCGCACCCGCCGCTCCGCTGCCCTACTCTGCCGCCACCGCCTGCGCGCGTGGGCCCGATCTGTTGCCTTCTGCTGTTTTACACCAACCGATCCACCCGCCCTCCCACTGCCTATTGGCCCCCCACCAGCTTCGCTTGGCCTCTCCACTTCCTGCGCGCACCCGCCGATCCGCTGGCTTGCTCTGCCGCCACCGCCTGCGCGCGTGGGCCCGCCCTCTTCCTCCAACGCGCGGGACCCGCCATCTGCCTCCTGCCTGACGCCTGCCTGCGTCACGCCCTGACGCCGCCTCCTGCCAGGGACCTCCAGCCTGCCGACCGCCGGACTCCAGTTTTCGTCGGATCTGACAGTTGGTCTTCGATAGCCCCCGTTTGGATCTGAGAGTAAAAAAAAAGAGAGAGAGAGAGATGTCTTCGGCATCGGGCTATGTTGCGATTCCTCGCTGCCAGGTGATCTTCGATGGCGCGAATTATCCTGATTTCGCTGCCTTCATGCGCGTTCACATGCGCGGTCTCCGTCTTTGGGGTGTGCTCTCCGGAGAGGTCTCCTGTCCTGAAGCTCCTGTGGCTCCTCTTTCGCCGACGCCGATTGTTCTCGGTGCTGATGCTTCTCAGTAGGACAAGGATGCTGCTCAGAGTGCTGATGATAGTGCTGTTGCTACTTATGACCTGAAGCTCAAACAATACTCTGTTGATCTCGAGACCTATCGCCACGCTCTGACTGCCTACACTCAGTGGGTCGATGATGATGTTCGTGCTGCTGCTGTTCTCACCTCCAGTGTTCTGCCCCAATATGCTGCCGAGTTCATGAGTCTCCCTACTGTTGCTGCTCAGTGGGCACATCTTCGTCAGCGATATCAGCCGTCTGGGGATGCTCTTTACCTGTCTGTGGTTCGCCAGGAGCATGCTCTTCAGCAGGGTGATTCCACTATTGATGAGTTCTATACTCAGAGTGCTGCTATCTGACGTCAGCTTGATTCTCTCCGTACTGCTGTTTGTGGCACATGCTCGTGCTATAAGATTGTGCGCTTGGATTTGGAGCTTCACCGCATCTATGAGTTTATGTCTTGGCTTCACCAGGAGTTTGAGCCCCGGCGTGCTCAGCTGAATGCTCGTGGTCGTGTTCCGCTCTCTGAGGTGTTGTCTGAGCTTCGGGCGGAGGAGACCCGTCTCCGTAGTGCTGGTCTTCTTGCGATTCCGTCTGTGCTTGCTACTCGTGGTGCTTCTTTATCGTCTGCTCCCTCGACTCAGCAGCGGTCCCCTGTGCCTCCGCCGCTGATTCTACCCACTCCTCTAGGTCAGGGTCAGGGTTAGCTTCAGCACCAGCAGCCTCAGGGTCAGAGTCAGCACCAGCAGGCTCGTGGTCAGGGTCGCCGTGGTTCTCTTTGTCACTGCTCTTACTGCAACAGGGATGGCCACACTTGGGCCACCTGTTATACACGGGACCCCAGTTTACGTCAGCAGCACCAGGCTCGTGGGCAGTCGGCTCCTTCTGGGTCTTCAGCAGCTGCTCTCTTTGATCAGGACATTATCAGGAGTCTTCGCGGTCTGCTTGCTGCTACAGGCTCTTCTTCGACGGGCACTGCTGGTTCTGTGACTGACTCTTCAGGCACTGTGCGACCACCACCTTCTACACAGTCAGGTACGTCTCCGTGGTATCTGGATTCTGGAGCTTCTTTTCATATGACCTCCGAGTCTTCTTTTCTGTCCGCTCTTCGTTCTCTCCCTTCTCCTGTCCGTGTTTTTACGGCTGATGGTACCTCTCTTCATGTTTCTTGTCGGGGCATCCTTTCTACTTCTTCTTTTTTTGTTCCTGATATTTCTCATGTCCCTCTTCTTAAGATGAATCTATTCTCTGCTAGCCAGCTTACTGACTCTGGTTGTCGCGTCATTCTTGATGCTGATTCTTGTGTTGTCCAGGACCGTCGCACACAGGCCCTGGTTGGAGCTGCCCCTCGCAGTCGTGACTCTTCAGGACTTTGGGAGTTAGACTGGCTTCGTGTTCCTTCCGCTGCCACCTCATCTGCCAGTTCTTCTCCGGTTGTCGCCTCTACTACCAGCTCCTTTCAGCAGTGGCATCATCGTCTTGGTCACCTCTGTGACTCTCGCCTTGAAGGGTTTCGCAACATAGTAAATCAAAAAAATTCTACGGATGCGAACGGGAAAGCCAAGATCTAATCTAGGAGATGCAAACAACGAGGGGGAATAGATGAGATCTTCATACCCTTGAAGATTCACACAGCGGAATGTTCGACGGAACATGGGTGATGTAGTCGTACTCACTTCTCCTCCTCGCGATCCGATCCGATCTAACATCGCAAGTGACGATGCCTCCGAGAGATGCACACGTGCGACACCTCGACGTCTCCTCCTTCCTCGTTCCAACAAGTAGGGTGGAGAGATGGATTGGATCTACAACGCGACGGCGCGGTGCAAGCGGTGGAGAGTTTCTGCGGCAGGGCTTCGCCTACGCGCAGTCGGGAGGGAGAGAGAGGGGAGGGGCAGTAGGGCGGCTAGGGTTGTGGAGGAGGTGTGGGAGGGGTGCGCCCCCACCCCTCTTTATATAGAGGGGTGGGCGGCTGGCCCTTGCCCCTCCCCCAAGCCCTAGGCCGGCGGCCAAAGGAGGGAGGAGTGGGGGGCAAGTTCCCCCCTTCTAGAAGCTCCCTTGGGGTTTCCCCTAGGGTTTAGCCGGCTGGGCCCTATGGGGCCTTGTGCCCCTGGCCCAAAGCGGCCAGGGCAATCCCTCATAGGCCCACGCCCCCTCCCGACAAGTGGGGCCACGTTGGTCCCACTCCGGAAGGTTCTAGAAGCTTCTGGTACAATACCGAATAACCCGAAACAATTCCGAACTCCAAAAACCGCATTGCCTTATATGAATCTTATTCTCCGGACCATTCCGGAACCTCTCGTGATGTCCCGGATCCCATCCAAGACTCCGAACAAAAACTCATAAACCAATTATCCAATCTATCCTAGCGTCGAGACACGTTAAGTGTGTGACCCTTCGGGTTCGAGAATATGCAGACATGATCTTCTATCAATAATCAACAGAGGGGTCTGGAAACCCATATTGACTCCCACACATTCATCGATGATCATATCCGATGAACCACGATGCCAGGATTCAATCAATCCCATATATATATTCCCTTCGTCTCGCGATATTTTACTTTCCCGAGATTTGATCGTCGGTACCGTCATACCTAGTTCAATCTCATTCAAAGCAAGTACTTTACTCATTCCGTAATCCGATATCACTTTGTGATTAACTCCTTAACCACATGGTTGCAAACGGTGTTGATATCGATTACCGAGTGGGCCCGAAGTATATCTCTCCGACTTGGGAGGGACAAATCCCATCTCGATACATACAACCCAACAGGTACTTTCCGATCACCTAAGAGACACCTTTATGATCACCCTCTCATAGGATGACGTTTGATGACCTCAAATCTTTCTTCCGATACCAGGGAGTTGTATTATCTCATGGTCTAAGGAATAAAATATTTGACATAAGAAAAGCTTCACAAAGATGAACATGATGACACGATCTAATTGCTCCGCTTAGTTTGGGTCTGTCCACCATATCATTCTCCCAATGATATGATCTCATTATTAATCGATAACTCATGTCTATGGTTAGGAAACCTTAACCATCATTAATCAATGAGCTAGTCCATAGAGGCGTACTAGGGACACGGTGTTGTTCACAAACCACACAAGTATTAAAGTTTCCGCTTAATACAATTCTAGCATGGAATATAAACTTTATCATGAACAAGAATTATAATAATAACATCTTTATTATTGCCTCTAGGGCATAATTCCAATAGTCTCCCACTTGCACTAGAGTCAATAATCTAGTTTACATCTGGCAACAATCTAACACCCATGGCACTAAGGTGTTGATCATGTTTTGCACGTGGAAGAGGTTTAGTCAATGGATCTGCGACATTCAGATCTGTATGTACTTTGCTAATCTTCAGATGTCCATCTGCTATATAATCTCGGATTATATGAAACTTGCGGTTGATGTGCTTGGTCTTTGGATGATATCTTGGTTCCTTAGCTAGTGCTATGGCGCCAGTGTTGTCACACAATATCTCCAGTGGGTCCAAGGCACTTGGAACCACGCCAAGCTCAGTGATGAAGTTCCTGATCCAAACTCCTTCACTTGACGCTTCTGCAGCAGCCATGTATTCCACTTCTACTGTAGATCCCGCGATCATGCTTTGCTTGCAGCTTCTCCAGCTCACAGCTCCTCCATTCAAAATATAAACGTATCCTGTCTGAGATTTAGAATCATCCTTGTCGGTGTCGAAACTAGCGTCGACGTAACCCTTTACGACAAGCTGTTCATCACCTCCATAGACTAAGAACATTTCTTTAGTCCTATTCAAGTACTTTAGGATGTTCTTCACGGCTGTCCAGTGTTCCACTCCTGGATCACTTTGGTACCTGCTCGTCAAACTAAGAGCATTGGACACATCCGGTCTAGTACACAGCATGGCATACATGATAGAACCAATGGCCGAGGCATAAGGCACTTTGCTCATAGCTTCTCTATCATTTACCGTAGCTGGACACTGAGCCTTGATCAATATCTTACTTGACAACATAGGCACTGAACCTTTCTTTGCCTTATCCATTCTGAACCTTTTCAGAACTTTGTCTAGGTATGTACTCTGGCTTAAAGCTATCAGGCGTCTTTGTCTATCTCTATAGATTTTGATGCCTAATATATAAGCAGCTTCTCCTAGGTCTTTCATTGAAAAACATTTGTTCAAATAACTCTTCACATCGTTAAGCATGTCAATGTCATTTCCAATAATCAATATGTCATCCACATACAGTACCAGAAATGTCACTGAGCTCCCACTCACTTTCTTATAGATACAAGCTTCGTAGCAATTTGGAACAAATCCAAAGCTCTTGATCACTTGATCAAAACGAAGGTTCCAACTCCGAGATGCTTGCTTCAGTCCATAAATGGAACGCTGAAGTTTGCATACTTTATCAGCATCCTTAGGATCGACAAAACCTTCGGGTTGCATCATATACAACTCTTCACCAATGTTGCCATTGAGGAACGCAGTCTTGACATCCATCTGCCATATTTCATAATCATGAAACGCAGCAATTGCTAATAAAATCCGAATGGACTTAAACATCGCTACGGGAGAGAAAGTCTCATCATAGTCAACACCTTGAACTTGTTGAAAACCTTTCGCGACAAGTTGTGCTTTATAGACGGTAACATTACCATCCGCGTCTGTTTTCTTCTTGAAGATCCATTTGCACTCAACGGCCTTTCGGTCGCTAGGAGGTTCCACCAAAGTCCATACTTGGTTTTCGCTCATGGATCCCAATTCGTATTTCATGGCCTCTAGCCATTTCTCAGAGTCTAGGCTCATCATCGCTTCCTCATAGTTCGCAGGTTCACTGTCGTCTACTAACAAGACAGTTAAAACAGGGTTGCCGTACCACTCAGGAGGGGCACGCGACCTTGTCGACCTGCGAAGTTCAGTAGTAGCATCGTCCGAAGCTTCATGATCCTTGTCATTAGCTTCCTCTATTGTTGGTGCAGACGGCACTGGAACAATTTCAGGTGTTGCGCTACTCTCCAACTCAAGAGAAGGTTTAACAACCTCGTCTAGCTCTACTTTCCTCCCACTCACTTCTTTTGAGAGAAACTCCTTCTCAATAAAGGATCCGTTCTTTGCGACAGCACTTTGCCTTCGGTTCTGTGATAGAAGGTATACTCAATAGTTTCCTTAGGGTATCCTATGAAGACGCATTTCTCCGCTTTGGGTTCGAGCTTGTCCGGCATCAACTTCTTGACATAAGCTTCGCATCCCCAAACTTTAAGAAACGACAACTTAGGTTTAGCACCAAACCATAGTTCATATGGTGTCGTATCAACGGATTTAGATGGTGCCCTATTTAAAGTGAATGCAGCGGTTTCTAATGCATAACCCCAAAATGATAACGGCAAATCAGTAAGAGACATCATTGATCAGACCATATCTAATAGAGTTCGATTCCGGCGTTCAGACACACCATTGCGCTGTGGTGTTCCGGGTGGCGTGAGTTGCGAAACGATTCCGCTTGCTTTAAGATGCGTGAGAAAATCATAACTCAAATATTCACCTCCACGATCGGATCGTAGAAACTTAATCTTTCTGTTACGATGGTTTTCCACTTCATTCTAAAATTCTTTGAACTTTTCAAATGTTTCAGATTTATGTTTCATTAAATAGATATACCCATATCTACTTAAGTCATCGGTAAAAGTGAGAAAATAGCGATATCCACCGCGCGCCGAAACACTCATCGGTCCGCATACATCGGTATGTATGATTTCCAACAAGTCCGTTGCTCGCTCCATCATTCCGGAGAACGGGGTTTTGATCATCTTTCCCATGAGGCATGGTTCGCATGTGTCAAATGATTCAAAATCAAGAGACTCCAAAAGTCCATCAAAATGGAGTTTCTTCATGCGTTTTACACCAATATGACCTAGACGACAGTGCCACAAATAAGTAGTATTATCACTATCTACCTTGTATTTCTTAGCCTCAATGTTATGGATGTGTGTTTCATCCCTTTCGAGATTCAGAAGAAATAAACCATTCACAGCGGGTGCATGACCATAAAAGATGTTACTCATATAAATAGAACAACCATTATTCTCAGATTTAAATGAATAACCGTCTTGCAATAAACACGATCCAGATATGATGTTCATGCTCAACGCAGGCACATAATAACACTTATTGAGGTTTAAAACTAATCCCGAAGGTAAAACTAAGGAGGGCGTTCCGACGGCCATCACATCAACTCTTGATCCGTTGCCAACGCGCATCGTCATCTCATCCCTCGCAAGCCGCCGTCTATTCCGCAGCTCCTGTTTCGAGTTACAAATATTAGCAACTGAACCAGTATCAAATACCCAGGCACTACAACGAGGGCTAGTAAGGAAAACATCAATAACATGTATATCAAATATACCTTTGATGGTGCCAGCCTTCTTGTCCGCTAAGTACTTCGGACAGTTGCGCTTCCAGTGACCCTTGTCCTTGCAATAGAAGCACTCAGTGTCCGTCTTAGGTCCAGACTTGAGCTTCTTCTCAGCAGGGGCAACGCGCTTGCCGCTACCTTTATTGAAGGGCTTCTTTGCACCCATACCTTTCTTAAAGCTAGGGGGCTTGTTATCAACACATGATTATCCTTTTTGATGTCCACTTCCGCAGCTTTCAGCTTAGCGAAGAGCTCGGTGATCGTATCAGTGGACCCAATCTGATTATGAGTCACTACAAAACTTTTGTAGATAGGAGGGAGTGATTGCAGAACCCTGTCAATATTGAGCTCCTTTGGAATCTTGCAGTCCAGTTGCTCAAGGCGTTGAGTGTAGCCCGACATCTTTATGGTGTTCTCACTAACAGAACTCCCTTCCTCCATCTTGCAGTTAAATAATTTCTCATAGATCTCATATCTCTCAGAACGGGCCTGAGTCTGAAACATAGTTTTCAGTTTCTCAAGAATCTCAAAGGGCCCGGGGTAATCTTCAAAACGATTTTGAAGGTCCGATTCCATAGCAAACAACATGGTGCTCTTAATCACACCATAATCATCTTTGCGCGACTGATAAACAGCTTTCTCATCAGCCGGCGCATCTACAACAGGGGCGTCACCTAGCGCATTCTCAAGGACATAGTCCTTTTGTCCGCCAGCGAGAATGATTCTCAGATTGTGGAACCAGTTGGTGAAGTTAGACCCATTGTTTCTAAGCTTTTCTTTCTCAGCAAAAACGTTGAAGTTGAAGTTGGACTTAGCCATTTGATCTACAATATTTGCAAGTACAAATTAGACTATGTTCATGATAACTAGTTCAACTTAATCAAATTACTAGATGAACTCCCACTAAATTCAACATCCCTCAAGTTGTTTAGTGAACATGATCCAAATTCACCACACCTAATCCGATCTTCACGAGAAGAGATGTGGTTTCAATGGTGGACAACGAAGTGTCAATCATATCATTCATATGACTCATGCTTAAACTTTCGATTCATGTGTTCCGAGGCCATGTCTGTACATGCTAGGCTCGTCAAGTCAAACCCAAGTATTTCCGCGTGTGCAAAACTGGCTTGCATCCGTTGTATGTGAACGTAGAGTTTATAGCACCCGATCATCACGTGATGCTTGAACACGACGAACTTTCGCAACGGTGCATACATGGGGAGAACACAGTTTTATCTTGATCTTTAAGTGAGGAATCATCTTATAATGCTACCGTCGCGATCTAAGCATAATAAGATACATAAAAGGATAAACATCACATGCATATAACTTTATGTGACATGGTATAGCCAATCTTCACGCAATGATCTCCATCTTGTGCGTGCCGGCATGATCTCCATCACTCCACCATGATTGCCTCCACCACGAATAGCAACTACAACTATTGCTAACTACTTAGCGATAAAGTAAAGCTATTACATGGCGTATAAGAAGTTGACACATAGGTCATACACAATTATAAAGACAACCATATGGCTCCTGCCGGTTGTGTACTCATCGACATGCAAGTCGTGAAACATTACAAAACATGATCATCGCATACAACATACACATCACATCTTGGGCCATACCATATCATAGAAAACACTCCCTGCAAAAACAAGTTAGACGCCTCTACTTCGTTGCTGCATGTTTTACGTGGCTTATGGGAGTAGCAAGCTAAGGACGATTCTTACCTATGGAAAGCCACAACGGTGATATCATGGTTGCCAAACTCTGGTGTAAATCCCATGACAACTATAGTGAGAGAAACTGGCATCCACCAGCCGCATGTGTGGAACAAGCCACACGTCAAGTGCGGAGCCGGTCGCGCGAACGAGGTCGCGTAAGGTTGGCCTGGACCGCTTCGATCTCACTATCCCGCGTCATAAGAAGTACACAAACAAGAGGCTTTCAACAGAAAACATCAACACCCGCAACAAGCATGTTGCGTTCTACTCGTGAAACACATCTACGCATAGATCTAGCTCTGATACCACTGAAGGGGTTTCGCAGCATAGTAAATCAAAAAAATTCTACGGATGCGAACGAGAAAGCCAAGATCTAATCTAGGAGATGCAAACAACGAGGGGGAATAGATGAGATATTCATACCCTTGAAGATTCGCACAACGGAACGTTCGACGGAACGTGGGTGATGTAGTCGTACTCGCTTCTCCTCCTCGCGATCCGATCTGATCTAACACCGCAAGTGACGATGCCTCTGAGAGATGCACACGTGCGGCACCTCAACGTCTCCTCCTTCCTCGGTCCAGCAAGTAGGGTGGAGAGATGGATTGGATCTACAACGCGACGGCGCGGTGCAAGCGGTGGAGAGTTTCTGCGGCAGGGCTTCGCCTACGCGCAGTCGGGAGGGAGAGAGAGAGGAGGGGCAGCAGGGCGGCTAGACTTGTGGAGGAGGTGTGGGAGGGGTGCGCCCCCAGCCCTCTTTATATAGAAGGGTGGGCAGCTGGCCCTTGCCCCTCCCCCAAGCCCTAGGACGGCGGCCAAAGGAGGGAGGAGTGGGGGGCAAGTTCCCCCCTCTAGAAGCTCCCCTAGGGTTTCCCCTAGGGTTTGGCCGGCTGGGACCTATGGGGCCTTGTTCCCCTGGCCCCAAGAGGCCAGGGCACTCCCTCATAGGCCACGCCCTCTCCCGACAAGTGGGGCCACTTTGTTCCCACTCCGGAAGGTTCTAGAAGCTTCCGGTACAATACCGAATAACCCGAAACAATTCTGAACTCCAAAAACTGCATTGCCTTATATGAATCTTATTCTCCGGACCATTCCAAAACCTCTCGTGATGTCCCGGATCCCATCCGAGACTCCGAACAAAAACTCATAAACCAATTATCCAATCTATCCTAGCGTCGAGACACGTTAAGTGTGTGACCCTTCGGGTTCGAGAATATGCAGACATGATCTTCTATCAATAATCAACAGAGGGGTCTGGAAACCCATATTGACTCCCACACATTCATCGATGATCATATCGGATGAACCACGATGCCAGGATTCAATCAATCCCACATATATATTCCCTTCGTCTCGCGATATTTTACTTGCCCGAGATTTGATCGTCGGTACCGTCATACCTAGTTCAATCTCGTTCACAGCAAGTACTTTACTCGTTCCATAATCCGATATCACTTTGTGATTAACTCCTTAATCACATGCTTGCAAGCGGTGTTGATATCGATTACCGAGTGGGCCCGAAGTATATCTCTCCGACTTGGGAGGGACAAATCCCATCTCGATACATACAACCCAACAGGTACTTTCCGATCACCTGAGAGACACCTTTATGATCACCCTCTCATAGGATGACGTTTGATGACCTCAAAGCTTTCTTCCGATACCAGGGAGTTGTATTATCTCATGGTCTAAGGAATACAATATTTGACATAAGAAAAGCTTCGCAAAGATGAACACGATGACACGATCTAATTGCTCCGCTTAGTTTGGGTTTGTCCACCATATCATTCTCCCAATGATATAATCTCATTATTAATCGACAACTCATATCTATGGTTAGGAAACCTTAACCATCATTAATCAATGAGCTAGTCCATAGAGGCGTACTAGGGACACGGTGTTGTTCACAAACCACACAAGTATTAAAGTTTCCGCTTAATACAATTCTAGCATGGAATATAAACTTTATCATGAACAAGAATTATAATAATAACATCTTTATTATTGCCTCTAGGGCATAATTCCAACACGCCTATCATCGTTAGTTCATCGTGGTCTTCTGGGGTCTGTCTCGATCAAGAGATGGGTCTTTGCATTGTCAGGGTTGTAGGTTGGGTAAACAGATTCAGCTTCCCTATCCTACTAGCGCGTCTTTATCTCAGTGACCTTTTGATTTAGTTCATTCCGATGTTTGGGGTCCAGCTCCTTTCGCTTTGAAAGGGGGTCATCGCTACTATATTTTATTCATCGATGATTTTTCTCGGTACACTTGGTTGTATTTTATGCGCTCTCGCAGTGAAGTGCTTTCCATATATCAGCGTTTTGCGGCCATGGTCCGTACTCAGTATTCTACCCCCATCCGTGTTTTTCGTGCTTATTCTGCTGGTGAGTATATCTCCCAGATGTTGCGAGGTATTCTTGCTGAGCAGGGCACCCTTGCTTAGTTCTCTTGTCCTGGCGCACATGCCCAGACTGGCGTTGCTGAGCGTAAGCATCGCCATCTTCTTGAGACCACTCGTGCTATGATGATTGCTTCTTCTCTCCCGCCGCATTTATGGGCTAAGGCTGTCGCTACGTCGGCTTACCTCATCAATATTTAGACTTCTGCCGCCTTGCAGGGTGGTATCCCTCTTGAGCGCCTATCTGGACAGTCTCCAGACTACTCCATGCTTCGCTTGTTTGGTTGTGTTTGCTATGTTATCCTTGCTCCTCGCGAATGCACCAAACTGACCGCTCAGTCTGTGGAGTGTGTCTTCCTCGGATACAGTGATGAGCATAAGGGCTATCGCTGTTGGGACCCTGTTGGTCGTAGGATGCGTATCTCTAGTGATGTTACTTTTGATGAGACGTGTCCTTTCTATCCCCGTCCCACCGCTGGTACTTACCCGATGGAAGATATCTCTTTTCTTCTCTTTCCCGATACACCTCCTTCTACCCCTATTGTGTCTTCTTCAGGATGTCCTCCCCCTGGTGTCTCTTCTTCGACACCATCCTCCTCTGCTCCGTCTAGTTCTCCTAGTTCTCCTCGTTCTCCGGAGTCCTCCTATCCTATTCCCTCTTCTTCATCGTCGTCTCCTGCGTCGTCTTCCTCTGATGATCTTCCCTCTCCTCGTCCTGTTCGTCAGCGTCGTGCCCCCAACCGTTACTCTCCTAGTCAGTATGGTATTTATGTTGCCTCCGAGCGACTTCTTATCGGGATGCTGAGCATCATCCTGAATGGCAGCTGGCCATGGCTGAGGAGATTGCTGCGCTTGAGCGCACTGGCACCTGGTATCTTGTTTCTCCCCCTCCCGGTGTTTGTCCTATCACGTGTAAGTGGGTCTATAAGATTAAGACTCGCTCTGATGGATCTCTTGAGCGCTATAAAGCGCGTCTTGTGGCTCGTGGTTTTCAGCAGGAGCATGGTCGTGACTATGATGAGACCTTTGCTCTTGTGGCTCATATGACCACTGTGCGTACTCTTCTTGTTGTTGCGTCTGTTCGTCACTGGTCTGTGTCCCAGCTTGATGTTCAGAACGCCTTTCTCAATGGTGAGTTGAGTGAGGAGGTTTATATGCAGCCTCCTCCTGGGTATTCTGTTCCCGAGGGGATGGTTTGTCGTCTTCGGCATTCTCTTTATGGCCTCAAACAGGCCCCTCGTGTCTGGTTTGAGCGCTTTGCTTCTGTAGTGACTGCTGCTGGTTTCTCCCCTAGTGCTCATGACCTAGCGTTGTTTGTTCACACTTCTCCTCGTGGACGCACTCTTCTTCTTCTCTATGTTGACGATATGATCATTACCGGTGATGATCCTGAGTATATCGCCTTTGTTAAGGCTCGTCTTCGTGATCAGTTTCTTATGACTGATCTTGGTCCTCTTCGATACTTTCTTGGGATTGAGGTTTCCTCCACTTCTGATGGCTTTTACATCTCTCAGGAAAAGTATACTCAGGATCTTCTTGCTCGTGCTGCTCTTGGGAATGAGCGCACTGTTGCGACCCCTATGGAGCTTAATGTTAAGCTTCAACTTACTGATGGTGATCCTCTTTCTGATCCGACGCGTTATCGTCATCTTGTTGGGAGTCTTGTTTATCTTGCTGTCACTCGTCCTGACATCTCTTATCCTGTTCATATTCTGAGTCAGTTTGTTTCTGCTCCTACCACTGTTTACTATAGTCATCTTCTCTGTGTTCTCCGTTATCTTCGTGGTATGATCACTCGTCGCCTTTTCTTTCCTCCCTCCAGCTCCAGTGCTATTTGGACGCTACGTGGGCGAGTGATTCTTCGGATCGCTGTTCACTTTGTGCTTACTATGTGTTTCTTGGTGGTTCGCTCATTGCTTGGAAGACGAAGAAACAGACAGCGGTTTCCCGTTCGAGTGTTGAGGCTGAGTTGCATGCTATGGCCTTGTTGACTACTGAGGTGACCTGGTTACGGAGGTTACTTGCGGATTTTGGGGTCTCTATTACCACATCCAATCTGGTTTTGTCTAACAGTACAGGAGCTATTAGTGTTGCACGTGATCCGATCAAGCATTAGCTTACCAAGTATATTGGTGTTGATGCTGTCTATACACGTGCTCAGGTGCAGGCTCAAGTTGTTGCGCTTCAGTATGTGCCTTCAGATTTACAGTTGGCGGATTTCTTCACGAAGGCATAGACTAGAGCGCAGCATGATTTCTTTCTCTCCAAACTCAGTGTTGTGGATCCACCATGAGTTTGAGGGAGTGGTGTTAGATGTATATATCTGTATATTGTATTTCCCCCATATGTTAGGGGGCTTTCTGCATATTGTTGGAATTATGCCCTAGAGGCAATAATAAAGATGTTATTATTATAATTCTTGTTCATGATAAAGTTTATATTCCATGCTAGAATTGTATTAAGCGGAAACATTAATACTTGTGTGGTTTGTGAACAACACCGTGTCCCTAGTAAGCCTCTATGGACTAGCTCATTGATCAATGATGGTTAAGGTTTCCTAACCATGGACATGAGTTGTCAATTGATAATGAGATCATATCATTGGAGAATGATGTGGTGGATAGACCCAAACTAAGCGAAGCAATTAGATCGTGTCATTGTGTTCATCTTTGCGAAGCTTTTCCTATGTCAAATATTGTATTCCTTAGACCATGAGATAATACAACCCCCTCGTATCGGAAGAAAGCTTTGAGGTCATCAAACGTCATCCTATGAGAGGGTGATCATAAAGGTGTCTCTCAGGTGATCGGAAAGTATCTGTTGGGTTGTACGTATCGAGATGGGATTTGTCCCTCCCAAGTCGGAGAGATATACTTAGGGCCCACTCGGTAATCGATATCAACACCGCTTGCAAGCATGTGGTTAAGGAGTTAATCACAAAGTGATATCGGATTACGGAACGAGTAAAGTACTTGCTGTGAACGAGATTGAACTAGGTATGACAACACCGACGATCGAATCTCGGGCAAGTAAAATATCGCGAGACGAAGGGAATATATATATGGGATTGATTGAATCCTGGCATCGTGGTTCATCTGATATGATCATCGATGAATGTGTGGGAGTCAATATGGGTGCCCAGACCCCGCTGTTGATTATTGATAGAAGATCATGTCTGCATATTCTCGAACCCGCAGGGTCACACACTTAACGTGTCTCGACGCTAGGATATATTGGATAATTGGTTTATGAATTTTTGTTCGGAGTCTCGGATGGGATCTGGGATATCACGAGAGGTTCCATAATGGTCCGGAGAATAAGATTCATATAAGGCAGTGCAGTTTTTGGAGTTCGGAATTGTTCCGGATTAATCGGTATTGTACCGGAAGCTTCTAGAACCTTCCGGAAGGGGGCCAACGTGGTCCCACCTTCCGGGAGGGGGCATGGGCCTATGAGGGAGTGTCCTGGCCGCATTGGGCCAGGGGCACAAGGCCCCATAGGGCCCAGCCGATCCTAGATAAGTTTAAATCGTTTAAACTAGAGATAAGATAAGATAGGATTTCTAGATAAGGGAGAGTTTAAATTGTTTAAACTAGAGATAGGCTTGGAGGAGAGGCTAGGGCTGGCCGCACCCCCCTCTATATATAGAGGGCTGGTGCGCCCCCTCTCACACCCCCTTACACCTTCCTCCAAACCCAGTTGCCCTGCTGCCCTTCCTCTCTCCCTCCCGACTGTTTGTAGGCGAAGCCCCGCGGCAGAAATTCTCCACCATATACACCACGCCGTCGTGCTGTAGATCCAATCTATCTCTCCACCATACTTGCTGGTCCAAGGAAGGAGGAGACGTCGAGGTGCCGCACGTGTGCATCTAACGGAGGCACCGCCACTTGTGGTGCTAGATCGGATCGGATCGCGAGGAGGAGAAGCGAGTACGACTACATCACCCACGTTCCGACGAACGTTCCGCTGTGCGAATCTTCAAGGGTATGAAGATCCAATCCAATCTCTCTCGTTGTTTGCATCTCCTAGATTAGATCTTGGCTTTCCCTCTGTTCGCTTTCGTAGAAAATTTTGATTTACTATGCTGCGAAACCCTACAGTGGTATCAGAGCTAGATCTATGCGTAGATGTGATTCACGAGTAGAACGCAACATGGTTGTTGCGGGCGTTGATGTTTTCTGTTGCAAGCCTCTTGTTTGTGTTCTCCTTATGACGCGGGATAGTGAGATTGAAGCGGTCCAGGCCAACCTTACGCGACGTCGTTCGCGAGACCGGCTCCGCACTTGACGTGTGGCTTGTACCACACATGCGGCTGGTGGATGTCAGTTTCTCTCACTATAGTTGTCATGGGATTAACACCGGAGTTTGGCAACCATAATATCACCGTTTTGGCTTTCCGTAGGTAAGAATCGTTCTTAGCATCTACTCCCATGAGCCACGTAAAACATGCAACAACAAAGTAGAGGCGTCTAACTTGTTTTTGCAGGGAGTGTTTTCTGTGATATGGTATGGCCCAAGATGTGATGTGTATATTGTATGCGATGATCATGTTTTGTAATGTTTCACGACTTGCATGTCGATGAGTACACAACCGGCAGGAGCCATATGGTTGTCTTTATAATTGTGTATGACCTGCGAGTCAACTTCTTATACGCCATGTAATAGCTTTACTTTATCGCTAAGTAGTTAGCAATAGTTGTAGTTGCTATTCGTGGTGGAGGCAATCATGGTGGAGTGATGGAGATCATGCCGTCACGCACAAGATGGAGATCATTGCGCGGAGATTGGCTATACCATGTCACATAAAGTTATATGCATGTGATGTTTATCCTTTTATGTATCTTATTATGCTTAGATCGCGACGGTAGCATTATAAGATGATTCCTCACTTAAAGATCAAGATAAAAACCGTGTTCTCCCCAAGTATGCACCGTTGCGAAAGTTCGTCGTGTCCAAGCATCACGTGATGATCGGGTGCTATAGACTCTACACTCACATACAACGGGTGCAAGCCAGTTTTGCACACGCGGAAATACTTGGGTCTAACTTGACAAGACTAGCATGTACAGACATGGCCTCGGAACACAAGAACCGAAAGGTTAAGCATGAGTCATATGAATGATATGATCGACACTTCGTTGTCCACCGTTGAAACCACATCTCTTCTCGTGATGATCGGATTAGGTGTGGTGAATTTGGATCGTGTTCACTAAACAACTTGAGGGATGTTGAATTTAGTGGGAGTTCATCTAGTAATTTGATTAAGTTGAACTATTTATCATGAACATAGTCTAAATTGTACTTGCAAATACTGTAGATCACATGGCCAAGTCCAACTTCAACTTCAATGTTTTTGCTGAGAAAGAAAAGCTTAGAAATAATGGGTCTAACTTCACCAACTGGTTCCGCAATCTAAGAATCATTCTATCTGGCGGACAAAAGGACTATGTCCTTGAGAAAGCGTTAGGTAACCCCCCTGCTGCAACTGCGCCGGCTGATGAGAAAGCTGTCTATTAGTCGCGCAAAGATGATTATGGTGTGATTAAGAGCACCATGTTGTTTGCTATGGAACCGGAACTTCAAAATCGTTTTGAAAACTATCCCGGGCCCTTTGAGATTCTCGAGGAGCTGAAAACCATGTTTTAGACTCAGGCCCGTTCTGAGAGATATGGGATCTCTGAGAAGTTCTTTAACTGCAAGATGGAGGAAGGGAGTTCCGTTAGTGAGCACGCCATTAAGCTGTCGGGCTACACTCAACGCCTTGAGCAACTGGACTGCAAGATTCCAGAGGAGCTCAAGATTGACAGGGTTCTGCAATCACTCCCTCCCAGCTACAAAAGTTTTGTAGTGACTCACAATCAGATTGGTTCCACTGATACGATCACCGAGCTCTTCGCAAAGCTGAAGGCTGCGGAGGTGGACATCAAAAAGGATAATCATGTGTTGATGGTCAACAAGCCCTCCTTCAAGAAAGGTAAAGGTGCAAAGAAGCCCTTCAAGAAAGGCGGCGGCAAGCGCGTTGCCCCTGCTGAGAAGAAGCTCAAGTCTGGTCCCAAGCCGGACACTGAGTGCTTCTATTGCAAGGACAAGGGTCACTGGAAGCGCAACTGTCCGAAGTACTTAGCGGACAAGAAGGCTGGCACCATCAAAGGTATATTTGATATACATGTTATTGATGTTTCCTTACTAGCCCTCGTTGTAGTGCCTGGGTATTTGATACCGGTTCAGTTGCTAATATTTGTAACTCGAAACAGGAGCTACGGAATAGACGGCGGCTTGCGAGGAATGAGGTGACGATGCGCGTTGGCAACGGATCAAGAGTTGATGTGATGTCCGTCGGCATGCTCTCCTTAGTTTTACCTTCGGGATTAGTTTTAAACCTTAATAAGTGTTATTATGTGCCTGCGTTGAGCATGAACATTATTTCTGGATCTTGTTTATTGCAAGACGGTTATTCATTTAAATCGGAGAATAATGGTTGTTCTATTTCTATGAGTAACATCTTTTATGGTCATGCACCTATTGTGAATGGTTTATTTCTTCTAAATCTCGAAAGGGATGAAACACACATCCATAACATTGAGGCTAAGAGATGCAAAGTAGATAGTGATAATACTACTTATTTGTGGCACTGTCGTCTAGGTCATATTGGTGTAAAGCGCATGAAGAAACTCCATTCTGATGGACTTTTGGAGTCTCTTGATTTTGAATCATTTGACATAAGCGAACCATGCCTCATGGGCAAGATGATCAAAACCCCGTTCTCCGGTATGATGGAGCGAGCAACGGACTTGTTGAAAATCATACATACCGATGTATGCGGACCGATGAGTGTTTCGACGCGCGGTGGATATCGCTATTTTCTCACTTTTACCGATGACTTAAGTAGATATGGGTATATCTATTTAATGAAACATAAATCTGAAACGTTTGAAAAGTTCAAAGAATTTCAGAATGAAGTGGAGAACCATCGTAACAGAAAGATTAAGTTTCTACGATCCGATCGTGGGGGCGAATATTTGAGTTATGATTTTCTCACGCATCTCAAAGCAAGTGGAATCGTTTCACAACTCACGCCACCCGGAACACCACAGCGCAATGGTGTGTCTGAACGCCGGAATCGAACCTTATTAGATATGGTCCGATCAATAATGTCTCTTACTGATTTGCCGTTATCATTTTGGGGTTATGCATTAGAAACCGCTGCATTCACTTTAAATAGGGCTCCATCTAAATCCGTTGAGACGACACCGTATGAACTGTGGTTTGGTGCTAAACCTAAGTTGTCGTTTCTTAAAGTTTGGGGATGCGAAGCTTACGTCAAGAAGTTGATGCCGGACAAGCTCGAACCCAAAGCGGAGAAATGCGTCTTCATAGGATACCCTAAGGAAACTATTGGGTATACCTTCTATCACAGAACCGAAGGCAAAGTGTTTGTCGCAAAGATCGGTTCCTTTCTTGAGAAGGAGTTTCTCTCGAAAGAGGTGAGTGGGAGGAAAGTAGAGCTAGACGAGGTTATTGAACCTTCTCTTGAATTGGAGAGTAGCGCAACACCTGAAATTGTTCCAGTGCCGCCTGCGCCAACAATAGAGGAAGCAAATGACAAGGATCATGAAGCTTCGGACGATGCTGCTACTGAACGTCGCAGGTCGACAAGGTCGCGTGCCCCTCCTGAGTGGTACGGCAACCCTGTCTTGACTGTCTTGTTAGTAGAAGACAGTGAACCTACGAACTATGAGGAAGCGATGATGAGCCCAGACTCTGAGAAATGGCTAGAAGCCATGAAATCTGAATTGGGATCCATGAGCGAAAACCAAGTATGGACTTTGGTGGACCCTCCTAGCGACCGAAAGGCTGTTGAGTGCAAATGGATCTTCAAGAAGAAAACGGACGCGGATGGTAATGTTACCGTCTATAAAGCACGGCTTGTTGCGAAAGGATTTCGACAAGTTCAAGGTGTTGACTACGATGAGACTTTCTCTCCTGTAGCGATGTTTAAGTCCATTCGGATTTTATTAGCAATTGCTGCGTTTCATGATTATGAAATATGGCAGATGGATGTCAAGACTGCGTTCCTCAATGGCAACATTGATGAAGAGTTGTATATGATGCAACCGAAGGTTTTGTCGATCCTAAGGATGCTGATAAAGTATGCAAACTTCAGCGTTCTATTTATGGACTGAAGCAAGCGTCTCGGAGTTGGAACCTTCGTTTTGATCAAGTGATCAAGAGCTTTGGATTTGTTCCAAATTGCTACGAGGCTTACATCTACAAGAAAGTGAGTGGGAGCTCGGTGACGTTTCTGGTACTATATGTGGATGACATATTGATTATTGGAAATGACATCAACATGCTTAACGATGTGAAGAGTTATTTGAACAAGTGTTTTTCAATGAAAGACCTAGGTGAAGCTGCTTATATATTGGGCATCAAAATCTATAGAGATAGACAAAGACGCCTGATAGCTTTAAGCCAGAGTACATACCTAGACAAAGTTCTGAAAAGGTTCAGAATGGATAAGGCATTGAAAGGTTTAGTGCCTATGTTGTCAGGTAAGATATTGAGCAAGGCTCAGTGTCCAGCTACGGTAAATGATAGGGAAGCTATGAGCAAAGTGCCTTATGCCTCGGCCATAGGTTCCATCATGTATGCCATGCTGTGTACTAGACCGGATGTGTCCAATGCTCTTAGTTTGACGAGCAGATATCAAAGTGATCCAGAAGTGGAACACTGGACAGCCGTGAAGAACATCCTAAGGTACCTAAATAGGACTAAAGAAATGTTCTTAGTCTATGGGGGTGATGAACGGCTCGTCGTAAAAGGTTACGTCGATGCTAGTTTCGACACCGACAAGGATGATTCTAAATCTCAGACAGGATACGTGTATATTTTGAATGGAGGAGCTGTGAGCTGAAGAAGCTGCAAGCAAAGCGTGATGGCGGGATCTACAGTAGAAGCGGAATACATGGCTACTGCAGAAGCGTCAAGTGAAGGAGTTTGGATCAGAAACTTCATCACTGAGCTTGGCGTGGTTCCAAGTGCATTGGACCCACTGGAGATATTGTGTGACAACACTGGCGCCATAGCACTCGCTAAGGAACCAAGATATCATCCAAAGACCAAGCATATCAACCGCAAGTTTCATATAATCCGAGATTATATAGCAGATGGAGATCTGAAGATCAGCAAAGTACATACAGATCTGAATGTTGCAGATCCATTGACTAAACCTCTTCCACGTGTAAAACATGATCAGCACCTCAGTGCCATGGGTGTGAGATTGTTGCCAGATGTAAACTAGATTATTGACTCTAGTGCAAGTGGGAGACTGTTGGAATTATGCCCTAGAGGCAATAATAAAGATGTTATTATTATAATTCTTGTTCATGATAAAGTTTATATTCCATGCTAGAATTGTATTAAGCGGAAACATTAATACTTGTGTGGTTTGTGAACAACACCGTGTCCCTAGTAAGCCTCTATGGACTAGCTCATTGATCAATGATGGTTAAGGTTTCCTAACCATGGACATGAGTTGTCAATTGATAATGAGATCATATCATTGGAGAATGATGTGGTGGAGACCCAAACTAAGCGAAGCAATTAGATCGTGTCATTGTGTTCATCTTTGCGAAGCTTTTCCTATGTCAAATATTGTATTCCTTAGACCATGAGATAATACAACTCTCTGGTATCGGAAGAAAGCTTTGAGGTCATCAAACGTCATCCTATGAGAGGGTGATCATAAAGGTGTCTCTCAGGTGATCGGAAAGTATCTGTTGGGTTGTATGTATCGAGATGGGATTTGTCCCTCCCAAGTCGGAGAGATATGCTTCGGGCCCACTCGGTAATCGATATCAACACCGCTTGCAAGCATGTGGTTAAGGAGTTAATCACAAAGTGATATCGGATTACGGAACGAGTAAAGTACTTGCTGTGAACGAGATTGAACTAGGTATGACGATACCGACGATCGAATCTCGGGCAAGTAAAATATCGCGAGACGAAGGGAATATATATATGGGATTGATTGAATCCTGGCATCGTGGTTCATCCGATATGATCATCGATGAATGTGTGGGAGTCAATATGGGTGCCCAGACCCCGCTGTTGATTATTGATAGAAGATCATGTCTGCATATTCTCGAACCCGCAGGGTCACACACTTAACGTGTCTCGACGCTAGGATAGATTGGATAATTGGTTTATGAATTTTTGTTCGGAGTCTCGGATGGGATCCGGGATATCACGAGAGGTTCCGGAATGGTCCGGAGAATAAGATTCATATAAGGCAGTGCAGTTTTTGGAGTTCGGAATTGTTCCGGATTAATCGGTATTGTACCGGAAGCTTCTAGAACCTTCCGGAAGGGGGCCAACGTGGTCCCACCTTCCGGGAGGGGGCATGGGCCTATGAGGGAGTGTCCTGGCCGCATTGGGCCAGGGGCACAAGGCCCCATAGGGCCCAGCCGATCCTAGATAAGTTTAAATCGTTTAAACTAGAGATAAGATAAGATAGGATTTCTAGATAAGGGAGAGTTTAAATTGTTTAAACTAGAGATAGGCTTGGAGGAGAGGCTAGGGCTGGCCGCACCCCCCCACTATATATAGAGGGCTGGTGCGCCCCCTCTCACACCCCCTTACACCTTCCTCCAAACCCAGTTGCCCTGCTGCCCTTCCTCTCTCCCTCCCGACTGTTTGTAGGCGAAGCCCTGCGGCAGAAATTCTCTACCATATACACCACGCCGTCGTGCTGTAGATCCAATCTATCTCTCCACCATACTTGCTGGTCCGAGGAAGGAGGAGACGTCGAGGTGCCGCACGTGTGCATCTCACGAAGGCACCGCCACTTGTGGTGCTAGATCGGATCGGATCGCGAGGAGGAGAAGCGAGTACGACTACATCACCCATGTTCCGACGAACGTTCCGCTGTGCGAATCTTCAAGGGTATGAAGATCTAATCCAATCTCTCTCGTTGTTTGCATCTCCTAGATTAGATCTTGGTTTTCCCTCTGTTCGCTTTCGTAGAAAATTTTGATTTACTATGCTGCGAAACCCTACACATATTTGCCCTGTACCTGTACTATATATTATGGTCTTTGGCCCTAGAGAAATATAACTTGTCTATTCCTAACAGTTACACCAGAAATCACGTTTAGCGAAACCTGTTCTCTATAAACTCGTCATCCAAACAAGGCCTTAGTCTACACCAACCGGTGGGCTAGCACAAATATTTCACGCACTATGGGCTAGGCCCAATTTATTCTTCCTTGGGCCTTTCGGCTACGATAGAACAGACAACAAAATATTCTAATGCACGTACGTCGCTTAGTTCGAACCTGCTGTATGCTTTGCTAACATGCAGGTAGAATTTTGTCTTTAGTTTATGTATGAAGTGGGCGAGCACTTGCATCAAGAAAGCTATCTATATATTGAGATTCAAATAGAAAAAAAGTGAGGCATAGGCATATACAAAGGCACTAGTATATTGCAATGACCACGTACGTTGGTGTGCGCACAACCGAAATTCAATGTTGAATAGATATATACAACAAGTATGGTTAAAATGAATGAGTACCTACACAAATGAACAGATCTGTACATAGATGGCATATAAGCGCTAGTGTTTGGTGGAATCATCATATTCGAGAACAGGGAGATATTTAGGTATATATCCAAGTCTCTAGATCACAAGATCTTCCCCCTTACTAAGCCTGGCTTTGCGCTCTTCCGACAGCATGCGCGCGAAATGGACGAGCTCCTCCTCGTTGGTGCCCCTCTTCGGGTCAGGCTCGTTCTTGCCCGTCTCGACGTTCACCTTGCACACCTGCCTCTTCAGCAGCGCCCTGCCGACGCCGACGAGCCGGTTGAGGTTCTCCGACGTGGACACGTCTACGGACGCCGTTTCACCCTTGAGCTCATCGTCCTGTATGCGGAGGTAGCGCTTCTCGCAGTGCAACGCCTGGAAGAGCACGGAGGCGTGGATGTCGACGAGGTCGGCGCTGGCCTGGCTGAAGCTGTCGATGATGGGCGTGGCGCCCCTGTTGTAGAGCCACCCGAGGAGGCCCCACCTGCTGCACTCTACGGCGTCGAACTTCTCCTCGATCTTGGCGGTGCCCGTGCCCAGCGAGAGGATCATGAACTTGCCGTAGTCTGCCGGCTTGATGGGGAAGAAGTCCGGGTTTCCCATCAGGATCTGTTTGCTTACGTGGGTCATTGCCAGCAGGGTCTGTATCCATGCCAGTTTGCCCAACAGAAAATGATACAGTAAGTCAATTTGATGCAAACTACACAAGCCTAATTTAGGTTATCAAGAAGAAGAAAAATTGTGACTTGTCGTGTTAGCACGACTCACCGGATTGTTTGCGGCGACGCCTCCGTCGATGAGGTTGAAGTCCCGGGGGTTGCCCTCCTCGTCCTTTGTCTGGAAATGGTGGCCGGGGAGGTAGGTCGGCGCGGCGGAGGTGCTGATGCACACGTCCGACAGAAGAGCATTTTTGGAGACATCCTTCATGGCCTGTAACAAAAGCTTGGTAAGTACAAGTGGGTGTATGAACTGCATGTATGTGTGTGTGTGTGTGTGTGTGTGTGTGTGTGTGTGTGTGTGTCTATATATATATATATATATATATATATATATATATATATATATATATATATATATATATATATATATATATATATATATATATATATATATATATATATATATATATACGTGAGCTTGGTCAGTTTTTTCACATACGTCGTAGGTTGAGAAGATTGTAGGCTGGAGGAGCTTGATGTCGAAGGTAGGGATGACGACGTTTTTGAGCGTCTGGTCGAGTCGCGTGTCGCCGAGGAGCTTCTTGATGACCGTGTGGAGGTACTCGCCGTTGTACTTGGGTCCCATCATGCTCTTCAACAAACCGAAAGACCCTTTGCTGCAACATACATGATATAGATGGTCGATCGTATAAGCATGTACAGTATGATATACTCCATCCGTTTCAAAATATAAGATGTTTTAGCTTTGTGAAGCAAATGTATCTAGACTACTTTTAGTATATAGGTTCGCTCATGTTTAAAATGAATCTACACACTAAAACAAGTCTAGATACATTCTCTTCAACAAACCTAAAACATCTTATATTTTGAAACGGAAGGAGTATATAGTTGACGAGTTGATCATATAAGGTGTTTATGTAATCGCCTCACCTGACGGGAGGGAAGATACTAGGGCAGTGCTCGAGGTAGAAATTGTTGATATCCTTGGCGGCGAAGAGCGGGCGGCCCTTGGCGTTGGGCGCGGTGAGCATGGCGGTCACCAGCCCTCCGGTGCTCGTCCCGGCGATCACGTCGAAATAGTCCGAGATCCTCGCGTCCGGCCCATCAAACTCCTATTTTTACGCCACAAATAATTAACACCCCGCAACAGAGTGCATCCGAAAACAGAGTCACACACATGCATAGATTCATGCACGTGCTGATGTTATGTGCATAGAAACGTAGTGGTTACCTGGAGCTTTTCTTCGAGGAAGGCGAGGATGGTGCCAGGGATGATGCCGCGGACGCCACCGCCGTCGATGCTCAGCACGGTGACGGTGCTCCCATAGGACGGCGGCGGGGACTTGGGTGAACCCAGCGACGGCGCGCGGCGGCTGAGCATCCGCTGCGCAGAGTTCAGGGTCAGAGGCAGCTCGTCGTTGCCCTGCCCCGAGGGTGCTTGCATGGACGACATGGATGCAGCAACCTCAGTCAGACTAACCACAAACGTACGAACTAAGACCTGAGATTCCTTCGTTCGCTTTATATTTACAAAAGAAAAAAAAAGTCTTTGTTGGTTCGGTTGTCTCGCTAGCTATCTGCTTATTAGCTAGCGATTGCACCCGAACAGCTTTCTGGTGATCTCGTACAGCTTGGTGGATCGATGTGCATGCCGCAAATCACATTTATATGCGCGCGGATCACATCGATCGGTCACCGGGAAAAGTCGTACTTACTTCCCGAGCGCCGGAAACATCATTGTAGTACAGGGGCCGTTCGTTCGGTGCGAGTCGAAAAGTTGAATTGAAGGAGCCAAACACGCGGGGAACGGGCCGTACGTGCATCGGACCTGAGCGAGGCGCCAGTAGTCATGGACTCATGGCCCCGGAATGCACCGATGATGTTGTTCCCACGATTTGTTCCAGCAGTCAAGGTCAAGGACCAGGCCCCCAATCCTCCTGACCCAATGAGGTCGTGCCACTAGGTTTTCTTCCATTTCCGTTTACTCGTTTATTTATCTGCTTATTTATTTGTCTCACACGCCCGTGTACAGGCTGTCCTCGTGAGTGGGTGCTGCTCCGGCTGACACGTACGCATGCTTTGTTTGTTTTCGTGATGGGTACTCCACCTCCACCGGTAGGGTAGCTGCGAAGTTGAAATGTTGGAGGAGCGTGCCTTGGTCACATCAGAAGTTTCTCCTCCATGAAAATGTAAGGAAGGCTCTTGCCTCGTTGTTGGCTAACAAATTAGCAGTTCCTTGCACGTGACAACAACTGGTTTGCAACCGAGTTCTCTTCCCAGCTAATGATTCTCCGTAGACTTATATAGTAGTTCAAGCTGACACACACATACACACATAGGTTCTGTGTCCAATACCTCCTCGCCTAGTTTTTTTTTCAAGAATTAAAGGGGGGGGGGGGGGGGGGGGACCCCACCGCTTGTTATATTACCCGAACTTGACTTCGGCATCACATCACACATACAAAGAGTTTGAGAGGGGGTACACCGGGGTGAGAGAGAGAAGCAACGAGCTAGTCAGCAGCGGCAAGAAGTAGAGTACGAAGGCTATCTAGGCTGCCGCGGTCTTGAGTCCTTGACTGCCAATGCCAAATGGACAGGTCGTCGGCCAACCTGCAGAGCACGAGGCGTGCGGTAGAGGGCAGAGCGTTGAAGTCAAGGTCATTCCTTGCTTTCTAGATCGACCAGAGGATAGTAGCAATGCCGGCGTGCCAGGTAGGAGGGTCCACTCCCGCCGGAGCGGCGAGCTCCCAGACAGAGAAGACGTCGCGAGGGATGTGCACTCCAAGCCGGTCCCAGACTTCACAGGCCACTGCACAGCTGAAGAAGAGGTGGCAACCGGTCTCGGGCGAGGCACAAGCCTCGCAAGTAGCAGAAGGAGCACAATTCTTGGAGAAGAGGTTGGCCCGGGTGCTGAGCCTGTCAATGTCAGCAAGGTAAACGAAAATGCTAATTTTGGCAGGCAGCCTCAAGCCCCAGGCCATGCAGGCGAACGCGTCAGGGGCCCGCCGAGGGGAGAGCATGCGGTAAGCCTCACGGGAGCTAAATTGGGGAGCATCAGGGGAGTCGATGTAGCGAAGATCTTGCCCTTCCTGGAGGGCGATGCCGTCGATGTGGCCCTGGACGATGTCGAGCTCCCGCTGAGCAACGGAGGAGAGACGAGGCTGAAGCGAGAGACCCAAAGCGACCACGTCGGCCACAGTCGCATTGGGCCTAGTAGCATGCGAGAAGAGCGCCTCATACCGCTAAGCGAGCGGCCTGCCGGGGAGCCACTTGTCGAGCCAGAAAGAAGTGGTGGAGCCACAAACGATGCCTGAACGCGTGATGGAGCGGTACAGTGGGAGGCACTCCTGCACGATCCGGTCGAGGAAGGAGGGGGAAGAGGCAGTGTCGGCGAGGTCACGCCCGGAGTGATGCCGGTACCATCTTTTCCAAGGTAGCAGGTCAGTTTGGTGGAGTTTATGGATAAAGTTCATGAGGAGGCACCTGTTCTGCCGGCGGAGATCCTTAATGCCGAAGCCACCCTCCTGTTTAGACAATAAAACTTTATCCCAAGCGATTAGACAACGAGCACCCGAGCACGAATCTTTACCGGTACAAAAGAAAGTGCGCCTCCTTTTGTCAATACTTTCGAGCACACCCTGTGGAAGCAAATACGGGCAAATATAGTAGGTAGCAAGATTGTTCAGCACGGCATTACATAACACGAGGCGACCTCCCGAGGACAGAAGGAGAGCGCGCCACCCGGAGAGGCGCCTGTCAAAGGAGAGGATGAGTGGGGCGTAAGCAGAGATGGGAAGCTTCGTGGGGGCAGGGGGAGACCGAGATAGGGTTGAGGGGAAGAGGAGATGGGGCATCCTAGGCAGGATGCCATAAGAGCCGAGTCGGAGGGGGAAACATTCATGGGAATAAGAAAGGATTTGTGGAAATTAATGGCGAGCCCCGTGGCCGCGGTGAAATCGTCGAGCACTAGCTTAAGGTGGGACGCGGCCTCCACACTGGCTTTGCAAATAATGAGGGTGTCATTCGCATATTGCAGGACGGGGCACGGGGTGGATGGAGAGAGGGGGTGTGACAACTTGCTGAGGGCGAACTCATTGCAGATGAGGCGTTGGAGGATGTCCACAACAATAATGAAGAGATAGGGAAAGAGCGGATCTCCTTGCCTGAGACCATTTTTGCAGCGGATCCAGTCCCCGGTACCCTATTGAGGAGCACCGCGGCATGTCCAGTTTTGAGGATACGGACCATCCATTCGCACCAGAGGTCGTCAAAACCCCTAGGACGAAGAATAGACAGGAGGCTGTCCCAGTTAACAGAGTCGAAGGCTTTCCGAAAATCAATTTTAAACACGAGAGTTGGTGCTTTGCGAAGATGGCAGCATCTGATGATTTCGGCAGCATAAACAATGTTTTCAGAGATCCGACGGCCAGATAGGAACCCAGTTTGGTCAGCATCGACGAGGGAGTGAATGGCAGACTGCAGCCTGGTGGTCAGGACCTTAGTGATAGCCTTCATGATGCAGTTTTGGAGAGAGATGGGTATGAAGAGCGAGGGGTGGTTTGCGGCGGGAACTTTTGGAAGAAGGACGAGAAAAGCCCGGTTGATGCGAGTAAGGTTGATAGACCCCTGGTAGAAGGATTCGAAAACAGCGAAGACCTCCTCGCCTAGTTGAGCGTTCCATGTCGCCATGTCCGTAAATTTGTGCAGGAGCCATGCTTCTCCAACTTTTTTACCAAATCATTATATCCCTACATGATTATCAAAAATAATTATTTTCATGATTAATTATCCCTACATGATCAGATCAAACCATTCTGGTTAGCCGTTGACTGTACCACTGACCAACTCGTATGAGTCGCATGTGACTCTTTCCATATTGCGTATGCAATGGAGATAGAGATGTGCTAGGTGTTTGCTTGTATTTCTGCTGCATGTCTAATTTGACTACTATGCTATTTAATCATGGAAATTTTAGTTGCCTTAAACATTTGTGAAAAATGCTAATTATTTCAAAACAAATTACACTCTCTATGGTACTATATATGTAGATGAGAAAATTTAACTCAAGACAAACTTGCTAAACACAATTGGCAATGCAATGAAAAGTGTGGTTATTGTGCTATAATGAAGATACATGTGCTTCATCCCGGGTTGGTGTGGAGCACCGTAATGCATTCATACATTTTAATCTTTCACTAATAACTAGTATGTCAAATATTATTTGGGAACTGGTTAACACGAGTTAGCTTCAAAATTAATGCTGAAATCATATTTGATGCGCTTTATGTTGGAATTTATGAAATTATCATAATGATATTTTCTTTAACAAAAAATAGTTCTAATTTGTTTCAAGCTAATTTTACATTGTCACACACTGACTATGTATGTGGTCTTCACTACATTGTGTGGATAGGAGGGCTACTCTGGCCTTTTGCCAGCAGAAAGCCACCTTTGCTTCGTTAGAATGTGTCAACAAATATGCAATTATTCATATGAATATTGTATATACATGAAAATATGGTAATATATCTATTTACGAGTATGATAAATATTCTAGAATATCGGCCTGATAAGAAAACAATAATGTGAAATGCGGGAACAACACCAACTAAGAGATATATCTCTCCTTAAGTTCGATATATATTTTGATGATAGATCGTATTGATATCGACTTGAAAGCTAATGCAGGACACATATATAAGGACCCAAGGCCATGGAAAAATCAAGCAACTCTAAAGCCACGAAACATCTGTCAAGCTCTCGTCTTGGGTTTAGCCGTCAACCATAATGGCTTAGTGTAATCCTCCATTATAACAAACACGTCTGCATGGAAAGATATGGGGTAGTACCCACACATCGTGACTCCCAGCATCCCAATCTTTTAGAATTCGTTGCTTCTTATTATTATTTTCCCCTGTGGGACTTTTTTTTGAACGGTGGGCAAAAGATTTGCCCCATTCCATTAATAGAGAATAAGAGTCACAAGGCTAAAAAAAACTGAAAAAGAAACAACTAGGTAATTACTCTCCCAAAATTACAAGACTCAAAGAAGTGGCGCCGCGGCGACCCAAAGTCTAGCCTCCCCCTTGATTGTCTCAAGAACAAATTGAGGTGGCTTTGCCTTGTTATTAAAAATTCTCGCGTTTCTCCCTTTCCAAATAGTCCAAGTAATGAGCATGACGAGGGAAACATGGGCCTTATGGTTCTCCACCGTGTTGGCTGTCATCAAGGTCCACCATTGTTTTACAGAAAGGTCCGTATGGATGGTAGATAGACCAAGCCACTCCTTGACAAGGTTCCAAACCCTCTTGGTAAAACGACAATGGGAGAACAACTGCGCCACTATTTCTTGCGTTTGCTTGCAAAGCGGGCAAAGACCACAATTGTCCCAACCTCTTTTCTCTAACCGGTCTGCGGTCCAAAGTCTATTTTGAATAGCCAACCAAGCAAAGAACTTGACCTTTGGCGGCGCCCATGCCTTCCAAACTAACTTATTCATGGTAGTGAGAGTGGCTCAGAAGAATTGCGCATTGTAAGCCGACTTGGAGGAGTACTCACCATTACTTGTAAGGTTCCAAAAAATTGAGTCGTCAACCTCTTCTCTAATGTTGAAAGGATAGAGATGTCTCCTAGAGGGGGGGTGAATAGGCAATTTCAAATTACGGTTTTGGCTTGATAGAATGCGGAATTAAACTAACGTTTATTTTACAAGCACAAAACCTAAATACACTAGGCTCAACTAAGTGCAACAACAACAAGTGAAGCTAAGCAGTATAGCACAAGATAAATATACCACAAGTGATAGGCAAGATATAATTACTTCAAGCTCGATGGCTATCACAAGAAAAGTAAGCTCGGGTATAGAGATAACCAAGGCACGCGGAGACGACGATGTATTCCCGTATTCCCTTACAAGTAAGGTACGTCACGTTGGAGAGGTGTGGGATTCCACGAAGGATTTCCCAACGCCACGAAGGCTCACCTTCTTCTCCGAGTCTATCCCACGAAGGAATAGGCCCTTTCCTTATGGATAGCTTTTCCTCCACTCCGGAGATGGCAAGCTCCACAACCACTTCACAAGCTCCATGAAGGAGAAGCCCGGGTCTCTTCACAATCTTCCATGAAGAGGACACCGAGGCACCAACCGCCAAGCCAACTAGGAGGTCACCCTCCAAGAGTAACAAGCTCACGGTCTCTCACTCGAACAAATCGTAATGGAGAGCTCAACACTTATGCAAGAATGCAAAGCAAGAACACCAAGGGTGCTCAAATCCTTCACTCTCAAATCCCACCAAAGCAACAAGTGATAGGGAGGAATTAGAGAGGAAGAACAATGGTGGAAGTCAACCAATGACTCCAAGGTCTAGATCCAATGGGTTCCCCTCACTTAGAGGAGGAATTGATTGGTGGGGATTGTAGATCTAGATCTCCTCTTCCAAAGCCCTAAAAAAGATGCAAGAATCATAGGAGGGAAGGGGGAGGAAGCAAGCTCAAGAGGTTCAACAATGGAGGTCAATTTTGTGGTCAAGAACCCTATCAAATGTTGGGGGAAGAACCCCCTTTTATAGTGGAAAGCAAATATGGCCGTTAGGAGAAATCTGTGTGAACTCGGTTGAAAGTTCGGTTGGACCGGCTCCAGAACCGGACGGTTCGGTTCCTGGACCGGAAAACCGAACTTAAAACCGGAATTAGGGTCAGTACACAGTCTCGGATAGACTCGGTATAGCAAAACCGAAAAACCCAGTTTAAGATCCGGTTTTCCGGTCCTGGCACCGGACCACCCGGCCTGGGAGCCGGTTGAACCGAATCTACAACCGGGATGAAATAGGCTTCACGAAAAACGCAATAACTTTTGCATCCGGACTCCGATTTAGATGATCTTGGGCTTGTTTTGACAAGGACAACAAGCTCTACAAGATTGTGCAGAGAAACATCATAGCCCAACAAAGGAGCATAGAACCAAGTGAAGAAAGGTAAGAAGCCTCCCTAAATAAGAACCGATAAAACCTTCAAACTCGGAAACGCCATAGAAGATGCATACGAATTCCATTTTCGATGAAATTGGGCTTGTTGAAGAGCTAGAAACAAGATCAAGAACCTCACATGGAGAAGCACCAAGAAGCAAAAAAATAGGAAGATGCAAAGTATGCAAAGGATTGAGCTCCCTATGACGATGTGATCAAGTTACACAACTGAAAGCCCCTCTTGATAGTTCGGCTATCTATCCTATAACCCGGTCTCCCAATAACCACCTTGAGACCGGTAAAAGGAAAACCTAGCAAGGCCATACCTTTTCCTTGCGCATACCGCTTGATCTTGATGACAACGCTTCAAGCTCCACCCAAGCCGGAATGCAACACTTGATCATTGTTGCTTCGTGAAGACTCCTAATTTGCTCCCCCATACACCACTATGGGATAGCTTCATTAATACATGTCTTCACATGCCTATTATCACCAATATGGACGGCAAGCTTCAAGCAAATGATCTTCTTGAGATGCTTATCTTGAACTTGCCTTTCTCAACCTTGATGACGATCACCACTTGATAACATCCTTTCATGGGCTATATAAGATCTTCACTTTTGAAGCATGCCCATGGAAAATACCTATCCCATATATAAAACGCAAAGGTACACATATAATGGGTTAGTTCATGATGCATAATTGACAAGGCTTACCATACCACAAGACCATGTGGTACATTCTTTATGCTTCATGTGTTGAGCAACTTGAAATCACTATTCACTCTTTGTATTGGTCAACCAAGTATCTTCTCGTTCTCCATCTTAATATCTTGAGGTACATAAGGAACTCTTCATTTGATTACATGCTCTAAATCTTAGTCAACCATAGCTCAACTAATGAGGCTATCATGACACCAACTTAGAGCCATATCTTGAATTCTTCTATTGAGATCACACTCTCAAGATCTTGATCATATCATATTCTTCTCTTCAACTCGATGATTTTGATGCCAATACTCAAGGTATATCTTTATCTTCATGACATCCATACTTGAATCTAACACATGGACTACACGCATGACCTATGGAATATACCTTCATATAAAACTCAGTGAAAACATTAGTCCATAGGAATTGTCATTAATCACCAAAACCACACATAGGGGCAATTACCCTTTCAAAGGTGTACTCGGCTCAACTCATTCCAAAGCTTGATGTATTGGTGTATGTGAGTGACTGTCAAGCTAGAGTCCATCTTAATCTTGGAAATCCAAGCATTATTGTGGAGGGCTTGTTTGACATTCCATTTCTTTCTTGTTGAGGCCTCAAAGATTAATGGGGCAATGACTTTTGGCGCCACTCCATGGAGCCATGGGAAGGTCCAAAAAGGCGCAATATTTCCATTCCCAATGGTGATGGTGGTAGCGGCATAGAAGAGGCTCATATCAACCTCATCGCAAGGGTTTCCCAAACCGACCCAAGGCTTTTTAGGATCTTTCCACTCAAACCATGGCCACCTCAAACATAGAGCTCTAGCAAATTTCTCAAGGTTAAGAATCCCTAGTCCACCGAGGTGTGTTGGTCTATAGACCGTCTCCCAATTGATTTTGCATTTGCCTCCGGAGATCTCTCTTGTGCCCGCCCATAGGAAAGCGCGCTCGATTTTGTTCATGGTAGCGTAACATCCCGGCGGAATGGTAAGAGGTGTGAGGTGGAAGATTGCTTGGGACGTGAGGACGGATTTGACGAGAGCACCTCGACCGGCAATGTTAATATTCTTTCCATCCCAAGCTACTAGCTTGCCGGCCATTTTTTCTTCCAAGGGTTGGAAATCCACCCTCTTAAGTTGCCACACCGATAGTGGGAGACAAAGGTACTTCAAGGGTAAGCTTGCATGAATCACCTGGAGGCCTTGGAGAACATCATTGACATCAACTTCGTTACAACAAATTGGAACAACCATGCTCTTTTGGAAATTGGTTTGAAGCCCGGATACTTCACCAAACAAAGCGAGGATTGAGGCTAAGTTTTGGATGTCTTGCTTGTTTGGGTGCACAAAGATTGCGACATCATCCACATAAATGGAGGTTCTCAACACACTTCCTCGCCCACGAATATTTTGTAGGAGCTCATGGCGGGTGGCCAACTCAAGAATTTGTTGTAGCAGATCAATTGCAAGCACAAAGAGAAGCGGCGAGAGGGGGTCCCCTTGGCGCAACCCCTTTCCGTGTTTGATAGGAGACCCGACGACACCATTTAGTAGAACTCTTGATGAAGAGGTGGTAAGCAAAGCAACAATCCAATCCCTGAACTTTGGAGGGAAACCATGTCGCTTGAGGAGCTCGAGGATGAATTCCCAGCGAACCGAATCAAAAGCCTCGCGGATATCAAGTTTGAAGAGAAGCATTTGTATCTTGCTCTTGTGAAGTCTTCTAGCAAGGTTTCGAACATGCATGAAGTTATCATGTATACTTATTTTTTGGATGAAGGCGCTTTGGGCGTTCGAAACAAGATCATTCATGAGAGGCCCAAGACGTAGGGCAATCATCTTTGCAATAATCTTGGCAATAGCATGAATCAAGCTAATAGGCCTAAAGTCAGAAATATCTTCGGCTCCCTCTTTTTTAGGCAAGAGAACAATGCTAGCTGAACTGACCCATTGAAGGTGTCGCACTTGGAGGTTGTTGAAATGCCGGATTGCGCCCATGACATCCTCCTTGATAGTAACCCAACATTTCTTGAAGAAGGCACCCGTGAACCCGTCGGGACCGGGCGCTTTGTCAGAAGGCATATGGTCAATAGCACCCTTGGCTTCCTCCTCCGAGAAAGGCTTGGCAATCCCTCCCAAGTCCACCTCTCCCAATTGAAGGCTATCCCAATTAAGGTCTCTTGCCCGCGGCAACCCTCTACCCATGACCGAGGCGAAGTGGTCGTGAATAATCTTTTCTTTGTGCTCATGCTCGGTCACCCAACCACTATTATTCTTTAGACGTTGTATGTGGTTCTTTCTCCTCCGAGCGTTGACCCTCATGTGGAAATGCTTGGTGTTGGCATCCCCCTCTTTGATATCTTTGACTCTTGCACTTTGCTTTTTTCTCGCCCTCTCGATAATGGCAAAGATGATGACCCTCCTCTTGAGGCAAGCCCTTAAATCAAACTCATCCATGGATAAAGCACGGCTTTCTTGGGCTATGTCGAGTTGAAGAATGATAAGGAGCATGACATGGAGGAGAATTTTGGTTTTGGAGAAGAGCCCGTGACTCCATTTAGAAAGGCACTTCGCCATAGACTTGAGCTTGTGGAAAAGGTTTAGGTAGGGGTCGGAGTGGCCCGAAGGAACTTCCCAAGCCCGAAAAACTACCTCTTCAAAACCGGGGATGCTAGTCCAAAAATTCTCAAATTTGAAGCTTCTCGGCTAGGGCTGTCAACAAGCCGAACTCGAGCGAACATTGTTAGGCTCAGCTCGAGCTCGGTAGAAGCTCGAGCCGAGCTCGAGCAAGCCTAGGTTGACCTTCGAGCCTATATCTAAGCTCGAGTTTGACTCGACCAAAGCTCGAGTAGGCTTGAGCTCGGTTCATTGAATCTCGGTAAGAAAATTTTAGTACATCCAAAGATAGACATGCAGCTACATAACAAGAAAATAGTAAAGCTTGAAAAGACAATAGCAGAAATGGCCCGGAGTCTCATATAATAGTAATACAGTGCCAATATGCCAGCATAATTATTTTAGCAGTCTTACAACAGATGGAATAATAATAGCAGTCTCAATTTTGTGACTGTACAAAAATTATGAGCTTTATCGAACTGTTTGAGTTCGGCTCGTCTAAACTCGCGAGCTCGAAAACAGGCTCGAACTTGGTTTGTTAGAGAGACGAATCAAGCTCGAGCCGAGCTGTTAACGCGCCGAACTCGCACAGTTTGTCAAGTCCGAACTTTTTTAACAGCCCTATTCTCAGCCTCCTAGGGCCACTATCGTCGGCAAGGAGAAGCGGACAATGATCAGAGAGGGCCGAGGATAGAGCATTTAGCACGTGCCCCCAAAGTGAAGGGACTTGGTGATGCTGCTTAAATACAACGTACGATACCGGGTATTCTGCCTGTTTAATTTCTTAAAACTATGTTGCGCAAGCGCATATACTCCAGACAATAGATAAGCACACTAACTTGGCGCCACGCTGCCATATCACGCGAATTCTATATTCTGATTTCAACGTCGATGCACATCCGATCCCACGGCCGGCCACACGAAGAGAAGCGCGACAAGTTATATCTTGGCACTAACCTCTACTACTTGATGACCACTTAACTAAGCAGTTGCGCTGACCAACCGTACGTGGCACATACTGTACGTACAATGACCTGAAGAATATGGGCCGGGGGTAATATAGAACCCCCAAAATAGCAGTCGTTGGCAGAAGAAGAGATGAGAGAATGGATAGCTATAGCTCTCGGAGTTTGATTCAGTCAAGCTACGATATATACGGAAGTTTCTTCAAGTGTGGTTGGAAATATTTGCAGATAAAACAAGCTGTAGTTCGTCTCCATTCTCGCGAAAGGAACTCTCTGTGTACGCTTGCGGCGCAATGTACACGAGTTCTCCACGCGTCTCCGTGCAGAAAATTATTTGTTAGAACGTCAGGTCAATACGTTATACGTTTCCATCCAGCAGTACCGTGTACCGACTAGTACCGGCGAGTACTGAGACGCTGGGTTGTGACCAGTAAATGGCACGTACTTACTGGTGCAGCACAGACCAGGGACCTGACAGAGTTAAAAATACCTTGTACGGACTAGCCAGTGTCATCGATCATGCGGACCAGTTGCCTACGCCCACGTACGTAAACGTATCCGTCCGAAGAAAGCGAAAGGCGGCGCGGGCAGCAGCAGCAGCTGGCATTGCCCAAACAGACCAGGGACCTGACAGAGTTAAAAATATTCCTCTCGTGCATATTCCGCTCGATCGTGCGTGCGCACATCGCCCCACCATTGAGCCTTGACCTGATCCACTCATGTTTGCGGTCGTCCACTACTAGATGAAATGGCCTACGGTGTGAGGCGGTCCTCAGGTTCGCCGTGTGCCCCTGCTTCCCTCCCCGCGTGCAGACGGCCTCCACTTTTGACCCGCTGGAATCGCGGTACGCCCATGCTTCGTTTTCCTTACACTGGAGCTAGCAGCCAGTGTCTCGAAGCTGCGAACGTTCGTCGCTCGATCGGTGACCCGGCCGTGGAATTCCGAGCCCATTCTTGTACCCCGCGCCTACATATATGGGCATCTGCCCGCCACAACTCAACACACAGCCACAGAACGGCAGGAGTGAAAACTGAAAGCAGGGAGAAGCAGCCTTTGGTTGCAAGGGACCAAAGGAGCAGACAAGCCTAGCTAGCAGAGATATAGGAGTATTATCTACTAGCCTACTACTAGGTAGCCTTCTGGTAGGGAGCCATGTCGCCCGTGCACGTCCCGGAGCTCAGCAGCAGCGGGTCGTCCCTGACCCTTAACCCGGTGCAGTGGGCGCTCAGCCGCCTCTCGTCGTCGTCGGCCATGACGCCCAAGTCCCCGCCGCCGTCCTACGGGAGCATTGTCACCGTGCTCAGCATCGACGGCGGCGGCGTCCGCGGCATCATCCCAGGCACCATCCTCGCCTTCCTCGAAGACAAGCTCCAGGTGAGTGTCCGACTGTCCCTTCCCCTACCTTTTGCGTCTATGGCACTGGTGCAACAACTCTAATGGAATGGACGGAGGCTTAACTTGTTATAGGAGCTGGATGGACCTGAGGTGAGGCTCGCGGACTACTTCGACGTGATCGCAGGGACCAGCACGGGGGGGCTTGTGACGGCCATGCTCACCGCGCCCAACGCGCAGGGCCGCCCGCTCTTCGCCGCCAAGGACATCAACAGCTTCTACCTGGAGCACTGCCCCAAGATCTTCCCTCCCGTCAGCGGCGGGCCTCTGGGCCTGCTCAGGAGTATGAGGGGGCCCAAGTACGACGGCCAGTACCTCCACTCCGTCGTGAAAAAACTGCTGGGTGAGACGCGGGTGGACCAGGCGCTGCAGAACATCGTCATACCCACCTTCGACATCAAGCTGCTCCAGCCCACCATCTTCTCCAGATACGACGTGCGTAGTACTACATATACATGTGTGCTCGTTCATCGATTACCTATGTTTGACATGGAGTACGTATAAACAGGCCCTGAACGACGTCTCCAAGAACGCTCTCATGTCCGACATCTGCATCAGCACCTCCGCAGCGCCGACGTACCTCCCCGGCCACCACTTCCAGACCAAGGACAAGGATGGCAAGCCCCGGTCCTTCAACCTCATCGACGGTGGCGTCTCCGCGAACAATCCGGTGAGCCGTAGTTTCAGCTGTCTCCGTCCCTTAGAGGACACTCTGAAGAATATAACGCACAACTTTGGTTTTTTATTAGTCACGTCACGTCGCTGTATATACTGTCCTCTGTTTGACTAACATATTGTCATGCTGCAGACGATGCTGGCGATGACGCACGTAAGCAAGCAGATCCTGCTGGGCAACCAGGACTTCTTCCCGATCAAGCCGGCGGACTACGGAAAGTTCCTGGTGCTGTCGCTGGGCACCGGCTCCGCCAAGGTGGAGGAGAAGTACGACGCCGCCGCGTGCGGCAAGTTTGGGCCTCCTCGGCTGGCTCTACAACGACGGCGCCTCGCCGCTCATCGACAGCTTCAGCCAGGCCAGCGCCGACCTCGTCGACATCCAGGCATCCGTGCTCTTCCAGGCACTGCGCTGCGAGAACCGATACCTCCGCATCCAGGACGACGAGCTCAAGGGGGACACCTCCTCCGTGGACGTGTCCACGCCGGACAACCTCAACAGGCTCGTCGGCGTCGGCAAGGCGCTGCTAAAGAGAAGCGTCTGCAGGGTGGACGTCGAGACCGGCAGGAGCGTGCCTGACAAGAATCGAGGCACCAACGAGGAGGAACTGGTCCATTTCGCCCGCATGCTGTCACAGGAGCGCAAGGCCAGGCTCCAGAAGAAAGGCGCAAGCGCAAGCGTCACAAACTGAACTTTATATATTACTACTACATGAGTATAATACATTCATTAATCCGTATATATATATATATATATATATATATATATATATATATATATATATATATATATATATATATATATATATATATATATATATATATACCAAAGAGATATAATTTTGACATCCATATGTACCAAAGAGATATGTAGCGTTGTCGCAAATCAAATAACCCCCCCCCCCCCCCAACCCCACCCCCAACAAATGTAATAGAGTTGTCTAGATTTACATTCATGTTTAGTGGAAAATCGTCTTCTTAACTTTCTCCTTAGAATAAGGGGCAGTCATAAAGTTATTTTTCTCGTTAGAAACTTGGGGTATGTCCTTCTTTTGAAACTCATCCAACGAGAACTTTTCTTCCTCTAGAGCTCAGAACATACCTTTATAATACACTAGTGCACACACTGGCCTCTAACACCGGTTCGGACCAGCCTTTAACAGCGGTTATAGAATCGTTGTTGGGGGTTCGGTGTTAGAGCCCCCTTTAACAGCGGTTCGTATAATAACCGTTGTTAAAGGGTGGCGCAGCTGCCGCAGCGCTCAGCCCCCCGTGTTAAATGTTCTCTGCCACGGCAGGAAAAAGACATAAATCTCTGCCGCGGCAGGAAAACAACATAAATCTCTGCCACGGCAGAGTTCTGCCGCCGCCCCGTTCTGGGCGTATTTCTGCGGCGCGGCGGGGACGGGGAGGGGGGAGGGGGAATTGATCGGGAGAGTTATACACATACATCATCGGTACATACGAGTACATGAATAATTAAGAAACTATTATTATACACAAACATCGTCATTGTGGTATTCTCCGTAAACGTTGAAGCATCAAGTACAAGACAAACACATGCAAGCATATATACAATATAACATCTCCGTACACGTTCATTTTGCTGGATATCTAAAGAGTTCTCCGCTAGGCGTGACTAGCTCATCAAGTATGAACCCCGCCAATTCCTCTTGAATGGCTCGTATGCGGTCAAATGGTAGGAGTTGGTCCCGCATCTATTCGATCTAAATATATATGAAGAATGAAGTCAATATATATATATAAGAATAAAATTCAACACAATTGATGGTAATAAAATAATGTTGTGTACTTTGTTTACTTACTCTAAGTTGTTCTAGTGCGGGTTGGCCCGTCGCACATATCGTGTTGCGAATGAACTCGCAAACATAGTATCCACATATGTTATTGCCGGGTCCCTGATACGCGTACTTTACGAGAATAGAGAGTTCAATCAAAATAATAATCAATAAAGCATGATATAATGGAATTGGAAGCAGAATCAAAGAGATACGCAGACCTAGCTAGCTAGTATTACTTACATTTTGGTCTACAAATTTTAGTTCTTCTGACTATTCACCCACGGCCCTGCCCGTGAACCTATTCCAAACCCTGTCCGACAAAAAAAATGGATAAAGGAGTAATTAATTACTTGTTGTCACGAAAGTTGCCGATCTAGTGCGATAATATGATTGAAATTACCTCTGGAGCATCTCTTTAAAATCTTCCCATAGCTCTTGGTCTTTTCGTAACGAGTCCATGACAAGGACTTTTCTCGAGTCAGGTTGAATGACTAGCAGAATAAAGTGGAACCTGCGCAAGCATAACTCATCATCAGTTACACTTAACATTGAGTAAGCCGAAACAAAATGTGTACAAGAGAGAATAACACTCACGAGAAGTTGTAAGGAAATAGTATTTTCCTTTTGGTTTGTTGTCTCAGTAAATACCTTAGCAAGAAATCTTCTGTTTACCCGGGTCTGTGTTCTACCACTTCTTCATGAACTCTATTTGGGTCAACGAACCCAATATCAAAAGGGTCTCCTTTCATGCATTCCATAACCTTTTTTCTGCATAATAGTATATACATATATGGTGAGCATATATATACATGCAATTAATGAATTGAATGATATGATATAGAAATTATAGAAATAGTACTTGCACACAATAAAGACTGATGGCAGCTTTGTCGAGTTCCTTCTGATTGAATAGAAAATGCAAGTCTTGAATGTTGAAGGCGATCTCGTCGTCTCCGCACAAGAAAATCTCATCTCTTATATGTGCCGGGATCCATTCTTCCTTTTTCGTCTTGCAGAAATCAAGGTACCACTTGTGCAATCTTCACATCTTTGTTGGTAGATTCTTGAGCTCCTCTTCCTTGACGAGATTCTTCCCATACTTCCATGGCTGTATGGGGTTGACATCGCCTTTGGGCAAGTTGTCTCCCATGATGTTCAAGTATGCAATCTAAGTCATCCCCATCTCATTGGCCTTTCTTTGTAGCTCTGCCTCGTAATCATTTACAGGAGGAGCTATCCGTGTGTTGAACACTTGGAGCAGGGTGCATGATTGGTTTTCCTGCTCTCCGAGCATGGGAACTGTTTTGTGGGGTGCCGCACGAGTACTACTTTCAGTCTCCCTCCGCCTTACACCCCCTTCATAATCTGGCGCTCGTAGTCCGGCACAAGTGGGGTTTCAGGTTTCAAAAGATTATTGTAAAACTTCTCCATCGCCGCCGGATCTAGTTTCTCCTTTGGCTCGGGCCGTCTAGGTGCAAAGAATTTCTTGACCTCTTCTTCCGAGATCCTATTGGTCTCATCATCGCTGCGATTCCACGGTAATACCGGCAATGGCTTGGCGGAAGGCTGTGGGACGTAGTTTCTTGAACTCTTTGGCGTACGATTTCCTGCGGATTTCTTCGTGGCAGTGCTAGTGATGCTCTTCGTGGCAGTGCTCTTCCGCTTACGCTGAGGAGATGGCTGACGCGCAGAAGATGGCTATTGGAATTATGCCCTAGAGGCAATAATAAAGATGTTATTATTATAATTCTTGTTCATGATAAAGTTTATATTCCATGCTAGAATTGTATTAAGCAGAAACTTTGATACTTGTGTGGTTTATAAACAACACCGTGTCCCTAGTATGCCTCTATGGACTAGCTCATTGATTAATGATGGTTAAGGTTTCCTAACCATATACATGAGTTGTCGATTAATAATGAGATCATGTCATTGGGAGAATGATATGATGGATAGACCCAAATCAAGCAGAGCAATTAGATCGTGTCATTGTTTTCATCTTTGCGAAGCTTTTTCTTATGTCAAATATTGTATTCCTTAGACCATGAGATAATGCAACTCCCTGGTATCGGAAGAAAGCTTTGAGGTCATCAAACGTCATCCTATGAGAGGGTGATCATAAAGGTGTCTCTTAGGTGATCGTAAAGTACTTGTTGGGTTGTATGTATCGAGATGGGATTTGTCCCTCCCAAGTTGGAGAGATATACTTCGGGCCCACTCGGTAATCGATATCAACACCGCTTGCAAGGACGTGGTTAAGGAGTTAATCACAAAGTGATATCGGATTATGGAACGAGTAAAGTACTTGTTGTGAACGAGATTGAACTAGGTATGTCGATACCGACGATCGAATCTCGGGCAAGTAAAATATCGCGTGACGAAGGGAATATATATATGGGATTAATTGAATCCTGGCATCGTGGTTCATCCGATGTGATCATCGATGAATGTGTGGGAGTCAATATGGGTTTCCAGACCCCGCTGTTGATTATTGATAGAAGATCATGTCTGCATATTCTCGAACCCGTAGGATCACACACTTAACGTGTCTCGATGCTAGGATAGAATGGATAATTGGTTTATGAGTTTTTGTTCGGAGTCTCGGATGAGATCCAGGACGTCACGAGAGGTTCCGGAATGGTCCGGAGAATAAGATTCATATAAGGGAAAGCAGTTTTTGGATTTCGGAATTGTTTCGGATTGTTCGGCATTGTACCGGAAGCTTCTAGAACCTTCCGGAGTGGGACCAACGTGGCCCCACTTGTCGGGAGGGGGCGTGGGCCTACGAGGGAGTGCCCTGGCCGCATTGGGCCAGGGGAACAAGGACCCATAGGCCCAGCCGGCCAAGCCCTAGGGGAAACCCTAGGGAGAGCTTCTAGAAGGGGGGAAACTTGCCCCCCACTCCTCCCCATGTGGCCGCCGGCCCTAGGGTATGGAGGAGGGGCAAGGGCAGTCGGCCAGCCCTCTATATAAAGAGGGCAGGGGCGCACCCTCCCTACACACCTCCGCAACCCTAGCCGCCTACCTGCTGCCCTACTCTCTCTCTCTCTCCCGACTCTGCGTAGGCGAAGCCCTGCCGCAGAAATTCTCCACCTTTGCACCATGTCGTCGTGTTGTAGATCCAATCTATCTCTCCACCCACTTGCTGGACCGAGGAAGGAGGAGACGTCGAGGTGCCGTACGTGTGCATCACTCGGAGGCATCGCCACTTGCGGTGTTGGATCGGATCGGATCTCGAGGAGGAGAAGCTAGTACGACTACATCAACCACGTTCCGTTGAACGTTCCGCTGTGCGAATCTTCAAGGGTATGAAGATCTCATCTATCCCCCCTCGTTGTTTGCATCTCCTAGATTAGATCTTGGCTTTCCCGTTCGCATCCGTAGAATTTTTTTGATTTACTATGCTGCGAAACCCTTCAGTGGTATCAGAGCTAGATCTATGCGTAGATGTGTTTCACGAGTAGAACACAACATGCTTGTTGCGGGCGTTGATGTTTTCTGTTGCAAGCCTCTTGTTGTGTACTTCTTATGATGCGGGATAGTGAGATCAAAGCGGTCCAGGCCAACTTTACGCGACCTCGTTCGCGAGACCGGCTCCGCACTTGACGTGTGGCTTGTTCCACACATGCGGCTGGTGGATGCTAGTTTATCTCACTATAGTTGTCATGGGTTTTACACCGGATGTTGTCAACCATAATATCACCGTTGTGGCTTTCTATAGGTAAGAATCGTTCTTAGCTTGTTACTCCCATAAGCCACGTAAAACATGCAACAACAAAGTAGAGGCGTCTAACTTGTTTTTGCAGGGAGTGTTTCTGTGATATGGTATGGCCCAAGATGTGATGTGTATTTTGTATGCAATGATCATGTTTTGTAATATTTCACGACTTGCATGTCGATGAGTACACAATCAGCAGGAGCCATATGGTTGTCTTTATAATTGTGTATGACCTGTGGCTCAACTTCTTATACGCCATGTAATAGCTTTACCTTATCCCTAAGTAGTTAGTAATAGTTGTAGTTGCTATTCATGGTGGAGGCAATCATGGTGGAGTGATGGAGATCATGCTGGCACACACAAGATGGAGATCATTGCGCGGAGATTGGCTATACCATGTCACATAAAATTATATGCATGTGATGTTTATCCTTTTATGTATCTTATTATGCTTAGATCGCAACGGTAGCACTATAAGATGATTCCTCACTTAAAGATCAAGGTAAAACTATGTTCTCCCCATATATGCACCGTTGCGAAAGTTCGTCGTGTTTAAGCATCACGTGATGATCGGGTGCTATAAACTCTACGTTCACATACAACGGGTGCAAGCCAGTTTTGCACACGCGGAAATACTTGGGCTTGACTTGACGAGCCTAGCATGTACAGACATGGCCTTGGAACACACGAACCGAAAGGTTAAGCATGAGTCATATGAATGATATGATCGTCACTTTGTTGTCCACCATTGAAACCACATCTTTTCTCGTGAAGATCGGATTAGGTGTGGTGAATTTGGATCATGTTCACTAAACAACTTGAGAGATGTTGAATTTAGTGGGAGTTCATCTAGTAATTTGATTAAGTTGAACTAGTTATCATGAACATAGTCTAAATTGTACTTGCAAATTTTGTAGATCAAATGGCTAAGTCCAACTTCAACTTCAACGTTTTTGCTGAGAAAGAAAAGCTTAAGAACAATGGGTCTAACTTCACCAACTGGTTCCGCAATCTGAGAATCATTCTCTCTGGCGGACAAAAGGACTATGTCCTTGAGAAAGCGCTAGGTGACGCCCCTGCTGTAGACGCGCCAGCTGATGAGAAAGCTGTTTATCAGTCGCGCAAGGATGATTATGGTGTGATTAAGAGCACCATGTTGTTTGCTATGGAATCGGACCTTCAAAATTGTTTTGAGGAGTTCCTCGGGCCCTTTGAGATTCTTGAGGAACTGAAAACTATGTTTCAGACTCAGGCCCGTTCTGAGAGATATGAGATCTCTGAGAAATTATTTAACTGCAAGATGGAGGAAGGGAGTTCCGTTAGTGAGCACGCCATTAAGGTGTCGGGCTACACTCAACGCCTTGAGAAACTGGACTGCAAGATTCCAGAGGAGCTCAAGATTGACAGAGTTCTGCAATCACTCCCTCCTAGCTACAAAGGTTTTGTAGTTACTCATAATCAGATTGGTTCCACTGATACGATCACTGAGCTCTTCGCTAAGCTGAAAGCTGCGGAGGTGGACATCAAGAAAGATAATCATGTGTTGATGGTCAACAAGCCCCCCAGCTTTAAGAAAGGTAAGGGTGCAAAGAAGCCCTTCAATAAGGGCAGCGGCAAGCGCGTTGCCCCTGCAGAGAAGAAGCTCAAGTCTGGACCTAAGCCGGACACTGAGTGCTTCTATTGCAAGGACAAGGGTCACTGGAAGCGCAACTGTCCGAAGTACTTAGCGGACAAGAAGGCTGGCACCATCAAAGGTATATTTGATATACATGTTATTGATGTTTTCCTTACTAGCCCTCGTTGTAGTGCCTGGGTATTTGATACTGGTTCAGTTGCTAATATTTGTAACTCGAAACAGGAGCTACGGAATAGACGGCGGCTAGCGAGGGATGAGGTGACGATGCGCGTTGGCAACGGATCAAGAGTTGATGTGATGGCCGTCGGCACGCTCTCCTTAGTTTTACCTTCGAGATTAGTTTTAAACCTCAATAAATGTTATTATGTGCCTGCGTTGAGCATGAACATCATATCTGGATCGTTATTATTGCAAGACAGTTATTCATTTAAATCGGAGAATAATGGTTTTTCTTTTTATATGAGTAACATCTTTTATGGTCATGCACCTGCTATGAATGGTTTATTTCTTCTGAATCTCAAAAGCAATGAAACACACATCCATAACATTGAGGCTAAGAGATGCAAGGTAGATAGTGATAATACGACTTATTTGTGGCACTGCCGTCTAGGTCATATTGGTGTAAAACGCATGAAGAAACTCCATTCTGATGGACTTTTGGAGTCTCTTGATTTTGAATCATTTGACACTTGCGAGCCATGCCTCATGGGCAAGATGATCAAAACCCCGTTCTCCGGAATAATGGAGCGAGCAACGGACTTGTTGGAAATCATACATATACCGATGTATGCGGACCAATGAGTGTTTCGACGCGCGGTGGTTATCGCTATTTTCTCACTTTTACTGATGACTTAAGTAGGTATAGGTATATCTATTTAATGAAACATAAATCTAAAACATTTGAAAAGTTCAAAGAATTTCAGAATGAAGTGGAAAACCATCGTAACAGGAAAATTAAATTTCTACGATCCGATCGTGGAGGTGAATATTTGAGTTATGATTTTCTCACGCATCTTAAAGCAAGCGGAATAGTTTCGCAACTCACGCCACCTAGAACACCACAGCACAATGGTGTGTCTGAACGCCGGAATCGAACTCTATTAGATATGGTGCGATCAGTGATGTCTCTTACAGATTTGCCGTTATCATTTTGGGGTTATGCATTAGAAACCGCTGCATTCACTTTAAATAGGGCACCATCTAAATCCGTTGTGACGACACCGTATGAACTGTGGTTTGGTGCGAAACCTAAGTTATCGTTTCTTAAAGTTTGGGGATGCGAAGCTTACGTCAAGAAGTTGATGCCGGACAAGCTCGAACCCAAAGTGGAGAAATGCGTCTTCATATGATACCCTAAGGAAACTATTGGGTATACCTTCTATCACAGATCCGAAGGCGAAGTGTTTGTCTCAAATAACGGATCCTTTCTTGAGAAGGAGTTTCTCTCGAAAGAAGTGAGTGGGAGGAAAGTAGATCTAGACGAGGTTATTGAACCTTCTCTTGAGTTGGAGAGTAGCGCAGCACCTGAAATTGTTCCAGTGCCGTCTGCACCAACAATAAAGGAATCTAATGACAAGGATCATGAAGCTTCGGACGATGCTACTACTAAACATCGCAGGTCGACAAGGTCACGTGCCCCTCCTGAGTGGTACGGTAACCCTGTCTTAACTGTCTTGTTGGTAGACAACAGTGAACCTGCGAACTATCAGGAAGCAATGATGAGCCCAGACTCTGAGAAATGGCTAGAGGCCATGAAATCCGAATTGGGATCCATGAGCGAAAACCAAGTATGGACTTTGGTGGACCCTCCTAGCGACTGAAAGGCCGTTGAGTGCAAATGGATTTTCAAGAAGAAAACGGACGCGGATGGTAATGTTACTGTCTATAAAGCACGGCTTGTTGCGAAAGGTTTTCGACAAGTTCAAGGTGTTGACTACGATGAGACTTTCTCTCCCGTAGCGATGTTTAAGTCCATTCGGATCTTATTAGCAATTGCTGCGTTTCATGATTATGAAATATGGCAGATGGATGTCAAGACTGCGTTCCTCAATGGCAACATTGATGAAGAGTTGTATATGATGCAACCCGAAGGTTTTGTCGATCCTAAGGATGCTGATAAGGTGTGCAAACTTCAGCATTCCATTTATGGACTGAAGCAAGCATCTCGGAGTTGGAACCTTCGTTTTGATCAAGTGATCAAGAGCTTTGGATTTGTTCCAAATTGCTACAAAGCTTGTATCTACAAGAAAGTGAGTGGGAGCTCAGTGACATTTTTAGTACTATATGTGGATGACATATTGATTATTGGAAATGAAATTGATATGCTTAACGATGTGAAGAGTTATTTGAACAAATGTTTTTCAATGAAAGACCTAGGGGAAGCTACTTATATATTGGGCATCAAAATCTATAGAGATAGACAAAGACGCCTAATAGCTTTAAGCCAAAGTACATACCTAGACAAAGTTCTGAAAAGGTTGAGAATGGATAAGGCAAAGAAAGGTTCAGTGCCTATGTTTTCAGGTAAGATATTGAGCAGGGCTCAGTGTCCGGCTACGGTAAATGATAGAGAAGCTATGAGCAAAGTGCCTTATGCCCCAGCCATAGGATCTATCATGTATGCCATGCTATGTACTAGAGCGGATGTGTCCAATGCTCTTAGTTTGACGAGCAGATACCAAAGTGATCCAGGAGTGGAACACTGGACAGCCGTGAAGAACATCCTAAAGTATTTAAATAGAACTAAAGAAATGTTCTTAGTCTATGGAGGTGATGAACAACTCGTCGTAAAAGGTTACGTCGATGCTAGTTTTGACACAGACAAGGATGCTTCTAAATCTCAGACAGGATACGTTTATATTTTGAATGGAGGAGCTGTGAGCTGGAGAAGCTGCAAGCAAAGCGTGATCGCGGGATCTACAGTAGAAGCGGAATACATGGCTGCTGCAGAAGCGTCAAGTGAAGGAGTTTGGATCATGAACTTCATCACTGAGCTTGGTGTGGTTCCAAGTGCCTTGGACCCACTGGAGATATTGTGTGACAACACTGGCGCCATAGCACTAGCTAAGAAACCAAGATATCATCCAAAGACCAAGCATATCAATCGCAAGTTTCATATAATTCGAGATTATATAACACATGGAGATCTGAAGATTACCAAAGTACATACGAATCTGAATGTCGCAGATTCATTGACCAAACCTCTTCCACGAGAAAAACATGATCAGCACCTTAGTGCCATGGGTGTTAGATTGTTGCTAAATGTAAACTAAATTATTGACTCTAGTGAAAGTGGGAGACTGTTGGAATTATGCCCTAGAGGCAATAATAAAGATGTTATTATTATAATTCTTGTTCATGATAAAGTTTATATTCCATGATAGAATTGTATTAAGCGGAAACTTTGATACTTGTGTGGTTTATGAACAACACCGTGTCCCTAGTACGCCTCTATGGACTAGCTCAATTATTAATGATGGTTAAGGTTTCCTAACCATAGACATGAGTTGTCGATTAATAATGAGATCATGTCATTGGGAGAATGATCTGATGGACAGACCCCAATCAAGCAGAGCAATTAGATCGTGTCATCATGTTCATCTTTGCGAAGCTTTTTCTTATGTCAAATATTGTATTCCTTAGACCATGAGATAATGCAACTCCTTGGTATCGGAAGAAAGCTTTGAGGTCACCAAACGTCATCCTATGAGGGGGTGATCATAAAGGTGTCTCTCAGGTGATCGGAAAGTACTTGTTGGGTTGTATGTATTGAGATGGGATTTGTCCCTCCCAAGTTGGAGAGATATACTTCGGGCCCACTCGGTAATCGATATCAACACCGCTTGCAAGCACGTGGTTAAGGAGTTAATCACAAAGTGATATCGGATTACAGAACGAGTAAAGTACTTGCTGTGAACGAGATTGAACTAGGTATGCCGATACCGACGATCGAATCTCGGGCAAGTAAAATATCGCGTGACGAAGGGAATATATATATGGGATTAATTGAATCCTGGCATCATGGTTCATCCGATATGATCATCGATGAATGTGTGGGAGTCGATATGGGTTTCTAGACCCCGATGTTGATTATTGATAGAAGATCATGTCTGCATATTCTCGAACCCGTAGGGTCACACACTTAACGTGTCTCGACGCTAGGATAGAATGGATAATTGGTTTATGAGTTTTTGTTCGAAGTCTCGGATGAGATCCAGGATGTCACGAGAGGTTCCGGAATGGTCCGGAGAATAAGATTCATATAAGGGAAAGCAGTTTTTGGATTTTAGAATTGTTTCGGATTGTTCGGTATTGTACCGGAAGCTTCTATAACCTTCCGGAGTGGGACCAACGTGGCCCCACTTGTCAGGAGGGGGCGTGGGCCTACGAGGGAGTGCCCTGGATGCATTGGGCCAGGGGCACAAGGCCCCATAGGCCCAGCCAGCCAAGCCCTAGGGGAAACCCTAGGGAGAGCTTCTAGAAGGGGGAGGGAACTTGCCCCCACTCCTCCCCATGTGGCCGCCGGCCCTAGGGTTTGTAGGAGGGGCAAGGGCAGCCGGCCAGCCCTCTATATAAAGAGGGCAGGGGCGCACCCTCCCTACACACCTCCTCAACCCTAGCCGCCTACCTGCTGCCCTCCTCTCTCTCTCTCTCTCTCTCTCTCTCTCTCTCTCTCTCTCTCTCTCTCTCTCTCTCTCCCGACTGCGCGTAGGCGAAGCCCTGCCGCAGAAACTCTCCACCTTTGCACCACGCCGCCGTGTTGTAGATCCAATCTATCTCTCCACCCCACTTGCTACACCGAGGAAGGAGGATACGTCGAGGTTCCGTATGTGTGCATCTCTCGGAGGCATCGCCACTTGCGGTGTTGGATCGGATCGGATCTCGAGGAGGAGAAGCTAGTACAACTACATCAACCACATTCCGTTGAACGTTCTGCTGTGCGAATCTTCAAGGGTATGAAGATCTCATCTATCCCCCCCTCGTTGTTTGCATCTCCTAGATTAGATCTTGGCTTTCACGTTCGCATCCGTAGAATTTTTTTGATTTACTATGCCGCGAAACCCTTCAATGGCTAGCACGCCGAAGATGGCTGACGCGTAGGAGATGGATAGCGCGCCGGAGATGGCTACCGCGCAGGAGATGGCTGAAGCGCCGGAGACGACAGGGGAGTATTCTGATGACTTGGAGACGGCTGAGGCGGCTCAGACTGCTGACGCTGCGAAGACGGCAAGGGTGCTAGTGGCCTCCAATTTGGAAGCATGATGTGTTCCTTCTTCCAAAGAATGGTTGTTTTCACTGCAAATTTGAGTTGAGTTTCCCCTTCACCTGTAGCATGGTCAAGCTGTGCTTCCTCATATTCCTTCACAACCTCATCCACCCCGACAATAGCATAGCCATCTGGAATCGGTCGGCAGTGGTAAGTTCCACCAGCTATAGGAGGTAAGGCATAGCCGACCGCCACCTTAATGGATAAGCCCATTAATCTCACATGCAGATCAGCGTGTTAGCTCTCCGTGATCTCATCCACGGGGTATCGAGGACCCGCCATTTCAAGCGTGGGCTGCACGTTCTCCATGGAAGCCACGCTGCTTTTCCGCGCAGAGTCTAGGCCGCCGGCAGTTTCCAATGCAGGCTCTTCGTGCCGCTGAGATGGGCCGGTAGCTTGCTGGCTCTTTTGTGCATTCACTTGCGCCTGCAGCACCACAAGTGCATGTTCTATCTGTGTCATCTGGTCTGTACGCTCTTTTTCTTTTCTGCAGCGCCATCTGTAAGAGTCGCCCTACTTGGAAAACCAATCCTTTCATGTCATACCCCCTGTGCCTTGTGCAAGTCCAGGGTGTTCTTTTTTACCGATGGCGTGTGTCAGCTGGTCATTTTCTCTGTCGGGATGGAAGGTCCTGGTGTCTGTTTCCTCGTATGCCGTGATGAGTTCAGTGACGGGTTTGGCAATGAGGGTTGGGAATATACACAATCCCGTTTCTGGGTCCAACCTTGCCCCGATTCCGTAGAACCAAGTCTTTGCACGTAGGTCCCACCCATGTGTCTAGGGTGTGATCCCTCTATCGCGCAGGGCCTTCTCAGCTTCCTCCCACTTAGGCCTCTAAGATATGTAGCCACCTGACCCCGTCCTCTGGTGATATTCCTTCTTCTGGGCATTTAGCGTATTGGTTTCTGACCTCTTTGTAGCTATAGCACCTTCCTTGTACGCCACAAATTTGGGCCAGTGAGGTCTTATATTCGCATAATATGCGTCGTTAAAATCTGGAGTCTCACGAGCTTTGAAAATTTTGTTCAATTTTGTCTTCCAGTTGCGGAAAGCGTCAGCCATCTTCTTTAGAGTCCACTGTTTGACCTTTTCCTTTATAACCGGTTTATTTTCATCCTCCTCTGGCGGTAGGGTGAAATTTACCAACAGCGAATTCCAAAGCGTTTCTTTGGATCTTTCATCGACAAACGTACCGTCGCCCTTCTTTGGCTTATTCCAATATTCAGTTATGATTGGGATTTGGTCCCTAACAAGAACTCCTGATGTATAAATTTGTCTGCGGCCTTCTTGGGCTCCATCGGCCTGCCATCAACACGGACTGCTTCGATCGTGAACTTTGCACGATCTTTCAACCGATGGCTCGCACCTCGCTTGCTCTTTTTCGTAGAAGAAGATTATTGCTGGCTGGTCGATCCGGAGGGCTAAAAGAAGAAAGAAGTGTTAATTAATACATGTACATATATAAACAAATCAATCAGTGCAAGTCAGCAGATGCTTAATCCATGCATATATATACCTCGACGGACTTTGTAATCACTAAAGTGCGTTCACCGGAGTCGTCATCTTCTCCATGACTACTTGAGTTGTCATCATGTCCCTCCAAGTTCAGATATTGTGAGGTGTCCTCGTGGATCTTGTTCTCCATTATTTCTTCCTCTTCAATGTTTCTACTGAGTGGATCCATAGTTTCTAAAACAATAATATTATCTAGAGTAAGAGAGTAAACATTCAAGTGGACTTGGACTCATACACAAATATACATATTATTCATACAAAAATACACAAATAAATACACAAATAAAATTAAAACCCTAATCATGCTTGATCATTTTAAACGAGGTTCGACGGGTCCAAACCCTAATTCGGAGAAATCCCGGATGCATATGAGAGGGTTCGTTATGTTCTTATAATTAAACTTGTCATGTAAGTTGATTAACAATGCATGATTATAGCTTAAATAGATAGTTCTCATTTTTCTGAACATTTTGATATATTATTTGTATTTTTCTGACTTATAAATAATTAGTTATTGAATTTACAATATTTAAACATTTTCTGGAATTATTAAACCACTTATTACCTCAGCCTGATGTCAGCACACCCTATCCCTAACCCTCTAGCCACAGTAGCTTACGCGTGGGACCGGGGCCACGTCACAGCCACACAGGCGCCACGCGGGCTCGCCGGAGGGGCTGCAGACGGCGGCGGCTGGCGGCGCGGGAGAGCGACCTAGGGCGCGCGAGCAAGCGCGTTCGACTCAGCGTGATGCGGCCTACCTAAAACGGGCGGCGCCGCTACCTAGGGGTCACCGGAGCGACGACAACAACGACGACCAGCAGCGGTGCTTGAAGAGCAGCGAGGCGACGACGGCTCCGAGCGAGAGGGAGCGAGCGGAGGGGCGGGTGAGCACCATGGGCTCACCGTGGGTCTACCAGACGGGTCCGCGAGGCCGGGCAGGGTCGGAAATGGCAACGATGGCGACGGTGGTGGTGGTGGTGGTCGGGCTCGGAGAAGAAGCGGTGCTAGGGGGTCGATTGCGGATGCCCCGCTTCGATTCCTTGGACGCGGAAGAAGAGCACAACGAGGCGGCGGCAACGGCGTGGGTGGGCGCGGCGGCGACGACTCCTCTCTCTATGATCCTCTGCTCCTCGATCTGGCTGGGGGAAGAGGAAGAGGAGGTGCGCGCGTTATAACCCCCCTTTAACACCGGTTCCAGCCATGAACCGGTGTTAAGGGGGGGACTCGTTTCGCGTGCGCACCCCCCTTTAACACCGGTTCGTGGCTGGAACCGGTGTTAAAGGGGGGGTGCATGCATGAAACGAAATAAATTCCCCCCTTTAACACTGGTTCGTGGATGGAACCGGTGTTAAAGGGGGAGGGCATTTATTTCGTACATTAAAGGGGTGGGGGCTTTTTTAATTCAAAAAATAGGATAGAATTAAGAAAATTCATATCTTTTTCATTGTAACTCAGAAAAATATGAATAATATATCATAATTTTCAGAAAAATAAGATCTATCCATTCATATAAAAACATTTTATAGTTACTGTAGATGAAAATTTTCAAAATGATTAAAACACTTACATATAAATTTTGATTATTCAATTAAGACAAAATTAAAATAGTCAAACCCTAAAACTTTGAACTTAAGAAATATTAAGCATCTGAAAAGGAATATAACCATATTTTATTAGAGAAAATCATATTTTATTTTGTATTAACATTTTTGAATTGTTTGGATATTTAAATTTAGCATCTTTTGTACACTTTGGAATCTGACAAAACTTTCAACATGAAAATTGTTTGTATTTGAATAATTAATCCTAAAACATTTTTTGTTTTAAAAAAATAAAATTCTAACTATTCAAACTAGTAACATATGGGAAAGGGCGGGCAAAATGTGCGGGAGGAAAAGGGAGGGAAGAAAATTTTATTACGATAGAACTGGAATTAAAGTACATAACGCAACTAACAAAGCACGACTGAAAATCAAGATACATAGAATAACTGAAAATTAAGATACATCCAGATTAAGTCACAATTGGCCGAACTTGTTTTGGAATGTTGGAGTGATCCAGTCATGCTCCTTCCTACATCTGTAATACTTGCCACTGTAGTCGTCGTACTCGCGTGGCCATCATCGCTATCGTCATCGGGGTCGCCATAGTTGAACCTTGAAGGCTGAGTACGCGTGGGCTGGACTTGAGGGCAGCGCAGACGGGCGTTAGAGTCGGCGGCGGTGTCGTAGGCCATGACGCTCTGGAGAGTCCAACCGCGCCACCATAGCCGACGATCGGCCTTGTTGAAGTTCGGAGGAGGTGGGCCGTCCTCCTCGTGCCTGGCGAGTGCCCTCTGACGACGATCCCCGAAGAAGGCTTCCCAAGTCGGGAAATAGTCGGGATTCCATCTGGGATTCCTCCCCTGCTCCGGCGTGAGCTTGAAGTAGTAGTGGTTCGTGATGGCCATCCGGCGCGCCACACCTAGAGGGACAGGAGGAACCGGCACGCCTCCGGCGCTCAGCATCCAGCCGACAGGGACGTAGTAGCCCGGCGGGCAGGGGTAGTTCGAGGCGCAAAGCGCCTCCACCTCCCTGGGGGTTAGTGGTACGGTGGAAGCCATGGGAAAGAGTGACGAGGTTGCAGATATGAGTCTAGAGATGTGCAATGACAATGGAGGCCAACCCTACATATATATAGTGAGAAAATGGCAGGAAGATAACTGGAGGGAAGAACTGGCGGGAAGAAATGGCGGGAAGAACTGGCGGTAAAAAATGGCGGGAAGAAAAATGACGGGAAGAAAAATGGCGGGAAGAAAAATGGCTCATTTAATACATATAGTGTTAACAGAAGAAATGTGACATTGATTTCCATTTTGAGATACATATGTGTGCCAAAAATGGCTCAATTAATACATATAGTCAATCTTATGATCGCGTCGGCCGTAACCATGGAATATCAGCACCATTTAACAGGATGGTTGGGTCAGTCTTCACTCCGAAGGGCGGAATTTCATCAAACTTATTATAATCTTCTGACATGTCTGTCTTGTCCTCCACTCCCATGATGTTTCTTTTCCCTGAAAGAACTATGTGACGCTTTGGCTCATCGTGTGATGTATCTGTTTGCTTATTTTTTCTTTTTTCGGTTTGGTAGACATGTCCTTCACATAGAAAACCTGAGCCACATCATTGGCTAAGACAAATGGTTCGTCTAAGTTCTTGTCTACCTTCATAGGATTGTTGAGATCCACTGTTGTCATTCCATACTTCTTGTCTACCTCAACCCCTCCTCCTGTTAGCTTGACCCATTTGCACCGAAACAAGGGGACCTTAAAATTAGGTCCATAGTCAAGTTCCCATATCTCCTTTATGAACCCATAATATGTGGTCTTTTGCCCATTGTCTTCTGCTGCATCGAAGCGGACACCACTATTTTGGTTGGTGCTCTTTTTATCTTGGCCTATCGTGTAAAATGTATTCCCATTTATCTCGTACCCTTGGAAAGTACATACAGTCGAAGATGGTGTCCTAGCCAACAAGTACAGCTGATCTCCAACAGTGGTGTTATTCGTGAGAAGTCTTTGCAGCCAACCGCCAAAACTCGCCATGTGTTCACTTATAATCCATTCATCAGACTGCCGCGGGTGTTTGAGGCGTATAAAATTCTTGTGTTCATTGATATACGGGGCAACCAAGATAGATCTTTATAAAACCGTGTAGTGTGCTTGATTGAGAGAATGCCCCTCTCTACATATCATTGCTTTACATCCTAGGGTGCCTTTTCCACGCATTATCCCCTCATGTCGTGATTCTGGAACACCAATCACCTTAAGGTCAGAAATAAAATCAACACAGAACTCAATGACCTCCTCTGTTACATAGCCCTTGGAGATGCTTCCTTCTGGCCTAGCACGATTATGAACATATTTCTTTAAGACTCCCATGTACCTCTCAAAGGGGAACATATTGGGTAGAAATACAAGACCGAGAATGGCAATCTCTTCTACTAGGTGAACTAGGAGATGCGTCATAATATTGAAGAAGGATGGTGGGAACACCAACTCAAAGCTGACAAGACATTGGGACACATCTGTCTGTAACCCTGGTAGGCTTTCTAGATCGATTACCTTCTGAGATATTGCATTGAGGAATGCACATAGCTTCACAATGGGTACTCGAACATTTTCAGGTAGAGGCCCCCTCAATGCAATCGGAAGCAATTGCGTCATAATCACGTGGCAGTCATGAGACTTCAGGTTTTGGAATTTTTTCTCTGCCATATTTATTATTCCCTTTATATTCGACGAGAAGCCAGACGGGACCTTGATACTGTTGGAATTATGCCCTAGAGGCAATAATAAAGCTGTTATTATTATAATTCTTGTTCATGATAATGTTTATATTCCATGCTAGAATTGTATTAAGCGGAAACTTTAATACTTGTGTGGTTTGTGAACAACACCGTGTCCCTAGTACGCCTCTATGGACTAGCTCATTGATTAATGATGGTTAAGGTTTCCTAACCATGGACATGAGTTGTCGATTAATAATGAGATCATATCATTGGGAGAATGATATGGTGGACAGACCCAAACTAAGCGAATCTCGGGCAAGTAAAATATCGCGAGACGAAGGGAATATATATATGGGATTGATTGAATCCTGACATCGTGGTTCATCCGATATGATCATCTATGAATGTGTGGGAGTCAATATGGGTTACCAGACCCCGCTGTTGATTATTGATAGAAGATCATGTCTGCATATTCTCGAACCCGCAGGGTCACACACTTAACGTGTCTCGACGCTAGGATAGATTGGATAATTGGTTTATGAGTTTTTGTTCGGAGTCTCGGATGGGATCCGGGACATCAGGAGAGGTTCCGGAGTGGTCCGGAGAATAAGATTCATATAAGGCAGTGCAGTTTTTGGAGTTCGGAATTGTTCCGGGTTAATCGGTATTGTACCGGAAGCTTCTAGAACCTTCCGGAAGGGGACCAACGTAGCCACACCTTCCGGGAGGGGGCATGGGCCTATGAGGGAGTGCCCTGGCCGCATTGGGCAAGGGGCACAAGGCCCCATAGGGCCCAGCCGACCTAGAGAGGTTTAAACTCGAGATAGAGTTTCTAGAAGGGGGGATTTCCTTGCCCCCCACTCCTCCTCCTTTGGGGCCGCCGGCCTTGGCTTGGGGGAGGGGCTAGGGCTGCGCCCACCCCTCTATATATAGAGGGCTGGGGGCGCACCAACCCCACACACCTTCCCCTCCAACCCTAGCCGCCCTGCCGCCCTTCCTCTCTCCCTCCCGACTGTTTGTAGGCGAAGCCCTGCTGCAGAAATTCTCCACCATATACACCACGCCGTCGTGTTGTAGATCCAATCCGTCTCTCCACCATACTTGCTGGTCCGAGGAAGGAGGAGACGTCGAGGTGCTGCACGTGCGCATCTCACGGAGGCACCGCCACTTGTGGTGCTAGATCGGATCGGATCGCGAGGAGGAGAAGCGAGTACGACTACATCACCCACGTTCCGACGAACGTTCCGCTGTGCGAATCTTCAAGGGTATGAAGATCTAATCCAATCTCTCTCGTTGTTTGCATCTCCTAGATTAGATCTTGGCTTTCCCTCTGTTCGCATCCGTAGAAAATTTTGATTTACTATGCCGCGAAACCCTTCAGTGGTATCAGAGCTAGATCTATGCGTAGATGTGTTTCACGAGTAGAACGCAACATGGTTGTTGTGGGCGTTGATGTTTTATATTGCAAGACTCTTGTTTGTGTTCTTCTTATGACGTGGGATAGTGAGATTGAAGCGGTCCAGGCCAACCTTACGCGACGTCGTTCGTGAGACCGGCTCCGCACTTGACGTGTGGCTTGTTCCACACATGCGGCTGGTGGATGCCAGTTTCTCTCACTATAGTTGTCATGGGATTAACATCGGAGTTTGGCAACCATAATATCACCGTTGTGGCTTTCCGTAGGTAAGAATAATTCTTAGCATCTACTCCCATAAGCCACGTAAAACATGCAACAACAAAGTAGAGGCGTCTAACTTGTTTTTGCAGGGAGTGTTTTCTGTGATATGGTATGGCCCAAGATGTGATGTGTATAATGTATGCGATGATCATGTTTTGTAATGTTTCACAACTTGCATGTCAATGAGTACACAACCGGCAGGAGCCATATGGTTGTGTTTATAATTGTGTATAAACTGTGTGTCAACTTCTTATGCGCCATGTAATAGTTTCACTTTATCGCTAAGTAGTTAGCAATAGTTGTAGTTGCTATTCGTGGTGGAGGCAATCATGGTGGAGTGATGGAGATCATGCCGGAACGCACAAGATGGAGATCATTGCGCGAAGATTGGCTATACCATGTCACATTAAAGTTATATGCATGTGATGCTTATCCTTTTATGTATCTTATTATGCTTAGATCGCGACGGTAGCATTATAAGATGATTCCTCACTTAAAGATCAAGATAAAAACTGTGTTCTCCCCGAGTATGCACCGTTGCGAAAGTTCGTCGTGTCCAAGCATCACGTGATGATCGGGTGCTATAGACTCTACGCTCACATACAACGGGTGCAAGCCAGTTTTGCACACGCGGAAATACTTGGGTCTAACTTGACGAGCCTAGCATGTACAGACATGGCCTCGGAACACATGAACCGAAAGGTTAAGCATGAGTCATATGAATGATATGATTGACACTTTGTTGTCCACCATTGAAACCACATCTCTTCTCATGAAGATCGGATTAGGTGTGGTGAATTTGGATCGTGTTCACTAAACAACTTGAGGGATGTTGAATTTAGTGGGAGTTCATCTAGTAATTTGATTAAAAGTTGAACTAGTTATCATGAACATAGTCTAATTTGTACTTGCAAATATTGTAGATCAAATGGCTAAGTCCAACTTCAACTTCAACGTTTTTGCTGAGAAGGAAAAGCTTAGAAATAATGGGTCTAACTTCACCAATTGGTTCCGCAATCTAAGAATCATTCTCTCTGGTGGTCAAAAGGACTATGTCCTTGGGAAAGCGTTAGGTGACCCCCCTGCTGCAACTGCGCCGGCTGATGAGAAAGCTGTCTATCAGTCGCGCAAAGATGATTATGGTGTGATTAAGAGCACCATGTTGTTTGCTATGGAACCGGAACTTCAAAATCGTTTTGAAGACTATCCCGGGCCCTTTGAGATTCTCGAGGAGCTGAAAACCATGTTTCAGACTCAGGCCCGTTCTGAGAGATATGAGATCTCTGAGAAGTTCTTTAACTGCAAGATGGAGGAAGGGAGTTCCGTTAGTGAGCACGCCATTAAGATGACGGGCTACACTCAACGCCTTGAGCAACTGGAATGCACGATTCCAGAGGAGCTCAAGATTGACAGGGTTCTGCAATCACTCCCTCCCAGCTACAAAAGTTTTGTAGTGACTCATAATCAGATTGGTTCCACTGATACGATCACCGAGCTCTTCGCAAAGCTGAAGGCCGCGGAAGTGGACATCAAAAAGGATAATCATGTGTTGATGGTCAACAAGCCCACCTTCAAGAAAGGTAAGGGAGCAAAGAAGCCCTTCAAGAAGGGCGGTGGCAAGCGCACTGCCCCTGCTGAGAAGAAGCTCAAGTCTGGTCCTAAGCCGGACACTGAGTGCTTCTATTGCAAGGATAAGGGTCACTGGAAGCGCAACTATCCGAAGTACTTAGCGGACAAGAAGGCTGGCACCATCAAAGGTATATTTGATATACATGTTATTGATGTTTTCCTTACTAGCCCTCGTTGTAGTGCCTGGGTATTTGATACCGGTTCAGTTGCTAATATTTGTAACTCGAAACAGGAGCTACGGAATAGACGGCGGCTTGCGAGGGATGAGGTGACGATGCGCGTTGGCAACGGATCAAGAGTTGATGTGATGGCCGTCGGCACGTTCTCCTTAGTTTTACCTTCGGGATTAGTTTTAAACCTTAATAAATGTTATTATGTGCCTGCGTTGAGCATGAACATTATTTCTGGATCGTGTTTATTGCAAGACGGTTATTCATTTAAATCGGAGAATAATGGTTGTTCTATTTATATGAGTAACATCTTTTATGGTCATGCACCTCTTGTGAATGGTTTATTTCTTCTAAATCTCGAAAGGGATGAAACACACATCCATAACATTGAGGCTAAGAGATGCAAAGTAGATAGTGATAATACTACTTATTTGTGGCACTGTCGTCTAGGTCATATTGGTGTAAAGCGCATGAAGAAACTCCATTCTGATGGACTTTTGGAGTCCCTTGATTTTGAATCATTTGACACATGCGAACCATGCCTCATGGGCAAGATGATCAAAGCCCCGTTCTCCGGTATGATGGAGCGAGCAACGGACTTGTTGGAAATCATACATACCGATGTATGCGGACCGATGAGTGTTTCGACGTGCGGTGGATATCGCTATTTTCTCACTTTTACCGATGACTTAAGTAGATATGGGTATATCTATTTAATGAAACATAAATCTGAAACGTTTGAAAAGTTCAAAGAATTTCAGAATGAAGTGGAGAACCATCGTAACAGAAAGATTAAGTTTCTACGATCCGATCGTGGAGGTGAATATTTGAGTTATGATTTTCTCACGCATCTTAAAGAAAGTGGAATCGTTTCACAACTCACGCCACCCGGAACACCACAGCGCAATGGTGTGTCTGAACGCCGGAATCGAACCCTATTAGATATGGTCCGATCAATGATGTCTCTTACTGATTTGCCGTTATCATTTTGGGGTTATGCATTAGAAACCGCTGCATTCACTTTAAATAGGGCTCCATCTAAATCCGTTGAGACGACACCGTATGAACTGTGGTTTGGTGCTAAACCTAAGTTGTCGTTTCTTAAAGTTTGGGGATGCGAAGCTTACGTCAAGAAGTTGATGCCGGACAAGCTCGAACCCAAAGCGGAGAAATGCGTCTTCATAGGATACCCTAAGGAAACTATTGGGTATACCTTCTATCACAGAGCCGAAGGCAAAGTGTTTTTCGCAAAGAACGGTTCCTTTCTTGAGAAGGAGTTTCTCTCGAAAGAAGTGAGTGGGAGGAAAGTAGAGCTAGACGAGGTTATTGAACCTTCTCTTGAATTGGAGAGTAGAGCAGCACCTGAAATTGTTCTAGTGCCGCCTGCACCAACAATAGAGGAAGCTAATGACAAGGATCATGAAGCTTCGGACGATGCTAATACTGAGCGTCGCAGGACGACAAGGTCGCGTGCCCCTCCTGAGTGGTACGGCAACCCTGTCTTGACTGTCTTGTTAGTAGAAGACAGTGAACCTACGAACTATGAGGAAGCGATGATGAGCCCAGACTCTGAGAAATGGCTAGAAGCCATGAAATCCGAATTGGGATCCATGAGCGAAAACCAAGTATGGACTTTGGTGGACCCTCCTAGCGACCGAAAGGCCGTTGAGTGCAAATGGATTTTCAAGAAGAAAACGGACGCGGATGGTAATGTTACCGTCTATAAAGCACGGCTTGTCGCGAAAGGTTTTCGACAAGTTCAAGGTGTTGACTACGATGAGACTTTCTCTCCCGTAGCGATGTTTAAGTCCATTAGGATTTATTAGCAATTGCTGCGTTTCATGATTATGAAATATGGCAGATGGATGTCAAGACTGCTTTCCTCAATGGCAACATTGATGAAGAGTTGTATATGATGCAACCCGAAGGTTTTGTCGATCCTAAGGATGCTGATAAAGTATGCAAACTTCAGCGTTCCATTTATGGACTGAAGCAAGCATCTCGGAGTTGGAACCTTCGTTTTGATCAAGTGATCAAGAGCTTTGGATTTGTTCCAAATTGCTACGAAGCTTGCATTTACAAAAAGTGAGTGGAAGCTCGGTGACGTTTCTGGTACTATATGTGGATGACATATTGATTATTGGAAATGACATCAACATGCTTAACAATGTGAAGAGTTATTTGAACAAGTGTTTTTCAATGAAAGACCTAGGTGAAGCTGCTTATATATTGGGCATCAAGATCTATAGAGATAGACAAAGACGCCTGATAGCTTTAAGCCAGAGTACATACCTAGACAAAGTTCTGAAAAGGTTCAGAATGGATAAGGCAAAGAAAGGTTCAGTGCCTATGTTGTCAGGTAAGATATTGAGCAAGGCTCAGTGTCCAGCTACGATAAATGATAGGTAAGCTATGAGCAAAGTGCCTTATGCCTCGGCCATAGGTTCTATCATGTATGCCATGCTGTGTACTAGACCGGATGTGTCCAATGCTCTTAGTTTGACGAGCAGATATCAAAGTGATCCAGGAGTGGAACACTGGACATCCGTGAAGAACATCCTAAAGTACCTGAATAGGACTAAAGAAATGTTCTTAGTCTATGGGGGTGATGAACAACTCGTCGTAAAAGGTTACGTCGATGCTAGTTTCGACACCGACAAGGATGATTCTAAATCTCAGACAGGATATGTTTATATTTTGAATCGATGAGCCGTGAGCTGGAGAAGCTGCAAGCAAAGCGTGATCACGGGATCTACAGTAGAAGCGGAATACATGGCTGCTGCAGAAGCGTCAAGTGAAGGAGTTTGGATAAGGAACTTCATCACTCAGCTTGGCGTGGTTCCAAGTGCATTGGACCCACTGGAGATAATGTGTGACAACACTGGCGCCATAGCACTCGCTAAGGAACCAAGATATCATCCAAAGACCAAGCATATCAACCGCAAGTTTCATATAATCCGAGATTATATAGCAGATGGAGATCTGAAGATTAGCAAAGTACATACAGATCTGAATGTCGCAGATCCATTGACTAAACCTCTTCCACGTGTAAAACATGATCAGCACCTCAGTGCCATGGGTGTGAGATTGTTGCCAGATGTAAACTAGATTATTGACTCTAGTGCAAGTGGGAGACTGTTGGAATTATGCCCTAGAGGCAATAATAAAGCTATTATTATTATAATTCTTGTTCATGATAATGTTTATATTCCATGCTAGAATTGTATTAAGCGGAAACTTTAATACTTGTGTGGTTTCTGAACAACACCGTGTCCCTAGTACGCCTCTATGGACTGGCTCATTGATTAATGATGGTTAAGGTTTCCTAACCATGGACATGAGTTGTCAATTAATAATGAGATCATATCATTGGGAGAATGATATGGTGGACAGACCCAAACTAAGCGAAGCAATTAGATCGTGTCATCGTGTTCGTCTTTGCGAAGCTTTTCTTATGTCAAATATTGTATTCCTTAGACCATGAGATAATACAACTCCCTGGTATCGGAAGAAAGCTTTGAGGTCATCAAACGTCATCCTATGAGAGGGTGATCATAAAGGTGTCTCTCAGGTGATCGGAAAGTATCTGTTGGGTTGTATGTACCGAGATGGGATCCAAGTTGGAGAGATATACTTCGGGCCCACTCAGTAATCGATATCAACACCACTTGCAAGCATGTGGTTAAGGAGTTAATCACAAAGTGATATCGGATTACGAACGAGTAAAGTACTTGCTATGAATGAGATTGAACTAGGTATGACGGTACCAACGATCGAATCTCGGGCAAGTAAAATATCGCGAGACGAAGGGAATATATATGGGATTGATTGAATCCTAGCATCGTGGTTCATCCGATATGATCATCTATGAATGTGTGGGAGTCAATATGGGTTACCAGACCCTGCTGTTGATTATTGATAGAAGATCATGTCTGCATATTCTCGAACCCGCAGGGTCACACACTTAACGTGTCTCGACGCTAGGATAGATTGGATAATTGGTTTATGAGTTTTTGTTCGGAGTCTCGGATGGGATCCGGGACATCACGAGAGGTTCCGGAGTGGTCTGGAGAATAAGATTCATATAAGGCAGTGCAGTTTTTGGAGTTCGGAATTGTTCCGGGTTAATCGGTATTGTACCGGAAGCTTCTAGAACCTTCCGGAAGGGGACCAACGTGGCCACACCTTCCGAGAGGGGCATGGGCCTATGAGGGAGTGCCCTGGCCGCATTGGGCCAGGGGCACAAGGCCCCATAGGGCCCAGCCGACCTAGAGAGGTTTAAACTCGAGATAGAGTTTCTAGAAGGGGGGATTTCCTTGCCCCCCACTCCTCCTCCTTTGGGGCCGCCGGCCTTGGCTTGGGGGAGGGGCTAGGGCTGCGCCCACCCCTCTATATATAGAGGGCTGGGGGTGCACCAACCCCACACACCTTCCCCTCCAACCCTAGCCGCCCTGCCGCCCTTCCTCTCTCCCTCCCGACTGTTTGTAGGCGAAGCCCTGCTGCAGAAATTCTCCACCATATACACCACGCCGTCGTGTTGTAGATCCAATCCGTCTCTCCACCATACTTGCTGGTCCGAGGAAGGAGGAGTCGTCGAGGTGCTGCACGTGTGCATCTCACGGAGGCACCGCCACTTGTGGTGCTAGATCGGATCGGATCGCGAGGAGGAGAAGCGAGTACGACTACATCACCCACGTTCCGACGAACGTTCCGCTGTGCGAATCTTCAAGGGTATGAAGATCTAATCCAATCTCTCTCGTTGTTTGCATCTCCTAGATTAGATCTTGGCTTTCCCTCTGTTCGCATCCGTAGAAAATTTTGATTTACTATGCCGCGAAACCCTTCAGATACTGCTCAGGCATTCAAAAAAGATTTCCTTCTCTGCTTTGGTAAGAGCGTAGCTGGCAGGAGTTAAGTGGCATCGTTTACCCTTCTCGTTCTCAGGATGCATAGGCTCTTCAGGGTCTTTCATACGTTGCTGGTCCTGCCATGCTTCCGGTGTATCTTTTGTCTTCCCATACACTCCTAGGAAGCCTAGCAGGTTCACGCAAACATTCTTCGTCACGTGCATCATGTCGATTGAAGAGCAGACCTCTAGGACTTTCCAATAGGGTAGGTCCCAAAATATAGATTGCTTCTTCCACATGGGCGCGTGTCCGGCATCGTCATTCGGAACAGATAGACTGCTAGGACCTTTTCCAAATATTACTTTCTAGGTCCTTGACCATACCAAATACCTCCTCATCGGTACGGAGGACAGGCTTCCTCCGGGGTTCTGCCATACGTTTGAAATGCTTGCCTTTCTTTCTTACGGGATGCAGGTTCGGAAGAAATCGACGATACCCTAGGTACACACCTTCTTACATTTATCCAAATATACACTTTCAGTCTCATCTAAATAGTGCGTGCATGCTTTGAATCCCTTGTTTGTCTGCCCGGAAATGTTACTAAGAGCAGGCCAATCATTGATGGTTACGAAAAGCAACTCTCGTAGGTCAAATGGCTCCCCTTTGTGATCATCCCACATACGTACACCTGGTTTGGCCCATAGCTATAAAAGTTCTTCAACTAATGGCCTTAGATACACATCAATGTCGTTGCCGGGTTGCCTCGGGCCTTGGATGAGCACTGGCATCATAATGAACTTCCTCCTCATGCACAACCAAGGAGGAAGGTTATAGATACATAGAGTCATAGGCAAGGTGTTGTGACTGCAGCTCTGCTCACCAAAAGGATTCATGCCATCTGTACTTAGACCAAACCTTAAGTTCCTTGCGTCACGTGTGAAGTCCGGGTACTCTCGCTGGACTTTTCTCCACTGTGACCCATCAACGGGGTGTGTCAACATCGCGTCTTTCTTATGGTCTTTCATGTGACATCGCAACAAATTGGCATGCTCTTCTGAAGAGAGTTTTAACCGTGGTATTATAGGAGCATACCACATAACCTTGGCAGAAACCTTGTTCCTAGGGGCCTCGCCCTCAACATCGCCAGGATCGTCTCGTCTGATCTTATAACGTAGTGCAGTGCATACCGGGCATGCATCCAAATTCTCGTACTTCTCACCGCGGTAGAGGATGCAGTCATTAATGCATGCATGTATCTTCTGCACGTCTAATCCTAGAGGGCAGACAACCTTCTTTGCTTGGTATGTACTGTCGGGCAATTCATTATTTCTTGGAAGCGGATTCTTCATTTTTACCAACAACTTTGAAAATGCGCTGTCAGTCATACCGTTCTCTGCCTTCCATTGCAGCAAATCCAGTGTGGTACCTAGATTTTTGTGGTCATCTTCGCAAGTTGGGTACAACAATGTTTTGTGATTCTTTAACATCTGCTCCAGCTTCTCCTTCTCCTTTTCAGTTTCACATTCTTCCTTTGCATCAGTAATGGCCCGACCAAGATCGTCATCAGCGGGCCCATCTGGTGCCTCTTGATCTTCATTATCTACCCCTGATGCAGTATCATCGTATTCAGGATACATATTATGATAGTTGTCATCATCCTCTTCTTCTTCGTTGTCTTCCATCACAACCCCTTTTTCTCCGTGCTTGGTCCAACAGTTATAGCTGGGCATGAAACCGGATCGAAGCAGGTGGGCGTGAATGGTTCTCGTATTTGAGTAGTCTTTCTTGTTATGACAGTGAACACATGGACAACACATAAAACCATTGTGACCACGGTTTGCATTAGCCACAACGATGCAATTTTGGAGGCCCGTAATGTTCTCGGAAGTGCGTCGGTCACCGTACATCCATTGCTGGTTCATATGCATTATATAGTATATCAAAAATTAATAGGTAGATGACCACTTATATAGTACATCAATGACACATGAAAGGATAAAGTTGCCGACCTCGACCAAGAAGGAAAGAGCAACGAGAAAACTTATTTCGAGCTCTCGGGCATTTCACCGAACACCTCTTGTGCATAGGAAAAAAACACAAACTAGCACACCTCTCACCCTCTTGCTATGCTCCAAAATGAGAGAGTGAAAAAATGAGAGAGAGGGGTGTGGGTTGCGATGTGTTATATAGGCGCACCCCATTTAACACCGGTTCAAGCCACGAACCGGTGTTAGGGGGGGGGCTGCACGGGCCACTGGTGCAGGGCCTTTAACACTGGTTCGTGGCTCGAACTGGTGTTAAAGGGGGTGCTCCTTTTTGCTTTCTAGACCACGCTGGTACGGGCGCCCCCTTTAACACCGGTTCGTAGGCGAACCGGTGTTAAAGCCCATTTCCGACCTCAACCAAAGGCCGCATTTCCACTAGTGATAGATGGTTATGTAATACTTGAGTTTCTCATGACCTTTGATCATGCCCTCATCATGTACAAGAGAATGAATAAGTTTCTTTTGGTGTTTGCCATTTGTCACACCACCAAAGTATATTGTATTCGAATAACATTTCATGATAAATTTAGCCTTAGATTGTTGGAACCGTTCAAGCTCCTCTTCATGTAGAAGTTGTGTTATCTTGACATTTGAGTTTCTTGTGTAGATAGGGGCCTAACTTCCGTGGAAACCTCTAATTCATTAGTAATGGATGAAAGTCTAAGATTTTCCTTCTTGAGTATCACATCTGTATGCCTAGCCCATCTTCCAAGGAATTTACGTGTAGAACTCATTTTAGTGTTACATATTTGTATAGGAGTAGAGTCATGCACTGGTTTCTCGCAAACATTCTTAACCATCTCGTGGAAGCCGTAACGGTGCAGAATATTCGCGCTTGTTCTAAAACCTAGGCGAACCAACGGATAAGAGAATAGGATGTGATCATACATGTCCTCGATACGTTCTAGTGCATGCACGGTTACAATAGGGAATTTTGATTTCCAATCGGTATCCATAAACACACAATCTAGTTTTTCGTAAGTAGGCTTAGATAGATTGTTCGCCCAAGTGATTTTTCTTCCAACCATGGATACCTCTCATAAATGAAGGTTTTTGATAACAACGTTGAATAAGAAAGGTGAATGTAGTCATAATGTCCTTGAGATCTCGCGGGAGAATCTTAGCAAATTGAAGTCTCTGAAAATTTAGAATAGGATACGGATTTTTTTCCGGATTGACCAACTCACGGAGAAAGTTAGCTTTGAGCTCATCCTAGGCGGCACCATCTACAGTGACAAGAGTCCATGAGAAATGACTGGCTTTGTTACATATATGTAGTTTAATGTCATATTCTCCACTCAAACTTGCCAACATATCCATAGTATCTGTTCTTACCCGACCTACCACAAGGAGGCTAAGAAATCTAAGTAAAGTCTATTGTGCAGAAAAGACGGTCCAATAGACTCATCGATAAATCTCATCTTCCTGTTTTGGAAATTACCAAAAAATCCAATGTATGATCTAGAATGCAATAAGAAATGTATAAATGTTTTGTCAAGTCACCAAAACCTCTGATATTCAAAAACATGCCATTCATTGAGAAACAGTTGGAGATTTTGACACACGCTATATCTTACGAGACACCTTACTCTTCTTCGAGGTGGCACCTTTGATTTTTGGTGAGATGCTTTTAGTTCGTACATAAATCAAGCTTAGCCTCATCAAAGTCCACCTCCGACACTTAACCAACTAAGTTAGAAAGGAGTTGACCATCTATTATGGCATGCAACTACTCATCCTCTATTAATGAGGTATCAAACTTGCTAGAGACTTTAAGTGTAACCGTTAAACTATCATACTCCATACTACTGATACGTTGGAAACGTATCTATAATTTTTGATGCTCCATGCTTGTTTAGTATCTACTTTGCTTTACTTGTCTACACTTTGAGGTGCTTTTTACATGTTTTATGGTACTAATCTATTAACAAGTTGCAATAGTGCCAGATGCCTGTTTTCTGCTGTTTTTGGTTTCAGAAAAGTTAGTAAAGAAATATTCTTGGAATTGGACGGGACGAAGGACAAAGTCAATAACTTTCTGTGGGGAACAAGAAGTCCAGAGGAGAGCCCGAGGGGCCAGACCCCCCCCAGGCGTGGCTGGGCCCTAGCCTGCGCCTGGCTAGGGTTTGGCTGCCCTGGCGGCCGCCTCGGTCTCCCCCTTCGCCTATAAGAATCCCCCGATGCAGAAACTCTCAGCACCCGATCAATATTCCACGAAACCGTCTGTAGCCGCCGCCACCATCGTCCCTAGATCGGGGGGATCTGAAGCTTTTCCCGGCACCCTGCCAGAGGGGAGATCATCTCGAAGGCCTTCTCTCCGGTATGATTTTTGAGTAGTTCCACCTTGGACTATGGGTCCATGTAGTAGCTAGATGTTTGTATATCCTCCTTTGTGCTTTCATGTATAGATCTTCTGAGCTCCGTTCATGATCAAGATCTAATCTATTTGTAATCATGCATGTTGTGTTTATGGGGATCCGATGGATATTGAGATTATTATGTTAGTTTGATTAATGGTTCTATCTTTATGATTCTATCATGTCTGTGTTGTTTGTGATCTTGCATGCTCTCTGTTGCTAGTGGTTATTTTGGCCAAGTAGTTGCTAGTGACTCCAAGAGGGAGTATTTATGCTCGATAGTGGGTTCATGCCTCTAGTTTCTAAGGGAAGTGACAATAATCTCTTCGGTTGTAGATGTGCTGTTGCTACTAGGGAGAAAATAATGGTCTCTTGTTCATGGAACATGTGGACTGTTTACCTGACACACTTTGCTTAAAGCAGTTGTCTGTTGCTTGCAACTTAATACTAGAGGGGGTTCGGATGATAACCTGAAGGTGGACTTCTAGTCATAGATGCAGTTGGATTACAGTCTATGTATATTTTTGTATTTCCCAATCAACCTCATAGGATCTTTCTGGCTAGTAATTGCATTGTTATGCCTTGCTCAGTTCCTGTCAATTGCCCCGCTGTAATTTGTTTACCCTTCATGCCATGTTGTTTATCTAAGGAGAGCACCTCTAGTGAACTATGGACCCCGGTCCAATCTTTACCATTGATACATCTTCCATTGTTACTTGTTTACTTGCTGCAAACCATTACCTTCCACACCATACGTTTAATCCTTTGTTATAGCAAACCGGTGAGCTTGACAACCTCACTGATTCGTTGGGACAGAGTCTTGAGTTTGTGTTGTGCAGGTCTCCACGTTGCTTCCAACACCCGTGTGACGTTTCCTTCCTCCTTCTAGTTCAATAACCTCGGTTTCTACTGAGGGAAATCTTGCTGCTGTACTCTTCATACCTTGCTCTTGGGGTTTCCAACGAAGCACTCTTCCTCCCTGTTGAGTGTAGCATCAAGTAATTTCTAGCGCCGTTGCCGGGGAGGCTAAGGACGTATTCACTAGGGGAGTCCTTCACTTCCTTTATCTTTACTTTGTTTATTAGTTTGCTTTGTTTCTTTTGCTTGGTTTTGTTTGCCTCTTTCCAAAAAACCCAAAAAAAGTTCCTGCTCTAGCTGCTGCTGCTGTATTTGGCTTGCCCACCTTTGCCAAAATGAACTCTGCTGAGAACACCAAGTTGTGTGACTTCGCTAGCACCAACAACAATGATTTCCTAAGCACACCTATTGCTCCACCTGCTCCTGATGCTACTTTTTATGAAATTAATCCTGCTTTGTTGAATCTTGTGATGAGAGAGCAATTTTCTGGTGCTGGGTCTGATGATCCTGCTGCCCATCTTAATAGCTTTGTTGAACTTTGTGAGATGCAAAAGTATAAGGATGTAGATGGAGATATTATTAAGCTCAGCCTTTTTCCTTTCTCATTGAGGGGAAAAGCTAAAGAATGGTTGCTATCTTTGCCTAAAAATAGTATTGATTCTTGGACTAAGTGCAAAGATGATTTTATTAGAAAATACTACCCTCCTGCTAAGATTATTGCTATGAGAAGTGATATTATGAAATTTAAACAACTTGATAGTGAACATGTTGCTACTTCTTGGGAAAGAATGAAATCTTTGGTTAAAAATTTCCCTACTCATGGACTCACTGCTTGGATGATTATCCAAACTTTTTATGCAGGTTTGAACTTCTCCTCAAGAAACCTGTTGGATTCTGCTGCTGGAGGTACTTTTATGGGACTCACCTTGGGTGCTGCAACAAGGATCCTTGATAATATGATGGTTAACTACTCTGAATTGCATGTTGAGAGAGCTCCACATGGTAAGAAGGTAAATTCTGTTGACGAAACTTCCTCTTTGAGTGAAAAGATTGATGTTATTATGGCTATGCTTGTTAATGGGAAAGCTCCTCTAGATCCTAATAGTGTTCCCTTAGCCTCTTTGGTTGCTCAAGAAGAGCAAGTTGATGTGAACTTCATTAGAAACAAAAATTTCAACAACAATGCCTATTGGAATAATTTTGGTAGCAACAAAAATTATAGGCCTTATCCTCCTAATAATGGCAATTCCTATGGAACCTCTTACAATAATTCTAGAAGTGCCCCCTCTGAACTTGAAGTCATGCTCAAGGACTTTATTAGTAAACAAACCACTTTCAATAAGACTATAGAGGAAAAGCTTTTAAGTGCTGAGAAAAATAAATCCTCTTTGTCTGAAGCTCAAACTTCCTTGGTTAATAAAATGGCTGCTAAACCTGAAACTATGGAAAACACCTTTGCTACTGCTCTGCCATACAAGTTACTTTTGATGAAAATGTTAGGCTGTTAGCTCAACTTCATGCTAGGTGAGAAAGGGAAGCTGAAATTGATAGAAACAATAGTGTGTGCACTATCACCACTAAACCACAAGTAGCCCCTATTCCTCCTCCTACTATGCCTAAGCCTATTGATCCTACTACTAGTGATGCTAAGTGTGATTTGATATTGATGGTTGCAATATTTCTGAAGTGATTATGTTCCTACACAAGCTTGCTAGAAGTCCTGATGCTAGTGATATGCATGTTGCCTTTACCAAACACATTACAGATGCTTTTGTTAAGATCAAGGAAGAGAAGCTAAAACACAAAGCTTCTATTCCTAGGAAAGTAGAAGATAGTTGGGAACCCATTATTAATATGCAAGTGAATGACTTTTATCTCAAAGCTTCATGTGATCTTGGTTCTAATATCTCTATTATGCCTAGGAAGATTTATGAAATGCTTGATTTACCACCATTATAAGATTGTTATTTGAATGTCCCACTCAATGATAATGGTAAAAAGAAACTCATGGGGAGTATTAATGATGTTCTCATTATGGTTAATAATGCTTATGTCCCTATGGATTTCTATGTTTTGGATGTTGAATACAATGCTTCTTGTCCTATTATTTTGGGAAGACCTTTTCTTAGAACAGTTGGTGCCATCATTGATATGAAAGAAGGCACCATCAAATATCAATTTCCATTCAAGAAAGGTATTGAACACTTCCCTATGAGGAGATAGAAGTTTCTTTTTGCTCCTCCTTTGAAAGCAAGATTTGATGTTAATGCTTCTTCATTTGAAAATACTTGATTCTTCTTGCTTCTTGTGCCTAACTTAAAGGTGTTAAAGAAAAGTACTTGTTGGGAGATAACCCAAGAGTTTCCTTGAGTCTTGGAAGTTATTACTTCAGTAATAACCTCTCCTTATCCTTTTTGTTTGCCTTTTGTGCCAAGAATGACCTCTAATGAGAGGGAAGTAAGATTTGGGGAGTTGCTGTCCCGAAACAGATTTCTGTCCTCCACCAAAAAAAATTCATGAGGAGTCTCTGTAACTCGGATTGAGCTCAAAATTTACGAATAAATCTCCCAGTATGTTATCTAACTTAGTTAGTTCAACACTGTTTGATTTGAGTAACACAAGATGTTCGAAAAAATTCATTTCTACCTGCTGGTCTGTTTTGACAGATTTTTGCCATTATTTGCATTTGCTTCTTATTGATTCCTTTTTGAGCTCTCTTCAGGTAAATTGAGTTCCTTTGAATGAGTTACTTCAGTATCTTGTGTTTTTAGTGAAAAGCCTTGCTGTTACAAAGCTTTGCCAGCGGTCTAATATCTTTTGAATAAGCTAATGTTGCTAATGAAGATTGTGTGAAGTTTTGTATGAAGAAAAAATTTCAGGTGTAGAGAGAGAGAGTGATGCAATGAGATGAAGAATGGACAAAAGCTCAAGCTTGGGGATGCCACCATGGTGTCACCCTAAGAAATATCCAAGAGGTACAAGCGTCAAAGCTTGGGGATGCCCAAGGCATCCCCTTCTTCATCAATAAAAAGCTCAGGTCTGTCTCACACTTCACTTTTATTGTTTCATGCACAGTTGTGTTGTTCTTGGAGTGTCTTAGTTTTAGTTTGGTTTGCTTAGTTTGTTTAGTTTGCTTGAATAAAGAAGTTCGGACCCCCGTTCTCGCTGTGTTGTTTTGCAAATAAGTTTGCTTGGTGTTTGGAAAGGAGTTGTAAGTTCTTGCTTGAAGTGCAAGAGGAGCTTGCATTGACTGTGACTTAGACTTCAGCATGACATGATAGGTGTTGTTTTAGCATTATGCTTAGTGATTATTGCTGTAGCATGTCTTGTTCCAAACAATTGGGATTGCTTAGTGTGCCTTGAAGAAATTATGCGTTGTTTTAGCATGCAAACGCATAGTATTGTGGTATTCCCCTTTGATGTTTTGCTTGGGTCGACTTGGCACATGCTCACACCATGTTATGACTATGACAAGTCGCCATTAGACTCTATGATCATTTATTCCTTGACTTGTAGTACCACTCTTTGCTTTGATTAGTTTGCTTTGTTGCATTACATAATTATGGCCATTATTGCTCTCTTAGTTGGTTGCTCCCAGTCTTTTGCTAGCCTCCACTTGTATGAGTAAGTTCAACTCATGCTTCCAACTCCCAAGAAACCAAGTTATTCCAAAGTGTCCACTATAAACTCCTATGCATGGTGTGTTACACCATTCCAAGTATATTCTTGTTTTCAACTATATTCCAATTAAAAACTATTTTGTTATGTGAAAGCTTAGTGATTAAATCCCTCACGAACTTGATGGCACATTTTATTCTTTGCCCCTAATAAACTTGAACCATTGAGGCAACTTTGTTGTATATGCTTGCGCTTATAAGTTGGGATTAGCAGAACCGTGCTGTCACGGGGAACATTTTCAACATTGCACTTGTACTTTTTGTACTCCGTTGATATCATGCTCTTTTGTCTATGGATGTTACCGGTGTGAAATGAAGTGGGAACTTGTAAGTCCATGGAGTTTGTATTCTGTGTTAGAGAAACGCCTGGGCTGCTAGCCTAAGCGATGCCTAATCATGGTGGAAACTTGCAACATCACCATAGTGACATGTATGAAGCATTCTTCTTATAAAAAAAGAGACACATTGAGAAAAGAGGAAAGAGAGAAAAAAGCACCATATTCCCATGGTACATAAGAAGATTGTTGAGATGCTCATTGTCTGCTTGCCTTGTCATTTTGGTTATGGGAAAGCTCCTGTACCATGTGCAAGGGGTACCCTGTTGGCGGTTCTCAATGATATGGAAATACTTACAGTGACAAGAACTTGCCTGGTCCCTAAGTTGAGTATCCATGAGGTGTATCCCTCATAGTCAAGGGACTTGAGATTGGCAACTTATACTTTGTCAAGCATATACTCCATCTTTGCCACTTTAACCTTAACCACTTCAAGATGTTTATGATAGGGGCAATGAGGGATGAAAGCTAATAAGTGCCATAATTTTTGGAAGCTCTTTTTGAAACTTGTAATCCCTGCTTCCTTTACAAAAAGGCCTTTCTTCCATCATTATTGAGTCTCCACCTTCTACCTTTAGGCACCATTAAGAGAGCATAGTTGTCATTCTGTGTGCAGTGTTCCAAAGATTATTAATTGATGCATATTGTGTTATTACTTGTTCTTGTGCTACTTGTTCTTGTGCTACTTGTTTCTAGTCACCCTTGTGAACTTTGAAGGTGTCCTATGCATCTATATTGCTACTCTATGAGGGACAAGCTGATTGCCACTATGCTATGTGTTTCTACATGTGAAACAAACAAACGTTTTTCAATGCATATTATTCATGATGTTTGTTTGTAGCTTGCCATGTTGCATGCATAATTACTATTTCCTATTTGTTAGAACTCCATCTTTCATGCACATGTTTAGAGTTCTCTGATCCCAGCTTTCAATGTTTGCAAATGGTTGGATCTTTATTGTGAGGGTGCATGTCACCTTAAAAATTATTCTTTTTATCACTTACCTACTCGAGGACGAGCAGGAGTTAATCTTGGGGATGCTGATATGTTGGAAATGTATCTATAATTTTTGATGCTCCATTCTTGTTTAGTATCTACTTTGCTTTACTTGTCTACACTTTGAGGTGCTTTTTACATGTTTTCTGGTACTAACCTATTAACAAGTTGCAACAGTGCCAGATGCCTATTTTCTGTAGTTTTTGGTTTCAGAAAAGTTAGTAAAGAAATATTTTCGGAACTGGACGGGACGAAGGACAAAGTCAATAACTTTCCATGGGGAACAAGAAGTCCAGAGGAGAGCCCGAGGGGCCGGCTAGAGGGGCCAGACCCCCCAGGAGCGGCTGGGCCCTAGCCCGTGCCTGGCTAGGGTTTGGCCGCCCTGGCGGCTTCCTCGGTCTCCCCCTTCGCCTATAAGAAGACCCCGATGCAGAAACTCTCAGCACCCGATCAATATTCCACGAAACCGTCTGTAGCCGCCGCCACCATCGTCCCTAGATCAGGGGGGAAGGGGATCTGAAGCTCTTCCCGGCACCCTGCTGGAGGGGAGATCATCCCGGAGGCCTTCTCTCCGGTATGATTTGTGAGTAGTTCCACCTTGGACTATGGGTCCATATAGTAGCTAGATGGTTGTATCTCCTCCTTTGTGCTTTCATGTATAGATCTTGTGAGCTCTGTTCATGATCAAGATCTAATCTATTTGTAATCATGCATGTTGTGTTTGCGGGGATCCGATGGATATTGAGATTATTATGTTAGTTTGATTAATGGTTCTATCTTTATGATTCTATCATGTCTGTGTTGTTTGTGATCTTGCATGCTCTCCGTTGCTAGTTGACGAGGTTTAATTTCGTCAATGCCCATTGTTATGGACTTGGGTTTTGGAGAAGATGGGGATGCTGGAGATCGCGGAACGGTTAGCAAATAAGTAACACGGGGACACGAGGTTTACCCAGGTTCAGGCCCCCAGAGGGAAAACCCTAGTCCTGCTTGTCTGCTCTTGATTACGGCGGAACCTAAAAGTACAGGGGTGCGCAGATGCAATCTGGCGTGGAGGTGTGTATGCGGTGGTGTGCGAGGGATTGTCAGAGAGCCTCCTCGTTGTGCCCTCCTGGCCTTTATATAGAGATAGGCAGGTCCTAGGCACAGATCGAGTCGGTTACAGGTTTTAGGGTTTATCCCTTTGAATTTTCTATCTACTCTAGTCTTGCTTTCCAAGGATCCGAAGGCGTCATGGACCCTGGCCACCCGAAAGTCTTCATGGGCTGGCGCATGTTCTCGTTGGCCTTCCCTGGGCTGGACTAGGTATGCTAAGGTCGTGTACCCGTAGGGTATAACCATGTCACTAGTGGTTATCTTGGCCCAGTAGTTGCTAGTGACTCCAAGAGGGAGTATTTATGCTCGATAGTGGGTTCATGCCTCTAGTTTCCAAGGGAAGTGACAATAATCTCTTCGGTTGTAGATGTGTTGTTGCTACTAGGGAGAAAACAATGGTCTCTTGTTCATGGAACATGTGGACTGTTTACCTTAAACACTTTGCTTAAAGAAGTTGTATGTTACTTGCAACTTAATACTGGAGGGGTTTCGGATGATAAGCTGAAGGTGGACTTCTAGTCATAGATGCAGTTGGATTACGGTCTATGTATATTGTTGTATTGCCCAATCAACCTCATAGGATCTTTCTGTCTACTAATTGCATTGTTATGCCTTGCTCAGTTCATGTCAATTGCCCCGCTGTAATTTGTTTAACCTTCATGCTATGTTGTTTATCTAAGGAGAGCACCTCTAGTGAACTATGGACCCCGGTCCAATCTTTACCATTGATACATCTTCCACTGTTACTTGTTTATTTGTTGCAAACCATTACCTTCCACACCATATGTTTAATCCTTTGTTACAGCAAACCGGTGAGCTTGACAACCTCACTGATTTGTTGGGACAGAGTCTTGAATTTGTGTTGTGCAGGTCTCCACGTTGCTTCCAACACCTGTGTGACATTTTCTTTCTCCTTCTGGTTTGATAACCTCGGTTTCTACTGAGGGAAATCTTGCTGCTGTATTCTTCATACCTTGCTCTTGGGGTTTCCAACGAAGCACTCTTCCTCCCTGTTGAGTGTAGCATCAACTACTTAAAGCGTTAGTAAAAAATAAAACTTTCTTCACTGAACCACCCACATTAATGCCAACCTTAGATAATTTAGAATTAATAACCAAGGTAGAAAAAGAAAGAAATGATTTATAAGAAGTTTTTGTACCATGAGAGTCCTTGTTTTGAGCTACTATGTGGCACATCGTGCCAACGAGTTCTCATCAGTCGCATGCGCACCATCAATAGTCATACCGTGGCGATTACTCTACCTAGATGGAGTTCCCTCTACCTGAGCTACCAAGGTAGGGGTATGAGGCGGCGAAGAACTCCCAACCACGGCATCATCCCGGCTCGGTATGGAAACAGGCGCCGAAAACTCCTAGAAGCAGCCACAGCGCTAGGCTGCATCATCGTGGCCTATGCCGGCAAGGAGGTGTCCTCAGGTGGTCTCCCTAGCCAACCATGCCGCTCATGTAATCCTACCTAGGCGGAAGGTAAGCCAACATCGACCTTCTAGGGCGTGCAAGAGGGAACATGGGACGACACGATCTAGCCCAAGATGTGTGGCCGGGATCACGATATTGGGCCAGCCATCTCGCACCACCGCTGGAAGTTGTCGCTTGTGCGGTCTGCAGTGGTGGCAAGGTCTACCCCGAACTCTTACTCTACCAAACAGTCCATCAGTAGGTACCTATGAGGATACCGCAACGGGCGCTTCATGAAGTTGCTTCAGCGTTACATGTGGTGGGGACGAAGAGGCAGCAGTAGGAACATCAGGCACATCCAGACTTGGAGGGCACTCGGGATCCCCACACAAGGGAAAATTAGCATGCAAAGAAGCTACCAACTCAATCCCTCACGGCGTGGTCGGGTTGGCATTGAAGGGTGTGACAGTGATAAACGAGGACCTGACCCAGAGGACACCGAGTTCCCTTGCCCGCTAGCTTTCAACCTGGCAACGTCACCTACATCCGTACGAGTAGGACCAGAAAGAGACTTTGATTTTTCCATAGCATCATCATCAATCTTTTCTTTTCCATCATCCTCGAGGTCAACTCCACTGGGCCTCCAAACAAAAGGAATGAAGTATGGCTCTAGAATATATCCCTCGTGCTCCCTCCTGAATCGACACTCATACCCCTTCAGTTTCACCACTGCATCTGAGGTAAGATAATAACCAATAATATCCTTATTTTTCATCAATGGTTTAGTATCAAACATTACCACAAGAATGCGAATCACCCCTCGATGTCTCAAATTGACAAGATTGTCATCCTGGGTAGTTCCCATAAGATAACCAACCGCCCAAAGGCCCAAAAAAGAATGAATATTATGCATAACTCCCTCGACATGGATCCACACCTGTTGAAACTCAACCTTATGCAGAACATCTTGATATCTCCAGGCACTAATAGTGATCAGAGCTCTAACATGTGGCACAATTACCTAAATGCTATCCAGTCTGTCCAAGTTTTTAAAAGACGGAAAACTAACAAGATAGGCATTTTCACGATATGGCATAGCTTGAAACTTCCATGGAGACCAAACAGACATCTGCTGTAATCTTATTCTCAATAATATCAGCATGGACCATCTCCCTAGAGACTTGAATGTAAGAAATAGGAGTCTGGTTCGGCGCAAGGTGATCTCTCATGACACTTCAGGAATCTGGGTGAATAAAGTTTTCTCACACCCCACACCTGACATAAATGTTGTAGGTCGTGAAAGAGCCAAGATAGGACAGTGTAGAGTCGGATGAGCATCATTATGAAAAAAAACAATAGTGAAAAACTGTGCACTCCTTCGTGGCATGGGTATCCATAGCACACTTTACCTTTTTAAGGGATTTCTATTTTCGTGCCCTTGTTCCTAGGTTGTATTCACTTTTCCCCGGCCGCTTCATTTTTCCTCACTTTTCACCATATCCTTCTATGAAACTCTCACACGGTCTGAAACTCGTTGTCCGCCAGCCTTTCCATTACGTGCTGACAAGTGGGGCTACGTTCAGTCGGGTCCCATAGTGGACCCTCGCCATTACGTTCTAACAAGTGGGGACACGTTCTATCAGGTCCCATAGTGGACCCTTATCGTTACATGCTGACAAGTGGGGCCGTGTTCAGTCGGTTCCCGTAGTGGATACCTCTCTTCACTTATCCAGATCAGCATGAGACCCACAGCTTATCCATGTGAGTGTCGGACCCACAACTTACCTAGGTTGGCGTTACAAGATGGCACCCCGAGCCAGCCTCGCGCCCACACCCATGCTGTTGCCCCTTTCTTCTTCTCCAGCGACGACGGCCCTTCTCCGGCGATGGCAGCCCTTTGTATATCTTCACTTCGGCCTCCCATTCGTCTTGGCCGCGGTATGATGCCATCTCGTTGACCTGTATGAAGGATGACAATGGAAACAGTGCGCAGGGGAATGTTAGATCTCGCACCAAAATATTCCAATTAGACGGAGGCGTTTGCTATGGACAATCAATTGGCGCAACCCGGGATCTCAATTGGGCGCGCGCTTGCTGTGGAGAATGCGGCCGACGAGCCGTTCCGATGATTTAATTGGTTTATCGAGTTAATGTCTCGGCTTCAATCAAGTGAATCTATGAGGGGAAATTCAAACTTTGAGATTTAGGGAGATGGATGTATAAGAAATAAGAAAATGACATAACTCTTGAACACTTTAAAATTAAAAAATTATACAACTCTTAATGTAAAAGAGTGTTTATAATTGACACAACTCTTGAACACTTTCAAATTACAATTTAGACATGATAATGTTGTCCTAAGAAAATCTTGAGTGTTTACCATTTTTAGAGCGTGAAAAGTGATCCCTAAACTAAAATATTTATGCCTCGTCCATATACGAAAATTATACACGTTTGAATACTGTGAAATCTCACTTAGGACATGATAATGTTGTACTAAGAAAATCTTAAGAGTTTATCATTTTCATAGAATGAAATATTATGCATAAACTTGGATATATGAAAATTATACACCTTTGAACATTGTGAAATCGCACTTAATACTTGATAATGATGTGCTAACAAAATCTTGAGAGATTATCATTTTCATCTAGTGAAATGTAATGCATAAACTTGCATATACAAAAATTATACACCTTTAAACTCTTTGAAATCACACTTAGGACATGATAATGTTGTGCTAATAAAATCCTGATCATTTATCATTTTCATGGAGTGGAATATAATGCATAAACTTGCGGTTACGAAAATTATAAACCTTTGAACACTGTGAAATCACACTTAATACATGATAATGATGTGCTAACAAAATTTTCAGATATTATCATTTTCTTCCCATTTTCATAGAGTGGAATGTAATGCATAAACTTGCATATACAAAATTATACACTTTTGAACTCTTTAAAATCACACTTAATACGTGATAATGTTATGCTAAGAAAATCTTGAGAGATTATCATTTTCATAGAGTGGAATGTAATACATAAACTTGCATATACGAAAATTATACACCTTTGAACACTTTCCCTTCAAATTATATTCAAAATTATTTGTTTATGGAGTTAAAGTACCGTTGGAAAACTCGTTATTTTGCATGGATAGAGGGGTGCCCCTAACAGATACAAGGGTTATCCTGTCCGCTAGATCACAGAGGATCAACGATTGGTGGACACGATCCGCGTGACAACTGTCTCGACCAATAAGAGTGTAGCAGCCAAGATGAGCACATGTATGAGAGTTTGTGACTAAGAGAGAGAGAGAGAGGAAAACTGAGTAGAACTTAAATACAAAGGGCAAAACTGACAAATGGATTCAAATAGAAAATAGAAAGAGATTCAAAAAATGGAAAATGTGTCTTTTATACAATAAAATACACCTTGGCATACATCAAAGTATTTGCAATTCAAATATACATCAGTTTGACAATTATTTCCTTATTCAGACAAACTGTGTTTTGGGGAGGGATGTTTTGGGAAGAGGCTTGAGTAGAAAGCCATGAACCTTCATAGATAGTAGGTGATTTGAGAAGTCGTGATTTAGGTTAAAACTTGATTTTTATACATTTCTTATGGTGGCAGGTCACATAAGACTCCCTGGGTAGATGCCACTATGTTTTTATCTTTTTGAATTTTTTGTGCAGAAAATGACTTAATTAGCTAGCTAAAACCCATTCGTTGGCTCTCTGTTGACCAGCCACTAGAGGGTAAAACTGATTATATTGCACACGGTAGTGTTAGTACTGGAGGGAAAAACTAAGTACAACCAAACTGTCAGTGTTACACTCGATGGTATAACTGAGCATAATTAAGTCGCCAGGGTTAGACACGAGGGAAATAATGTGATGCACGGTACGCGTATCGCGGTGCACGAGGCGGTAGCGAACGCGTGTGGCCGTGCATGGTGCCGTAGCATACACGGTTATGCGGTGCACGATGGTACAATGAAAAGTCTCTTCCCTTCACTCTCACTCATCACTCACTCGCTCACTCACACAAGCGTCTGCACTGTTCCATCACCTTCTGCAAACCCCCAAGAAAACCCAACCACGCCAGTGATGGATAAGAATGGCTCGGTGGCCATCGTCGCCTCTAAGGCCGCCGACGAGGAGGCCCCCGTCCCCGTATATGCCCCCATCGAGGCATCGAAGGCAGCCGTTGTCCCCGTCCAGACCCCCGTCCACACTTCCGCCATAGCCGCCGGCGAGGAGGCACCCACCGGTCTCGGGCAGATCCCGCTCGGCTATGACCCCTACAAGGAGGAGGATTACATCAGGCCGGAGAGCCCCTACGACACCAGCATTGTCGACCCGTGGTCAGAGGTAACTAGGATTTTCTCCCCTTCCCTTGTTCTTCCCCATTCCCATCATTGGATGCTAGATCGTGTGCTGTTCGTATTTTCAATCATTTGATGCTAGGTATTTTTACAATAGCTAATCCTCTTGTGTTAGATATCGTATTTCGATGAATCCCCCTGTTCGTATTTCAATCCTATTTTATTTGTCCTCCGAGTTGCAGTTAAGGGATTCCCTAGTTAGTACTAGCGCTGATCTGTAGTTGGGATCATTATTCGATTTGGTTTGAGATTTAGGGATTGGGGAATAATCAGGGGATCTCAATCGGTTAATTTATGCAAATAATCAATTCCAATAATCAAGGTATCTCAATAATTTCCATATTGCACGCTACTGTTTTTTACAACCGGTGGATAGCAGCGACGTTTGCAGAGACGATGAATCCAAGGACACCAAGACTCGTCAGGTGCTGAGGAGGCTGGAGTCCGGCCAGTACGAGAACTTTTTCGCTAGCGACGTCTATAGGTTCCCCTTCTACACTAGGAGGCTACACACCACCGACTTCAACTCCCTCGTGAAGCATGCCGAGGACATGAAGACCTATGGCCTGTCAGTGAATATCCACTGCTTCAGAGCCAAGCACCAGACGCTCGGTTTTCACCTCCGCAACCTCTAGAAGGTGGCCATCGAAGACGATCGCATGCCCCCGATCAATCCCGAGGCACCCAAGGTCAAGGGACAGGGAAACAAGAAATGGAGGAAGCGCTAGAGGGAGGAGGTGGAGGCCGTCTTGGCGGAGGCCATAAGGATCCACTGATCCTTTTGTTCTTGCTGCTACTGTAAAGCAGCTTCGTTTGTACTGTCTATGCTGAACTTGTCCTATGTGTTGAACTTGTCCGCTACTGCTTCTAAGCAGCCTAATTGTCGAACCTCGTTAAGTACAGTACTATATATATATTCTATATTAGCTGCTTTATCTAGATCTGCTCTGTTTACTGAATGTATTTATGATGCTGGTTAGATTTGTTGCTCTAGATTTGTTACCAGATTAGGAAAAACAAGGGCCAAAAGGAACAATGAATGAAGAGATAAACTGGTCTAGATTCACTAACTTTTTAGAAAAAAAATACAACTGTTAGCGAGAGAGAAAGAGAGGGGGAAAGGCTCTCTTAAAAAGTCTAATCATAAAAATAATAAAAACAAAAACTTCCAACCTAGACGACATGACGCACGTAACCACCTAACACGCCCCACATAGTCCCACACCACATCACCCATAACGCGTTCCCAACAAAACCGCGCCATGCAGTCCCCAGCACGGCCCCACACGACAGCATAATGCATTCCTGACCAACCGGCCCCACGTGGTCCCACACCGCGCGGCCCCACATGTGAGCCAACGGTTAACATGATGGCAGCTGCCGTTTGAGCTCTTTGATGAGTTTCGGAGAAGGAGAAGGTAAAAAGTAAGAAAAAGTTAAGCGGCTAGGGAAAACTGAGTACAAATAAGGAACCATGGGCACGAAAATAGAAATCCCTTTTTCTAACCGTAGCATTGACCCCAACATAAGTAACCACTATATCATTGACTTGGTGAACCATCGTCTGAATCTCGCATCAGGAGTGTCTTGGAGATGGGATTTTTTCCATACGACTCCATTTAGTCGGGTTCCATTATCACAGGATAACAAAACATATGTCTTAGCAGCGTATGAAGCAAAGAAACCAAAAAACAAATACAAAAAGAAAGTAAAGAGAACTGCTAGAACAAAGTACTTAGATACCTCCCAACCCACTAAGGGGCATAACTTTAGTCTATCAGGACGACCCACATAAAACCACTAACTCTAGCATAAGATCAAGCAAAACAAATTTATTTTATGGCGGTAGGCACTCCTGGACATAACTTCCACATCAATCATTAGTTACATCGATGTCTTCATCCATCTCACCATTCTTCACCCTTAGCGTTGATGCTTGCCTAGCCATCTCATGCACTTGCGACGCCATCTGTTGCAGGCGATCAACGCCATCCACCAGCACCGCCCTATCTTGCTCATTATGTAATCCTGATTTAGCAAATTTCCATTTAGGTTTATCTGTCACATCACTCAAGGAGACAGACGCCATCATATTCCTTAGAGTACACCATTGTGACAACAATTGAGGTGACAACCATCTTCTAAAAGTGAAGAACCACCCCAAATTAGACATAACCATACCAATTTTTTGATTGCAAACATCATAAAGACCTAGAAATTTATTATAGAGGGATACATCTCCAAGCCAGATATCATGCCAAAATTTAGTATCCCTACCATCTTCAATTTCCATTTTTCTCCAAGCTATATTGATATGTTTTAATTTTAGCAAATCTTTCCTAGCCGTAGAATCCCCCTGCCTCACACCCACTCTCCAAATACCATTCATTATGTTATATTTTTCTTTAACAATTTTCTGCCAGAAACCATCCTCAGATTCCCACCTCCACCACCACTTACATAGAAGGCAAATATTAAACAACTTCAAATTATTAACCCCCAAGCCACCTTTTTTCTTTGTCCTATAAATCAAAGACCACTTAACCATATAGTATTTTTTTTCTTATTATTAGCCCCTTCCCAAAAGAATTTCCTGATAATCTTGGTAAACCACTCCAGGTTGATATCAGCCACCAAGTACATAGACATATAATAAATCAGCAAACTTCTCAGAGAAGATTGAATAAGAGTGAGCCTCCCTCCAATCGAAGAGGAATTACCAACTCACCCATCAAATTTTTTCTTAAGCTTATCATGCAAAGGTTGCACGTTAGCCACAAAGTCTGGTGCCACAAACAGGGGCACCAACGTACTTTATAGGCCAACAATTGAGTTGACAACCAAACCGACCAGCATACCTGAACCCTTTCTCACCATCCTCCTGAACCATAATGAGTTAAATTTTATTAAAATTTATTTTCAGACCAGACATAGCCTCAAACATATAAAATTTAACTTAACATGAATTAACTGCTCCATATCATATTGAATTAGCAAAATAGTATATCATCAACATATTTTAAAACAGCCACCCCTTTATCAATCAAATGAGACACTAAACCAGTCACCAATACATTGCTCTGAGCTTGAAAAATCAACTTAGCCAAACCTTCAGCAACAAGATTAAAGAGGAAAGGAGAAAAAGGATCCCCTTGCCTCATCCCCTATGACAACCAAAATCTTTTCATCTCCTATTATTAATTTTTACACACAAAGTCCCATTTCTAACTACAGATTTCACTATATTACACCATAACTCACTAAACCCTTTCTGGGCCACACAGTTTAACAAATAATCCCAGTCCACCTTGCATTCTCAAAGTCAATTTTTAACACCACACCCTGACACTTAAGCCTTCTAGATTCATGCAAAATTTCATGAAGAGACATCAGACAATCCATTATATTTCTACCTTTAATAAACGTAGTTTGACATCTAGATATGAGTTTGCCCATAAAAGGTTCAAGTCTAATAGTGATTACTTTGGTAATAATTTTGTACAAAACCTGGAGTAAACAAATGGGCCTATATTTGGAAATAACATCAGGATCAGGAGATTTTTGGAGAAGAATAATCATGCCAAAATTGATTCTAAACAAATCTAGGTTACCAAAATATAGATAATTAAACAGAGCCAAAATGTCAAGCTTAATAACAAACCAACAAGATTGAAAGAATTAAACAGGGATACCATCAGGTCCAAGGGCTTTGTTTTTAACAATAAAATCTAAAGCAATTTTGATCCCTTCCTCGGTAAAAGGTCTATGCAAAATTGCATTATTAGAATCGGACAACCTTTCATCCCTAGACCAAACATAGGGGTCTAGACTTATCTGATTACCTTCCCCTTTCCCAAACAGGGATTTTTAGTACTTAGTAGTATGAGAAAGGAGATCATAGGTCCCCTGGATCAACATATCATTACTTTTTTGAGAATACATAACATTATTCCTCCTCTTACCATTAACAATTCTATGAAAGTAAGCAGTATTATTATCCCCTGTAAGAGCCACTTGGCACTAGATCTACTAAACCAAAAAAATCCTTTTCTTCATAAATCTTCATAAGTTTAAATTGAAGGAAACGTTTCCTCTAGAATTGATCTCCAGTCAACAAGTTCTCTTCCTCAAGAAGCTCTAAATTTTCCAATTCCAAAGAAAGGTCTATTTTCTCCTTGATAGAATGTCCCTAATGTTAATCCCCCACCCTTTCAGGGCATTCTTCACATTCTTGATTTTTACATGGATCTGACTGATGTTATACAAGGCATTAACTAAGGAATTCCAAGCCAACTTAACCCTTTTTTGAAAATCAGTATGAGATATCCAAGATTTCTCAAACCCGAACTTATTACTCCTAACTTCAACTTTCTCACATGTATTAACCACCAAGGGGTTGTGATCGGACATAACTCTAAGGATTTTTTCACTTGTAAGAGGAAAAGTGGACTCCCATTCAAAATTAATCAATACCCAATCTAATTTCTCAAGGGTAGGGATTTTTTGATTGTTTGACCAGGTATATTTTCCACCAGAAAACTTAACCTCTCTAAGAGCATAATAAGAGTTAATAGTTGAGTTAAACAGATCAATACTTCTTGAACATCTACCCTTTTTGTTTTTCTCACCTGCAAACCTAATGATATTGAAATTACCCCCCCAATGAGGCAGGGGATATTCAAATCATCACAGGAACTATATTCAGCCAAGAAAACATCTTTATCCACCTCCTAAGCAGAACCATAAACAACAATCAAGTACATTTCCATTCTTAATTTTTGATCACAAGGACTCTGGCCTTGACAAAATATCTATTAGACTCCACTTTAATGATAGTAAACCTTGATGATCTGAGTCCACACATAATTCCACCAGATTTTCCCATAGAAGGGGACCATAACCAACTGAAATCATTTCCAGGATCAAACTTTCTACAAACCGAAACATCAACGTGTATCTTCATTGTCTCTTGTAGCCCAATGAAATCAAAATAAAACTCACTCATCAAATCTCTAATACAAAAGGCAAAACCTTTTTCCCCACACCCCTACAAATCATAATAAGACCTATCATAGACATGTATTACTTCTACTTCTCAACCGAGGTCCAGTCACAATATCACACAAAGGGTGATTTTTTTGTAGCCCTTGCAACTTTTTTTTGTGCCACCAAGGGACACCCCACCAGATGTTTTGGAACCACTAGCATCCTTCTTCATATGTTTCCTAGTTATTTTCAAAACAACATGAGTGAAATCATCCTCATCAATATCAACATATTTATCCCCCCAACAAACTCTTATTCTCCCATGGATTTGACCATCGACAACTTAGGTCATACTCATTTTCATTCACATTGGGAGTAACCATAACAGAAACATTCCTATTCTTCTCAACTAAATTATTCCTATCACACTCTAGATCTTTAAGCATGCGCACAGTTTCCAAAGGTAAAGTTTTCACATCAATAACAATTTCTAATGCCTTATCTACAATCTCATTATCACTCAAAACAGAAAATGAATTAGCATTTTGAATTAATTTTTTGTCTGCATTATCTCTGGAATTAATGCGATCTAGCCCTGGCCAACACAGGCATGTTAGAAAGACTAGTAGCCTGATTCCTTGCACTATTTCTTGTAGGAAAAGGTTGTTCAAGAGCAGGAATAGCAGGCATAGAGGGCCTAGCTATAGAAGAAGAAACCAGCAAGTCATCATGCTCAGAGGGCATTTTAGTGCTGCAAATACAGAAGATTGAACAACATGTGGTTGAGATAATTCTTCAGACACCTCTCACTGTCCCCAGAATTTTTCCCACTAACATCCATAGCACTGTCCTAGGGATAGTCCACCACAGGATCCAGGTTAGCCCCGGGGAATCTGGCAAGATACTGTCGCCACTCATATTTTTTGTCACTATTTGACTCAAGGATTTGTTTGAGGAAATATTCATAGCTCAACTCACTCTTCAGAGGTTCATCTGGGTTTTCCACCACACCTAGAGCCAAGATTCTAGGCCTTTTAATAAATTCCAAGTATTGGAAGTAGTAGTCAACTGCTGGTCGCAACCTACTAGCCTGACTAGAAGAGTCAGCAACAGAGTTATCAAAAGGAGGGAGCACCCCCATTTGCTTCAGTTTTGTACCTAGTGAAGGAGTATCATCATCACTGTCATCTTTCTCCACCTCATCATCCACAGCTTTCCTCTTACCAAGTTCGTCAGTTTCATCATCAAGGGGACCCACTATTTTAGAAACATCTCTTTGAGCATTGCTAACAACAAGGCTATGGGAATTGGCAATATAGGTACTTTAAGCATCTCCCATGAAACCCCCAGGAGCAGACCTATGACCCTCCCTATTCCCAGTATTGTCAATCCTAGCCCTCTTAGGAGTATGCTGAGAGTTAATATTACCAGAATTCGAAGGAGGCTTGCTGGATTTCAAATGGCCATTAGCCACCATGAATTTGTCTCCAGAATTCTTACCTCTTTGGATCTCCCTGGTGAATTCTAGATCATAAAAACATGTCTAGTGTTTAAATTGGAGACCATAGGGAGCACCAGTGATACATACATATTTCCAATTTGCAACCTAACATAATCAACATTGTTCAAGATATATTTATCCACCGCCAGAGTTATCCCCACTAGACTACCATCAAAAGCTATTGTAGGGCAATTCATATTATCTAAAGGCACTCCTTTCAACTGAAACCAAGTTGTGTCACATTCTCCAGTTGCACCATATCCAGGGAACCAATTCTCAACCTGAATAACCACATTATGAATAGTTTTCAAGTTTGTTCGTCCAAAATTCTTCTAGGCATCAATATCCCTGGGACTAGGAAACCTCATCAGAAACTTGTTAGCAGACATAGGCTTTGCATAACACCTCCAGGCGCACCTGGCACCAGCCCACTGACCAAAATCATCTTCAATATGTCTAGATGAAACATTCCCTTCAATGACATGGATGACAACCTGATAAATTTCCCTAGGATCAGCAACATTCCTAATATGAGGGATGATAAAAACACATTTCCAGGCAAGGCTGCACCCACAAAGGGGGCCGCAACCTCTCATGTATTCTGCTCATTAAAAAAATATCCACATGAGAATCCCCACACATGAGGCATATCTCCCTAGCCTCCAGCACTTGGTTCTGATTTTCCCTAAATTGCACATTTCTCCTAGCACCAGGAAAATTAGTTTTCCTACCCCCCATCTCCAAATTAGCTCAAGGAGCAAAGAAATTCTGTTGATGTGGAGGAGCAACAGAACCCCCAACCTCACTACGAACAATATTAGCCAAATAACTACTCTGTAAATCATGATTACGGTTTGAGAAAATTCCTTGCCTGTCACTCCCAGAATTCATAGACCCTTCTTCTCACATCTCAGAGCGATGTGCCCAACGATACCTATTTCCACCACTATAATTCTCCCTCAGATACTCATCCTTAGAAGGATCCCAAGGCTCAACCGCACCAAGCCTGTTAGAGCTACCACTACGCGAAGGGAGGTTGTCAAATCTCCTAGGATTCACATCGTGGATACGAGAACGACTATCATTATTGTTACAGTGGAGATCATTTTCCCTAGATGAGTCGTGATACGAAGGATCACGCCTCACCGGATCCCGACCACGAATCTCCTCGGGCCTAGGGTTAGAGGAACACATCTGGGGAACCGCTAGATCAAGAGCATTGTCAAAAGATCCCGGAGAGAAACCACTTAGAGGACGATTCGGAGGATAATTAGGGTGCTCCTGAGAGGAAGATCCCCTCCCACGGCCACCACCTCCATGGCCAAAGTTGAACTCCATCGTCCTGATGAAGAGACAACCGCTGCGAAGCTTCTCAAATCACCAAATCTTGTTCTCTTCCAAGGAACAACGGCCGATGGATGAAGGATCGAGAGAAGGATTGGCTTATCAACGAACACCACTCGCTGGGGACCCGCAAATCTCCCCGTCTTCCAGATATGATTGTATCTAGCCACTAAAATGGGGAACTGATTGCCACATGCACCCTTCGAAGGATATAAAGATCAACTCCCCGATTAGGTATACGTCGGTCATGCATAGGGCCCACACATGAAGGACGCGGGTCAGACCCAGATGCACCACCAACAACGGGCCGAAAGTTCCCAAAACGGCCCACTTCCCTCATGCCACTGTTATGCATTTTTTTCTTGAAAACCACCTGCTATGAACCTTGCAGCGACCTCTATGGCGATCGCCGGAAAAGACACAAGGACCCAGCTTCCTATGTGATCTCACAAGATACACATGAGATATATCTGGGTCAACCACGAAATTAATTCTCACCTCTATAACTGCCAAATGACACGGGAACACAAATCCTGCATCAGATTGAACTTGTTCCCCCACATTCAACTAACGAACATCAACTATGATTCCACCTTCATCAAGTAGGACAACTCGTCTCTCCACACATCGCAAAATAACCATGCCCAACATACGATCTGAAGAAAATTTGCTAGTATAAGTCACCAACCACCTTAGAGATTCAGGTGTTGGGGATATGCTAAATGGGTATCACCATAGCAAGTCTCTAATCCGGCTAACCCAGGCGGCCTACAGTTGGTAGAAAGTCCCATGGCCGGCTGGTCGTACCAGTTAGACGAATCCATAAGGGAGACCCATGCCGAATAAAGGAAGGCTATGGTGGAGTCACAAACCAACCCGGCACCTTGGAGTGCACGACACGAAGACTAGTTAGTATTAGTGTAGGACTCTGTAACCTGTCCGGCTAGGAATTTTCCCTGTAACCATAGGTTTTGGCTCCTTTATAAGAGAGACCTCTAGGGGACTTTAGGGCATAACTCATATCACCTCGCACATCAAACCGATCCCTATAACTCGTTGTATCGAAATTATAGTGATTTATAGCAGGAGTAGGATTCCGCCACTGTCATGGGATCTGAATCTGGGTAAGTTGTTACCTCATACCCTTCAACTCTCCTCCTTACCCTACCCCTCTAAACATGCTCTGTGAGGACCCCCTCCATGGTGTACTCGTTGGCAATACCACGATAGTTGGCGCCCACCGTGGGGCAAGAGGCACTTCGAGCTCTACACCGGGCGAGGTCCAATCGCTTCACGGGAATCAGCGACACTATAGACATTGGGCGTGTCCTGTTCTCCGACAATGTTTCGATAATCCCACCTAACAAATTCTGGATCCCGGCGAAGTTAAACCCCACCTGCTGCTCAATTGTTGCAATCGGGGACATACACCTCTTCATTGGCGAAACCGGCTCAAGCACTAGCTCCCAGGAAGCCGGACACGTGTCAAGGCCCGCACGGACCACCTCTAGGCAAGACACGTTCACAGAAGGATTGAACATGGATATCTCTTTGGAGTTTGTCGGCTTAGATCAGAAAAATTCAGGCCCACCCAAACCGCCCATGTGTAGGATATAATGGTGGAATACTGATGCCAATCCGCTGGGCTATATATCCCAAGCGTCTGAGAAGCAAAGGTCACACTTTGTCGGCGTCATGATAATCTTCAATCTGGATCATTGAATTCATAGAGATGGTGAGAACCCCCGAAAATACCTCGCCATATGGCTAAGGCTGGGGGATGACTTGGAGGGATATCCCAGCAATGAGGCTATCTACCACTTCATCGAGGGGCTCACGCTCGTCACACTTCTCCGGCATATGCTCAAGAGGCAGCAGGCCACCGGAACCTTACTCTCTCCCAGATTGTCGAAACTGTTAACAATTTCGCACCTGCCGATGAGCAGGCCTAGGCCGACATCGCCACCTGTTGGGGATATGCTAAATGGGTATCACCATTGCATGTCTCTAATCTGACTAACCCGGGTGGCCCATAGTTGGTAGCAAGGTCCATGGCCTACTGGGCGGCCTAGTTAGATGGATCCATAAGGGAGGCCCATGTAGGATAATGTAAGGCTACAGTGTAGTCACCGACCAACCCAGAGCCTTGGAGTGCAAGACACGAAGACTAGTTAGTATCTATGTAGAACTCTGTAACTCGTCCGGCTAGGACTTTTCCTTGTAACCCTAGGTTCTGGCGTCCTTACAAGTTAGACCTCTGAGAGACTTTAGGGCATGACTCGACACATCGACTTACACACCTCGCACAGCGAACCAATCCTTGTAACTCGGCATATTTTCCTTATAGTGATTTATAGTAGGAGTAGGGTTCCACCACTGTCGTGGGACCTGAACCTGGGTAAGCTGTGTTACCACGTACCCTCCAACTTGCCGCCTTCCCCCACCTCTATAAACACGCTCTGTTAGGACCCTTCCATGGCGTACTTGTTGGCAATACCACGATAGTTGGCACCCACCGTGGGGCAAGAGGCGCTTCAAACTCCACAATGGGCGAGGTCCAAGCTCTTCGTGGGAATCGGCAAAACCGTAGCCATCGGTCGTGTTCTCTTCTCCGACAATGTTCCGATCGTCCCTCCTGATGATTTCTAGATCTCGGCAAAGACGAACCCCACCCGCTTCTCGATCATGCCAATCGGGTACATCCACCTCTTCATCGACGAAACCGACTCGGGCGCTAGTTCTCTGGAAGTCGGAGGATTGTCAAGTGCCGCACGGACCGCCTCCGGGCAGGACACGTTCATGGAAGGATCTAAGTTGGATCTCTCTATGGAGTTTGCCGGCTTAGATCATAAAAATTAAAGGCCCACCCAAAACGCTCCTATGTAGGATATAATGGTGGAAGATCACTGCAAATCCGCCGGGTTGACCCGTGCATCTAGAAAGCAGCGATTGCACTTTGTCGGTGTTGTGACCATCTTTGATCTAGCCCGTTGCATTTAGAGAGAAGGTGAGAACCCCCGAGATTACCTCACCAGATGGCTCTGGATACGGGCCGACCTGGAGGGATATCCATGAAATGACGCAATCTACCACTTCGTCGAAGGGCTCACGCGTGGCACACTTCTCCGCCATGCGCTCAAGAGGCAACAGGCCACTGGGACCCTCACTTTCAAGCAGATGGTTAACATTGTCAACACTTTTTCCGTTGCCGATGAGGTGGCTCAGGCCGCACCTATCTCCTTACCCGGGCTACCTCCACCCGCTGTCGCTTCCCAATGGCCCCGCTTCCTCAAAATCGTCCTCCGCAATCGAAGAGGCTCCCGCACCCCTGACTCTGTTTTGGACGCACTTTACGCCAACATCAGTGTAGACTCAGAGGAGATCGACGTCAACCCAGAAGAGCTCGACTCTATCATGAAGGAGATGGAGGAGGAGATCAACCACGAGGAGAGGGCCGACAAGGTCGTCACTTCCCATCAGGTGCTAGTCGCGATCGGGAGTGTCTTAGAAGAAAATCAAACCGGAGCAGCTCCGCCTAAGCCATAGGACACCAGGGAGGGACCAGCCAACAACGCAGATGATGGTCAGGCAAAGGCCATGCCCCCTCTGGCTATCCCAGCGCAACAGACGCAGGAAATCGCCACCGGGCCAAGCAATGGTAATCCTGCGAATCTGCCACCCTACCATCTACATCCGTGGTCGCCCAAATCACTCCGGCTGATAAAGTGATGTATGTCAATTTTCTCGTTGATCCCATGACCGTGGCCCATATTCAGAACGTTGTTCAGCTCGATGAGAAGCGCCAGTAGATACTGTAGGAGGCATAGGCCATCTTAGATCAAGGCGCAAAGATAGATCGAGATCTGGCCAAGGCGCAAAAATCAATCGAGGTAGACAAAGCCATGGAGACTGAGTACAAGAATCTGCTCAAGGAGCAGAAGAGCAAGAAGGCTCTGGCTCACATCGTCGATGATCTCGGCGTACGGTGCAACTTGGGGTAGGCTCCTTCAAAGCCGGCACAAGCTAAACCATACATTGTCAAAGATGGAAATAAAGTCATTCCTATGCCCGCCCTAAATTTGGTCATCGCCAAGACTCTACGGGAGCAGGTTAGATCTCCCACAGTTGTGGATCAGGTCTACGACCTAGTAGCCAAGGCCGTCAAATAGCAGGAGAAGGCCACCTCTCAGAGGCTGGAACCTAACCCGACATATTATTAGTCTAGCGCTCCTAAGAAGCACAGGGAAAGATCTGCTCACGATGTTGGATCTCAAACGGGTTCATCAGAACAAAGACGGAGGGATACATGCAACAGGACTAACGCTATCCCCATATCCTCTGACCTTGGAGGTAAGACTCAACCTCATCGCTTGCCCCCACCGCCTCGACATTCCTGACATCACGAAGACCCAAAAGCTCACCACCGCACGAGCATGCCTCCACCTAGACGCCCTAAGGGTGGCATCGTCATTTTTGACAATGTGGAGCAGCCTTGGTATGACGGAGAGCGCAGTGGCAACCACGGGCATAGGAGCACGTCGCAACATGACCCTACACATCCAACAAGCAACCATGACAGGCGTGAGGGGTCGCAGGAGGGTAACAACAAGAAGGATAACCCACCGCCACCTCCGCCACCATCGCCACCACCGCCACCCAGTAGCCACCATGGCAGAGGAGGACCGCGTCACTCACATAGCCCTCTCCATGGCGGCGACAAGAACAAAGGAAACCCGGATCCATACGATGCACATTCACGTTTGGACATGATCCATGAGGCTCGGGAAGGACAGTACTTGGGACCATGTTGTTTCATCCGTGTGATATGGGCCACAATACCCCAAAGGTTTCCGTATTGACAATACAATCAAACCCTATGAAGGCATTGCCCGGCCGGCTACGTGGTTGTAGGATTACAGTGAGGCAGTGGAGATTGCAGGGGGAAACTCCAACCATGTCATTGAAGGGAATATGCCCTGAGAGGCAATAATAAAGTGTTTATTATGTGTATTCCAAGTATATGATAGATGTTTATTTTGCATGCTATAATTGTATTAATACGGAAACGTTAATACATGTGTGTTTAATAAACAAACAGAAAGTTCCTAGTTATGCCTCTCTCATAAACTAGCTCGTTGATTAACAAGATGATCAAGGTTTCCTGATCATGGACATTGGATGTTGTTAATAACGGGATCACAACATTAGTGTAATGGTGTGATGAACATTCATCCGAAGTATAGCATTACGATCAAAGTCATTGAGTTTATATTGCTATAACAACTTACGAAGTGATCCTAATCCTTAGACCATGAGATCATGTTAATCACTAACACTGGAAGAGTTTCTTGATAACATCGAACGTCAAACCGTAACAGGGTGATTATAAAAATGGATTCAGAACTAATAAAGTGTTATGTTGAGGCTCATGGATCGATAGTGGAATTTGTTCATCCCGATGACATATAGATATACTCTAGGCCCTCTCGGTGATATCACATTGATTAGCTTGCAAGCAAGTGATTTGATCACTAGAATGTTATATCACGGGAACGAGAAAAGAGTGCATGTCGGTAACGAGATCAAACTAGGTATGGAGATACCGATGATCGAATCTCGAACATGTAATATATCGTGAAACAAAGGGATTAAGATACTAGCGTAAAAGGTTCCGACGATCACAAGAAAGTCATCGTTGAATGTGTGGGAGTCAGTATGGGTCTCCAGATCCCGCTTCTGATTATTGATCCGAGAGGGGTCTCGATCATGTCCGCATTATTCACGAACCGTAGGGTGAAACACTTAAGAGACACCGACATCCAACTGGAGCAAAAGTTTCATGCCGAAAGAATGAACAAGCGCAGGAATTTATTTCACTAGATACCGAAACGGGGTTTTGGGTGAAATTGCATAAAGTGGTTATGCATGTGAAATGGAATTCTAGCAAGGGGTTATTTGTGAATGTTTGTCATTAAAGTAATTGATTTTTTTTTGAATAAAACAAAAGAGTTTTATTTAATTAGAGTTTGCATTAAATTATGTGGAAATTTAATGGGAATTTGAGTGGACTTTTGAGTGGAGGAAATTTAAAGGGAATTTTGTGAGTGGAGTGTCCACCCACATGAATGAAGGAGGGGAGGGGGCTGCCCCCCATGGCCGGAGGCCACCCCTTGGGTGCCCCCCTCCTCCTATAAAAGGAGACCCCTTCCTCACTTGTCTCTCACACCTCCTCGTGAAGGATCTCTCTCCCCCTCTAGAATTTATCCCCCATGGTCTCGGACTAGCGAGATACATGTTCTCGGTGGCTATTCGGAAAGAAAGAGTTTTGCTTCCGCTGCATTGCTGGAGCGAGGAGGCGGAGGTTGCTCGGTGCCTCGAACGTGTGTGCGAGCACGGATGCGCTGCTGATTTGCGGCGCTAGGACTTCCTCTCGATCTTGAGATCGGCAAGAGATCGTCTACATCAACCACGAGTTGAACTTGTTAAGCTTTGTCGGTCTTCAAGGGTATGTTCTCTACGGATATACATCTGGCCGTTGTTTGTATCTAGTAGATAGATCTTGGTACATAGTTCCCATCATAGGAAATTTTTTGTTTTCTATGTTGTGAACCCTATAGTGGTACCAAAGCCGGATCTATGCGTAGATACTTTGCACGGGTAGTACACATATGAGTATGTGGGCGATGATGATCATGTTGTTGCTCCTTTGTTGTAATTTTGGATATTGGTGGCATAGTGGGATGAAGCGGCCCGGACAAACTTTACATGTCCTCGCACATGAGACCTGTTCCACGCTTGACATGCAACTAGTTTGCATAAGTGGCTAGCGGGTGTCTGTCTCTCCTACTATAGTCAATATCTATTTTGCAAGCGAGTTGTCAACAATTTGATTATCCTCGTTGTGGTTCATGTTCGTAGGTAAGAATGGTTCTATCTCGAAAGCCCTAAGCCACGTAAAACTTGCAATGGATAAATTAGAGGCGTCTAGTTTAGATTGTTGCTGGGCTAGTGTTATGATATGGTAGTGTTGTAAGTAGAAGTATGAGATGATACTCTTACAACACACATAGCGTGTAAACTCCATAGACCTTGGATTTACACATATAGGTATGATAGTGATCATACCACGGTGCACATGATAGAGATCATCTGCGGGAACCATATCATTTCACTAATAAACATATGATGTTTGATAGCATCTTATATTGCTTGTTTAGCGCTTTATTAGCATAATAAGATGATCCCTCATTTAAATATCAAGATAAGAATGTGTTCTTCCTTTAGTATGCACCGATTATGTTTTCGTCTCTCCAAGACATCACGTGATGATCGGGTGTTCTTGGATCCACGACCATATTTCGGGTGTAAAACAGTTACACACGCGAATACTAAGGTTCTAACTTGGCGAGCCTAGCATGTACAGACATGGCCTCGGAACACGGACCGAAAGGTTAAGCATGAGTCATATAGTTGATATGATGCCCATTTGATGCTCGCCTTTGAAGCTATACCGACTCACGTGATGATCGGACTTGGTATAGTGGATTTGGTTCATGTAATCACCAAAAAGGCACGAGGGATGTCGTTTTTGATTGGGAGTTCATTCGTAATATGGATTAGTTGAACTCAATCTATCATACACTTAGTCTAAACTTTACAAATTCTGTTATAGATGGCACCACCTGCTTTTAATTTCAATGTGTTCATGGAGAAAGAGAAACTAGCAACGAACGGTAGCAACTTTACCGAATGGGCCATGAATTTCAGGATTCTCCTCTCTGCTGCACAAAAGCAATACGTTCTAGAAGAGCCGTTAGGCCCCCCACCTTTTGATGATGCCCCTGACGAGGAGAAGAATGTCTATCAGACTCGTCAGGAGGACCACAACTTAGTTCATTGCGGCATATTGTATGGGCTAGAGCCGGAACTTCGAAAGCGTTTCGAAAATGGCAATGCATTTGATACAATGGGTGAGTTGAAAATGATTTTCGACACACATGCTGCTGTAGAGAGCTACAACGCTTCAGAAAAGTTCTTTAGCTGCATGATGGAAGAGCATAGATCCGTTAGTGAGCATGTACTCAAGATGTCGGGTTACGCCGATAAGCTTGTGTCCTTGGGAATATCGATTCCCATTGACTTAGGCATCCATCGTGTTCTGCAGTCTCTACCACCTAGCTATAAGAGCTTCGTGATGAACTATAATATGCAAGGCATGAAGAAGTCTCTCCCCGAGCTTCTATCAATGCTTAAAACTGCAGAAGTGGAGATCAAAAAGGAACATCAAGTGTTGATGATCAATAGGAACACTGGTTTCAAGAAAGACAAGAAGGGAAAACGGAAGGGAAGTAAGGGCGGCAAGCCTGTTGCCGTGCCTGAAAAGGAACCCCGAGTTGGACCTAAGTCTGATTCCGAGTGCTACTATTGTAAGGGGACTGGCCACTGGAAGCGCAACTGCCCCAAGTATCTGGCAGACAAGAAGGCCGGCAAGACAAACAAAGGTATATATGATATACATGTTATCGATGTGTACTTGACTAGTGCTCGCAGTAGCACCTGGGTATTTGATACCGGTTCAGTTGCTAATATTTGTAACTCGAATCAGGGGCTGCGGAACAAGCGACCGCTAGAAAGGGGTGAGGTCAAGATGCGTGTCAGCAATGGATCAAGCGTTGATGTGATCGCCGTTGGAACGCTGCCTCTCCACTTGCTGTCGGGATTAGTTATAAACTTAAATAAATGTTATCTGGTGCCTGCATTGAGCATGAACATTGTATCTGGATCGTGTTTGATGCGAAGTGGTTATTCATTTAAATCCTAGAACAATGGTTGTTCCATTTATATGAATGAAATCTTTTATGGTCATGCACCGATGATGAATGGTTTATTTCTATTATATCTTGATGATAATGTTACACATATTCATAATGTTGATGCTAAAAGGATTAAACTAAATGATGATATATCCACATATATGTGGCACTGCCGTCTAGGTCATATTGGCGTTAAACACATGAAGAAGCTTCATTCGGATGGACTTTTGGAATCACTTGATTTTGAATCATTTGATACATGTGAGCCATGCCTTATGGGCAAGATGACTACAACGCCGTTTTCTGGTTCAATGGAATGGGCGACAGATTTATTGGAAATCATACATTCTGATGTATGTGGTCCAATGAGTGTGTCGGCACGAGGTGGATATCGTTATTTTGTTACTTTCACGGATGATTTGAGTAGATACGGTTATATCTACTTGATGAAACACAAGTCTGAAACCTTTGAAAAGTTCAAGGAATTTCAGAATGAAGTGGAAAATCATCGTAATAGAAAGATCAAATTTCTACGGTCCGACCGTGGAGGTGAGTATCTAAGTTACGAGTTTAGCACTCACATGAAAGAGTGTGGAATTGTTTCACAACTCACACCTGCCGGAAGACCACAGAGAAATGGTGTGTCAGAACGTCGTAATCGTACTTTATTAGATATGGTTCGATCTATGATGTCTCTGACGGACTTGCCGTTGTCATTTTGGGGTTATGCACTAGAAATTGCTGCATTCACTTTAAATCGGGCACCATCTAAATCCGTTGAAAAGACACCGTATGAATTGTGGTTTGGAAACAAACCTAAGCTGTCATTTCTTAAAGTTTGGGGATGCGATGTTTATGTGAAGAAACTTCAACAGGATAAACTCGAACCCAAAGCGGAAAAATGCATCTTAATAGGATACCCTAAGGAAACTATTGGGTATTCCTTCTATCACAGATCCGAGGGCAAGGTTTTTGTTGCCAAGAATGGATCCTTTCTAGAGAAAGAGTTTCTCGCGAAAGGTGTGAGTAGTCGGAAGGTAGAACTTGAAGAGGTTATTGAACCTTCTCTTCAAAGTATGGCGAGTAGCGCAGCGCCAGAAGTTGTTCCGGAGTTGGCTCCACCTGTTGAAGAGGGAACTAAAGATAATGATCATGAAACTCCGAAAGAGAGTACTACTGAACCTCGCAGGTCAAGCAGGACGCGTGCAGCTCCCGAGCTGTACGGAAATCCTGTCATGAATTTCATGGTTGATGAAGATGATGATCCTGCGACGTATGAAGAAGCGATGATGAGCCCGGATTCCAACAAATGGTTAGAAGCCATGAAATCCGAGATGGAATCCATGTATGAAAATCAAGTTTGGAACTTGGTGGACTTACCTCACGACCGAAAGGCCGTGGAGAACAAATGGATTTTCAAAAGGAAACCTGATGCTGATGGTAATGTGACCGTCTATAAAGCTCGACTTGTCGCAAAGGGGTTTCGACAAATTGAAGGAGTTGACTACGATGAGACATTCTCTCCCATAGAATTGCTAAAGTCAGTTAGGATTATGTTAGCAATTGCTGCATATTTCGATTATGAGATATGGCAGATGGTTGTAAAAACTGCGTTTCTCAATGGTAATATTGAGGAAGAGTTGTATATGATACAACCAAAGGGTTTTGTCGATCCTAAGGATGCTAACAAGGTGTGCAAGATTCAGCGATCCATCTATGGATTGAAGCAAGCATCACGAAGTTGGAATCTTTGCTTTGATGAGGTGATCAAAGAGTTTGGATTTGTCCAAACTTATGGAGAAGCTTGTATTTACAAGAAAGTGAGTGGGAGCAATGTGGCATTTCTGATATTATATGTGGATGACATATTATTGATCGGAAATGATATAGATCTTTTAAACAGTGTTAAAAGTTATCTAAACAACAAATTTTCAATGAAGGACCTAGGTGAAGCGTCATACATATTAGGCATAAAGATCTATAGAGATAGATCTAGGCGCCTAATAGGGCTATCGCAAAGTACATACCTTGATAAGATTTTAAAGAAGTTTAAATGACGGAAGTAAGAAGGGGTTCTTACCTATGTTCCAAGGCAAGACATTGAGTAAGACTCAAAGTACGGCTTCGGCGGAAGAAAGAGAGATAATGGACAAAGTCCCATATGCTTCAGCCATAGGCTCTATAATGTACGCCATGCTATGTACAAGACCGGATGTGGCACATGCTATTAGTTTGACTAGTAGGTACCAATCGGATCCAGGTTCAGAACACTGGATAGCGGTCAAGAATATCCTTAAGTACTTACGAAGAACTAAGGATATGTTTCTTGTATACGGAGGTGAAGAAGAGCTCGTCGCTAAGTGTTATGTCGACGCTAGCTTTGACACCGATCTGGATGACTCTAAGTCTCAATCCGGATACGTATTTCTCATGAATGGCGGAGCGGTTAGTTGGAGGAGCTCCAAACAACCTGTGGTAGCGGGATCAACAACGGAGGCCGAATATGTTGCTGCTTCAGAAGCGGCTCAGGAAGCAGTTTGGATGAAGGAGTTCATATCCAAACTAGGAGTGGTGGCAAACGCGTTGGACCCAATGGTGGTCTATTGTGACAACAATGGTGCCATTGAGAATGCCAAAGAGCCAAGGTCTCACAAGCATTCCAAGCATATTAAGCGCCGGTTTCACTCCATCCGCGAGCATGTCAAGGATGGAGATATAAAGATTTGTAAAGTACATACGGATCTCAATGTAGTAGATCCGTTGACTAAAACTCTCCCTAGAGCAAAACATGATCAACACCAGAACTCAATGGGTGTTAGATTTATCACTATGTAACTAGATTATTGTCTCTAGTGCAAGTGGGAGACTGAAGGGAATATGCCCTGAGAGGCAATAATAAAGTGTTTATTATGTGTATTCCAAGTATATGATAGATGTTTATTTTGCATGCTATAATTGTATTAATACGGAAACGTTAATACATGTGTGTTTAATAAACAAACAGAAAGTTCCTAGTTATGCCTCTCTCATAAACTAGCTCGTTGATTAACAAGATGATCAAGGTTTCCTGATCATGGACATTGGATGTTGTTAATAATGGGATCACAACATTAGTGTAATGGTGTGATGAACATTCATCCGAAGTATAGCATTACGATCAAAGTCATTGAGTTTATATTGCTATAACAACTTACGAAGTTATCCTAATCCTTAGACCATGAGATCATGTCAATCACTAACACGGGAAGAGTTTCTTGATAACATCAAACGTCACACCGTAACAGGGTGATTATAAAGATGGATTCAGAACTAATAAAGTGTTATGTTGAGGCTCATGGATCGAGAGTGGAATTTTTTCATCCCGATGACGGATAGATATACTCTAGGCCCTCTCGGTGATATCACATTGATTAGCTTGCAAGCAAGTGGTTTGATCACTAGAATGTTATATCACGGGAACAAGAAAAGAGTGCATGTCGGTAACGAGATCAAACTAGGTATGCAGATACCGATGATCGAATCTCGGACATGTAATATATCGTGAAACAAAGGGATTAAGATACTAGCATAAAAGGTTCCGACGATCACAAGAAAGTCATCGTTGAATGTGTGGGAGTCAGTATGGGTCTCCAGATCCCGCTTCTGATTATTGATCCGAGAGGGGTCTCGATCATGTCCGCATTATTCACGAACCGTAGGGTGACACACTTAAGAGACACCGACATCCAACTGGAGCAAAAGTTTCATGCCGAAAGAATGAACAAGCGCAGGAATTTATTTCACTAGATACCGAAACGGGTTTTCGAGTGAAATTGCATAAAGTGGTTATGCATGTGAAATGGAATTCTAGCAAGGGGTTATTTGTGATTGTTTGTCATTAAAGTAATTGCCAAAATTCTGAATAAAATAAAAGAGTCTTATTTAATGAGAGTTTGCATTAAATTTGGTGGAAATTTAATGGGAATTTGAGTGGACTTTTTAGTGGAGGAAATTTAAAGGGCATTTTGTGAGTGGAGTGTCCACCCACATGAATGAAGGAGGGGAGGGGGCTGCCCCCCATGGCCGACGGCCACCCCTTGGGTGCCCCCCTCCTCCTATAAAAGGAGCCCCCCTCCTCACTTGTCTCTCAAACCTCCTCGTGAAGGATCTCTCTCCCCCTCTAGAATTTATCCCCCATGGTCTCGGACTAGCGAGATACATGTTCCCGGTGGCTATTCGGCAAGAAAGAGTTGTGCTTCCGCTGCATCGCTGGAGCAAGGAGGCGGAGGTTGCTCGGTGCCTCGAACGTGTGTGCGAGCACGGATGCGCTGCTGATTTGCGGCGCTAGGACTTCCTCTCGATCTTGAGATTGGCAAGAGATCGTCTACATCAACCACGAGTTGAAATCGTTAAGCTTTTTCGGTCTTCAAGGGTATGTTCTCTACGGATATACATCCGCCCGTTGTTTGTATCTAGTAGATAGATCTTGGTACATAGTTCCCATCGTAGGAAATTTTTTGTTTTCTATGCTGCGAACCCTACAGTCATCAAGTACCTCCCACAGATGTTGACGGGCACCGCCCGCCAATGGATCGACGATTTGCCGGAGAAATCCATATGCAGTTGGTTAGACATGCATGATGCGTTTACCAAGAATTTCGAGGGTACATACAAGCGTCCATGTACTATCGGTGATCTACAATGCTGCGTCTAGGAAAAGGACGAGTCATCTCGAGCCTACCTCTCTCTCTGGTTGGATATGAAAAATTCATGCGCGGGAGTGCACGATCAGACCGCTATGGCCGCCTTCATCGATGATTTGGAAAAGGGCACCTTGGTTCGACATATATTAAAGTGCCTACAGGACAATCACAAGATGGATCTAAATCAGATGATCTCCTTGGCCAGTGAGTTAGCGGTCGTTGCCAACAATGCTCGCGACTCCTTGCAGACATTGGCCATTCCAACACAAGCCAAGAGAAACAACAACAATACGCAGAAGAATCCGCCAGAAGAAAAGCCAGCTTCCGACATGGTCTCCATGATGTGCGCAGGTAGAGGAAATGGCGGATAGCGTGGATGAGGCCAGGGGGCTGGTCGTGGGCAGCAGCGCGGCAGTGAAACTTCCTCAGAAGCGCCCCGCGTTCCCTAGACGTACAAGGAGTACCATGTTATGTCGTGTTGCGTACACCTCTATGCCAATGGAAAAGCCACTAACATCAACCGCCAATGCAAGTTTGTCAACGACCTCAAGTAAGACCCGGAGTCCAGCTACAAGCAAAGCTGGAAGAACCGACCGCTAGGCAAGGGCAAAGGGAAGAATAAGGAAGAGGAGTCCAAGGATACAAGTGACATGGACGAGGATGTAGACCCCAAGCACGCCAACAAGGGCGATCGAAAAGGCAAGAACCCCTTCAAGAAGGAGGCCCCCGTCTACCACACTTTCCTTGGCACCCCAACTGTCCGGGCACAAAAGACCTCACTAAGGATATTGATGGCCACCTTACCCCCTGACGAGGTTCAATCTCGTCAATGCCCATTGTTATGGACTTGGGTTTTGGAGAAGATGGGGATGCTGGAAGTCACGGAACGGTTAATAGACAAGCAACACAGGGACACGACATTTCCCCAATTTCAGGCCCCTAGAGGGAAAACTCTACTCCTTCTTGTCTTCTCTTTATTACAGCAGAACTGAAAGTTACAGGGGTGCGCAGATGCAATCTGGCGTGGAGGTGTGTAGGCGATGAGTTGAGAGATCCTTCTCGTTGTACCCTCCTGGCCTTTATATAGATAGGCAGGTCCCGGGATAGGTCGAGTCAGTTACAAATTAGGGTTGATACCCTTTGAAATTCTATCTAATCTAGAATTGTCCTCCAAGGAGTCGAATTCGCCACGGGCTTGGGCCACCCAAAATCTTCATGGGCTGCGTGTCCTCGCGTCGGCCTTCCTTGGGCTGGACCAGGTATACCAATGTCGTGTACCCATGGGGTATATCCATGTAACCCCGGTTCCCTAGTACCTACACTGGTCGGAAGTTCTAATCACATGAGACAGGATAGATCACCCCAACCTTGTTCCCACAGAGAACCAGTATGCCTTGGTCATCAACCCCCTGATTGACAGCAACGAGTTCACCAAGTGCCTTCTGGATAGTGGAAGCAACATCAACATCATGAACCTAGATACACTACACAAGATGAACTTGACGGATACAAACCTATGATGGACTAGCACTGTGTTTCATGGCATAGTTCCTGGCTAGGAAGCTTGGTCCCTTGGGTGCATCACCCTTCCGGTCGCCTTTGGTGATGTCAACAATTACCTCTAAGAGCGCATGACCTTCGAAGTGGTCCTCTTCAAGAGTGTGTACCACATCATATTCGGACGCAACAGCTTCCACTCCTTCATGGCCAAACCATGCTTTGTCTACAACAATCACAAGATACCCGGACCAAACGGTGTCATCACCGTTGCCAAAAGTTTCACAAAAGCAAGGGATCGAGAAGCAGCCTTTGTTGAAGCCATCCTCTACGGTGAAGAATTCAAGGAGATCCAGCGCTAGGTCGATGCCTCGGAAATGCTAGCATCAAAGAAGTAGATTTCTGACTCCGATCCTGCCTTCAAGGCCGCCATCGAGACCAAGTTGGTGGAACTTGTGGTAGGCGATGCATCCAAGACCACTGCCATTGGGACAAACCTGGATACCAAATAGGAAAGCACACTCGTTGAGTTCCTCCATGATAATAGGGAGATCATTGCCTAACAACATGCCGACATGAAGGGTGTACCTAGGGAACTTACCGAGCACAGCTTAAACATTGATCCTAAATGCAAACCGGTGAAACAACCTCTACGATGCTTTGGGGATGAGAAGAGATGTGCCATTGGCAAGGACATAGCTAGGTTACTTAAAGCTAGTTTTATCCGAGAAGTTCTTCACACCCGATGGGTGGCTAATCCTATACTTGTTCCCAAAAAGGGAACCAAAGAATTAAGAACGTGCGTTGATTACACCGGCTTGAACAAAGAATGTCTGAAGGATCCATTTTCTTTGCCTCGCATTGACCAAGTCATTGACTCGACGGCTGGCTCGAAACTTCTGCGTTTTCTAACTGGCCACTTCGTTCACTACACCATATGGCACGTGCTGCTATGTCACAATGCCCTTTGGGCTGAAAAATGCAGGTGCTACATACCAGCAGACAATGCAACATTGCCTCCATGACCAAATTGGTCAGAACATTCATGCTTATGTGGATCACATTACAGTGATGTCAAATAAATCAAATGACCTAATCGCCGACTTAAAGGAAACCTTTGATAACCTCCAAAAGTACAACATGATGCTTAACCCTAAGAAGTGCATCTTCGGGGTTCTAGCCGGAAAATTGTTGGGCTTCATCGTTTCCCAATGTGGAATCGAGGTCAAGCCAAAAAAAATCAAGTCTATACTCAACATCAATCGTCTGACATGCCTGAACGACATCCAACGGCTCATAAGATGCATTGCAGCAGTAAGCCGGTTCATCAGCCGACTTGGAGAGAAGGATCTGCCACTATACAAGTTGCTGAAGGAGGCGGACAAATTCGTATGGACAAATGAGGCAGATTCTACGCTAAGGAGTTGAAAAGGATACTTTATTCCGCACCTATACTTGCAACACCCAAGTTAATGGAGCCTATGTTGATCTACATGGTGGCCACCAGCTGGGTTATCAGCATCATCGTCGTGGTGGAGAAGAAGGAACCAACGCATGGGTACAGAGTACAATGACCATTTTACTATGTAAGCAAAGTCTTGACGGAGTCCAAGCAGCATTACCCGCACTACTAGAAGCTAGATTATGGAATTTTCCTTGCTTCTCGGAAGCTAAGGCATTACATCCAGGAGCACCCAATTATAGTAGTAAGCAAGGCTCCACTATCCGACATCATCAACAACAACGATGCTACAGGGAGAGTGGAAAAGTGGGGCATTGAGCTTTCCGCCTTCGAAATCACCTACAAAAGACACGACGCTATCAAGTCACAAGCCTTGGCGGATTTTATTGCAGATTGGATGAAGCTGCCAGATGATACTCCTGTACCAGAACCAGAGTACTAGGTAATGCACTTTGATGGATAAAAGCTACTCAATGGCTCGGGGGCTGGTGTATTATTGCAATCACCAACAAGAGAAAAGCTGCAGTATGTCCTGCAAATACACTTAGAGGCTACCAACAACATGGCGGAATATGAAGAACTCATTCACGGACTTCGCGTAGCTAAGGATATTGGCATCAAGCACATAGTTCACTGTGGATATTCCGACTTGGTTGCCTAGTAGGTGGCTGGCACCTGGAACGCGCGGAACCTTATGATTGTAGCATATCGAGGCGAAGTAGACGAGATAGCCAAATGTTTTGAAGGCTACAAAGTCAAGTGCGTCAAAAGGGAGGAAAATGAGGCGGTAGATCTGCTGTCAAAGCTTGGATCCGCCCACAAACCAATTCCGCCAGGCGTTTTTCTGGAACATCTCCGGACTCCATCCATGAAGGGAGCGTACCCCGAGATTCCGGATAGAGTTGACTCATTTGTTAATGTAGTAACAATAGTCCCTCCGGCTTGGACAAAACCCTTCATGGATTACCTTAAGGACGGAACTTTGCCCATCGACAAAGTCGAAAGTCGGCAAATAGTGCGTCGAGCAAAGGTCTATACCCTAATAAATGGGTAGCTCTACAAAAGAAGTACTACGGGTGTATTCCTAAAGTGTGTTTCCCAGCAGCAAGGTATGGATATCTTGCAAGAGATTCATCTCGGAGATTGCAGGCATCACGCCGCTCCCCTATTGTTGGTCTCCAAAGCCTTTCGGCAAGGATTCTACTGGCTGAATGCGAAGGAGAACGCCGACAAGATGGTTGAAACATGTATTGGGTGTCAATATTATGCACGACAACCACATGTACCAGCTCAAGAATTGCGAACTATACTGATAACCTGGCCGTTTGCAGTCTGGGGGCTTGACATGGTTGGGCCACTGCAGACAACACCCTATGGGTTTACGCATCTGCTTGTAGCAGTTGACAGATTCACAAAATGGATAGAACCTAAACCCACTAGAAAGATCGATGGGGAAACTGCCCTTAAATTTGTCCGGGATCTAGTGGTGAGCTGTGGTCTCCCACATAGAATTATCACCGACAACGGTAGCAAACTGTAACTCAGAGAAGTAGATTCTTACTGTCACGAGAAAGGAATCTTCCTTGACCTAGCATCTATGGCTCATCCATAAGCTAACGGTCAAGTTGAACGGGCCAATGGACTAATTCTGCAGGGAATAAAGCCACATCTAGAAGCACCGCTACATAGAGCAGCTGGAGCCTGGGCGGAGGAATTGCCATCTCTCTTGTGGAGTTTAAGAACTACTCCCACCAGATCTACTGGCTACACCCCTTTCTTCATGGTATATGGAGAAGAAGTAGTCCTACCTTTTGACATCCTCCACGATTCACCAAGAGTTGCTGCCTACGATGAAGATGACGCTGAAGAATCCAGATGCTTGGATGTGGACCTGCTCGAGGAGGAAAGTGTGCTGCCAAGCCAGAGATCCGCCATATACCAGCAGAACCTACGTATCTACCATAGTCGCTGTAACATCCCAAAAATATTAATCAAGGTTATAAATTTCCAATCAACAAACCTAGGGTTAACAAAAACTTTTGTTAATTAAAATCAATATGAATGCATGTGTGTATGTGATGATTGTATGAATGCATGAATGGACTTGTGTGATTATTGTGAATATCAAGGAATGGTTTAAAGATGAAAACAACATCATCTAAAACCTTTCCAAGCAGAAACAAATCAAGAGAATTTCAAAAACAAACGAAATGAGCTAATGGTCATTTTTGCCAATCTTGCTCACTACACCACTTTGCGTGTTTCTAGTCCAAGATTTCAAATAGAAAAAATCCATTTCTTTTCACCCTTTTCTAGACCAAGTAAAAGTGAACCCAAGCCCACCTTAAAAACTCACAGAAACATTTGGCAACTTGATTCAAATGACAATTCAAAATTGAATTTATATCATATGTGAACATAACCATTTCTCAAAACCCCACCAAACCTGTTCACCTTGACCTTTCCAAGCAACCATAGACTACCTAGTATGTGACTAGTACACCCACCAAGTTTCACTCAAAAATTCAAATTCAAATCTGTTGCGACCATTTCATCAAACACCTTGTATACACAAATCAAACAAAACATCAAACACTATAGTGAGCAGTGTTGTCCCTAACTTGTCTCCTCTCTAGCTCACAGCACACTCTCAGTAGATCATCTAACTAATTTAACTAGCCCTAGCTCACTAAGCTTGACATTGTCATCAATGGTGACCATTGCCGAGCCTAACTTGCCACCCCATTGTCGACAGCAAGCTAGGAGCATCCCAAGCCTAGCCACCTTGTCTGGGACGCAAGCCACCGTCCACCGCCACCCCCTGTCCATTGCCAAGCCCTGCCAGCCCCTGGACCACTCAGAACGAGCCCGCCCAGCCTCTCTGCAAGCAAGCCGAGAGCGCGCCAGAGCGCCACACTCGACACGCGAGCACAGACCTTGCCCCGCCCTTGCTGCTCGCGTGCGTGATCACCACCGCCCCAAGAACCGCCCGGCCATGCCCGTTCGTCGCCGCGCGACCAGGAGAGCGCATGCACCATTAAATTTCCCGTCGGACCCGCCCAGAGCGTCAGAGCGTTCCGACCAATTTGCACCGCCCCATGCCTCGCCACCATGCCATTGAGCTTCGCCAGGAGACAGTGCACCGTCCCCTACCCCTAGCCATGCCGTAAGCTCGTTGTGCAGACGACCACGACGAGCTCCACCCGCACCCTTTGGTACCCTCTTGGCACTATAAATAGAGGCCTTCCCCATTCTATTTCAACACACCTTCTCACTCTCCACCTCTCACTGATCACACCGACTCATCCCCGGAGCAAGGCGAGCAACATGTCGCTGCATTTCACCGGAGTCTGTCGCGGAGGAGGAGAAGAGGAGTCGTCGATTGGAGCCGCCCAGGAGGAGCCACTGGTACCAGGAGGATCACCGTCGTTGACTTCGTTGTTCGCCCCCATCGCCGACCATCGTCGGAGCCACGGTTAGCCCCCACTGACCCCCACTGGCCATGCTAGGGTTCGACATCGCCGCGCTCTGTTCAGACGTGGACGATGAACCTCAGCCGTAGATCTAGCTACTAATCCTATGACCCAAATCATCCCGTATCCCTTTGCACCCCCTATCTCTCTGACTGGTGGGGACAGCCACTTAAACCCGCCGACGCACTGTGCGCAGTGGGCCGGCCTAGTTACACTCCTGCGCGACCCAGTAATTCAAACTTAGGTTTTTCCATTTAATTTCAAACTTAGTTCTGTCCCTAGATTCAAAAATCATTCCAGAGTGATTCACCAAACCAAAATGCATGAAACTAATTTTGCTAGAAAGATACTGAAATTCTTAATCCAAGCCCATTAGATTCAAATCATTTGGAATTATAGATCATCTATAGTAAAAATAACAAGGCAGAGGCTTTTCTGCATTCAAACATTTTTCAAAATTCAACAATAAAATCTTTTGAGTTGATTCCAACTCTCAAAAATCACATTTAACAAGACCTTTCTGAATATATAAAAATATCTAGGTTTACTTGCATAAATAATGGACAAGTAATAAAAGAATGCCCCATAGGCATTTCTAGTCACTTTAATTAATTAAAATAAAAAGGTTAAACCTTATTAAATTGTGACACCACTTTAAATCACATTCCCAAGTACTGAAATATGTGGTGATGACATGTGCCAACATGATCCCATGTTTAGTTGGAGAATATTAAATCTTAAGTAGTTTTTCAATGAGTAGAAATTACTTTTCTAAAATAAAAGAAATAGTACCTTTGCTTTAATCTTGGTGATAATAGTGATGATGCTAGATCATCTAGTGAAAACCTTGGTGTGATAAATAGAAGTAGTTAAGAATTTTTTGGTGATTGTGTACCTCGTATTTATTTATAGACTCTAGTACCGACCAAGGATACGAGGAGGAAGGAGGATACTACGAGGAAGAAGCAGAGGAGAGCTTCAACCACTGCACTACACAAGGCAAGCTACCACTTGCATGTTACCTATGCAAGCTAACCCTTGCAACTGTGAAAACTATATAATTTTTGCAATGCATTAGGCATGCCTTGATTATACCACTTGATGATACGAAATCCCAGTTTTACTTGCAATCTTAGTATTTTATTCCTTTATCAAAGCTTTCTATTAGTGTTTACTTAGTGAATTGTAGATTTTAGAGAGATTATTAAAGGTAGAATAAAGAGCATAACACTTGGCCTAAGTTAGATAAATCTTGATGTTATCCTGAGGCATGAGATTGAACTTAGATAAGTCACACTTGATTATCATCCCTCATTAGTTTTACACCCACTTGTAGTTGCTAGTGATAAGCTTAAAACTTGATCACTTTATATGGGAATATTTGGTGAAAATGATTATGAAAACCATAGAATGAGGAGTCATTCTACTAAAATGTTTTGACATGTGTTCTTGAACACCAGATGATTTTGATGATGAAAATGTTGAGGCATGGGCCTTAGCCCTTTTATAATACTGATGGTTATCTGGATGCGATACCATTCCAATTTTACCGTACAACCACAATACCCGAAATTGGGTAGGGTTTGACCGGAAGTTTATATACCTTTGTATGGGTTCCCTTGCAGCCAAGGTTTGAGATGAGGCTACCTTGTGAAGATTGACCACCTGTACAGTTCCCAAGATGACAGTTGTTCATGGTTGGGAGGACAAACTCATAGGAGAGGTGCCTATACTAGAGCGTGTAATTGACAGGTTAGGATTGATTATCCACATAATGAGTATGGTGAATTCAAGATTGTTCCTGACGGATGTATCGAATATTGTGGTGAAAGTGTACCACCTCTGTAGAGTGTCAAACTATTCGAATAGCCGCGTCCGCAGTTATGGACAGTTGGAGTGTCCATAATGTTCCGTCGTCAGATGTTTTTAAAATGACTTGTGAAATGAATCATGACTTTGACTTGACCACAACATGGTTGTGATATGAAAACTCAAGTTCCCACTTAGGTGTTATAAAACTTTGAACTAGCTTTCTTTGCTTCTGAACTCAGTTATGGTAAATCTGGCTTTTTGCAAAACAACCTAGAGCTTAGTATTCCTACTCAAAACCACTTCACTTGTTAGTATTAGTTTGAAAGTACTTAAAGAGTACTCATGGATTTGTCCCTGACTATTCCCCTGGCCAGACTATGAAGAGGATTATCAGAAAGATGGACAGCAGGAAGGTTACGACAAGTAGGATCATCTCCCATCATCATCATTGCCTGTGACCATGAAGATGGAGTCTCGCCTATGCTACCATTATTATTACGTTATTCCGCTGATATGATTGTATTAAGACTGTATCATGTGATCCTTTATTTGTAGTAAGACCTTATGTATGGTTTGTAATGGATGATGTACTATGATATCCAATCTGTTATGTCTCGCAAAAATGGTAATCCTGGGATTGCGATGTATGTGTAGGGGTTCGTAGCATGGAAAACAAAAAAATTCTACCGCATGCACACAAACAAGCCAAGATCTATCTACTAGATTGTAGCAACGAGTCGATTAGAGTACTCACCCTCGAAGATTCCAAAGTGGTTAATGAGAGCAGATTCTCGTGGGTGATGTAGTCGTACACTTGCCGATCTCAAGACGCGTAGACGATCCTTTCGGCGCTACGTTCCAGCAGCGCTTCCGCAGTCGGTCACACGTTCGGTAATCGATGAAGACCTTCCTCTCCCTTGTTCCAGCAGGCAGCGAAGGTTGTAGTTCTCCCCTCGTGATTCCGGCAGCACAACGGCATGGTGTCAGAAGTAGAGGGAAGATCCCGAAGGGATTCGCCTAATCCGGTGCGAGTTATGGTGGATCTAGGGTTTCTGGCGATCTAGGTTTAGAGGGCTGGAGAGGAGGAGTTGGAGTCGGCGGCGACTAGGGAGATGGCAACGAGCCAGTGATGGTGCGAGGCGGCGGCGTGTGGCTTGGGCGGCGGCAGCGGCGCAAGGTGGGGAGGGCTGGTTGTGATCTCTTGGGGCAGCCCCTCCCCTCTATTTATGAGAGGGAGGGCAGCTTGGGAGAGGGGAGTTTGAATCCTTCCCCAACTCCCTCTTTTTTTGTAAGGAAAGAAGGACACTTTCCTTCTTCCACTAGGAAACCATTGTTCCAGTTTGACTTTTCAAACATGCCTTTTGACTTGCAATTTGGAGCTTAATTCCTCTCTTGCAAATGCCCAACCAAGTGACCTAGGGCATGATATAATCATTCCACTTAACCATGACACATTCATGAACCATTCCCCTTCCGGTCCGGTGAACCTTCTAGACCCTTCTAGAACCTCTCCGATGAAAACATCGAAATCATTCCCGAACTCCGGAATTGGACTTTCCTTATATGAATCTTATTCTCCGGACCATTTTGGATCTCCTCGTGATATACCGGATCCCATCCGAGACTTCGAACAACATTCGGTCTCCCTATTTACATTCCATATCTACTAAACAACATCGAATCCTTAAGTGTGTCTCCCTATGGTTCGTGAATTATGCGGACATGACCGAGACACTTCTCCGATAAATAACAAATAGAGGAATCTGGAAATTCATATGGATCCCACATATTTCTATGATTACTTTGCGATCGAATGAACCACTTACATACGATACCAATTTCCCTTTGTCTCGTGATAGTTTACTTATCCGAGGTTTGATCGTCGGTATATCTGCATACCTAGTTCAACCTCATTACCGATAAGTAGTCTTTTCTCGTTCCCGTGATATGTGATCCCTTGTGAGCCAGTCACATGCTTGCAAGCTAATTGGATGACATTCCACCGAGAGGGCACAGAGTATATCTATCTATCATATGGATGGACAAATCCCACTCTTGATCCATGTGCCTCAACACATACTTTCCAAACACTCAATGCCACCTTTATAGCCACCCAGTTACGGTGTGGTGTTTGATGTCATCCAAAGCATCCTTCCGGTGATGGGGATTATCATGATCTCATGGTCGAAGGAATTAGGTTACTATGTATCAGAAAGCTTATAGCAAACTAACTATTGAAATGACTTGATCTTTATGCTACGCTTATGTATAGGAGTATGTCTATCACACCATTCTCCTAATGATATGATCTTGTTGTTAATAACATCTCAATGTTCATGACCGAGAAACCACGATCATCTTATTAACCAACAAGCTAGTATTATAAAGAGGCTTTACCAGGGACTCTAATTTAGTTTACAAATCACACAAGTATTAATGTTTCATGTTAATACTATTATAGTATGAATGTAAACATTTATCATAAACACAAAGATATAATAATAACCACTTTTATTATTGCCTCTAGGGCATATATCCAACAGTCTCCCACTTGCACTAGAGTCAACTAATCTAGATTACATGGTAATATACCGAACACCCATGGCGGTTTGGTGTTGGTCATGTTTTGCCCTCGGGAGAGGTTTAGTCAACGGATCCGCCACATTCAGATCCGTGTGTACTTTGCAAATCTTTATGTCACCATCTTGGACATGCTCTCGAATAGCGTGAAAACGCAGCTTGATATGCTTCATCTTCTTGTGTGACCTTGCTTCTTGCGCATTGGCTATGGCGCCCATGTTATCACCGTAGATAGACATTGGGTCCAGCGCACTTGGAACCACATCGAGCTCTATAATGAACTCCTTCATCCATATCGCCTCTTGTGAAGCCTCTGAAGCAGCTATGTATTCCGATTCAGTTGAATATCTCACCACAGTGCTATGCTTTGCACTCCTCCAGCTAACTGCTGCACCATTCAAAATAAATACGTATCCAGATTGAGATTTTAGAATCATCCAGATCGGTGTTCCAACTATCATCGGTGTAACCATTAACAATGAGCTGTTCATCACCTCCATAAGAAAGAACCATATCCTTAGTCCTTCTCAAGTACTTAAGGATGTTTTTGACCGCTGTCCAATGATCCACTCCTGGATCACTTTGATATTTGCTAGTCAAACTAATAGCATATGCAATGTCGGGTCTTGTACATAGCATGGCATACATGAGAGATCCTATGGCTGAGGCATAGGGAGTCTTACTCATCCTTTCTCTATCTTCTGTCGTTGCTGGACTTTGATTTTTACTCCAGGTCGTATTGGGCAACATGGGCAAGAACCCTTTCTTGCTATCCTCCATTCCAAACCTCTTTAGAACTTTGTCCAAATATGTACTCTTTGATAATGATATTAGGCGTCTTGATCTATCTCTATAAATCTTTATGCCTAATATGTAAGCTTCTTCGCCAAGATCTTCCATTGAAAAACTATTATTCAAATAATCCTTGAAACTATTAAGAAGGTCTACATCATTCCCAATCAACAAATGTGTCATCTACATATAGTATTAGGAATGCTACAGAGCACCCACTCACTTTCTTGTAAATACAAGCTTCTCCATAAGTTTGTATAAAACCAAAGCTTTTGATTACCTTATCAAAACGTTGATTCCAACTTCGGGATGCTTGCTTCAATCCATAAATGGACCGTTGAAGTTTGCATACCTTGTTAGCATCTTTCGGATCGACAAAACCTTTGGGTTGTACCATATAAAACTCTTCATCAATGTCTCCATTGAGGAACGCCGTTTTGACATCCATCTGCCATATCTCATAATCATAATATGCAGCAATTGCTAACAAAATCATCACAGACTTTAGCTTCGCTACCGGTGAGAAAGTCTCATGGTAGTCAACTCCTCGAATTTGTCGAAACCCTTTTGGGACAAGTCGAGCTTTATAGGCAGTAACATTACCATCAGCATCTGTTTTCTTCTTGAAAATCCATTTGTTCTCGACAGCCTTTCGGCCATCCGGTAAGTCCACCAAAGTCCATACTTGGTTTTCGTACATGGATCCAATATCGGATTTCATGGCTTCTTGCCATTTATTGGAATCTAGGCTCATCATTGCTTCCTCATATGTCGCAGGGTCGTTGGTGTTGTCCACCAATATGACACTCATAACGGGATCATACCAATCAGGAGTGGTACAAGTTCTCATTGACCTGCGAGGTTCTGTAGTAACTTTAACCAAAGTTTATGATCCACATCATTAGCTTCCTCTCTTATTGGTGTCGGCGCAATAGGAACCACTTACGGTGCTATGCTACTCTCAAGTCTGAGAGAAGGTTCGATAACCTCGTCAAGTTCTACTTTTATTCCAGTCACTTCTTTCGAGAGAAACTCCTTCTCTAGAAAGGATCCATTCTTGGCAACAAAGATTTTGCCCTCGGATCTATGATAGAAGGTATACCCAATAGTTTCCTTCGGGTATCCTATGAAGACACATTTTTCCGCTTTGGGTTCAAGCTTGTCGGGCTGTAACTTCTTTACATAAGCTTCGCATCCCCAAACTTGAAGGAATGACAATTTAGTTTTCCTCCCAAACCATAATTCATACAGTGTCATTTCAATGGATTTAGATGGTGCCCTATTTAAAGTGAATGCGGCTGTTTCTAATGCATAACCCCGATAGCGGCAAATCTGTAAGTGACATCATAGAACGACCATATCTAAGAGAGTTCGATTATGACGTTCGGAAACACCATTACGTTGTGGTGTTCCTGGTGGTGTCAATTGTGAAAGTATTCCGCATTTCTTCAAATGCTCGCCAAACTCGTAACTTAGATATTCACCTCCATGATCAGATCATAGAAACTTAATCTTCTTGTTACGTTGATTCTCTACTTCACTTTGAAATTCCTTAAACTTCTCGAAAGTTTCGGACTTATGTTTCATGAAATAGATATACCCATATCTACTCAAGTCATCCGTCTGTTGGGCCACGCGGAGATAAAACAAATTTTTCCCTCTAACGTGGTGATCCCAAGAACTAGCTGAGGTAGAAGGCCACGAGGTTTACCACTAGACGCGCGGTTGCAGATTACTGATGAAGCGCGTCAGTTGATGCAGTGCAGTCCTCACGATCCGATCGTCCTGGTGCTGATCGCACAACACCTCTGCTGGTATCCACACGTACAAGGAGGAGCGCCGGCGGCGAACTACTAGGTTCGTTACGGCGGCAAGACTGCTGTGGAGCTAGGGTTTCCAACACATGGAATGACCTAACCGAACAACGATTAACCTTTCTAGGTTACGGTGCTCCACTTTATATAGGGAGTGAACGTGGGCTCTGCTCGCGCGACCCATTCACTAAAGCCCATATAACCCTAGTCACCGTGAGTCCAACTCACTAACTCAGTCCTAATCCGGTTCAGGTCCAACCCAACCAGATTACAGGTTCAGATCCAATCCGAACTTGCTCCCGCTCTTAAGTGTGTGACCCCGCAGTCTCATGGCTACTTGGACACGATTGGAGTCCGGCTCTCAATCGATCAGTCGGTAGCGGCTCCTAGCAGAACATGCCGACTCCCAAGTACCAAAGAGTCATGACAACTTGCCTTTCCAATGCGACTTACGTCTGAGTCCCTTTTGCCTCACGATATACCTTGTCAGACTATAAGCGAATATTTGTCATCCCTTAAATAGTCCGACTCTCTTCTCGATCCGATATAAGTGATTCACCCGACTAACTCCTAGTCGATCGCCTTGGTTAACACTTAACCGAGTCGTGCATGGCCATGCTTTACAAATCATATCTCACGATAGGGCCCAGAGAATATCTCTCCGAGTGGAGGGGCAAAATCCCATATTGGTTATTCACATCACGCAGCTTGATTCTCAGTCAACCCGAACCCTGCCTTTATAACTGCCCAGTTACGGATCAGCGTCTGATAGAACCTAAGTCGGTGATCCTCAACTCGGACTATGCAACAACCTCAGGTCTAAGGATTACATTGATTGAGATATACAAATGAAAACTTGTTCGTTGTACCTCAATATGGGTCAATTCGACTCGCTAAACTCTTTAGCCGAATCTGTGTAAGTTGGAATAGCATTTCCATGCCCATGACAAGTGGAACCGAGTCATCAAGCCAACTTTCACATTGGTCTAAGTTGTGTGTCCAGCACAACCTCAATGACCAAGGATATTTAGTACAAACAACATGAATGCATAGTTCCACAACCGAATCACATATTCAATGATACACATCAGATGTTTATACAAGGGCTACTTAATATCTTTATGAATACAATGGGAAATATCATCATACATGATTGCCTCTAGGGCATATTCCCAACACCGTCAAGGTAAGAAAATAACGATAACCACACGCTATGCTACACTCATTAGACCACACACATCGGTATGTATGATTTCCAATAAGTCCGTAGCTCGCTCCATCATACCAGAAAATGGAGTCTTAGTCATTTTAACCATCAGACATGCTTCGCATCTTGCAAGTGATTCAAGAAGTCCATCGGAATGGAGTTTCTTCATACGCTTCACTCCAATGTGACCAAGACGACAGTGCCACATATAGGTCGAGTTATCGCTCAATTTCAAACATTTCGTTTCAATGTTATTAATATGTGTATTACTACAATCGAGATTCAACAAGAATAGACCATCTATCAAAGGTGCATGTTCATAAAACATATTACTCATATAAATCAAACAACCATTATTCTCGGACTTAAACAAGTAACCGTCTCACAATAAACATGATCCGGATATAATGTTCATGCTCAACGCAGGCACCAAATAAAATTATTTAAGTATAAAACTAATACCGATGGTAGATGAAGAGGTAGCGTGCCGACCGCGATCACATCAACCTTTGATCCATTTCCAACGCGCATCGTCACCTCTTTCTTCGCTAGTTTCCGTCTGTTCTGCAGCACCTATTTCGAGTTAAAAATATGAGCAACCAACCAGTATCAAATACCCAGGCACTACTGCGACTACTAGTGAGATACACATAAATAACATGTATATCGGATATACCTTTCTTCTTGATGTTATCGTTCTTCAAATCCGCCAAGTACTTAGGGCAATTCCGCTTCCAGTGACCTTCTCCCTTGCAGTAAAAGCACTCAGTATCAGGCTTAGGCCTAGCCTTGGTCTTCTTTGCCAGTGCGGTAACTTTCTTACCGCCCTTCTTGAAGTTTTCCTTTTTCTTAGACTTGCCTTGCTTCTTGAATTTGATGGTCTTATTGACCATCAACACTTGGTGCTCTTTCTTGATCTCCACTTCCGTGGACTTTAACATGGAGAAGAGTTCGGGCAACGACTTGTCCATGTTTTGCATGTTGTAGTTCATCACAAAGTTCTTGTAACTTGGTGGTAGTGATTAGATGACACGGTGAATCCACAAAGCATTAGGAATCACTATACCCAAGATTTGAAGCTTGCTTGCGTGCCCAGACATCTTAAGCACGTGCTCACTAATGGAGCTGCCCTCTTCCATCTTGCAGTTAAAAAACTTTTCAGAAGCCTCATAACTCTCAACTGCCGCGTGAGCCTCAAATATCATTTTGAATTCACGGACAATATCATGTGGGTCATGGTTCTCAATGTCGTGGTATTGCCGATGAGTACGCCATGGAGGGGTCCTCACAGTGCGTGTTTAGAGACGTGGGGGAAGGAAGATGGTTGACGGGTACGTGGTAACATAGCTTACCCAGGTTCAGATCCCACGACGGTGGCAGAATCCTACTCCTGCTATAAATCACTATAAGGGCAATACGCCGAGTTACAGAGATAGGTTCGCTGTGCGAGGTTGTATGAATCGATGCCCTAAAGGCTCCCATAGGCCCGACTTATATAGTCGCCAAGTCCTAGGGTTATAGGGAAAAGTCCTAGCCGGACAGGTTACAGAGTCCTACACCGTCTATTACTAGTCTTGTGTATCTTGCACTCCAAGGCTCCGGGTACGTTGGTGACTCCAACCGTAGCCTTCCTTTATCCGGCATGGGCCTCCCTTCTGGATCCATCTAACTAGGCCGCCCAGCAGGCAATGGGACATGCTACCAACTGTGGGCCACCCGGGTTATCCAGATAGGAGACATGCTATGAGGATACCCATATAGCATATCCCCAATAGTAGCCCCCGGAGAACTCCGAGATCTTGCGTCGTCTTGCCTCTTCATGTGGAATGCTCCGTCTAGATGGATGTCGGCAAATCGTCAAGCAATATCTTCTAGTCCTCCCAAAGAACCCTGGAAGGTTTTCTCCGTCTTCAATTAGCAAGCCGGAGAAATGCTGAATCTTCCATCGTACTCTTCCGTAGCCGGACTGGACCCGTCCATGCCGGAATCTCCCAATGTGATGGCTCATCTGCCTATGTCAGCTAGGGCGACATAGGCATAGGTCAGCGACGCCTCTTAACTCACACATGCAGAGAACGCAATCATGTCTGATTTTCCCGCGCGAGCGATACGAACCGTTGGCGGCGACGGTTGGAGACGTGGCGAAATTTCCGCGCACGTTCGCACACACGTCGTCTATGCGGCAACCGTCCGATCAAGCTGCACGAATCTTGATGCTGGAGATCATAAATAGTAACTGCGGTGGAATTTTTTACTTTTCACCTCATCCTCTCCTTGCATCGTCTTCTTCCTCCAGCGCGTGCCCCCTCGAGCTCTCCACGCAATGTTCGCGAAAAACCCTAGCTCCAATCCTTGCCAGTCACCTCCAAACTCACCCAATGTCTAGCAGCAGCACTACTCCTTCCATGGCGGCGTCGAGCGAAGCTGCGGCAAAGCCGGCGAGCTCTGTCGTCGTGCCCCTAGAGGGTTTGGTCATCCCCGTCTCGGCGGTGGTGGAGTCCACCGGCGGCGACCATAACCCAGTGGCGCTGGAGCCGCTGGAGGAGGAGCTCGACCCCCACAAGGGCGATTGGCGCGGTTCGGATATCACGGACCATGATATCAAGGAGCTAATCGCCGAGGGCTACCTCCCTGCGACGGAGGGGCTCTCCTGGCGGGCGGCACCGACCGGCGAGGTGAAAACTTCTCCCCAAGACGGAGAAAAGGTGTACCTCAAAGCCCAATTGGTATGCGGCGTCTCCCTGCCCATCTCTAACTTCTTCCTTTCCGTCTTAAACCACTATAGAGTCCAGCCCTAAAACCTCTCTCCCAATAGCATCCTAGCGCTTAGCAATTACGCGGCGCTCTGCGAGGGTTATCTAGGGATTAAGCCTAGGCTAGACCTCTTCGTGTATTTCTTCACCATCAAGCGTGAAGCCGGAGCCAGTAAGGAGGAACTTAGAAATTGCGGCACCATAAGCTTCAAGATCCGCCCTGGCCTGCGGTTCCCCAACATCGTCGGTCACGAGTCCTACAAAAACTAGCAGCGTACTTACTTCTACGGCCCAGATATCCCTCTGGTCGGCCAAGAAGTAACGTACCTGGACTTCGTTGATGGAGCCGCCGCTGAAGCCTCGTCATGGAGATCCCAGGCCTCCCTTCCCTCCGACCTCGATGCTTCCCGCACCATAAGGCGGATAGAATGGTTCGTAGGGACGGGTTTGGCCGGCTTGGACCTAGCCATGTGCTGGTTCATCAGGCGAATCCAACCTCTGCAGCACCGCGTGAAGCTCATGCATGAGTATACCAGCGATAGAAGGGATAGCCTCCGCATCTCCATGGACAATTTCTCAAGCAACTCCGTCAAGCTCCGCCTCAAGGACATCGTCAAGGTGAAGGACAAGAAGCGTGGCTTCACCATCACCTACGACATGTTCGTAGACGGCAAGTGCCCAAAGGTAACTGTTTATTTTCCGTGTTTGACATATACTCCGGTTCTTCCATCTTGCAAATGTCATCCCATCTAACACGGTGGTTCTTCACTTTACAGCTTAGCGACATAGATGAGGACAGCATGGCTCCTCAAATCTATGATCCAAAGATGAAGGAAGTCACGGTCGTGTCCGACGATGATGCTCCATTGGCGCGAAAGCGAAAGAGCTCCACCTCTGACGCTGCTGACAGAGGCAAGAATAAGAATACGGAGGGTGGAGCCTCCAAAAAGACTACTAGGATCCCTTTTGCCAAAGCACCCCCACTTGTGTAATCTTCTTTTCCTCCGACATTGTCTATTCATCTGTCTTGTTCCTGTACTTATGCACTTTGCACGTTTCAGGAAGAAAGCCACGACCAGCCTAAAGAAGACTTCCAAAACATTGGGGGCTTCTAGAACCAATAAGGACATGCTGCATCGCGACACATCTCCTGCCATCGCCCATGTCACTCCCTCCGTCAAGCCCTCATCTTCCCCGACAAGCTCATAAGCTAAGGAGGCATCTGGCCCTTCCGCCATGGAAGTGGACTCAGGTGCCTCTACCGAGGTCGCAGTTGTCGGCGAGCAGGCGACACAGGAGAGTGTCGCCCACCAAATGGCTGAAGCTCCGGCTAAGGATGCCATCGGTAGTGGTAAGGCGGTGGTGGAAGCAGGTACTTCTGCCGTAGGCGGCACCCCCGCACCCAAGAAAGCCATAGTTTATCCAAAGATTGTCTACCCGGTACTTACGCCGGATAGTACTACTTTGGCTCCTGGTGCGACACCGACATCTCTGACGTGCGGTCTAGAGGATCTCCTCCGTCAAGCAGAGATCTTGCAAGGAAACAGCGTATCCTTTGTCAAGCTGCTAGCCGAGAGTGCTATTAACCTCAAGATCATTGCACTTGTAAGTTTTTTTTGCCTTTTGCATTTCATATGAGTATCCTACTGTAGCCCCTGAGGATGTAGACAGAAAACCATAGGTCTTTGCGTCTAGATGCTCTAAGAGTGACTAAGCTAGAAAACTTCTCGCTGTAGCCCCCAAGCATATAGGTGGCATGAAATATTCTAACTAAATGCTTTAGGAGTAGCATACACAGTGTTTATTAATTTCAATACGGTATCCCCCAAGCCTCTAGTTGTAACTGAATTAGTTCCGACTAGATGTTTAAAGAAAAGCTAAGCATATATCCGAGTTTAAAAACTTTATACTGTAGCCCCCAAGCTTCTAATCGAGAACTGAATTAGTTCCTACTAGATGCTTAAAGAAAAGCTAAGCATATTGCTAAGTTAAAAACTCTTTGCTGTAGCCCCTGAGCGTCTAGGTGGATTTTTTCCGGCTAGATGCTCCAAGCAGACCAAACAACGTTTAACCTTTTCCTTTTTTCCACAGAACGAGAATGCTTGGAGGGGCTTGGCCAATGACAAGTATCAGAAAATGCACGCAGACTTGGTAGCTGAAAAGGGTAAAACTGCCTTCTTGAAGGAACGGATAACCAAGAGCAAGCGTCTATTTTATTTTTCGCATTCCGACTTGGTTTTCTGCCTGTATTCTCCGAGTACTCACTGTGTACTTTGCTTTCTCCGACTCGCAGAAACCATTGCCAAGGCCAAGGACATTGTCGAGCAATCCAAGCACATTCAAGAGCTGGATAGCGAGAACAAGATCCTTAAGCAGGAGAGGAAGGACATGCTGAAGATGCAAGAAGAATCCATGAAAGTCCTGCAGGACTCCGCCTCCGAGGAGATCAACCTCTTGAAGGAGGAGACCTCGATCTTGAGAGATCAGAAGAAAGCTGCCGACAAGCAGAATCAACGCCATCATGAGGCGTATAAACTCCTCCAACAAGAACGGGACTCCTTGGCGGATACTCTCTGGCAGGCTGAGGCTAGCATCTTCAGTAAGTGTTTCTCCATCTAGGATTTCTGTAGTCTAGATATTATGAATTTTTGAACTCATGTGTTCCTTGTCGGAATTTGCAGCTCCTATGGGCTTAACCCGGTCGCCTCCTTCACCAAAAGAATGCATGGTTCTTGCCGGCAAGTTCATCAACACCGCCATCATGCAAGACAAGGAGATCGCCAAGCCCCTCCAAATCAACATCAAAGCATTGGACTCTGTGGTGAAGTACTCGGAGATTCTGCGCCGAGCCCCCGAGCGTATCACAAGCTGGAAAACTTCATGTGCACGGGCTGGCGCAAGGATGGCGCTGTCAATGGTGAAGGCACACTATGAAGATGCCGACATCGACATGGTGACCTCTGGCATTCCCGAGGTAGATGACGATGGCAAAGAGATTAATCATGAATCCATCTTGTCGTCACTCGCGGGTTATGACACCAGAGTTGCCGAGTTAGTCGATATCAACGTATTTGTGCCGATGAACACCATCGATAGCGGCAACCAAAGCTCCTCTGAGTCCCTTCACACCGCTAACTTCGAGGGTGGCTCTCCTGCTGCTGATGACGCTGCTTCCAAGTCGCCTGCGCCAAAGGATTGAAAAACAACTTGTAATATTTGTTTTACCTTTGATGCGTATGCGGAAAAACTATGTATGTAATCTTAAGGCGGAAAACAATGTTGTATGTCCTGCTACTCAAGAACCAGTTTCCAGCATGTATATATTTTTTAAGCAAGTGCTGTCTTATCCATTGCTTTGGTTCTTATGCTTGACCTTTCGTTGGTCGGAAGACTCGTTGTCGGAACCATGCGCTCAGGTGATGATACCCAATGGCACCGTTAATAACCTAAGCACAAAATCGCCGACAATAAGTTCCAAAATTCACTACTCTAGAATCCACATAAAAACGACAAAGAACGTGTAGACCAGAAAACTTAAGCTAACGCCTGTAGGCGGAATTTTCACAAGTGCAATCACAAAACTTGTGCATAAAGGTTTTACATGATCCAAAAATGAACACTAAAGGAGGTAAAAGACTCAGAAATATGAGTGAACCTGAGAGCTTTATTTCATTGATCATATAAGAGGTACACAATTAGATAAAAAATGCTAAGTGTAAAAAGGACGTAGCTGTGCTATGTTACATGGCCGATCAAGCTCCGGGTAGTCATCATCCGGGTCACGTCGCTTACGCTTATTATCCTCGTTGGTTCTATCCTTTAGTTCACGATTGTCAACAAGGTAGTAAGACCCATTGAGAAGCACCTTGCTTATGATGAACGGTCCTTCCCATGGCGGGGATAATTTGTGTGACTTCTTCTGCTTAATTCAGAGCACCAAATCCCCCTCTTTAAACGAGCGATGCCGAACGTGGCGACTATGGTAGCTGCGTAGCTTCTTCTGGTAGATGGAGGATCTTTGGCATGCCAAAACGCGCTCCTCCTTGAGAAGGTCCACATCTAGGCGTCTGGATTCTTCAGCGTCATCTTCGTCGTAGGCGGCAACTCTTGGTGCATCGTGAAGTATGTCGGAAGGCAGGATGGCTTCTGCTCCATATACCATGAAGTAAGGGGTGTAGCCGGTGGATCTGTTGGGTGTAGTTCGTAAGCTCCACAACATAGATGGCAATTCTTCCGCCCAGGCTCCAGCTGCTCTATGTAGCGGTGCCTCAAGACGTGGCTTGATTCCCTGCAGAATTAATCCATTGGCTCGCTCAACCTGACCATTGGATTGTGGGTGTGCCACAGATGCAAGGTCTAGTTGGATGCCATTATCCCAACAATAAGCCTCCACTTCTCCGAGTGACAAGTTGATGCCGTTGTCGATGATAATTCTATGTGGGAAATCTCACCACTAGATCCCGGACAAACCTGAGGGCAGTTGCCCCATCAAGCTTTCTATGGGTTTAACTTCTATCCATTTAGCGAATTTATCAACTGCTACAAGCAGATGCATAAACCCCCATGGTGCCGTATGTAACGGTCCCACCATGTCTAGCCCCCAGACTGCAAACGGCCAAGTTATTGGTATTGTTCGCAATTCTTCAGCAGGAACATGTGGTTGTCGGGCATAATACTAGCATCCCATGCATGTCTCAACCAGCTTGTCGGCGTCCACCTTCGCAATCAGCCAATAGAATCCTTGCCCGAAGGCTTTCGTGACCAACGATCGAGGAGCGGCGTGATGCCCGCAATCTCTGAGATGGATTTCGCGTAGGATTTCCATACCTTCTAGCTGGGAAACACACTTTAGGTATACACCAGTAGTGCTCCTTTTGTAGAGTTGTCCATTGATGATGGTATAACCCTTTGCTCATCGTACTATTTGCCGTCTTTCGACCTCGTCGTTGGGAAAAGTTCCGTGTTCGAGATATTCCATGAACGATTTTGTCCAAGCCGGAGGAACCTTTGTCACCATGTTGACGAAAGAGTCAGCTCTATCCGGGTTGTCGATGTAGGCTCCCTTCACGGATGGTATGCGCAGATGCTCTAGGAAAACTCCTGGCGGAATTCGTTTGCACCCTGATCCAAGCTTAGATAGAAGATCAGCCGCCTCGTTTTGCTCCCTAGGTACATAGTTGACTTCGTAGCCCAAGAAGCTCTTGGCTATCTGGTCCACTTCGTCTCGATATGCCTCCATCATAGGGTTCCGCGCATTCTAGGTGCCAGCCACCTGCTGGGCAACCAAGTCGGAATCTCCACAGCAAACTATGCGCTTGATGTCAATATCCTTGGCTACATGTAGTCCTTGAATGAGTGCTTCATACTCCGCCACGTTGTTTGTAGCCTCGAAGTGGATCTGGAGAACGTAGTGTAGCTTGTCTCCTGTTGGTGACTGTAGCAATACACCAGCCCCCGAGCCATTGAGCAACTTTGATCCGTCAAAGTGCATCACCCAGTACTCTGGTTCCGGCAACGAAGTAGCATCTGGCATCTCCGTCCAATCTGCAACAAAATCCGCCAAGGCTTGTGAATTGATAGCGTCGCGTCTCTTGTAGGTGATCTCGAAGGCGGCAAGTTCAATGCCCCACTTCGCGACCCTTCCCATAGCGTCGCTGTTGTTGATTATGACGGACAGTGGAGTCTTGCTCACCACTGTGATTGGGTGCTCCTGAAAGTAGTGCCTTAACTTTCATGAAGCAAGGAATACTCCATAAGCTATCTTTTGGTAGTGCGGGTAACGCTGCTTGGACTCCGTCAAGACCTCGCTCACATAGTAAACTGGTCGTTGAAGTCCGTGCTCATAGCCTGGTTCCTTCCGCTCTACCACGACGACGATGCTGATTACCCGGTTGGTTGTCGCCATGTAGATTAACAGGGGCTCGCCCGGCTCGGGCGCTGCAAGGATAGGCGCTGAGGAAAGAATCTCCTTGAGCTGCTTCAATGTTGCATCTGCTTCGTCCGTCCACGTGAATTTGTCTGCCTTCTTCAGCAACTTGTACAGCGGCAGAGCCTTCTCTCCAAGTCGGCTGACGAACCGACTAACTGCTACAATACAACCTGTTAGTAGTTGAATGTCCTTTAGGCATGTCGGACGGTTTATGTTTAAGATGGCCATGATTTTCTCCAGGATGACCTCGATTCCACACTGGGAAATGATGAAACCCAACAATTTGCTGGCTGGAACCCCGAAGACGCACTTCTTAGGGTTAAGCATCATGTTGTATTTTCGGAGATTATCAAAGGTTTCTTTTAAGTTGGAGATTAAGTCATTTGACTTTTTAGACATCACCGCGATATCGTCCACATAGGCATGAACGTTCCGACCAATTTGGTCATGTAGGCAACATTGCATTGTCCGCTGGTACGTGCGTTTTTTAGCCCAAAGGGCATTGTGACATAGCAAAATGTGCCGTATGGGGTAGTGAACGAAGTGGCCAATTGGTCCGACTTCCTCATCTTGATCTGGTGGTATCCTGAGTATGCATCGAGAAAACACAAAAGTTTCGAGCCAGCCGTCGAGTCAATGACTCGGTCAATGCGAGGCAAAGCAAACAGATCTTTGGGACATGCTTTGTTCAAGCCGGTGTAATCAACGCATATTCTTAATTCATTGGTTCCCTTTTTGGGGACAAGTACACGATTTGCCACCCATTGGGTGTGAAGGACTTCTCGGATAAATCTAGCCTTAAGTAATCTAGCTATCTCTTTTCCAATGGCGCGTCTCTTCTCATCTCCAAAGTGTCGTAGAGGTTGCTTCACTGGTTTGCAGTTTGGATCAATGTTTAAGCTGTGCTCGGCAAGTTCCCTAGGTACACCTTTCATGTCGGCAGGTTGCCAGGCAAAGAAGTCCCTATTCGCATGGAGGAACTCGACGAGCACGCTTTCCTATTTGGGATCCAGGTTTGTCCCAATGGCGGTGACCTTGGAGGCATCGCCTACCACAAGTTCCACCGGCTTGGTCTCGATGGCGGACTTGAACGCAGGAGCGGAGTCGGAGATCTGCTTTTTCGATGCAGGCATCTCTGAGTCATCGACCTTGCTCTGCATCTCTTTGAATTCTTCGCTGTAGAGGACAGCTTCCGCGAAGGCTGCTTCATTGATCTCGCAGTCCCTTGCCTTGGTAAACCTTCCGGATACGGTGATGACACCATTTGGTCCGGGTATCTTGAGTTTGTTGTGGACGAAGCATGGTTTGGCCATGAACGTGTGGAATATGTCGTGGCCGAATATGACGTGGTACATGCTCTTGAAGGGGACCACCTCAAAGGTCATGCGCTCTTGGCGGTAATTATTAACATCGCCAAAGGCAACCTGAAGTGTAATGCACCCAAGGGACCGAGCCTCCCGACCAGGAACTATGCCGTGGAAGATGGTGTTGGTCCGCCTTAGGTTTGCCTCCGTCAAGTTCATCTTCTGCAGTGTATCCAAGTACATGATGTTGATGCTGCTTCCACTATCCACCATACACTTGGTGAACTCCACGCCGTCAATCAAGGGATGGATGACCATGGCGTATTGGTTCTCCATAGGAATAAGGTCTGGGTAGTCCGTCCTATCCCAAGTAATTGGAACCTCCGACCAGCGTAGGTACTGGGGAACTGGGGGCAGAGTAGCCATCAGGATCCTCGGAGAGGTCTTCTATTGTCGGACGGTGCGGGTGCCAAGGAATGTGTGGTAGACTGGAGCCTTCTTCACGAAGGGGTTCTTGCCCTTGTCGTCGCTCTTGGCGGCGTGCTTGGGGTCAACGTCCTTGTCCATGTCACTTGAATCCTTGGACTCCTCCTCCTTCTTCCCCTTGCCCTTGCCTCGCGGTCTGTTCTTCCGACTTTGCTTGTAGCCGGACTCCGGGTCTTTCTTGAGGTCGTTGACGAACTTGCAGTGTCGATTGGTATGGGTGTCCTTGCCGTTGACATCGAGGTGTACGAGGCACGTCATATCGCGGTACTCCTCGTACGTTTGGGGAACGCGGAGCAGCGCCGAGGTAATTTTGCTTCCTCGTTGTTGTCCACGACCAGCTCCCCTTCCTCGGCCACGTTGTCCGCCATCACCTCGTCCTGCAAAAGTCATAGCAACCATGTTGGTAGATTGCTTTTCTTCTGGAGCGGTTTTCCGCTTTGTACTGTTGTTCCTCCGAGATTGAGTTGGAACGACCGTTGCCGGCAAGGAGCCACGAGCATCATCGTCGGCAGCTGCGAACTCACTAGCCAACTGAATCATCTAGTTCAAGTTAAGCTGGTGATTGTCCTGCAAGCGCTTCAACTTATGTCGGAGAAACGTGCCCCTTTCCAACCCGTCGATGAAGGAGGCCATGGCGGTCTGGGCGTGCACTCCTGCACAGGAATTCTTCATGTCCAGCCAGCGGGAGAGGTAGGCGCGAGATGTCTCGTCTTTCTCTTGCACGCACCGCTGTAGATCGCCAACAGTGCAGGGACGCTTGTACGTACCCTCAAAGTTCTTGGTGAACGCTTCTTGCATGTCCAACCAATTGCAGATGGATTTCTCCGGCAAGTCGTCGATCCATTGACGGGCCATGCCCGCCAACATTAATGGGAGGTACTTGACGGCGACGTTGGGGTTGCCTCCGGCAATCTCCACCGTGTTGCCGTAGTCCTGCAACCATGTGGCCAGCTTGGCGATGCCGTCATAGGGCTTGATGGTCTTGTCAATCCGGAAACCCTTGGGGTAAGTTGCGGACCGTATTGCAGGTCCAAAGCAACATGGTCCCAAGTATGGTCCTTCCTGGGCCTCGTGGATCTTATCGATCCGCGAACGTGCATCATATGGCTCCGGATTCTTCTTCTTGTCAATAGGGGCTGGGCTGCGTGAACGACGCGGGCCTCCTCCGCCATGGTGACTGCTAGGTGGTGAAGGGGCGGAGGTGGCGGTGGGTTAGCCTTCTTGCTGTTACCCTCCTGTGACGCCTCACGCCTATCACAGTTGCTTGTCAGACGCGGAGGGTCATGGCGTGACCTGCTCTTGTGTCCTTGGTTGCGCTCTCCATCATGACGGGTCTGCTCCGTGTTGTCGCGGATGACAATGCCGCCCTGCCTTGGCGGGGGCATATCCGTATGATGGTGAGCCTTGGGGTCTTCGCGATGGTGGGGGGGGGGGTCGAGGCGGTGGCGATGGCGATGAGGTCGGGCATTTTCTCCGTGGTTGGAGGATATGGGGATAGCATCCTTCCTGTTGCGCGCATCCCTCCGTCTTCGTTCTGATGAAACCGTCTAGGACCCGAAATCAAGAGGAAGTCTGTCCCTTGGCGGCTTATGCTGGCTAGACTGGCAAAGCACTGGGTCGGACTCAAGCCTCTGAGAGGTGGCCTTTTCCTGCTGCTTCACCGCCTTGGCCACTAGGTCATAGACCTATTCCACTGCCTCGGGCGATCTATCCTGCTCCAGAAGGGTCTTGGCGACGGCGAGGTTAAGGAGTGGGGTGGGCATCACCTGTTTGCCTTCACTGTCAATGTATGGCTTGGCCTGTGCCGGTTTCGAGGGAGCCCATCCTAGGTTTCGCCGTACACCAGGATCGTTGATGACGCGAGCCGGAGCTTTCTTGGCCTTCTGCTGCTGTAACAGAGTCTTGTACTCGGCCTCCATTGCTCTAGTTTTCTCTATGGACTTCTGCGCGTTGACCAGATCTCGATCTAGATTAGCGCATTGCTCCACGATGGCCTGCGCTTCCTCCAGCAGCTGCTGGCGCTTCTCATCAAGATGAGTCACGTTCCGGATATGAGCTACGGTCAGTGGCTCAATGAGGAGATTGTCGTACATCACTCTATCAGCTGGAGTAACTTGGGCAGCAACAGACGTAGATGCCGGAGGCGGCAAGTTTGCGGTATTGTTGTTGCTCGGGCCGGTGCCGAGTTCCTGCGGCTGCTGCACTGGGTTAGGCGGAGGAGGCATGACCTTTGCGCAATCATTGTCAGCAGCAATAAGTGTCCCCTTCCCCTTTTCCAGCACTGTAGGCAGAGCTCATCCGGGTTGATATTCATCCATCGCCGTCCCATTGGTGACGAACACTTCTCGAGACGTGACGGCTTTGTTGGCTTGCTCGTCATGCGTGTACTCCTCCTCCATCTCCTGCATAGCGGAGTCTAGTTCCTCTGGACTAAAATCTATTTCCTCTGAATCTGCACTGAAGTCAGCATAAAGCACGTCAATAACAGAATCGGAGGGTGCCAGGACTTCCTCGATGACGGGCGGTGGAGGTGCAACAGCAGCGACGATGACTGGAGGTGGCGGCGCGGCTGCGACGATTGCGACCGGAGGCGGTGGTGGTGGTGGCTGAATCGGAGGGGCTCCGTTAATGAGCACAAGCGCTGTCTGAGCTACCGCTTTGGCTTCCGCGTAGTTGTTGACGGTGTTCACCATGCCTTCGAAAGTAAGGCGTCCTGCCGCCTGCTGCCGCCTTAGAGAATGTCGGAGAAGCGTGCCATGGTCCAGTCCTTCCACAAAGTGATACATAGCATCATCATTGGGGTAGTGGGCCAGATCGGCTCGTATACGGAGCTACCTAGCCAGGTAATTGCTGGGGTTTTCAACCTCTCTAAACGCAACGCGCCAGATCGAAGATGGTAACCACGCCGACAAACTTGGATCTCTTCTGTCCAGATGCACTCGCAAAGCTGGCGGACTTGCCGCGATCTTCCACCTTTATATCCTGCACAGGGGCGGTTTGGGTGGGTCTTGAATTTTTCCAATCTTTGCCGGCAAACTCCGAAGAGAGATCCGACATTGATCCTTCTGCGAACATATCCTGCCCATAGGCGGTCCGTGCGGGCCTTGATGCTCTTCCGACTCCCAGGGAACTAGTGCCCGAGTCGGTTTCGCCAATGAAGAGGTGGATGTATCCGATAGGAATGATCGAACACCGCGTAGGGTTCGTCTTCGCCGGGATCCAGAACTCGTCGGGAGGGATAAGAGAACGCGACCGATGGCTACGGTTTCGCCGATTCCTGCGAAGATCTTGGTCCTCGCCCGCTGAAGATCCTGAAGCGCCTCTTGCCCCACGATGGGCGCCAACTGTCGTGGTATTGCCGACGAGTACGCCATGGAGGGGTCCTCACAGTGAGTGTTTAGAGACGTGGGGGAAGGCGGACGGTTGACGGGTACGAGGTAACACAACTTATCCAGGTTCAGATCCCACGATAGTGGCGGAATCCTACTCCTGCTATAAATCACTATAAGGGCAATATGCCGAGTTACAAAGATAGGTTCGCTGTGCGAGGTTGTATGAATCGATGCCCTAAAGGCTCCCATAGGCCCGACTTATATAGTCGCCAGGTCCTACGGTTACAGGGAAAGTCCTAGCCGGACAGGTTACAGTCCTACACTGTCTATCACTAGTCTTGTGTATCTTGCACTCCAAGGCTCCGGGTACGTCGGTGACTCCAACCTTAGCCTTCCTTTATCCGGCATGGGCCTCCCTTCTGGATCCATCTAACTGCGCCGCCCAGTAGGCCATGGGCCATGCTACCAACTGTGGGCCACCCGAGTTATCCGGATAGGAGACATGCTATGAGGATACCCATATAGCATATCCCGAACACTCAAACCTTTTCCGAAGCTCCGATTCCAAACCATACAAGATAGCACACTGAACTGTGGAGTATTGATTCTTCCGAGTGAGGAAAGCATTCTTCACCTCATCGGTAGCATCAGCTGTAGGTGGGTCACCCAGTGGTGCATCCAACACATAGGTGAAATTACCAGCATTGAGGACAATCCTCAAGTTGAGGAGCCAATCCACGAAGTTGCTTCCATTGTTTTTCAACTTTTCTTTCTATAGGAACGCATTAAAATTGATGGTAGGCCCGCCATTGATCTACAACATATTTGCAATAGTATAGACTAAGTTTAGGACAAATTGAGTTCTAATTAATAGTTAAATTAATCTAGGTGAAATCCCAATCAAAACAATATCCCTCACATTGTTTTAGTGATCACACGAACCAAATCCACCACATCAATTCATGAGAGATGATGTAGCTTTAATGGCGAATAATCAACATGTTCATCATATCTACTATATGATTCATGCTTTAACTCTCGGTGATCCGTGTTCCGAGACCATGTCTATACATGCTAGGCTCGTCAAGATCAAACCTTAGCTTCCGCATGAGCAAATATGGCTTGCTCCCGTTGTATACACTCATAGAATCTAACACACCCGATCATCACGTGCTGCTTCGAAACAACAAGCTTTAGCAATGGTGCTTACTAAGGATGAACACTTTATAGCTTAATATTTCGTGAGAGGGATCATCTTATAATGCTACCGTCACGAACTAAGAAATACAAGATGCATAAAAGGATTAACATCACATGAAATTCATAATATGTGATATGATATGGCCTTTCTTCTTGTGCTTCCGATCTCCATCTTCAAGCACGAACATGATCTCCATCATCACCAACATTGCGTCAAGGTCAATGGCGCCGCTCCATGGTTTTCATCCACCAACATCAACTATTACAACTACTTTGAATAATAGACACACTGGTCTTAACGGAATTAAAAACAACCATATGGCTCCTGCCGGTTGCCGGCTTACAATAAGGAACATTGCATGCATCATATATAATCACAATCATGGCCATATCACATCACAGCACACCCCTGCAAAACAAAATTAGACGTCTCTAATTTTATTTGCATATTTTACGTGGTTTGGGGCTTTCAATAAGTGTCGTTCTAACTTACGAACAAGAACCACAACGTTGATGCTTGAACTATCAAGTGCCCGTTGTAAATTGAATCTATACTATGATGGGAGAGACAGACACCCGCAAAGCCACTTATGCAATACAACTTGCATGTTAAACATGGAGCAAGTCTCATGAACGATGTCATGAAAGGTTAGCCCGGGCCTCTTCATCCCATCATACCGCAAGATGTAAAGTACATAAAAAGCAATTGATAATAAAAGCACCACCGCCCACAATGACCATTGTGTTCTACTCATGCAACAGATCTACATATAGACACGGCTCTAATACCACTGTAGGGGTTCGTAGCATGGAAAACAAAAAATTTCTACCGCATGCACACAAACAAGCCAAGATCTATCTACTAGATTGTAGCAACGAGTCGATTAGAGTACTCACCCTCGAAGATTCCAAAGCGGTTAACGAGCGCATATTCTCGTGGGTGATGTAGTCGTACACTTGCCGATCTCAAGATTGTGTAGAATATCCTTCCGGCGCTGCGTTTCGGCAGCGCTTCCGCAGTCGGTCACACGTTCGGTACTCGATGAAGACCTTCCTCTCCCTTGTTCCAGCAGGCAGTGGAGGTTGTAGTTCTCCCCTCGCGATTCCGGCAACACAATGGCGTGTTGTCGGAAGTAGAGGGAAGATCTCGCAGGGTTTCGCCTAAGATGGTGCAGGTTATGTTGGATCTAGGGTTTCCGGCGATCTAGGTTTAGAGGGCCGGAGAGGAGGAGGTGGAGTCGGCAGCGGCTAGGGTGACGGAGACGAGCCGACGACGGAGCGAGGCGGTGGTGTGCAGCTTGGGAGGCGGTGGCGGTGCAAGGTGGGGATGGCTGGTTGTGATCTCTTGGGGCAGCCCCTCCTCTCTATTTATGAGAGGGAGGACATCTTGGGAGAGGGGAGTTTGAATCCTTCCCAACTCCCTCTTTTTGTTGCAAGGAAAGAAGGACTCTTTCCTTCTTCCACTAGGAAACCATTGTTCCAGTTTGACTTTTCAAACCTGCCTTTTGACTTGCAATTTGGAGCTTAATTCCTCTCTTGCAAATGCCCAACCAAGTGACCTAGGACATGATCTAATCATTCCACTTAACCATGACACATTCATGAACCATTCCCCTTCCGGTCCGGTGAACCTTCTAGACCCTTCTAGAACCTCTCCGATGAAAACATCGAAATCATTCCCAAACTCCGGAATTGGACTTTCCTTATGTGAATCTTATTATCTGGACCATTCCGGATCTCCTCGTGATATCCCGGATCCCATCCGAGACTCCGAACAGAATTCGGTCTCCCTATTTACATTCCATATCTACTAAACAACATCAAATCCTTAAGTGTGTCTCCCTACGGTTCGTGAATTACGCGGACATGACCGAGACACTTCTCCGATCAATAACCAATAGAGGAATCTGGAAATTCATATGGCCCCCACATATTTCTATGATTAATTTGCGATCGAATGAACCACTTACATACGATACCAATTTCCATTTGTCTCGTGATAGTTTGCTTATCTGAGGTTTGATCGTCGGTATCTCTGCATACCTAGTTCAACCTCATTACCGATAAGTACTCTTTTATCATTCCCGTGATATGTGATCCCTTGTGAGCCAGTCACATGCTTGCAAGCTAATTGGATGACATTCCACCGAGAGGGCCTAGAGTATATCTATCCGTCATATGATGGACAAATCCCACTCTTGATCCATGTGCCTCAACACATACTTTTTGAACACTCAATGCCAGTTTTATAGCCACCCAGTTACGGTGTGGTGTTTGATGTCATCAAAGCATCCTTCCGGTGATGGCGATTAGCATGATCTCATGGTCGAAGGAATTAGGCACGATGTATCAGAAAGCTTATAGCAAACGAACTATTAAAATGACTTGATCTTTATGCTACGCTTATCTATAGGAGTATGTCTATCACACCATTATCCTAATGATATGATCTTGTTTTTAATAACATCTCAATGTTCATGATTGAGAAACCACGATCATATTATTAACCAACAAGCTATTATTGTAAAGAGGCTTTACCAGGGACTCTAATTTAGTTTACAAATCACACACGTATTAATGTTTCCGGTTAATACTATTATAGCATGAATGTAAACATTTATCATAAACACAAAGATATAATAATAACCACTTTTATTATTGCCTCTAGGGCATATCTCCAACAGTATGGCATAACAGGCATCTGGGATTAAAAATCTGGGTGTTGACAAGTTGGTATCAGAGCCATCCTGACCATAGGAGACCCTAGTTTAGAATGGACGTTTGAATTAAAAACTTAGTTTCAAAACAAACGAAGTGAGTATTTATGAAAAATTATTCTCATTCTTATCACTCAGATTCTTTCATGAAAATTCATGTTCCTCAAAAATTCCTGCAAACTTACATAAAATCTGACACACTTGATCACTCTACTAACTTACTTATCCTACATTCTTATAGATGGACGTGAAGTATAGAAAGTTCTGTCAGTTGGGAAATGGAGTAGATCTCATCTCTGAGTGTGACTTGGACCAGCTTTCGGAACTTCTGGAGCGCCTGCACCCAGAGTTCTTCGGAGCTCAGCTCAATGATCAGGAAGGAGAGGAATTGCAATGGCTGATTGTTGCAAGTCTCCGAGGAAAGATTGAACCCCCACCTCAGAGGGAATTCAGTTCACCATTAGAGAGAACAAATGGCTCGATGGACTTGCCAGGGCCATGCAGGAAGCTCTTGCCGTCTGTGTGGGCGGAGTATCAATCAGATCAAGGGTACCCGCTTTGAGTTCTATCACTGGAGGCACCATATCACCCTGAGCTGAAGAATCAAGTGGACCACCTCAGCTTCATGATGTATGACCGGCAGAAGGAGTTGGACAACGCCCATTCCTACGCCAACCACAACTCTGCCATCACCGTCAAGAAGGATCAGAACATCGCCATGCTGGTCAAGGATCGCAAGTATCGTTGCTGTCAGCTCGACAAGAAGGAGTGCATCATTGCCCGCCTCCATCACAGGATCATAGACTTGGAGGAGACCATCCACGAGAGGGATATGCAGCTTGAGGAGAGGGAGAATGTAGGGGAGGATATCCGTGGAGACCCCTACTCCTATCTCAGCGATGATGATGACTTTCTGGAGGAACAAGCCATGGACTTCTTCACCGATGAGGATGAGTTCGCCTTCATTGATGATGATGATGATGAGGATGATGAGGACACAGATTCTGAGGAGTAGTAGCACTTGAGCCTAGCGTTAGTGAGTTGTATTCATTCCCACTGTATCATAGTTTCATAGAATGGTTCTTAAAACCATCTGTTTTCCTTGTTGTGGTGTGTGTTTGTATGGTGTGCTATGAATGAATGAAAAGCAAGTTGCTAGAAAAATCTGAGTCAAACTTCAAAAACTTTTCAAAAACAAACCCCTGAACCTTATAAATTTCCCTCTTGCCTCATAATATATCTCAATCTTCAGATGCCTCGCGAAGGAAGCACTTCTTCCCCGGACCCAATGTTGCAGATCTTGCAAATGTTGGTTTTTGACCGTGAAGCTTAAAGAGCGGAACGTCAAGCCAACTTAGCCACCCTTCAACACATAGCTCAGATGGCTAACAACAACCAAGTTCATGGAAACCAGGACAACCATGGATCCAAGCTCAAGAATTTTCAGAACACCAATCCACCCATCTTCACTAAGTCTGAAGAGCCCCTAGATGCAGTTGATTGGCTGCAAACCATGGAGAACAACTTAGAAGTTGCAGGAGTGGAGGCCAACGAGGAAGTACTGTTTGCCACCCACTATTTGGTTGGAGATGCAAGAGCATGGTGGAACAGCGTTTGTGCCATGAATGGAGGACAAATGATGACTTGGGATGAATTCAAAATCAAGTTTGGCAGAACCAGGTTTGATCAAGAGGATGAGAGATGAATTCAGAGAACTGAAGCAAGGGAGGATGAGAGTAGTTGAATACCGTGATTTTTTTTCATTGGCTAGGTATGCACTGGATGATATTGACACTGAAGCCAAGAAGAAGGAGAGATTCTTGGATGTTCTGCATGATGAGATGCAAATGGTGTTAATCAACATCCCATTTGCTAACATTGAAGCCTTAGTGGATTCTGCCATTCAGATGGAAGGCAAGATCAACCAAGCCAATGAGAACTGCAAGCGTAGAATGATGCATCAACCAGGAACCCACTATACCCCAAAGTATCGCCCCAACTCGTCTCCAGGATTTTCCCCAAGAAACAATAGACCCCCGATGAACCGCCCCACCTATCCCAATCATGGAGGTGGAAACCCAAGGCCCGAAGGAAACCACAACAACAAAAACAACCCCGGCAACCCCAGCAATTTCAATCGTGCAATGCCAAAGTTCAACAATAACAATGTCGCCACCAACACCAATACTGCCCCGAGAACTGGAAGCAATGTAGTGCCTGTTGCAGCAAAGGACAAGTCCCAAGTGACTGGTTATGAATGTGGAACTAAGGGTCACTATTCCAATGAGTGCCCCAAGAAGATTGCCATAACCCCCAATGCGAATGCCCTAGCTCAGCAGCAGCATCGTGTTCAGCCTAGAAGAAGATTTGCCCTAGGAAATTCGCTCAACCGCAATGGCCGTCTATTTCTCATGAATGCCGAAAAGCCCAAGAAGTGTCGGATGTCGTGCTGGGTATGTTTTGTGTTAACTCAGTACTTGCAAGAGTGTTGTTTGATTATGGAGCATCGCACTCATTTGTTACAGAAGAATTTGCATGCACTAGTAAGATTCAACCAACAAAATTGAAGCATGTTATGATAGTTCAAATACCTGGTTCAACCACCAAAGCTAGACAAATTTGCAAGGCCATACCTATCTGAATCCATGGCATAGAATTTTATGCTAATCTAATAGTACTTGGAACTAAAGGTTTGGAAGTAGTACTAGGAATGGATTGGATGTCGAAACATAAAGGATTAATCGACTGTGCCAAGAAAGCCATAACCATGACCAGTACAACCGAAATATTAGTAGAGCATGTATCTGAAACCTTGCCCCGTCAAATCAAGTGCAACAAGAGTCTAGCCCAGCCAACCATTGACCAAGTCAGAGTAGTCTGTGAATACCCCGATGTATTTCCAGATGTTTTTCCCGGTATGCCCCCAGATCGGGATATCGAGTTTATCATTGAACTAATCTTGGAACCGGACCCATAGCCCAGATACCTTATAGTATGAACCCGTCTGAATTAGTGGAGCTGAAGAAGCAACTGGATGTTATGCTGGAAATAGGACTGGTTTAACCAAGTGCATCGCCATGGAGATCACCTGTTTTATTTGTGGACAAGAAAGATAGAGGTAACCGTTTGTGTACGGATTATCGGAAGTTGAATGATGTCACCATCAAGAACAAGTACCCACTGCCGAAGATAGAAGACATGTTTGACCATTTGACTGGTGCCAAAGTGTTTTCTAAAATTGATCTTAGAACTGGTTATCATCAACTCAAGATTCATGTAGAGGATATTCCAAAGATTGCCTTTACCACCAGATATGGATTGTATGAGTACCCTTTCATGTCTTTTGTATTAACCAATGCCCCCGCTTATTTCATGAATCTCATGAATAAGATTTTTATGGACTTCCTAGATAAGTTTATCGTTGTTTTCATCGATGAAATTCTGATCTATTCCAAATCAGAAGAAGAACATGAGATACACCTAAGGACCATGCTTGGAAACCTTAGGGAGCATCAGTTGTGTGCCAAGTTTAGCAAATGTGAATTCTGGTTACAGGAAGTAGGATTCCTTGGACATATTATATTAGCAAAAGGAATTGCCGTTGACCCCGCCAAGGTTAAGGATGTTGAAGAATGGCAAGCCCCAACCACTCAAACCCAAGTTCGTGCATTTCTCGGATTAACGGTATATTACAGCAAGTTTGTAGGAGGATTCTGGAGCATCGCAAGACCCATGACCCAATTGTTGAAGAAGGATAAAAAGTTTGAATGGACGGACAAATGTGAAGTGAGTTTTCAAGAACTCAAGAAGAGATTGATTTCATCCCCTATCTTGATCATGTCGGATATCACAAAGCCTTTTGATGTATATTGTGATGCATCCAAGATCGGTCTCGGATGTGTGTTGATGCAAGAAAGAAAAGTACTATCTTATCTATCTCGACAACTGAAGCAACATGAGCAGAATTATCCTACCCATGACCTTGAACTAGCAGCCATAGTTCTAGCCCTGAAGACATGGAGGCATTACCTTATGGGAAACCGTTGTGAGATTTATTCGGATCATAAGAGCCTGAAGTATATTTTCACCCAGAAGGAGCTGAATATGAGGAAAATGAGATGGATAGAGCTAATGAAGGACTATAATCTGGACATCCATTATCACCCTGGTAAAGCCAATGTGGTAGCGGATGCCTTTAGCAGATTGCCGTGTCGCTTGAACTCCATGATTCTAAAGGAGCAACCAAGTTTGCACAAGGAGTTGGAAGATTTCAGAATGGAGCTACTAAGTGAAGGATTTTGGGCTAGCATAGAACTTCAACCCACTTTGATCAGTCAGATCAAGGAGGCGCAGAAAGGAAATGCTAGTATCGACATAATCAAACATCACATTGGTACAAGCAAAGTACCCGGATTCACCGAGGATGAAGGAGTTTTGTGGTACAAAGGACGTCTCTGTGTACCAGCAGATTCAGAGTTAAAGCAAGCTATTTTGAAAGAGGCCCATGATACCCTTTATTCTATCCACCCCGCAGGAACAAAGATGTATCAGGATCTGAAGGAGCAATTTTGGTGGCATAAGATGAAGAGAGAAATCGGAAGCTACATAGACAAGTGTGATATTTGTCAGAGAGTCAAGGCGGGACGTCAGAGACCCGCAGGCTGTTGCACCCATTGCAGATTCTGGAATGGAAATGGGATTCAATCGGAATGGATTTTATCACTGGTTTGCCTACATCTAGTCCAGCAAATGACTCTATTTGGGTCATAGTTGATAGACTGTCCAAAGTCGCCCATTTCTTACGTGTCAAAACCACCTATCAGAGTTCGAAGCTAGCAGAGTTGCACATTGATAGAATCGTCAGTTTGCATGGAGTCCCCAAGAACATTGTGTCAGATTGAGGAACTCAGTTTACCTCGAGGTTTTGGAAGAAAGTCCAAGAAGGATTAAGAACCCGACTAGATTTTAGCACAGCTTATCACCCTTAGACTGATGGACAAACGAAGCGAGTAAATCAAATACTCGAAGATATGTTGAGAGCCTATGTGCTAGAGTATGGATCTAAATGGGAAGACTGTCTGCCTTTCGCAGAATTTTCATACAACAACAGTTATCAAGCCAGTTTGCAAATGTCTCCATTTGAATTCATGTATGGAAGGAAGTGGCATACCCCTTTGAATTGGTCGGAAGTAGGAGAGAGTCAGATTTTCGGACCAGACATCCTACAAGAAGCAGAAGAGAAAGTTCCCAAGATCCGTCAGCACCTCAAGACCGCCCAATCTAGACAGAAGAGTTATGCCGACAAGAGACGTCGAGACCTCTCTTTCAATATTGGAGATTTTGTGTATCTCAAAGTGTCGCCTTTGAAGGGAATGCAACGTTTCAAGCTCAAAGGGAAGTTAGCCCCCAAATACATCGGACCCTTCAAGATTCTGAATCATCGAGGAGAAGTATCGTATCAATTGGAACTATCGGAGGAGATGTCAATAGTGCATAATGTGTTCCATATATCATTACTTCGCAAGTGCCTAGAAGTCCCGGAGAAGACTGATGTTTTCAAGAACATTGATCACAGGACCATAGAGATGAACGATGACCTGATGTATCCTGAAGTACCCATCCATATTTTGGAGGAAGCTTTCAGAACCACCAGGACCCGAAGCATCAAGTTTCTCAAGATCTACTAGAGTAACCACACTGAAGAAGAAGCTACTTGGGAGCAAAGACTACATTAAGACAGAGTTTCCCGATCTCTTTAAATCCTAGTTTCCTTTTTCTTCTTTCTCAAATCTCGGGATGAGATTTTGTTTAAGGAGGTAAGGTTTGTAACATCCCAAAAATATTAATCAAGGTTATAAATTTCCAATCAGGGTTAATAAAAACTTTTGTTAATTAAAATCAATATGAATGCATGTGTGTATGTGATGATTATATGAATGCATGAACGTACTTGTGTGATTGTTGTGAATAGCAAGGAATGGTTTAAAGATGAAAACAATATCATCTAAAACCTTTCCAAGCATAAACAAGTCAAGAGAATTTCAAAAACAAACAAAATGAGCTAATGGTCATTTTTGCCAATCTTGATCACTAGACCACTTTGGGTGTTTCTAGTCCAAGATTTCAAACAGAAACAATTCCATTTATTTTCACCCCTTGCTATACCAAGTAAAAGCGAACCCAATCCCACCTTGAAAACTCACAGAAAAATTTGGCAACTTGATTCAAATGACAATTCAAAACTGAATTTATATCATATGTGAAGATCACCATTTCTCAAAACCCCACCAAACCAGTTCACCTTCACCTTTCCAAGCAACCATAGACTACCTAGTATGTGACTAGTACACCCACCAAGTTTCACTCAAAAATTCAAATTGAAATCTCTTGAAGCCATTTCATCAAACACCTTGTAAACATAAGTCAAACAAAACATCAAACACTATAGTGAGCAGTGTTGTGCCTAACGTGTCTACTCTCTAGCTCACAGCACACTCTCAGTAGATCATCTAACTAATTTAACTAGCCCTAGCTCACTGTAAGCTTGACTTTGTCATCAATGGTGACCATTGCCGAGCCTAACTTGCCATCCCATTGTCGACAGCAAGCTAGGAGCAGACCAAGCCTAGCCACCTTGTCTGGGACGCAAGCTACCGTCCACCGCCACCCCCTGTCTAGTGCCCAAGCCCTGCCAGCCCCTGGACCACTCAGAATGAGTGCGCCCAGCCTCTCTGCAAGCAAGCCGAGAGCGCGCCAGAGCACCACGCTTGACACGCGAGCACAGGTCGCGCCCCGCCCTCGCCGTTTACGTGCGTGATCACCACCGCCCCAGGAACCGCCCGGACATGCCCGTTCGTCGCTGCGCGACCAGGAGAGCACGTGCACCATTAAATTTTCCGTCAGACCCACCCAGAGCGTCGCAGCATTCCGACTAATTTGCATCGCCCCATGCCTCACCACCATGCCATTGAGCTTCGCCAGGAGACAGTGCACCGTCCCCTACCCCCAGCCATGTCGTTAGCTCGCTGTGCAGATGACCACGACAATCTCCACCCGCACCCTTCAGTCCCCTCTTGGCACTATAAATAGAGGCCTTCCCCATTCGATTTCAACACACCATATCACTCCACACCTCTCACTGATCACACCCACTCATCCCCGGATCAAGGCGAGCAACAGGTCGCCAGAATTTCAACAGAGTCTGCTGCGGAGGAGGAGAAGAGGAGCCGTCGATTGGAGCCGTCCCAGGAGGAGCCACCGGTACTAGGAGGATCGCCATCGTCGACTTCGTTGTTCGCCCCCATCGCCGGAGCCATGGTGAGCCCCCACTGACCCCCACTGGCCACGCTAGGGTTCGACCTCGCCGCTCTCTGTTCAGACGTGGACGATGAACCTCAGCCATAGATCTAGCTTCTAATCCTACGACCCAAATCATCCCGTACAACTTTGCACCCCCTGTCTCGCTGACTAGTGGGGATAGCCACTTAAACCCGCCCGTGTGCGCTGTGCGCAGTGGGCCGGCCCAGTTACACTCCCGCGCGACCCAGTATTTCAAACTTAGGTTTTTCCATTTAGTTTCAAACTTAGTTCTATCCCTAGATTCAAAAATCATTCCAGATTGATTCACTGAACCAAATTGCATGAAACTATTTTTTCTAAAAAGATACGGAAATTCTTAATCCAAGCCCGTTGGATTCAAATCATTTGGATTTATAGATCACCAATAGTAAAAATAACAAGGCAGAGGCTTTTCTACATTCAAACATTTTTCAAAATTCAACCATAAAAGCTTTTGAGTTGATTCCAAGTCTCAAAAATCACATTTAACAAGACCTTTCTGAATATATAAAAATATGTAAGTTTACTTGCAGAAATAATGGACAAGTAATAAAAGAATGCCCCATAGGAATTTCTAGTCACTTTAATTAATTAAAATAAAAAGGTTAAACCTTATTAAATTGTGACACCACTTTAAATCACATTCCCAAGTACTGAAATATGTGGTGATGACATGTGTCAACATGATCCCATGTTTAGTTGGAGTATATTAAATCTTAAGTAGTTTTTCAATGAGTAGAAATTACTTTTCTAAAATAAAAGAAATAGAACCTTTGCTTTAATCTTGGTGATAATAGTGATGATGCTAGATCATCTTGTGAAAACCTTGGTGCGATAAATAGAAGTAGTTAAGAATTGTTTGGTGATTGTGTACCTCGTATTTATTAATAGAAGCTAGTACAGACCAAGGATACGAGGAGGAAGGAGGATACTACGAGGAAGAAGTAGAGGAGAACTTCAACCACTGTACTGCACAAGGCAAGCTACCACTTGCATGTTACCTATGCAAGCTAACTCTTGCAACTGTGAAAACTATATAATCTATGCAATGCATTAGGTATGCCTTGATTATACCACTTAATGATACCAAATCCCAGTTTTAGTTGCAAGCTTAGTATTTTATCCTTTATCAAAGCTTTCTATTAGTGTTTACTTAGTGAATTTTAGATTTTAGAGAGATTATTACAGGTAGCATAAAGAGCATAAAACATGGACTAAGTTAGATAAATCTTGATGTCATCCTGAGGCATGAGATTTAACTTAGATAAGTCACACTTGATTATCATCCCTCATTAGTTTTAACCCCACTTGTAGTTGCTAGTGCTAAGCTTAAAACTTGATCACTTTAGATGGGAATACTTGGTGAAAATGATTATAAAAACCTTAGAATGATGAGTCATTCTACTGAAATGTTTTGACATGTGTTCTTGAACACCAGATGATTTTGATGATGAAAATGTTGAGGCATGAGCCTTAGCCCTTTTATAAAACTGATGGTTATCTAGATGCGATACCATTCCAATTTTACCGTACAACCACAATACCCGAAATTGGGTAGGGATTGACCGGAAGTTTATATGCCTTAGTATGGGTTCCCTTGCGACCAAGGTTTGAGCTGAGGCTATCTTGTGAAGATTGACCACATGTGCAGTTCCCAAGATGATAATTGGTCATGGTTGGGAGGCCAAACACATAGGAGAGGTGCCTATACTAGGGCGTGTAATTGAAAGGTTAGGATTGATTATCCACATATTGAGTATGGTGAATTCAGGATTGTTCCTGACGGATGTATCGAATATTGTGGTGAAAGTGTACCACCTCTTGAGAGTGTCAAACTATTCGAATAGCCGCGTCCGCAGTTATGGACAGTTGGACTGTCCATACTATTCCGTCGTCAGATGTTTTCAAAATGACTTGTGAAATGAATCATGACTTTGACTTGACCACAACATGGTTGTGATATGAAAACTCAAGTTCCCACTTAGGTGTTATAAAACTTCGAACTAGCTTTCTTTGCTTCTGAACTCAGTTAAGGTAAATCTAGCTTTTTGCAAAACAACCTAGAGCTTAGTATTCCTACTCAAAACCACTTCACTTGTTAGTCTTAGTTTGCGAGTACTTAAGGAGTACTCATGGCTTTGTCCCTGGCTATTCCCGTGGCCAGACTATGAAGAGGATTATCAGGAAGATGGATAGAAGGAAGGTTACGACAACTAGGATCATCTCCCATCGTCAGCATTGCCTGTGACCATGAAGATGGAGTCTCGCCTACGTACCGTTATTATTACGTTATTCTGCTACTATGATTGTATTAAGATTGGATCATGTGATCCTTTATTTGTTGTAAGACCTTATGTATGGTTTGTAATGGATGATGTACTGTTATATCCAATCTGTTATGTCTCGCAAAATGGTAATCCTGGGATTGCAATGTATGGCATAACAAACATCTGGGATTAAAAATCCGGGTGTTGACAGTCGCCGCGTTCGACATCGCTCATTAAAAGAGGGGGATCTGGTGATCCGACTTAATCATAAAAAGTCACACAAATTATCCCGTCCATGGGAAGGACTGTTCATCATAAGCAATGGGCTACTCAATGGTTCCTATTATCTCATTGATAATCATGAGTTGAAAGATAGGCCAAATGAGGATCACAAGCGCAAGCGATGTGACCCAGATGATGACTACCCGGATCTTGATCATCCATGGAACATATCATAGCTACGTCCATTTTACACTTTGCATACTTATCTATTGTGTACTTATTATATGATCAATGAAATAAAACTTTTGGTTCACTCATATGCCTGAGTCTTTTACCTCCTTTAGTGTTTATTTTTGGATCATGTAAAACCCTTTATGCACAAGCTTTGAATTTGCACCGAGAGGGAGATCAGCGGTACTCGTCCACATCGGGGATACCAGAGGTCACCATATCGATGTAGGCACCGTCATAATGAGCTTTGACCATGGCCAAGGTCATCCTAGAGCCAGCCCGACTACAAGAAGCTTTCCATCTTACGATACGCTCGGGGGCTCAGCGGAGGATTTCTGAGTACTTCATGACAAATTCCACCACCTTGATGTTGATGTCCAAGAGCTTGGAAATCTCTTTGGCCTAGGCGATAGCAGTGTTGATGAAGTTGCCGGCAAGAACCATGCACTCTTTTGGCGGAGGAGCGCTTTCACCCAAGTTGGCTAGGCCAATGGGAGCTGCATTTTTGACAAATAAATTGAGAGAATGAGTACAAAAAATCATTTTAAAGTACCTAACTTACATAAATGGAAGACGGAGGAAGCTTACCAAACATGCTTCTCTTGGCCTGCTGGAGAACCTCTGCCAAGGAGTCCCGATCCTTTCAAAGAATCTTGTATGCCTCAAGGTTGCGAGTATTCTGCTCGTCGGCGGCCTTCTTCTGCTCCTTGAGGAGTACGATCTCTTCCTTAAGGTGGCTCATCTCCGTGTTGGAAGATTTTGCATAGCCACCGGCGCCTCTTCATGCATCTTTAGGGTATCAGCTCTCTCCTACTTCAAGATCTTGTTTTCACTATCGATCTCCTGGATATGATTGGATTGCTCGACAATTTCCTTGGCCTTGGCAAAAGCTTCTGCAAGTTAGAAAAATAACAAAGCATAATGAGTAGTCGGAAGATGAAGGCACAAGACCAAGTCGAGAAGGAAACTGAAAAGAAAATAGACTCTTGTTGTTGGTGATATGTTCCTTCAAATAGGCGATTTTACCATTTCCAGCTTCAAGCTCCTTGGGCATCTTGGCAAACTTCTCATTAGCGGAGACTCTCCAGGCATTCTCATTCTGCAAAAATAAAAATACTCAGTCTTGTTGGAGCATCTAGTCGAAATTATTTAGTTTTTCCTAGAAGCTCGGGGGCTACAATACGAGTTTTTAAACTGAAAGCTATTCCTCATCTTTATTTAAGCATCTAGTTGAAACTATTTCTGTTTCAACTAGAAGCTTGGGGGCTACAGTATCGAAATTTATAAACACTGCATATGCTACTGTAAAAGTATCTAGTCAGAATTGTTCATTCAAACTACATACTTTGGGGATACAACACAAAGTTTCTTACTTAGTCACTCTTAGAGTACTCAGACCAAAATACCTATTGTTTTCCATCTGAGTCCTCGGGGGCTATAGTGCGATATTATATGTGAAATGCAAAAGTATAAAAAACTTACATAGGCAATAATCTTGAAGTTATTGGCAGCCTCTAAGTACAGTTTGCCAAAGGCAACTGTGTTTAGCCGGAGGATTTCCACCTAAATGTTGGAGAAGTCGGTGCTGCACCAATAGCTCCTCAAGGCCGCATGTTGGAGAAGTCGGTGCTACATTAGGAGTTGAGGAAGAGGCCCTTGGAAAAATTGTCGGTCTTATAAGCTTAGGGGCCTCCACTTGTCTCGTGTTCGCCGCAGATCCGCCTCCCACCACCAACTCCTTTCCTCTTTTGGTGGCAACCTTAGCCGGAGCTCCAGCCACTTGGGAGGAGGTGCTCTCTGATACGTCCAAAACGTATCTACTTTCCCGAACACTTTTGCTATTGTTTCTCCTCTAATTTGTGTGATTTGGATGCAACTAACACGGACTGACGCTGTTTTCAGCAGGATTTCTTTGGTGTCTCGTTTTGTGTAGAAAATCAACTTTCAGGAAAAATCACGGAAAATATCGCAAAACTCATATTTTACCAGAAGATTCACGAAGCCATAAGAGGAGACAGAGATGGGCCACGAGGGTCCCACACCCCCTGGCCGCGCGGGCCAGGCCAGGCCGCACCTGGGGGTGGTGAGGCCACCTCGTGCACCCCCTCGGTCTCCCCCTTCGCTTACATAAGCCCTCTGACCTAAAAACAGAGGGGAGGGTTCGACGTTTTTCCAGATAGAGTTCTGTTGTGCCGCCACAACCAGAAACCGCGATTCGGAAACAGAAACTCTGTTCTAGCACCCTGCCGGGATGGGGAATTGGAGGATACCATCGCCATCATCATCACCGAGGCCTCTCCATCAACCATCCATGTTTCCCCCATCCATGAGTGATTAATCCCCCACTGTAGGCTATGGGGATGGTAGGGATTGGATGAGATCTATCATGTAATCGAATAAGATTGTAGGGCATGGTGCCTAGTATCTTTGTTAGTGCTTTTTGACATTGTTGCAACTTTTTATGCTTAATGCTTGTCACTAGGGCCCGAGTGCCATGATCTCAGATCTAAACATTATTGAATCATGATGATAATATTGTTTGTGATCTTATCTACAAGTTTTTTGACACATATTATTGTCCGGAACCAAAGGCCCCGAAGTGACAGATATTGGGACAACCAGAGGGAATGGCTGTGTATGAGGATCACGTGTGTCCACAAAGTGTTCATTCTTTCCTTCGGTACTCTATTAAAAGGACTACCTTCATTGCCAGTAGATTCCCTTGAGGCCCCGCTGCAACAGGCTGGCATGACAAAAGATGTTGTTCAAGTTCTCATTGCGAGCACGTATGACTATATATGGAACACATGCCTATGATAGTTTAGTACTTGGATGATTTATCTTATTTATCTACAAATGCCCTAGATCTTGATATTACATGAATAGTCTCGTCCATGCAATGCCCGTCCATCCATCCATATGCCTACCGCACTCAAACCCTGCTGTTTGCTACTATTGTTACTGCTGCCTTTGTTTTATTACTGCTGTTACTTTGCTATTGCTACTACAAAACTGTTGCTACTGATAAACTACTGTGAGCAAGACTATTTCCAGGTGCAGCTGAATTGACAACTCAATTGTTAAGACTTATAAATATTCTTTGCCTCCCCTTGTGTCGAATCAATAAATTGGGTTATACAACCCTCGAAGACTATTGCGATCCCCTATACTTGTGGGTCATCAAGACTATTTTCTGGCATTGTTGCCGGGGAGGATAGCTTTATTTGTAAGTTCACTTGGATTTATTATTGTTTGCTGCTATCCTTTTCATCATGGGAAAGTCTCGTGATGGAAAGTTTCCTATTTTACCATCCACTACAAGAAGAGGTACAGTTCTAAACACCTCTGCTGCTCTTGATTCACCATCTGTTTTAAGTTAGCTCGTTACACTACCACCACATACACATGCTACACGCACTGCTACTACCGCTGAATCTAAAATTGCTTCTGATGCTCATGATGTCACTTCTACTGTGCTTGATGAGAGTGGTTCATTAGGTCATTTCCTAGATGCTACAATTGCTAGAACTATATTGGGAAACACTAAAACTCCTAGTGAAGACACTATTACACCTGTTAGCTCACCTTAGTCTAGATGGAGTTATGATATCAATTATGGTTATATTGAAATGACTAATGAATTTATTGAAGAATATCGAAACACATGTGGTGCTAGTGCTATTAAGAGTCTTCTTGAGAAACGTACTATTATACCAAAACTATTTCTTGATGCTAAGTTTGCCACTTCTCCCATAAACATTAAAGATAAAGATTATGATTTCTCTCTTTATTTATCCTATATAAACATAGTTGAGAAAGAACCTTTTTGTGGGACTAAGAATGAAAGGATGTGGCACATATGACTGAGCTTTCTACTATGAGTACCTTATTTTCTGATGATGTTAAGATGCGCACCTACTTTGTTGCTAAAATTTTCCCCTTTTCACTAAAAGGATGTAACATACCACCCTTTTGTGTAATATAAATAAACACATGTTTGAGCATTGCATGCATGCATAATACTTGCACTTTGGTTTAATCAAACCAACACAAGCAAAACCCTAATTTTGTTCCCTTCCAAAACTATTCAAATGGTTTACATATTTTCAAAACTATCAAAAAGAATAGAACCCAAAATGAATAAAAGGGTCCCACACTATTTTATACACTTTATAAAAAGTCTCTGGTAATTTTGAAATATTCAAAACAGTTTGGAATTTGAAAATTCAAACAGTTAAATAAAAAACAGAAAAGAAAAGGTTTAACAGAGAAAAAATCTAAACCTAGCTCTACTGGGCCGAGCCCACCTCTCCTCCCTTCTCTCTCTACCGCCAGCGCAGCGTGCAGCAGCTAGCAGCCAGCCCACCCGGGGCCCAAGCCAGCCCAGCAGTAGCCCACCCGGGCCCGTACCCCTTTGTCGCTTTTGTTCGTCGTCTTCCTCCCCGAGAGGAAGCAGCTGGGTGGCAGCGCCACCATCATCGATCCCAGCGGCCTTCTGCTGGCCGCCCGACGAGCTCCGGGGTGAGGATAAGAACGCTAAGCTGCTCCGGCCTCGGCCTTATCTCTTTTCCCTCTCTCTCTTGACCTCCCTCCCGCGTTCCTCTCCTCTGGCCGAAACCCTAGCCGCTCGTCCCCGCCGTCTCCGGCCGCCCGAGCCTCGCCGTTGCCCCTGGGAGCTGCGCCTCGTCGAGCTGAGCCTCCCCACCGAAGGAATCGACCGCGGGTGCTACGGAACATCGTCATCGACCTCGCCTTCCTAAGCTCCGGCCACCGTGTTCTTCATTGATTCTGGCATCGTCCATGTTCTCCTCGCCTCCCCGACCCCACTGCCTTGCTCGTGGTGAGCTTCCGCATCTCCCAGTGCCTCTCAATCTCTCCGTCTCTTCCTTTGTTGATAACATGCCGTGCAACTGCCGCCACTGTTACTGTCCGTCGTCACCGGCGAAGTTCCGGTGACCAAGAACCGGCGGTGCCACCACCAATCGACTCCCCGTCGTCGCCTCTTTCCAGCACCCCCAACCACAGCCTCTCGCACGCGCTCAATCTCCGGTTCCATCATCGATCTACAAGCAAAGCCATGGATGATGTCAGCATGACATCATCATGATGTCATTAAGCCTTTTTCTTTTTCTTTAATAGTTTCAGTAAATCTTTTCTGTAAATAAGAAATATATGACAGGTGGGCCCTGTCTGTCAGGGTTTTAATATTTTCTGAAATGATTAAATCTATGACATGTGGGACCAACTTGGAAATTTATTTAATTATTCCAAAAATGATTTAAAATGAATTAAAATTGGAGAAATTCATAACTAATTCATTTTAAATCAGAAAATACAAATAATATACCAAAATGTTCAGACAAATGAGCTCTATCCAACTAAGCTATAATCATACATTGTTAATCAACTTTCATGACAAGTTTAATTAGAAGAACCAATTGAACCCCATAGGTGATTTCGAGGATCCCCCTATTCTAGGGTTTGGACCTCTCGGACCCCGTTTAAAATGACCAAGCATATTCTAGGGTTCATTTCAAAACTATTTAACCTGTCATATCATCCATATTGTATGAGCATTGCACATGCCATGTGTTGAATGTTGCTTTCTCTTTTCCGGTGATTGGTTCTTGCGAATAGGAACCGAACCCGAGGCTGAAGTCAACGCCACCGAAGAGCAGTACCAGTCCAACAACGGACAAGGCAAGTGAAGCCCCACTCATACATATGAATCCTATGTTTACAAAGTATTTCATTCTCGCCATATGCATTCGGTTAACCAGTATTTTATCAATAGATAGAGTAATCCTATCTGATGCATGTTTTCCTTTGGTGAACTAAATACCTGATCCACTGCTCCTAGCATAACTAGGGTTTGTCTTATGAGCATCGCTAGTGCCACAGTACAGTCAAGCTGAGCCATGCTTAGTGGTCTGATGCTGATCATTCAGATGATGCATCAGAGATGTGAATGAATCTAGTATGGTAGGATGTTGTGATGTGACCAGAGATGGATAATAAACATGCTAAGGCTTGTATGGGAGGCTACGTGGGTTGTGGTTTTTGTAGTCCCATACACACAACCCTTAGGACCTGATGTTCTCGCCTCTTGATACAAGACGAGCGTACAACCACACGGGGGCCTGGAAACCCCCTCGACTCACTAACTTTCCTAGTAGATTCCATGAGTCACATAGTTCGGGATTTCCATTCGACATACGCATCTTCGTTGTTCTTGAATGGAGGTGAAGGAGGTGCATTCATAACAGGTAGGTAAGCATGGTCGGGAACAAGAGATGCCTGGCATCCGCAATCTTGAACCCTGTGCACATCATCAGGGACTGGCTTCGGGACTTGACCCATTATGGCGGCATCTCCCTAGTGCATGACTCATGGTCTCGGCGAAAGCAAGGTAAAGGTCGTGGTCAACCACTCTCTCTCGGCCTTCCAAGGAAGAGGGCTAATAATTTGGCATTAAGAATTGGTTGGTACATGTGGGTAAAGTTGTGCACCCTTGTAGGGTTATTAATCTTTTCGAAAAGCGGTGTCCACGGTTATGGACGACTTGGGAACGGATTCTGTGATCATAGAAAACTATAACCAAATGATAAAACTTGGCCAACTAATGTGAGATCCGGAATACTTCCTCGGGGTTGTTTGAGGGGGTAGTCCGGGGAGAGAGGTTTAGTTGATGATGGTACTTGGTGGATATCAAAGATGGTTCTAAGAGCTAGAGTCGTAGTCTTCTTATCCCCTTTGAAAATGATCTAACTAGACGAGTTTCTTCTCCCTCTTGTTTTGAAAACAAAAGATGGATTTATGCAAAATAACTCCACTAGCCATAAGTCTTGCGGAGTACACCCTGTACTCAGCCTTGATTCGTTGATGTTTTCTACGGATGAAGCTACTCCAACTGAAGGTGGTTTCTATGTTGAATTCGACGAGTAGTCGGGGTTCCCGGGCAACAGCCTAGGATCTATGGAAGGGTCGCTACTTCTGTTTAAGGCCTCTTATGCCCTTTGCTAAGTTTGTTGTTTAGAACAACTTGTTTGCTTCCGTTGTTTGTTGTAATGATGGGTTTGTGACCCCTGGCTTGTATGACCGGTTTGTAACTCTCTTAAGAGTTTACCTTATTAATGTATGGTTTGTGTGTTCTGTAATGTTACCGATCTCTCCCTGCGCGCTTCAGAATTTAGGTTAGGCTTATATCAGATAAGTATCTGGTATTTGTCTAGCCCTGATCTCGGGTCCTTACAGATTTTGGTATCAGAGCAGGATTGCCTATAGGAAACTCTTCTAGCTGGTCGATGTTGAGTCTAGAGATGGAGAAAACTATTTGAAAGCTAAAATTATTTTCAAAACTCTGAATAGGACTCTTTTTACTCCTTATCTAAGGTTGTTCTATTGCTGAGTTATCTTACCTTGTTTGTTTTGCAAAGGTTTCCCTTCTCGTCTATCATTTCAAATTTTAGGATATACGGGTTTGGGTTGTTTTCCCTAGTACTTTGTACCCGGTTGCAAGGCTCAGAGTTTCCAAGATATATCTGTGCACCTGAGGATCGTTTTTCAACTTTGCTAAGGATGCCTACAATCCCGCTCTCTATTCTTTTGTGACTTGTTGGTATCATATCATGCTTGCATTCCATTGTTATGGTTTGTATCTAAGTTAGTAGCGTATACGTTTCGTATGCTTGTTCTACTGCCATACTTAATGCATTGATATAATCTTCATCCACATGTTCACCTCTACCATGATCTTTCTACATGGTTTTCATAATCCTTTGATGTACTCTTTTTGGTGAATCCATCTCATGGGTTCTTTTTTCTCCTCAGGATGTCGTCTGGTACTCGTGGTTCTATTGGCTGTCGAGGAAACAATAATGCTGAACAGGAACTTCCGCCACCTCCCACAATGGCCGAGGTTCTCAACAACATTGAGACCAACCATCTGAGGAATGAATGCCTTCTAGAGCGTGTGGCGCAGAACACTGAATGTCGTCCTTACGACTATGTCACACTTGGAGATTTCATCCGCTCTTTTCCTCCAATCTTCACCCACCCCAAGGAACCACTTGAAGCTGATGATTGTCTTCGCACCATAGAGTGCAAGTTCAGTGCTCTTCGAGTTCGTCCCGCTGACCGTGTAAACTTCGCCACCTATCAACTGGAAGGTGAGGCTGGTGTTTGGTGGGAAGGTTTTCTGAATCTGCAAGCTCATGGACATGTTGTTACTTGGGAAGAGTTTGTTGTAGCATTCCATGCCTCTTATATCCCTAAGCCCATCATGGATCTCAAAAGGAGGGAGTTTCTGGATCTGACTTAGGGGCGTAGAGATATTGAAACATATGGGCATGAGTTTACTCAACTGGCTCGTTATGCAACCAGGGATGTGACCAATGATGAAGATAAGCAAGAGCTGATCCGTAAGGGACTTAACCCTGCACTTCGCTATGAGTTGCTGCCCTTCAAGTTCCAGTGTTTCCAGGAACTGCACAACCAGGCTCTTACTCTGGAGCATGGAAGGAAGGACATGGAAGTTTCTCAGAAGCGCGAAGAAGGAAATTCTCGTGCTTCTTCCTCTGGTAACAAGAAGCGTTGTGTATTTGTTCCATACAACGGTGTGCCTCGTGCTCCTTATGCACCTAAGTCTTCTGGCAATACTTCTCGTCAGCCACAGTCAAATACTGGTGGAGCAAATTCTCGTTCTCCTGCTGGTTCTTACACTGAAGTTACCTGCTACTCATGTGGTCAGCCTGGTCACTACTCAAGGGAGTGTTCCCAAAGGGATGTTGGACGCCATGATCAGCAGGCAAAGAAGAATGATAAAGATCAAGGTGGTTGACGTGGTCGTCTGACCCATGTCACTATTGAGGAATCTCAGGAAGATCCACACGTCATTTTGGGTACGCTCCGTGTCAATTCAATTATCACAAGAGTCTTGTTTGATTCTGGAGAATCGCATACATTCATATCACAAGAGTTTGCATGGGAGCATAATATACCATTTGAAGCAATGTCTTCCCCTCTAGAGATTAGTACTCCTAGGTCTCGTTGGCAGACCATCTGGGTTACTCATGGGGTTGAGATAGATATAGCATATCAGAACTTTCCCCCTTCTCTCATTGCACTCAAGTCAACTAACATAGATGTCATTCTGGGCATGGACTGGTTAACGAAGTATCAAGCCGTCATTGACTGTGCACTTAGAGCAGTTACTGTGACCTCTCCTGCTGGCATAACTGTCAAGTATTGGACTAATGGTTCAAAGTCTCCGTCAGCAGTTCTTAAACCTTTCTCGGAGTTGTATGCCATGGATGTCCTACCTACTCTCGAGTTCCAAGATGTCCATGTAGTCTGTGATTTCCCGGATGTCTTTCCTGAAGAGTTGCCTGGCATGCCACCTAATCGAAGTGTGGTGTTTATCATAGAGCTAGTTCCTGGAACTGCTCCTATCTCCAAAAGACCTTACCGCATGCCTCCTCATGAGTTGGTGGAGTTGAATAAGAAAATTGAAGAGCTTGAACGCCTAGGCTACATCCAAACTAGCACATCCTCTTGGGTTTGCCCTACCATAGCGGGATACAAATATTCCAAGATTGGTGGTTGATTACCGTCCACTCAATGCGGTGACAATCAAGAATAATTACCCACTTCCTCGGATAAATGACCTCTTTGATCAATTAAGTGGTGCCACTGTCTTCTCCAAAATGGACTTAAGATCAGGGTATCATCAAATCAAGATCAGAAAGGAGGATATCCCAAAGACAACATTCACAACTTGTTATGGTATTTACGAGTATACAGTGATGTCCTTCGGGTTAACCAATGCCCCTGCCACATTTATGAGGCTCATGAACTCCTTCTTCATGGAATATCTCGACAAATTCGTCGTGGTATACATTGATGACATTCTAATCTACTCCAAGACCGAAGAAGAGCATGCCGAACATCTACGTTTGGTGTTGACTAAACTTAGTGAACATCGTCTCTACGCTAAGTTCTCCAAATGTGAGTTCTGGTTACAAGAGCTCGTCTTCCTTGGTCATGTTGTGTCTGCAAGTGGTGTTGCTGTCATACCGGATAAGGTTCAAACTATTCTGTAATGGAAGTCACCTACTTCAGTCAAGGAAGTCCGAAGTTTTCTTGGAATGGCTGGATATTACCGCCGATTCATCGAGAACTTCTCCAAGATAGCCAAGCCTATGAATGATCTTCTTAAGAAAGATAAGAAGTTTGAATGGTCAGAAAAGGCAGAACAAAGCTTCTAAGTTTTGAAAACTAAGCTAACCACCTCTCCTATGCTTGTCCTTCCGGATACAAGCATGGATTTCGTCATCTACTATGACACTTCTCTTCAAGGTCTCAGTTGTCTGTTGATGCAAGATGGTCATGTAGTGGCCTATGCTTCTCGGAAGTTGAAGCCACATGATAAAAATTATCCAACCCATGATCTCGAACTCGCTGCTGTTGTTCATGCTCTTAAGCAATGGTGACATTACCTCATCGGTAACCGTTGCAAACTCTACACATCATCAAAGCCTAAAGTACCTCTTTACCACTACAAGAAATGTGTTGATTTGTGACGTTCTCATAGTGACTGGAAATCAAATCTTCATAGATCTATGACGATTTTTTCCAAGATCGTCATGGTCTCATTAGGGAGGTCAAAACCCTAGAAATTTATGACGTTTTGTTCCAAATTGTTGTAATTTCATCAGATAAAATCATCATAACCTCTCTGTGGCCTTATTTTGTGCGACTACGACGTTTCTAGATCGTCATATAGGCATTAAGTTGCGACAGAACAACTTGAGGTGGCAGCCAGCTCATCTATTTTGCCTATCTATCAACATGTGGGACCTGCTCCATTTTTATGAGCTGTCCAATTTATTTTATACAACGAATTGCCTATTCTGGCCCAATGGACGGTCGATGCTCAGCCAGTGGCCCATGCCAGCCCAATACACCGAATGGCCATTTTTTGGTTAAAATGGCAAAAAATGTGGAGCTACGGGGACTCGAACCCACGGACGACGCTCCTTTTCAGCTCATCGTACCGCTAGGCTAGTCAAGTGATGTTGATTTGTATGGAAGAGTATGTCTATATGAAACAAAACAATACGATCCACCTTATCTAACAGTCATGCACAGTAGAAGGGACTTGCACAAATTCAGTGCTGAGACAGAGAGGGCTCAACCGATGGAGGGGGAGGGGCTGGAGGTGACCGACGGAGGGGGTGGGGCTGGCAGTGAACGACAGAGGGGGTGGGGCTTGCGGTGACCGACGGAGGGGGAGGGGGAGGGGCGGCGGTGACCGACTGAGGGGGAGGTGGAGGGTGCGGCTTTGACCAACGGAGGGGGAGGGGGAGGGGGCGGCGGTGACCGACGGAGGGGGAGGGGCTGCGGTGACCCATCCCGTCGGCGGTGACAGATGGAGGGGGCGGGGGCGGCGGTGAACGACGGAGGGGGATGGGGCATCTGCATCAGTGGCCATGGTAGGATCTGTGTTGATGAATAAAGTAACTACTATTTAGCAAAGTCTATTTTTTAGTTGGCAGCGAATTCATCTTAGTGTGCCATCATATTTCTTAGCAGCAAATTCATCTTAGTTGGCAGCAAATTCAATAAATTCAGCTATTCATATTTCTTAACAGTACTATATTTTTAATTAATCTTAGTGTGCCATCATATATGTTTGTCCCATATCTCTGTGTGTCCAAGATTTGTCCAGATGCTAACATATCTGTGTGTATAAAAGATTGTCCACATGCTAACATTTTAGCAGCACTATATTTTTAATTAATCTTGGTAGCTACTTTTGGTTTGTGCACTTCGATTGAACATTGAATGCTAACATTTTTCGGTCTTTCGCATGCAGATGGACATAGGCTGGATTACGCGAGGAGTTAGAAGGATTTCCACTGAGCATCTAAGGGGAGTGGACGAGTTCATGCGATTTGTTCGCAGAAGTGCTGCTGAGGATGCTCTAGTTCTTTGCCCATGCCCTAGCTGTATGAATCGTGTTCAGCAAACTCTAGAAGATGTCGAGTCTCATCTGCTAATGCGCGGGATGTCAAGCACGTATGATAGGTGGATACATCATGGAGAGCCTTTACGCATAGAACCTCAAGTTGAACCTGAACCTAATGAAGAGGCACACCATGCCGGTGAAGGCGGTGATTTTGTAGAAGATGATATTCCACAAAAGGATGATGATTTTGAGGAGGAGGATGGGTATGAGGCTGACAGAATTCCTGATTTCTTTAAGGATCTGTACAAGTCAGAACCGCAAGGTGATGGATAGAGGACAATCTATGCCGAGCTGATAGAGGATGCAAAGCTCGTAGCTAGTGATGGTGGGACATTATACAGAATTTCCTTCACCGTGAAGCTACTCCACGTCAAGTCCTTCTACCGGATAAGAAATGTTGCCTTCAATGCAATACTCCATATCTTGACCATCCAATACCCTAAAAGCTCAATTCCCAAAACTTATGATAAAGCATTGAGTATAATCGGTAGATTGGGGCTTGGTTATGAATCAATACACGTCTGCCCAAACAATTGTATCTTGTTTCGGAACACGTATTCTAAGCATGAAAAATGCCCAAAGTGTGATGCCTCTAGGTGGAAAGATGCAGATGGGAGGAGACAGATACCGGAGAAAGTGTTGAGGTACTTCCCTTTGATTCCAAGGTTACAGAGGATGTTCATTTCGAAGAAACAATCAGAGGATGTACAATGGCACAAGCTAAAGCGGCAACCCGTGGATGATGAACTTAGCCATCCAGCTGACGGAAAGGCATGGAAAGATTTTGACGATAAACATAAAGAGTTTGTCGCTGATGCGAGGAACATCAGACTCGGCCTTGCCATAGATGGCTTTAATCTATTTGGAATGAGCTCGAAATATAGCATGTGGCCGGTATTTTTCGTGCCGTATAATCTTCCACCATGGGCATGTATGGAGCAGTCAAACTTCATGATGGCTTTGTTGATCCCGGGTCCAAAATCTCTAGGAATGGATTTTGATGTCTTTATGGAGCCCCTGGTAGAATATCTGCTCAAGCTCTGGGAGGGTGTCCATACTTATGATGCCCCGAGTCCTGATAAGTTCGATCTCCGTGATGCGGTAATATGGTGCATCCATGATTTCCTGGCGTTGCACACTTTGTCGAGGAGGCTCATGTCTGGTTATCAAGCATGCGTGCATTGTGACAAGGATCCGTGCTTGGAAAAAATAAGGAACAAGATATGTTGGACCGGGGCCCGCCAGTTTCTTCCTCGCCACCATCCTTGGCGAAAAAGCAAGGATTTCAATGGAAAAACTGAAACCCGTGACCAGCCGGCGGAGTTTACTAAAGAAGAGCTTAAGCAACAGCTTCACAATGTGAAAGATGTGAGGCCTGGAAAACATCAAAAGAAAAGGAAGCGTGAGGATGGTCAATGTTGGGACCGACTATTTTGTGGGACCTCCCTTACTGGTCAGATCTCAAGTTGAGGAACAACCTTGATGTGATGCATATCGAGAAAAACATATGTGATAATCTTCTTGGCACATTTATGAACATCGACGGGAAGTCAAAGGATACAGTTAACTCTAGGCTTGATTTGGAAGACATGGGCATAAGAGAAGATTTGCATCTGCAGCCTGCTGAAGGTGGACAGTCGTTTGAGATGCCAGAAGCATGGTATACAATGAGTAAAGAAGAAAAGCTTGCATTCTATGAATTTATAAGAGCGGTGAGATTTCCAGATGGGTATGCTGCTAACCTAGCAAAATGCGTGTCTCCTGATGGATGCAAGCCCCAAGGACTAAAAACTCATGATTGTCACATCCTCCTCCAAAGGATTTTACCGGCTGGACTCAGTGGAATTTTGGATAAAGAAATATATGAAGCTGTTGCTGAGCTGGGGAATTTCTTCAGAGAGTTGTGCTCCAAAACACTCAAGATATCTGTTCTTGAAAGACTCCAGAAAGAAATCGTAGTTTTCCTTTGCAAGCTTGAAAAGATCTTTCCTCTGGCCTTCTTCATGGTGATGGTTCATTTGACCGTGCATTTACCCAAAGAGGCAATGCTTAGAGGCCCCGTACAATATGGCTGGATGTACCCTATTGAAAGAAGGATGCTTACATTTAAGCGTTATGAGCGAAACACCGCCAGGCCTGAAGGGTCGATTACCGAGGCATATGTTGTTTATGAGTGCCTTACATTTTGCTCGAGGTACTTTGACAATGTGGAAACAAAATTCAATCGGCCGGGCAGAAATAGAGAGCGGGATGATTCGCACATTGGTGATGTCTCTGTTTTCAACCATGGTGTGAATCTTCTTGGAGGGTCAGAGTACTTGGAGGCTGGTGATGACTATGACAAAATGCATTGGTATGTGCTAAGGAGTTGCCCTGAGGTTCTACCATATATAGAGTATGTCATTTCTTGTGCATGCACCCTTATCTTTTTTCTTTAGTTTGAAGGAACCCATTTGCAAGCCCGATAATTTAATTAACTTTATGTTTTTGTTGGCATTGTAGGTTGTGCAAAGAAGAGCTGAATAAGCAAGATTGCGGCATCAATGTTGATAGATGGCTTGCGAAGGGGTTTGCTAAATGGTTTAAGAATCATGTGAGATCTTTAGTCTTGGAATCAATTTCCACATGATTAGTTTGTGTTTTTGTTATTAATCCTGGTTTATTTGTACAGATCTTTAGTCTTGGAATCAATAATGCCAGTGCTGATCTTTTTGCTTTGGCATGCGAGCCGGATAGGCGAGTGAGGTTGTATTCAGCATGCATTGTTGACGGTGTCCGCTACCACACTATTGACCGCGAGAAAAATAGAAACACGCAGAATAGTGGAATAGTTGCTGAGGGAGACCATGATGGTGAAGACATGGACTTCTATGGTCAGCTCAAAAGCATCATAAGGCTCCAGTACAACTCCAGCAGAGGCGTCCATTAATCGGTCGTCTTGTTCCGTTGTGATTGGTTTGATCTTGGTGGTAGAAAGAAGACAGGGATCCGATATGACGGATAATTCAAGAGCATCAACACTGGAAGGTGCTGGTATAAGAGTGATCCATTTATTTTAACGACACAAGCAACAAAGGTGTTCTATGTGCCAGACACCGATTTGCATGGAAATTAGCAAGTTGTGCAAAAGTTTCAGCACAGACATTTGTGGAGTGTGAAAGAAACTGAAACGGAGAAGGGTCTCAATGATGGCGGTGGTCTAACATACCAAGATGATAACACCGAGGAAGTTCTAATGCAAGAGAAAGAACCCGGTGTTAATACTAGATTGCGAAGGAGTCGGGAACGAGTGTTACTTGATGCTTCATTCGTAGAAAACATTAGGAAAAGAAAGGAGGTAGTGGAGGGCCATGAATGCGAGGATGATGAAAACATGATAGATGACACAGTCCTCCAGTACTGTAGCGATGGTGAGGATAGAAGGCAGAGGCATTTCGACGATGATGATTAGTAACAACATGCAAGGTAGTGGCTCACTGGAAATTGTTAATTGCTAATTATATCCTCCATTATCTGTTCTTTTTTATTTCATTGCTAGTGAGTCACTGGAAATTGCTAATCTCTGTTGCAGTGGTGAGGAGGAGCCAGACCTGGGAGCAAGATCATGTCATTTTAGCTGTAGTGGTGGAGTGGTGGTGAGGAGCATGATCAGGAGCAAGATCATGCCATTTTAGATGCTATGTAGTCATTTTAATTTCCTATTCTATAAGTTCTGGCTATTGTTGCCATGGATATCAAGTTTTGGCTATTGTTGCCATGGATATTTTAATTTCTGGAAGATCATGTGTAATCTTGTCATTTCAATTTCTGGAATCTTGACATATAATTTCTGGACGAATCTGAGATCATGTGTAATCTTGAGATCATGTGTAATCTTGTCATTTCAATTTCTGGAATCTTGACATATAATTTCTGGACGAATCTGAGATCATGTGTAATCTTGACATATAATTTCTGGAAGATCAGGTGTAATATTGTCTTTTTAATTTCTAGAAGATCATGAGTTCTGAATCTAGTTCTCTGGATATGATTGTGAATTCTGAATCTATCCAAAAAAAATGAAAAATGGTGGTGAGGCCTGGTAGTCGAGCCAAGCACCTCCTACCACTCTTCCTGGGTGAATTGCCATTGCGCCATGCAAGTAATATTGCTAGATAAAAGAACCCAAACTTTTTTATATACACTACAGGAATCACAACTAGATACAATTATCATTTCATAGATCACAAGATTTATCACATCATTTTACATGATCATTTCAGAACAAAAGCAACATTTCATATAGATCACATGATTTATAACAGCATTTCACATGATCATTTCAGACCAAAAGCAACATTTCATATTAACTATAGTAGTACCACAGGATCATTTCATAGATATAAGTAGTAGCATAGCTACAGTACCATAGACTGGGCATTCCAAAAGCCCAGGATTAGTTCACAACTAGAATGGGCATTCCAAAAGAAACCTGATAGCTACAGGACCATAGTTCAACCTGATAGCAACCAGATAGCACATGATAGCAATAGGACCATAGTTAAACCTGATAGCAACATGATTGAAACCTACAAGACCATATTTACAGTCAACACAACCAGCTGATTACATGACCGGCTGAACGAGTAGCTTAAGTCCATCCCTAGGACTGCGGCGTAAGCGAAACATGAAGATTTCGCCGTGTTGCATCCCGGTCGCCACCACCACCTGGGACCAGTTGGTCATAATTTGTGCTCCTTGACGTTTCCCTTTACTCATAATCATAGTGACTTCTATGGGCACATGGCCTCCACACCGTAAGCTTTGCTAGGAATTTCTTGTACCACTTGATGTAGGCATTGGTGTAGGCCCTTGGGAACCACTACAAATTAATTGAACCAATCAATGTCAGAAACAACATAAGTACTTCGGTAATCAAAGAATGATCATCAAGGGACAATTTATTTACCATTTTAGCTTTTGGCTTCTTGGTGTTTGATAGCTGCATAGTGCATACATATACTTTTAGTGTGTGTTTCTTCCTTGCAAGATTCCTCAGGGACATCACTTGTGTGCGTTTCAAAGCAACCTTGTTGCCATACACACAGCCCTTATCAAAACTGGTACAAACCTTTGTCTTGGGACGTACATGCAAGGAAAAGCCACATTTTCAAAATCAGCAATGCAAACAACATAAGTAAAAGATGAAGTAAAGGAGCAATGCAAACACCCTGATGAAGTAAAGGATTTTTACCTCGACACATGACAATCTTGTTGGCAGCAGCAGCTTTCTTAGCGTGCCGCTTAGCCTTAGCTTTCTTAGCAGCAGCTCTCTTAGCAGCAGCCTCCGCAGCAATGGCAGCTTCGTCATCCGAGGAAATCTCGATGGCCCCAGGATAGTCCATGGTCAACTACCAAGAAAATCATGACAGCAATGTTAACATCTACTTAAATTCAACCATACCACATCACAGTGAGAAATGAATGGAATGAACCAAACTCATCCATACAACATCAGTGAGAAATTAGATTATAAACATGACCCTCCTACACAAATTAGTTTGACAAAGCATGAAATTCAGTACCATCACTAATTACTCACAAATTAGTTTGCTCTCTATGATCTAGTGCTGGACCAGCATCACAGATTAGTTTGCTAATTTTCTTGGATACATTATTCCTTCAAACTCTTGTGAAAGAGACAGACTCAAACAATTTGATGATTTTTATACAATATAAGCTAGTACTACCACAATACAATGTATGCATAAATACTACCAAGAGTTATACAATAATAATGTTCAAAAAGGTATATGTAATGCATCATATGAGCCTCTTTTGTTTCGTAGGTTTCTAAAATAGAAAACATGTATGGTTATTACATGGTTCCAAATTAACAGACCTTATTATAATAACCTAAGAAGTAGAATAATCCGAAGTTTCTATGAAATTTCTTTCAACTAAAAAAGACCTAATCGTTACTCTCATGTTTAGATTGTGTCTTCCAAGAAACACAAGAGGGATGTTTTTTTAGTACTGCAGAACATCATACACACCGTACACATTGGTTTGAAATTATTACATGGTAACACAACTAGAGAGGTAGGAGTACATAACAACAAGCCTGCACCAACATCAATGCATGCATCGGTGTGCCAAAACAGAAGACTTGAATACTTTTAACTATTCCACGTAGTAGGGGGTACACACCTCTGGGTGAGTTCTGACATGCATATGCCCCAAAATGAATACAGGTTTCCAAAGAAATCAATTAGAGTACCTTTCTTGGATCGGGCTAGTGCTGGTACTGCATTTCATGCCCGGTGAGCAATATCTGGACCAGCTCTCTATAATCTAGTACCGGTACTGCATCACAGATTAGTATGCTAATTATAAACATGAACCCCCGAACTAATTACTGCTCAAAACTGCCAAGCCAATTCGTGCCACACAGCTAAGCCGCATTTGCAAAATCCACCTAGGGTTCTAAGGCATAATAGTAAATATCCAAATCTCTCGCATTGGCACATTCAAATCGAGCGAACGAGCGAACTCGATATAGTCGTTCTTCCCACTAGAACGACTGTTTGCACGACGGAACGACGCATACACAATAGATGGAGGAAAAAGGAGAGGGGAAAAGGGATTCATGTGAGGAGGAGCGGGCCAGGGGAAAAGGGCCATAGACAAGGCAGGAATGGGCGGGGAAGGGGCAGCCCCTGGAGAGGGAGGTTAGGGGAGGTCAGACAGGGAAGGGATGAGCGGGGAGGGTCTTACCTATGCGCCGCCGGGTGGAGGGAGGCAGATCGGCGGAGCTCCAGGTGTTCGGGGTCCAGATTGCCGTCGGGTGCTCGAGGAGGAAGGCGAATGGCTCGAGGAGGGGATTATGAGGAAGGCGAATGGAGCGAGTAGGGGATTATGAGGAAGGCGAATGGAGTAAAGAGTGGTAGGTAGCAGATTAAAAAACATATTCTAAATAATAAAATAAGATTTTAATTTTCATTTATATATGTGTCACTTGCAACATACTAGACCAAATTACTTGGATAGTGACCCAAATGGGCTATCTCGAACCTTTCCTTTTTTGACCGGCATAGTTTGTGATAAAAACGGTCCAATCATGGCATAGTTTTGACCGGATGCGACGACAGGAACGGTCAGTACCAGATGCTGGAGGGCGAACTGAGCAGGTCATCAACCCTCGAGCCCAAAGTTGTGTGTTCGTGTCCGCAGGAAGAAGTTTTTCTTTTTCCGAGTGCAAAAAAGGGGCGTTTTATGAAGCAACCACCGAGTGACAGTTTTAAAATGGCATCAACCCATTTCTAGGGGATGGGCCTCGCTAAACTTGCGTTAGATCTCTGAAGAAATAGCATATTGTGAGACTAAAAATGATTTTTTCAAAAAATCATGGGTATCGGATCATGTACCTATAGTTCAAATCGGACCCACTTCCTGCCGATTCGACAGGAATTTGCCTTTTTCGCTAGGGGTGGACGGAAGGTTTGAGAGATCCCGATTGGGACATTTGTCCATTTAAGGTGGCCTATTATTTTTGAAAAATTTGATGGTAGCATTTTGAAACTTTTATTTGGTCGTTGCTTCACAAAACGGCCCTTTTTTACGCTTGGAAAATGGAAAATGGTTTTTCCGTGTGACGAAATGGAAAACTTCCTCCTGCATGTAGCGGTCCCAACTTTTAATAAGGTAGAGATCCCTGTGTTTACAATGCTAGTCTCTGGATCAATAGCTAGCATCCACAGTTAAGATGTAATATCAAGAACCAAAGGTCAAAATACAACTTTATAACCAGGAATAAAATAATTCATTACATCTTACATAGCTCGTTTGGCTGTCTCATTACAATGCAGCAGAAATAACTATAGCATGGAGTCCTTCATCTTCAAAGTGCCACAGGCAATCATGTTGGTTTTAGACTTGTAATCCTAATCAACACACTTCACTAACATCAAACAAACCTGCAACATTATAAGTTACAGCCACAAGGGTCAATACATTTGAATTGTATTGGCAAGTTTCACTACTATGTAGAAATAAGTGGATCCTATCATTACATGCATATTTGGCTAAGTAGGGTTTAGGCTCATTTGCAGAAAGCAATATAGTTTTGTCCTATCTTTTCAAAATAGTTTTGATCTTTTGAAAATCTTTCTGAACTCCTTGGAAAACTCCAAGTGCTTCAAACCCCTTGTTGTCACCATCAAGTTTTACTTTGAGAAATTGGAATGTCGAGATCTTCCATAGCTTCAGGTCTTAGTTGCTCAGAGTTGTCCGTAACCGGGGACACGGCTAAGTACTTAGAATTTGATCTTCTGCAGAAGTTGTACAATTTACCCACATGACACAATCTCATCTTGATGCCACCAGTGGCCGCTGGATAAGTACTCACCAAGATGGAGTATTGGCAGATTGAGAATGTGACAAAGTCTTTCCATAGGAGTCCTCCCAATACACAATTCTAGCTTGTCATCCAGGCACCAATGTAGGGTTTCAAGTTCCCTTAAACAATTCTAGTTAACCTGAAGATGCCAATGCATGGGTCTTCCACTATGTAGTTGACTAAGCCAGAGCCCATTTAGCATGTGGCTGTACACGGAAGCCACTCTACAAGAAACATGTTCAATCTCTAAGTCCCTGGGTGGTTTTCTTCTAGTGCACATACAAAAGGAGATAGCCATATAAACATGGTTCCTTTTGTTGCCACCTTGTCCAACCTTGAGTATCCTTGTCCACCCAGGTGGTTCATTGAGTACTTGTTTTATTATATAAAACATATATATTTTCAACACTTCATATATTCATAACATGTATCCCATCCCAATATATATAGCAGGGCTAAGCATACTACAACTACAATGTTTCCACTAAGGAATATATAAGGGTATCCTATTAGGATTTAGCATAGCATAAAATATAGTAAACCTTTCCATGCATGTTACAAAATCCACTAAGTGTAATGAAAATAGTAGGACTTGGATGATAGTGTCACTTGCCTTAGTAGTTGGTGGTGTTGGTACACTCTTCGCAATAACACACTTGACAATCAACACAATCTATCAAACAAAACAACCAAGAGAAAACATACACAAGATCAACACTAATGGAAACACAAAAATCATGCAAAGTATGCAAACATGCAAGATGGAAATTTTTATTGTACAAATTTTTATACCAAGGTTCTGAACATTTACTAAGTTATTTCTGAACATTTTATATTTTCAAGATTACAAATGCAACCATTTGTGCAATTGTAGCAATTAGCAATATTTTCTAACACTTGGAAAGTACGTTCTTACTAAATAATTTCCACGATCTTATTTATACTAGAATAAAATTATATTTTGGTCTTACTGTACAGAGGGTTCAATATACAACCATCTACAAAAGGATCCACTTAAAAATAATTTACACAACAATTTTTATACTCAAAATAGTCCACAAATGGTTCTATATAAAACATGATTTTAACAGACTCAAAAATACCGAATTATGGGTCCACTGTGTTCTACTCGTTTTTGTGAATCCATAGACATATTATTTGCTAAATTTGGATATACAAAACTAAAGATATAATTTTTATGGTGAAAATGACCAATTAAACCATTTAATTTATAAATCACATATTTGTACAGAGAATAAGTAATATTATTGCAGAAATGGATTCTACAGAATCTCAGCTTTTCAGGGATGCCAAATTTATAATTTTTGGACTTCTAAATCTTTTTCTATGAATTATACAACTTCATACTAAAATCTGGAAAAGTCAAACTCGGGAATTGACTGAAATTGACTTTGACTAATCTGACTAAGTTGACTGTTGACTACGCTGATGTCACGATGATGTCAGATTTGACTACAGAAAAAGTTACTCGGATGGAAAAACTTTCTACATGAAAGTTGTAGATAACAACTAGATTTATCTACTGTTTAAACGAAATTGTGTTTGGAGCAACGAGGTGGGCGTAAAATGGATTATACCTTCTAAGATCTAAATCTTTGACTGCGTTTTTCTCTCTGCTCGATGAACGAAACGAGGTGAAACCAGCGGGAATGGAACCGTCTTGACGAGGGGAACAACTTCCGTCTTCAAGCCACCGCGATCCGAGGTCGTTTTGAAGGTCGATTTGGGTGGAGAAGATTGGGAAGAATTTTGGACGAAAATGGGGCTAAGATGAGTTGAAAACTTATGAAATTTCCTGAAGTGGGGTTTATATAGGAGGGGTGGGGGATGGATTAAAGGAGATTAAAGAGGGAGAGAAATTAGGGGACATTTAATGCAATTTAGGAGGGCAATTGAGAGTCATTTAGGAGCATTAGATTCAAAGAAAATGAAGACCAAATGCTATGTAGGTGCCTGGTCGCGTGCATGTCTGGTCGCCTGTGCCGATCAACCTGGTTGGACCGGCCCATTTTGGCTGGCCTGGCCGGCCTCTCTATTTTTTTCGTTTTATATTTTTTCATATTTCTTAATTCTTTTATAACTTTTGATTTAGAGCTCCGAATATATTGATTCAAATTTCTGCGGGTTCGTAAATTCATGGGCAATATTTTAGAATATAAATTTTATATATTTGGAAATATTTAATTTTCTCAATTATTAATTAGTCAATTATTGTACGATTGTATGTGTGCAATATTGGTCTAGTTGCAGGGCAATATATTTGAAATGACTTGGATTCTTTCCTTATTTGAACTTGATTCGATTTAGTTCCACTTTACATGGATAACCATGAATTAAAGTTTGAAAATATGAGAGTATAATTTTATAAAATCTTAAAATAGCTCACATAAGCTATGGTGCTTATTTTAAAACGAGACTCTTTGCTTTTATTTTTGGTTCAAAACAAAACATAGGTTGTTTGAAAAATGTAAATGAAGTAGTTGAGATGTATAGATGGTTTTTGGTTGAGAACATTCCTTAAGATTAAAAATAGATTTTCAAATACAGGAAGTTTGTGAAAAAGATTTTGAAGGGGAACCTTGCAAATTATAATTTTGAAGTAGAGGAGATATATGGATAATCTTGATGTTTTGATCTTAGGGTTTTTGTTAAATGCTATTTTTATTTTAAGGAGTACCTTTAGTTGGGGAAAAACTTTTGTAATAGTTCGAAAGGTTTTAATGTTTCCAATTAGAATCAAAAAGTTTCTTTTCCCCATAAATTTCATTCTTTATTTATTTTGTTTATTTCTTTTTCACATTTCAAAATTGGAAAATTTTGGGATGTGACAGGCTACCACCCTTAAAAGAAATCTCGTCCCGAGATTTGGGAAGGCTAGAGGTTACAAGTTGGCTTCAAGACAACTAGGGTACTACCACCCTTAAAAGATTTTCAACTAGATTACATCATGTGTATCTCTTGGTTGTTGTTACCATCCTTGATGTTGGAATCTCTTGGAGTAGTCATCTGTTTGGGTTGGATTGGGATTAGAATAGGAAAACGATTTCTAGGGAAGAAGTCTACTCACACACAACAATTCACACAAGCAATCACAATCAACATTCCACTCAAACAACAAGATTCTAGCATATTTTTAGGCAACAAAATATTTTTGCTACACCACATAAGTTGGTGGGTTTGATCTAAACTAAATATGGTGGTCCAACTATATGGTTCACTTGAGATTATTCCATCCTTCTTTGTTGTTTCTTCTTGAATGAGATCATGGTTTCCTTGGGAAAAATTCTTGTGTATTGGCTACAAACTCCAAAGATGATGATGATTCTTCTAAGTTGTGTTTCCTTAGTCTTCATGTCTTGAGTAATATTTCTTGTCTCACTTGTAGTCCTTAGTGATATCCAAGTTGAAGTCCTTAGTGCAAATAAAGTTGAAGTCTTTGATGATGTTGAAGTTGAAGTCATTTGAGTTGGTGAAGTCCTTTGCTCATGGTTGAGGCTTTGTCCATCAAGTTTGAAAAGGAAGAGATGTAGAATCAAAACCAAAATGGTTGAGGAAAGAGTTTACAAGATTGTTTGTAAATAAGTTTTGGAACAAATACAACTCCTATTTTTCTAAGGGGTTTTGTCCAATCCTAGGGTTACAATTCCTACAGGCAACACAATGCTCTGATACCATCTGTAGCGGTCCCAACCTTTAATAAGGTAGAGATCCCTGTATTTACAATGCTAGTCCCTCGATCAATAGCTAGCATCCACAGTTAAGATGTAATATCAAGAAACAAAGGTCATAATACAACTTTATAAACAGGAATAAAATAATTCATTACATCTTACATAGCTCGTTTGTCTATCTCATTACAATGCAGCAGAAATAACTATAGCATGAAGTCCTTCATCTTCAAAGTGCCACAGGCAATCATGTTGATTGTAGACTTGTAATCCTAATCAACACACTTCACTAACATTAAAAAAACCTGCAACATTATAAGTTACAGCCACAAGGGTCAATACATTTGAATTGTATTGGCAAGTTTCACTACTATGTAGAAATAAGTGGATCCTATCATTACATGCATATTTGGCTAAGTAGGGTTTAGGCCCATTTGCAGAAAGCAATATAGTTTTGTCCTATCTTTTCAAAATAGTTTTGATATTTTGAAAATCTTTCTTAACTCCTTGGAAAACTCCAAGTGCTTCAAACCCCTTGTTGTCACCATCAAGTTTTACTTTGAGAAATTGGAATGTCGAGATCTTCCATAGCTTCAGGACTTAGTTGCTCAGAGTTGTCCGTAACCGGGGACACGGCTAAGTACTTAGAATTTGATCTTCTGCAGAAGATGTACACTTTACCCACATGACACAATCTCATCTTGATGCCACCAGTGGCCGCTGGATAAGTACTCACCAAGATGGAGTATTGGCAGATTGAGAATGTGACAAAGTCTTTCCATAGGATTCCTCCCAATACACACTGCTAGCTTGTCATCCAGGCACCAATGTAGGGTTTCAAGTTCCCTTACACAATTCTAGTTAACCTGAAGATGCCAATGCATGGGTCTTCCACTATGTAGTTGACTAAGCCAGATCCCATTTAGCATGTGGCTGTACACGGAAGCCACTATACGAGAAACATGTTCAATCTCTAAGTCCCTGGGTGGTTTTCTTCTAGTGCACATACAAAAGGAGATAGCCATATAAACATGGTTCCTTTTGTTGCCACCTTGTCCAACCTTGAGTATCCTTGTCCACCCAGGTGGTTCATAGAGTACTTGTTTTATTATATAAAACATATATCTTTTCAACACTTCATATATTCATAACATGTATCCCATCCCAATATATATAGCAGGGCTAAGCATATTACAACTACAATGTTTCCACTAAGGAATATATAAGGGTATCATATTAGGATTTAGCATAGCATAAAATATACTAAACCTTTCCATGCATGTTACAAAATCCACTAAGTGTAATGAAAATAGTAGGACTTGGATGATAGTGTCACTTGCCTTAGTAGTTGGTGGTGTTGGTACACTCTTCGCAATAACACACTTGACAATCAACACAATCTATCAAACAAAACAACCAAGACAAAACATACACAAGATCAACACTAATGGCAACACAAAAATCATGCAAAGTATGCAAACATGCAAGATGGAAATTTTTATTGTACAAATTTTTATAACAAGGTTCTGAACATTTACTAAGTGATTTCTGAACATTTTATATTTTCAAGATTACAAATGCAACCATTTGTGCAATTATAGCAATTAGCAATATTTTCTAACACTTGGAAAGTACCTTCTTACTAAATAATTTCCACGATATTATTTATACTAGAATAAAATTATATTTTGGTCTTACTGTACAGAGGGTTCAATATACAACCATCTATAAAAGGATCCACTTAAAAATAATTTACACAACAATTTTTATACTCAAAATAGTCCACAAATGGTTCTGTATAAAACGTGATTTTAACAGACTCAAAAATACCGAATTATGGGTCCACTGTGTTCTACTCGTTTTTGTGAATCCATAGACATATTATTTGCGAAATTTGGATATACAAAACTAAAGATATAATTTTTATGGTGAAAATGACCAATTAAACCATTTAATTTATAAATCAAATATTTGTACAGAGAATAAGTAATATTATTGCAGAAATGGATTGTACAGAATCTCAGCTTTTCAGGGATACCAAATTTATAATTTTTGGACTTCTAAATCTTTTTCTATGAATTATACAACTTCATACTAAAATCTGGAAAAGTCAAACTCGGGAATTGATTGAAATTGACTTTGACTAATCTGACTAAGTTGACTGTTGACTACGCTGATGTCATGATGATGTCAGATTTGACTACAGAAAAAGTTGCACGGATGGAAAAACTTTCTACATGTAAGTTGTAGATAACAACTAGATTTATCTACTATTTAAAGGAAATTGTGTTTGGAGCAACGAGGTGGGCGTAAAATGGATTATACCTTCTAAGATCTGAATCTTTGACTGCGTTTTTTCTCTCTGCTCGATGAACGAAACGAGGTGAAACCAGCGGGAATGGAACCGTCTTGACGAGGGGAACAACTTCCATCTTCAAGCCACCGCGATCCGAGGTCGTTTTGAAGGTCGATTTGGGTGGAGAAGATTGGGAAGAATTTTGGACGAAAATGGGGCTAAGATGAGTTGAAAACTTATGAAATTTCCAGAAGTGGGGTTTATATAGGAGGGGGTGGGGGCTGGATTAAAGGAGATTAAAGAGGGAGAGAAATTAGGGGACATTTAATGCAATTTAGGAGGGCAATTGAGAGTCATTTAGGAGCATTAGATTCAAAGAAAATGAAGACCAAATGCTCTTGTAGGTGCCTGGTCGCGTGCATTCCTGGTCGCCTGTGCCGATCGGCCTGGTTGGACCGGCCCATTTTGGCTGGCCTGGCAGGCCTCTCTATTTTTTTTTGGTTTTATATTTTTTCATATTTCTTAATTCTTTTATAACTTTTGATTTAGAGCTCCGAATTTATTTATTCAAATTTCTGCGGGTTCGTACATTCATGGGCAATATTTTAGAACATAAATTTTATATATTTGGAAATATTTAATTTTCTCAATTATTAATTAGTCAATTATTGTACGATTGTATGTGTGCGATATTGGTCTAGTTGCAGGGCAATATATTTAAAATAACTTGGATTCTTTCCTTATTTGAACTTGATTCGATTTAGCTCCACTTTACATGGATAACCATGAATTAAAGTTTGAAAATATGAGAGTATAATTTTATAAAATCTTAAAATAGCTCACATAAGCTATGGTGCTTATTTTAAAACGAGACTCTTTGCTTTTATTTTTGGTTCAAAACAAAACATAGGTTGTTTGAAAAATGTAAATGAAGTAGTTGAGATGTATAGATGGTTTTTGGTTGAGAACATTCCTTAAGATTAAAAATAGATTTTCAAATACAGGAAGTTTGTGAAAAAGATTTTGAAGGGGAACCTTGCAAATTATAATTTTGAAGTAGAGGAGATATATGGATAATCTTGATGTTTTGATCTTAGGGTTTTTGTTAAATGCTATTTTTATTTTAAGGAGTACCTTTAGTTGGGGAAAAACTTTTGTAATAGTTCGAAAGGTTTTAATGTTTCCAATTAGAATCAAAAAGTTTCTTTTCCCCATAAATTTCATTCTTTATTTATTTTGTTTATTTCTTTTTCACATTTCAAAATTTGGAAAATTTTGGGATGTGACAGGCTACCACCCTTAAAAGAAATCTCGTCCCGAGATTTGGGAAGGCTAGAGGTTACAAGTTGGCTTCAAGACAACTAGGGTACTACCACCCTTAAAAGATTTTCAACTAGATTACATCAAGTGTATCTCTGGGTTGTTGTTACCATCGTTGATGTTGGAGTATCTTGGAGTAGTCATCTGTTTGGGTTGGATTGGGATTAGAATAGGCAAAAGATTTCTAGGGAAGAAGTCTACTCACACACAATAATTCACACAAGCAATCACAATCAATATTCCACTCAAACAACAAGATTCTAGCATATTTTTAGGCAACAAAATATTTTTGCTACACCACATAAGTTGGTGGGTTTGATCTAAACTAAATATGGTGGTCCAACTATATGGTTCACTTGAGATTATTCCATCCTTCTTTGTTGTTTCTTCTTGAATGAGATCATGGTTTCCTTGGGAAAAATTCTTGTGTCTTGGCTACAAACTCCAAAGATGATGATGATTCTTCTAAGTTGTGTTTCCTTAGTCTTCAAGTCTTGAGTAATATTTCTTGTCTCACTTGTAGTCCTTAGTGATATCCAAGTTGAAGTCCTTAGTGCAAATAAAGTTGAAGTCATTTGAGTTGGTGAAGTCCTTTGCTCATGGTTGAGGCTTTGTCCATCAAGTTTGAAAAGGAAGAGATGTAGAATCAAAACCAAAATGGTTGAGTAAAGAGTTTACAAGATTGTTTGTAAATAAGTTTTGGAACAAATACAACTCGTATTTTTCTAAGGGATTTTTTCCAATCCTAGGGTTACAATTCCTACAGGCAACACAATGCTCTGATACCATCTGTAGCGGTCCCAACCTTTAATAAGGTAGAGATCCCTGTGTTTACAATGCTAGTCCCTCGATCAATAGCTAGCATCCACAGTTAAGATGTAATATCAAGAAACAAAGGTCATAATACAACTTTATAACCAGGAATAAAATAATTCATTACATCTTACATAGCTCGTTTGGCTATCTCATTACAATGCAGCAGAAATAACTATAGCATGGAGTCCTTCATCTTCAAAGTGCCACAGGCAATCATGTTGGTTGTAGACTTGTAATCCTAATCAACACACTTCACTAACATCAAACAAACCTGCAACATTATAAGTTACAGCCACAAGGGTCAATACATTTGAATTGTATTGGCAAGTTTCACTACTATGTAGAAATAAGTGGATCCTATCATTACATGCATATTTGGCTAAGTAGGGTTTAGGCTCAGTTGCAGAAAGCAATATAGTTTTGTCCTATCTTTTCAAAATAGTTTTGATCTTTTGAAAATCTTTCTGAACTCCTTGGAAAACTCCAAGTGCTTCAAACCCCTTGTTGTCACCATCAAGTTTTACTTTGAGAAATTGGAATGTCGAGATCTTCCATAGCTTCAGGCCTTAGTTGCTCAAAGTTGTCCGTAACCGGGGACACGGCTAAGTACTTAGAATTTGATCTTCTACAGAAGTTGTACACTTTACCCACATGACACAATCTCATCTTGATACCACCAGTGGCCGCTGGATAAGTACTCACCAAGATGGAGTACTGGCAGATTGAGAATGTGACAAAGTCTTTCCATAGGAGTCCTCCCAATACACAATGCTAGCTTGTCATCCAGGCACCAATGTAGGGTTTCAAGTTCCCTTACACAATTCTAGTTAACCTGAAGGTGCCAATGCATGGGTCTTCCACTATGTAGTTGACTAAGCCAGAGCCCATTTAGCATGTGGCTGTACACGGAAGCCACTGTACGAGAAACATGTTCAATCTCTAAGTCCCTGGGTGGTTTTCTTCTAGTGCACATACAAAACGAGATAGCCATATAAACATGGTTCCTTTTGTTGCCACCTTGTCCAACCTTGAGTATCCTTGTCCACCCAGGTGGTTCATTGAGTACTTGTTTTATTATATAAAACATATATCTTTTCAACACTTCATATATTCATAACACGTATCCCATCCCAATATATATAGCGGGGCTAAGCATACTACAACTACAATGTTTCCACTAAGGAATATATAAGGGTATCCTTTTAGGATTTAGCATAGCATAAAATATAGTAAACCTTTCCATGCATGTTACAAAATCCACTAAGTGTAATGAAAATAGTAGGACTTGGATGATAGTGTCACTTGCCTTAGTAGTTGGTGGTGTTGGTACACTCTTCGCAATAACACACTTGACAATCAACATAATCTATCAAACAAAACAACCAAGACAAAACATACACAAGATCAACACTAATGGCAACACAAAAATCATGCAAGGTATGCAAACATGCAAGATGGAAATTTTTATTGTACAAATTTTTATAACAAGGTTCTGAACATTTACTAAGTGATTTCTGAACATTTTATATTTTCAAGATTACAAATGCGACCATTTGTGCAATTGTAGCAATTAGCAATATTTTCTAACACTTGGAAAGTACGTTCTTACTAAAGAATTTCCACGATCTTATTTATACTGGAATAAAATTATATTTTGGTCTTACTGTACAGAGGGTTCAATATACAACCATCTACAAAAGGATCCACTTAAAAATAATTTACACAACAATTTTTATACTCAAAATAGTCCACAAATGGTTCTGTATAAAACGTGATTTTAACAGACTCAAAAATACCGAATTATGGGTCCACTGTGTTCTACTCGTTTTTGTGAATCCATTTGCGAAATTTGGATATACAAAACTAAAGATATAATTTTTATGGTGAAAATGACCAATTAAACCATTTAATTTATAAATCAAATATTTGTACAGAGAATAAGTAATATTATTGCATAAATAGGTTCTACAGAATCTCAGCTTTTCATGGATACCAAATTTATAATTTTTGGACTTCTAAATCTTTTTCTATGAATTATACAACTTCATACTAAAATCTGGAAAAGTCAAACTCGGGAATTGATTGAAATTGACTTTGACTAATCTGACTAAGTTGACTGTTGACTACGCTAATGTCATGATGATGTGAGATTTGACTACAGAAAAAGTTGTTCGAATGGAAAAACTTTCTACATGAAAGTTGTAGATAACAACTAGATTTATCTACTGTTTAAAGGAAATTGTGTTTGGAGCAATGAGGTGGGCGTAAAATGGATTATACCTTCTAAGATCTGAATCTTTGACTATGTTTTTCTCTCTGCTCGATGAACGAAACAAGGTGAAACTAGCGGGAATCGAACCGTCTTGACAAGGGAACAACTTACGTCTTCAAGCCACCGCGATCCGAGGTTGTTTTGAAGGTCGATTTGGGTGGAGAAGATTGGGAAAAATTTTGGACGAAAATGGGGCTAAGATGAGTTGAAAACTTATGAAATTTCCTGAAGTGGGGTTCATATAGGAGGGGGTGGGGGCTGGATTAAAGGAGATTAAACAGGGAGAGAAATTAGGGGACATTTAATGCAATTTAGGAGGGCAATTGAGAGTCATTTAGGAGCATTAGATTCAAAGAAAATGAAGACCAAATGCTCGTGTAGGTGCCTGGTCGCCTGTGCCGATCGGCCTGGTTGGACCGGCCCATTTTGGCTGGCCTGGCCGGCCTCTCTATTTTTTTTTCGTTTTATATTTTTTCATATTTCTTAATTCTTTTATAACTTTTGATTTAGAGCTCCGAATTTATTGATTCAAATTTCTGCGGGTTCGTAAATTCATGGACAATATTTTACAACATAAATTTTATATATTTGGAAATATTTAATTTTCTCAATTATTAATTAGTCAATTATTGTACGATTGTATGTGTGCGATATTGGTCTAGTTGCAGGGCAATATGTTTGAAATGACTTGGATTCTTTCCTTATTTGAACTTGATTCGATTTAGTTCCACTTTACATGGATAGCCATGAATTAAAGTTTGAAAATATGAGAGTATAATTTTATAAAATCTTAAAATAGCTCACATAAGCTATGGTGCTTATTTTAAAACGAGACTCTTTGCTTTTATTTTTGGTTTAAAACAAAACTTAGGTTGTTTGAAAAATGTAAATGAAGTAGTTGAGATGTATAGATGGTTTTTGGTTGAGAACATTCCTTAAGATTAAAAATAGATTTTCAAATACATGAAGTTTGTGAAAAAGATTTTGAAGGGGAACCTTGCAAATTATAATTTTGAAGTAGAGGAGATATATGGATAATCTTAATGTTTTGATCTTAGGGTTTTTGTTAAATGCTATTTTTATTTTAAGGAGTACCTTTAGTTGGGGAAAAACTTTTGTAATAGTTCGAAAGGTTTTAATGTTTCCAATTAGAATCAAAAAGTTTCTTTTCCCCATAAATTTCATACTTTATTTATTTTGTTTATTTCTTTTTCACATTTAAAAATTTGGAAAATTTTGGGATGTGACACTGCAACATTGTTCGCCATCCCATGATGCACATGTGTGCACAATACGGGCGCATTATCACAAACTATGCCCTGATTCTAGCCATAACATTTGTCATTTGACCCAAAAGCCATGAAACCTCTAACATGATAGGTCATTTTGTGAAGGCTTTTTTGAGACATACTCAATTTACCAAGTTTGGTATTTTTCCTTGCAACTATGTCACATAATAAGACACACGTGAAGGATTTGCGTTGATTGGACCGTTTTTGAATTTTTTATGCCCGTTTCAATCTATGGTCAAAACGGTGGTCATGAAGGTTCTTAGCTAGGGGATGAGCGTCACTAATCTTGCGTTGGATCTTTGAAGAAATAGCATATTGTGAGTCTAAAAATGATTTTTTTTCAAAAAATCATGGGCATCAGATCATGTACCAGTAGTTCAAATCGGACCCACTTCCTACCGATTTAGCATGAATTTGTCTTTTTCACCAGGGGTGGACGGAAAGGTTTGAGAGACCCCGGTTGGGACATTTTTCCATTTAGGGTGGCCTATTATTTTTGAAAAATGGGATGGTAGCATTTTGAAACTTTTATTTGGTGGTTGCTTCACAAAACGTCCTGTTTTTGCGCTCGGAAAGTGGAAAATGGTTTTTCCGTGCGATGAAATAGAAAACTTTCTCATGCAACATTGTTCGCCATCCCATGATGCACGTGTGTGCACAATAGGGTGCATTATCACAAAATATTCCCTGATTCTAGCCATAACATTGGTCATTTGACCCGAAAGCCATGAAAACCTTCGCGTGACGTCATTTTATGTGCACGGTCCGAACAATGTGCGTCATTTTATGTGACACAGTGTAAAAAACCTTTGCATTGCATTATTTTATGTGACATAGTATCTAGTGGGTACAAACTTTTTTCAGAAAAATTATGTGCAACAAGAAATGCCATAACCCTTTAACCCCATATATCCCAAAAACCATTAACCCTAAACCCAAAAAATTCTGCCACCCAAACCGATTCTTTTTGCCTCTTCTGCCGCCAAAACCCAATTTTTTTGCCTCTCCCGCCCGCCTCTCCCGCCAAGCCTCACCCTCCCATGAATTTCGGCAATGAAAGAGAGACAGGGGCAATTTGGACAAACCGACCCCACCCCACCCATACATCCCTACCCGACCTCGGTCCTCCCCAGTCCCCACCCGACCCGGGTCCTCTCCCCAGTCCCCACCCATCCATCCTCATCTCACACCTCCACTCCCCACGACGTGAGCGGTGACGGCCCCGCGCTGCGCGCTCGCTCCCCGGACAGCCCCGCGTCGCGTGCTAGCTCCCACAATGGGCACGGGATGGTAGTTGCAACCGACGACAACGCTAGCGAAGGTGGCGTCCACAGAAGGGGAGCGGTCTTCCTCTTAGTTCGACAGTCAGGCGAGTTCTCTTCTCCTTCTACTACCGGCCGATTATGGTTAGGGTTTGGTTCTCATGGCGTGTCTAGGGTTAGGGTTTGGCTCTCATGGCGTGTCTAGGGTTAGGGTTTGGCTCTTCTGGCGTGCCTAGGATTCTATGCTAGGGCTTGTGTTTAGCTCTTGTGATTCACAACCAATTTCAGCTATGGTATGTGCTTGCGTTTAGCCCATTGTCTGTAGTTAGATGTAGAGCTTGTTGCTACACACTGTCAGTAGTTGCTACTCTCATGAAATCAATCTTGGCTATGAATATAAATCTGAATGTGTAGACTCACATCATGTGCTTGCCTTTTAATCTTATGTGCTGATTTATGATGCCACTAAATATAAATCTGAATGTGTAGACTCACACCACAGTAGTTATATTGCTGATTGAATATGTGCATGATGTATGTATGCATTGCAGTTATATTGCTGATTGAATATTGCTTGCTTCTGTAATGCCATTTATGATTCCATTTATCTAACCACTTGTTCCCTGTAGGAAAGTGGCAACTGATTTCTCAAGGTAAACAGACATCGACATCACCAACCTAGCAGCTTCAATCCAGCCACTTAGAGATAAGCAATGGCAAGGAATAAAGAGCCTGCTGGTATGAAATGATCTCCTTGTGCTTATGCTGCTAGTTTTCTAATGATTGTTTGCACATATGCTAAGTATAGAAATTTGCCTAGCTTGTTTTTATAATCTGGTAATTGAAAATGTACTGAGAGCCTGCTGGTATGAAATGAGCTCCTTGTGCTTATGCTGCTAGTTTTCTAATGATTGTTTGCACATATGCTAGGTATAGAAATTTTCTTAGATTGTGATTATAATCTGGTAATTGAAAATGTACTAAGAGCCTGCTGGTATGAAATGAGCTCCTTGTGCTTATGCTACTAGTTTTCTAATTGGGTTAATCTACTAGTATTAAATGTAACTAACACCTGATTGGATTATTTAGTTGTTTGAGTTGTCTTGCTCTCCTATGCATTTCAACCATTCATCTAATGGCCATATTTTCTCTATTCATGTAAAGAAGCGCCCCTCACTGAGTATGAGAAGGTTAGGGCTAAGCATATGATGAGGAACAACCGTATTCTTCAGTCCCTTGGTATTCTCGTGGTAGTATCAATGATTACAAGGTCAGATTATAATCCACTTACCAAGAAGGTAGTGCACTTACCACTGAGGAATCTGCCATAACAAACGGTGGAAGCTCAGATTATAATCCAAAGGATGATGAAGTTATGGATGGAGAGGAAGTTGGTTACATTGTAGTGCAAAAGAATGTGAAGGTGCAAATTATTTATCTTGTTTGGAGGGGTGGGAGTACTTAAATGCTTTGTGCTTCCTTGTTTATCTTTCATTTCTTGTTACTTGCCATTGATGCTTAATACCATTTTACTTGTTTATATGAGGCCCAGAAGTCTAGGAGGAAGAAGGGTGAAGTCAAGAAAGTAAGCAAGAGCAAGAATAGTCCGGAAACATCAACAACAATGGCTCCAGGAAGGGTTTTTGCGGTACCTCCTGGAGGAACGAAGAGAATGCTGGAAACAGAAGAAGAACCTGCTCCTAGAATGACTAGGCAGAAATCAAAGGAGATCGCTGTACCTAACCGTGAAGAAAGCCCACTACGCCAGGATGATGTGTTTGTGCCCATTAATGAAGGAAGCTCTCTCCATCTTGAACTCAGCCCTGTTTCACATACTGTGGACAGGAATCAGCCTCTAGACTATGCTAATTTTTTGGAGACCGTGAGGAGGCAATGGATGATGAAGGCAAGTTCATCTTGTACTTCTCTTCTTTTACTTGTTCATTGTTTGAATGTAAAGACAACATATATGGGTGACTGTATCAAATGATGTTTTAATGTTTACTTTTCAGGTACTCTTTCCATGGTAAAGAAAGCTGTTGTGGCCAAGAATTTTAGGAAGGGCTCGGGGTTAGAAAAGCTGACGAAGGGGATGGGAGCAAAGGTAAGGATTGAAATAGCTGAAAGGATGAAGAGTCCGGAGAAGCCTGTGTAGGATGTTAAGCTAGCATCAGAGGCGGGACTCATTGTGAGAAATCATATGCCAATTCTTCCTCACTTCAAGGAATTCAAAAAGGACACAAGCCTAGTGAAAGACTACATGCAGTAAGCTCTCTATGCTGATTCTATGTTGCTAACTGTTCTTTCTTCCCTGTTACACATATCATATGGTTACTAATCTTGCCATTGCCCTCTTTGCTGCCTTGGTAGGGAAACTTTGATATGGACACCGATTCAACTGACGTTCAGGCCGCGTGCCATGATATCCTAAAGAGTGTGTCCAAGAACATACATCTTTATGTCAAGAAGCAATATTTTGATAAATTTGAAGCAAGCCAGGTCAGCATCAAATCGCCTGTTGCATACATAACGGATTCTGAATGGCAAAAGCTGGTTGATCTGTGGTCAAGTCCAAGACACAAGGTATGTTAGTACCTTGCTTTACCATGTGCATGCCACCTGTCTTATTTGCTTTGTTGTATGCAAAAGATGATGGGATGTACCAATCTGCAGGACACCTGTAGGAAGAACAAGGATAATAGAAAGTCAAGTTTGGGCAAAAAACTGGTTCGCGCTGTTATCTAGCTCATGTGCATGCAATTGTAAGATCCACATTGTTGTTTTTCTCTATTTTTTCCCTTCACACATAAGTAACTTTCCCGCAAAATCTTATGGTTTGATTCTTGCTGAAACATTTTCAGAAGGAGGAAAGAAAGGTTGATAAGCTGTCTGCTGTTGAGATGTTCAAGGTAACCCACAACAGCACCAAGGATGGCTTTTCAGAGGAGGCTAAGATTGCCATAGTAAGTCACACTTTCAGTCTGTTTATGGTTTTGTTAATTACTGCATAGTAGGTGGTAATCGTCTGATGAAAATGTTTTGTAAGATTTTGAATACATAGGAGGTGGTAAGAGTCTGTGTTGGTGTCTGTGTATGTATGCACCAAACGCTAGAAGTGTGGTTGCTGTAGTTATTATATAATTCTTGTGATTTGCTCCAAAAAACCTGCTGCCATATCTCAAATCTTTAATGAAATAGCCATTTATTCAGTTTTAGCTGTGTTTGCAAATTTAGTTGTATTCCAAGATGAAATCTGAACTCAATTCTTTGATGAAGTGTTGCCTTTATGTAATGTAATCTAGAGAATAGTTTTTATCCTTTATGTCAATGTGTGGCTGCTATTCTTGTACTTGCTGATAAATTGTATGATATTGTGTCAGATTGAAATGGAAAAGAAGATGGATGCTCCTGTACCAGAAGGCGAATCGCCCAAATCTGATGTAGAGGTTCTTGTCGAGGTTTTGACCAAGAAAAGCACATTCCTGAAGAATGTCGGTCTGTAGTCACGCTCTACTAACAAGACCAGCAAGTCGAATGCTGCTATTACTGCTCATGTGCTTGATCTTGAAGAGAAGCTATAGAGGTCGGAGCACCAAACCGAAGCCATGCGCGCAGAGATGGCTGCCATGAAGAAGAAGGCCGAAGAAGTTGAAGCTACACAGGCCTTGCTTCTCAAAAGGTCCGAAGAGAATGATGCGAGGTATGCTCAGCTGTTGGCGCTGCTTTCAGGTAAACCTACAGGAAACTAGTGTTGTCCAGTGCACTTGGTGCTATTTTGGTAGTGAACTTGTTAGCAGATTGGTGCTATTTTGGCAGTGCACTTGGTGCTATGGCTGTGAACTTGGGTGTGAACTGTGGTTGTGAACTTGGATATATATCTTGGCTGTGAACTTGCATGTATGTTTTAATTGTGAACTTGGCTGTGAACTTGGGTTTGATAAGTTATGTAAAGTTGGATGTGGAATTTATAATGTTGGCTGTGAATTCAAAATTTGTCTGGTTATTCAAATTCATGTTATTATTATCTTGCAATTTGTCCAAGTTGACTGGTTATTCAAAAATTGTCCTGAAGTAAAGGAAACAAAATGGACTCTTATTCAGCCTAGATCACTGGAAAAAGACCACGGTCCAGATGACTGAAAAAGGCCATAGCCTAGTCCAACAATGCTTGAATCCAATATACAAACTACAACTAAAAATAAAAAGCTATAATTAAACTGGCCGAAAGGTGGATCATGCCAAATATATATGGGCTCCAAAAAGCCCATGGCCCATATTATATTGTCTGGAATTCTAAAATAGGAAAAAATACCAAAATAGGCACTTTGCCCAAAACAAATGTGGGTCGTAAAATGGCCACGACCCAAGAGCGTGATCGATCTCAACCCATATAAACAACCAGAATGGACCGGGCTAATTTTGAATACGACGATCTAATATCATCACAATTTTGCCACGTAGGCTCTGCCACGTAAGAACTGACATGGTGAGGCTCGACAGCCCGTGACGATACTGGATCGTCATAGAGTTTATGATGATGCATTATCGTCACAGACGGTTATGACGATCTGGTGCAAAACGTCATTGTGTGCAATTATTGACGCTCGGTTTTTGACTATATGTTTTTTGTCATAAGATTGTCATATATTGTACGCAGTGACGATTCAGTGACGAAAATGGAGCGTCATGTATCAGAAGATTCCTTGTAGTGTACCCAGCCAGATCTGAATCTCAAGCAAAGACGATGGTTGGAACTTATCAAAGATTATGATTTGGGTCTCAACTATCAACCCGGCAAAGCCAATGTCGTTGCTGATGCGCTAAGTCGGAAGTCTTATTGCAACAATCTGATGATTTCACAAGCCCAACCTGCTCTCTACAAGGAAATCAAGTGTCTTAACCTTGAAGTGGTTCCTTGTGGATTCCTTGCTAACCTTGAAATAACATCTTCTCTCGAGGACCAAATCAAGGAAGCTCAAAAACAATATGGTGAGATCACCGAGATCAAAGAATGTGTTGCAAGTGGTAAAGCTAAATGGTTCTCCATCAATGATCAAGGTACTCTCTATTTTGGTAACCGGCTAGTGGTCCCAAACAGTCAGAAAATCAAAGATCTAATCCTACTAGAAGCTCATGAATCCCCTCTGTCTATCCATCCTGGTGGTACAAAGATGTACCGAGATCTCCGTCAAAGATTCTGGTGGAGTGGAATGAAACCAGAAATCGCTCGGTTTGTTGAAGAGTGCGACGTTTGCCGTCGTGTGAAGGCTAAACACCAAAGGCCTGCTGGACTTCTACAGCCGTTGAAAATTCCTGTGTGGAAATGGGATGAAATTGGTATGGATTTCATTACTAGACTCCCAAGGACACAAGCAGGAAATGATGCCATATGGGTAATTGTTGATCGACTATCCAAAGTTGCTCATTTTCTTGCAGTTTGGGAAAGCATTACTGCAAGCCAGTTGGCAAAGCTATATGTATCCCGGATAGTCATTCTTCATGGTGTTCCCAAGAAGATCATATCTAATCATGGAAGTTTGTTCACTTCCAAATTCTTGCTAGTATCCAACAAGAAATGGGAACTTAGGTCTCCTTCAGTACAGCCTATCATCCTAAAACCGGTGGTTAGACCGAAAGAGTAAATCAAATTCTTGAATACATGCTTAGAGCGTGTGTCATATCCTTTGGAAATAACTGGGAGAAATGTCTTACTTTTTGCAGAGTTCTCTTACAACAGCATTTTTCAATCCAGTTTGGGCATAGCACCTTTTCAATTCCTGTACGGGAGAACATGTCGAACACCGCTGAATTGGACAAAAACCAGCGAAAGAAAATTCTTTGGTCGGGATATGATCCAAGAAGCAGAAGATCAAGTTCGCATAATTCGGGAGCGTATGAAGGCCGCTCAATCTCATTAGAAGACCAACTATGATCATCATCATCTTGATGTTCATTATGAAGTTGGTGATCAAGTTTACCTCTGGGTCACTCCTCTGAAGGGTGTCCACGATTCGGTATCAAAGGCAAATTGGCTCCTCACTATGTTGGTCCTTTTGCATTCTATCCAAGCGGGGTGAGCTTGCCTACCAATTGGATCTACCTTCAACTTTTCCAGAGGTTCATGATGTCTTCCATGTGTCTCAACTCAAGCGTTGCTTCAAATATCCCATTCGTGGTGTGGACCATGAAACTTTGGATCTCCAAGATGATCTAACCTACCAGAATACCCTGTTCGTATTCTTGATGAAACTAAGTGCAAGACTCGTCGCCAAACCATCAAGTTCCTGAAAGTTCAATGGTCTCATCACTCTGAGTCAGAAGCAACCTGGGAACACGAAGATCGTCTTCAATCCGAGTACTCTGACTTCTTTTCTAAAACCTAGGAATCTCGGGTCGAGATTCTTGTAAGTGGGGTAGAGCTGTAACATACCACCCTTTTGTGTAATATAAATAAAGACATGTTTGAGCAGTGCATGCATGCATAATACTTGCACTTTGGTTTAATGAAACCAACACAAGCAAAACCCTAATTTTGTTCCCTTTCAAAACCATTCAAATGGTTTACATATTTTGAAAACTATCAAAAAGAATGGAACCCAAAATGAATAAAAGGGTCCCACACTATTTATACACTTTATAAAATGTCTCTGGTAATTTTGAAATAATCAAAACAGTTTGGAATTTGAAAATACAAACAGATAAATAGAAAATCAGAAAAGAAAAGGTTTAACAAAGAAAAAAAATCTAAACATAGCTCTACTGGGCCGAGCCCACCTCTCCTCCCCCCTCTCTCTGCTGGCAGGGCAGCGTGCAGCAGCTAGTAGCCAGCCCACCCGAGGCCCAAGCCAGCCCAGCAGCAGCCCACCCGGGCCCGTACCCCTTCGTTGCTTCTGTTCGTCATGTTCTTCCTCGAGAGGAAGCAGCTAGGTGGCAGCGCCACCGTCGTTGATCCCCGCCGCCTTCTGCTGGCCGTCCGACGAGCTCCGGGGTGAGGATAAGAACACCAAGCTGCTCCGGCCTTGGCCTTATCTCTTCTCCCTCTCTCTCCCGACCTCCCTCTCATGTTCCTCTCCTCTGGACGAAACCCTAGCCGCTCATCCCCGCCATCTCTGGCCGCCCCGATCCTCGCCGTTGCCCCTGGGAGTTGCGCCTCATCGAGCTGAGCCTCCCCCCGAAGGAATCGGCCGCGGGCGCTACGGAACATCACCATCGACCTCGCCTTCCCTAGCTCCGGCCACCGTGTTCTTCATCGATTCCAGCGTCGCCCGTGTTCGCCTCGACTCCCCGACCCCACTGCCTTGCTCGTGGTGAGCTTTCGCACCTCCCAGTGCCTCTCAATATCTCACTCTCTTCCTCTGTTGAGCCCGCGCCGTGCAACTGATGTCGCCGTCGCTATCCGTCGTCGCTAGTGAAGTTCCGGTGAACAAGAACCGGCAGCGCCAACACCAATCGACTCCCCGTCGTCGCCTCTTTCCAACGCTGCCAACCATAGCCTCTCGCGCGTGCTCAATCTCCAGTTCCATCATCGATCTGCAAGCAAAGCCATGGATGATGTCAGCATGACATCATCATGATGTCATTAAGCCTTTTTCTTTTTCTTTAATAGTTTCAGTAAATCTTTTCTGTAAATAAGAATTATATGACAGGTGGGCCCTATCTGTCAGGGTTTTAATATTTTTTGTAAATGTTTTCTACAATGATTAAATCTATGACATGTGTGCCCAACTTGGAAATTTATTTAATTATTCCAAAAATGATTTAAAATGAATTAAAATTAGAGAAATTCATAACTAATTCATTTCAAATTAGAAAAATACAAATAATATACCAAAATGTTCAGAAAAATGAGCTCTATCCAACTAAGCTATAATCATACATTATTAATAAACTTTTATGACAAGTTTAATTAGAAGAACCAATTGAACCCCACAGGTGATTTCGAGGATCCCCCTGTTCTAGGATTTGGACCTCTCGGACCCCGTTTAAAATGACCAAGCATGTTCTAGGGTTCATTTCAACACTATTTAACTTGTCATATCATCCATATTGTATGACAATTGCACATGCCATGTGTTGAATGTTGCTTTCTCTTTTCTGGTGATTGGTTCTTGTGAATAGCAACCAAACCTGAGGCTGAAGTCAACACCACCGAAGAGCAGTACCAGTCTAACAACGGACAAGGCAAGCGAGGCCCCACTCATACATATGAATCCTATGTTTACAAAGTATTTCATTCTCGCCATATGCATTCGATTCAACAGTCTTTTATCAATAGATAGAGTAATCCTATCGGATGCATGTTTTCCTTTGGTGAACTAAATACCTGATCCACTGCTCCTAGCATAACTAGGGTTTGGCTTATGAGCATCGCTAGTGCCATAGTACAGTCAAGCTTAGCCATGCTTAGTGGTCTGATGCTGATCATTCAAATGATGCATCGGAGATGTGAATGAATCTAGTATGGTAGGATGTTGTGATGTGATCAGAGATGGATAATAAACATGCTAAGGCTTGTATGGGAGGCCACGTTTTGTGGTTTTTGTAGTCCCATACTCGCCACCCTTAGGACCTGATGTTCTCGCCTCTTGAACCAAGACGAGCGTACAACCACACGGGGCCTAGAAACCCCCTCGACTCACTAACTTGCCTAGTAGATTCCATGAGTCACATAGTTCGGGCTTTCAATTCGACATACGCATCTTGCTTGTTCTTGAATGGAGGTGAAGGAGGTGCATTCATAACATGTAGGTAAGCGTGGCCGGGAACAAGAGATGCCCCGCATCCATAATCTTGAACCCTGCGCACATCATTAGGGACCGGCCTCAGGACTTGACCCATTACGGAGGCATCTCCCTAGTGTGTGACTCATGGTCTCGGCGAAAGCAAGGTAAAGGTCGTGGTTAACCACTCTCTGTCGGCCTGCCAAGGAAGAGGGCTAATAATTTGGCATTAAGAATCGGTTGGTACGTGTGGGTAAAGTTGTGCACCCCTGCAGGGTTATTAATCTTTTTGAAAATCCGTGTCCATGGTTATGGATGACTTGGGAATGGATTATGTGATCATAGAAATCTATAACCGAATGATAAAACTTGACCAACTAATGTGAGATCCGGAATACTTCCTCGGGGTTGCTTGAGGGGGTAGTCCGGGAAGAGAGGTTTAGTTGATGATGGTACTTGGTGGATATCAAAGATGGTTCTAAGAGCTAGAGTCATACTATTCTTATCCCCTTTGAAAATTATCTAACTAGACGAGTTTCTTCTCCCTCTTGTTTTGAAAACAAAAGATGGCTTTATGCAAAATAACTCCACTAGCCATAAGTCTTGCAGAGTACACCTTGTACTCAGCCTTGCTTCGTTGATGTTTTGTACAGATGAAGCTACTGCAACTGAATGTGGTTTCTATGTCAAAGTCGACGAGTAGTCGGGGTTCTCGAGCAGCAGCCTAGGATTTATGGAAGGGTCGCTACTTCTGTTTAAGGCCTCTTACGCCCTTTGCTAAGTTTGTTGTTTAGAACAACCTGTTTTCTTCCGTTGTTTGTTGTAATGATGGGTCTATGACCCCTGGCTTGTATGACTGGTTTGTAACTCTCTTAAGAGTTTACCTTATTAATGTATGGTTTTGTATGTTCTATAATGTTACCGATCTCTCCCTGCTCGCTTTGGAATTTAGGTTAGTCTTATATCAGATAAGTATCTGGTATTTGTCTAGCCCTGATATCGGGTCATGACAAAGGAGAAGCTAAAGCTTGGTTTAAAAGTTTATCTCCTGGATCCATTGATAGCCCTGATTGCTTGATTGCTACTTTCTTTCAGAAATATTTCCCTCCTAGTGCCTAAAAATGAGCTTCTTGATATATATTATAATGTACTAACTGATGAATCTAGGGAATACCTGGATAGTTTTGCTGATTGTGTTTTCAGGAAAATAAATTCGGCAGAAGCTGAAGAATTAATGGCTAAAATAAGCAAGAATTATGATGATTGGACTACATCTGAGCCAACTACACCTGAGCCAACTATGCTTGAACCAACTCCAACACCAACACCCAAGAACAGGGGGGTGATGAAGTGATGAAAGAAGCTAATAAATGTCTTAAGGAGAAGGGTAATAAAGCTGAAGATGTCAAGAATTTACCTCCTATAGAAGAATTATGCAAGCCAATCTCCCACTCATCCATTATTGAGGTACACTCTCTCCAACATTTTTATGAAGGTGATATTCCTTCTGGTAAACCTCCTGATCAATGTTTAGAGGAACTTGATACTTTTATTGTTAAGCAAGGTAACTTTAATAAACAAGTTCAGAATCATTTATTAGAAAACTCTAGAGCTATTAATGAGTTGAAAGATATTGTGGAAAGAACTTCTAATGATGTTAAAATGCTTGTTAAACATTTCCAAATGGTTCAAACTCAAATTGATCAACTTGCTAAAGTACAAAAAGATATGCTAGTTAATGCTTCTGGAAATAAACATGCTTATGAAATTAGAACTAGGAGTGGTGCTACCACTCAGGATCCCTTATATCCAGAGGGACATCCTAAAAGAATTGAGCAAGATTCTCAACAAGCTGAAAATAGAGGTACTTCTTCTAAGAGAAATAAAAAGAAACATATAACAGTTGAGGAACCTTCTGAACCTACTGTAGATCCTAATAGTATATCTGTCTCGGATGCTGAAACTGAAAGTGGTAATGATAACAATGATGCTCCTGATAAGGAAGAAACTGAAGAAGAACCTGAAAAGCACACTAATAACACTAAGTACACTAAGGAATATTTTGTTGCTAATAAACATGGTAGGGAAAGAGAACCTTGGGTGCAAAAACCAATGCCTTTTCCTAATCAGAAACATAAGTCAAAGGAAGAAGAACACCATAACAAGTTTTGTGAGTGGATGAAACCTTTATTTTTGCAAATTCCTTTGACTGATGCTATTAAGTTGCCTCCTTATTCAAAGTATATGAAGGATATTGTCTCTAATAAAAGGAAGATTCCTAATGAGGAAATTTCTACTTTGCTTGCTAATTATTCCTTTAGTGTGAAGGTCCCAAAGAAACTTGGGGATTCAGGTATTCCAACTATTCCTTGCTCTATTAAAAATAATTATGTTAGAACTTCTTTGTGTGATTTGGGATCTGGAGTTTGTGTTATGCCTTTTTCTCTTTACAAGAGACTTCAACTAGAAAAATTGATACCAACTGATATATCTTTGCAAATGGCTGATAAGTCTACTACTATCCCTCTTGGTATATATGAGGATGTTCTTATTCAAGTGGCTCATAATTTCTTGGTATTAACTGATTTTGTTGTGCTTGAGATGCCTGAAGATGATAATATGTCTATTATTCTTGGGAGACCCTTTCTTAATACTGCATGTGCTATCATAAATTGTAATCAAGGAAAAGTAAATTTTAATATTAATGACAAAGAGCATACTGTCTATTTCTCAAAGAAGATTGAGAAGAGTTATGGCTTGAATTCAATTGAATATATTGAGGACATCAAAGTTGGAGAAATGTCCCATACCACAAGAAAATTTTGAAACTGTTATGAATGGGACTATTGCTATCAAGATTGAGGTAACATAATCATTTAGTGAAATGCAAAGAGTTGTCTCATATAAGATTGTTTTGGTAACAAGACTTGATCAACCTTGTTAACAAAGGGATTTTAATGGACAAAATAATGCTTTCACAATGATTATCCTTGCTCACTTCTATCTTTCTCCATTCTAATCTTTGTTTTTCCTCTTGTTAGTCGTAGTATAGCTAGTTGCTTGCTTTCTAGAGTATTTTAGAACTTCTGTAGTTTTAGTTTTGGTTTGCTTTTGTATCTTTCAAAAATCTTTTTCTGTGAGAAAATCATTTTTCATAACCTGAAAATTGCCCAAAAATAAAGTTTCCTAAAAAATTCCAGAAAATTCATATTAAACTTTTTCATTAAAAAAGGGGCAGAGGGGCACCTGGAGTGACCCAGGGAGACCCACCAGGCCGGCACAGCCCCTGGTGGCGCGGCCTGCCCTAGGGCCGCCTGGCCCAGGTGTGGGCCACCCTTGGCCCTCCACTTAGCCTCCTCCCTGCCACTTCTTTCTCTCTCCCTAAAAACACCTGAAAAGTTCTTAAAGCTCGAGTTCCTGCTGTTCTTGCTCCCGATTTTCGGTCTCCTTGCTCAGCCCATCTTTGCTACTAATGTTTTGAGGGATTGCTCTCCGATATGTGCCTCCTCCGCTTGTCCAATTAGATTTTTGATTGGTGGATTGTATCTTGAGTATTTTGCTAATGTAGGTGATAGGTTATGTGAGCTTGCTTGCTTGTTCTATGCTTAGAAATTTCATTTTGATGTATGTTTAGCCCTCTAGCAAGTTCCTATAGTAGTTCCTCATCATTCATTAACTTGGAAATCACTTGGTTTGATGTTTGTCTAAAAATTTCAGAAAAGAAGATGAGTGAATACAAGCTTAATCAACATGAATTAAGGGTACCTAATATTATGAAAGTCCACCGCGAGGAGGAAGTTTTCTCTTCCATTTATCCATGCCCAGAATTCATGAGAGCTGTAGGGATATTTCAGGATTTCCAAACTCTGATTTCTAATGCAGGGTTGGAACATTTTGTTGGAGAAGAACCTTACCAATATGTGAAATTAACTATGTATGTGGTGCAGGATTTTCGATTTAGTTGGACCTTGCCTAACCCCATGGTTCACTACAAAATTTACAATATAGCTGTCAACCTCCTGTTTGATGATTTTTGTGCATCTATTAGAGTGCCACCGTGGGGTTCTTATGAGAAGATTAGGGAGAGGCCTACGCCACTCATGGAATTATATGCAGAGATTTGCAAAGGATGCAACTTCTCAAAGGAGAGTGGAAAGGTTGGCCACTCACGGAGGAAGAACTTGACACATACATGGCGGAGCTCTCCCAGCAAGAGGAGAATGTTGGAGAGGAGGACAAAGATAATTCAGTTCAGCCCTCCAATATGGTGGAGTCTTCATACAAGCAACCCTCTTATGATTGGGGCACTTCTTATTCTTCTTCATCACGAGGGCCTGATTATGATCATTCCTACGAAGATCCACCGGCTTGGGGTTACTACCCGCGTTTTGCTTGATCTCCACTTAGGCCAAAAGCCTAAGCTTGGGGGGAGGTATACCGACATCACACTCATCTATATATCATGTTCTGTCGGTACTTTGTATATCCATGTTTCACTTTTTTAGTTTTTGTTTCTTCTTTCCAAAACACAAAAAAGACCAAAAATATTTTTTGTTGTTTCTCTCGGTTTGTTTCTTTGCCTTTTAGTTTTGGTTTGCTATGAGAAAAATCCAAAATATTTTGCTTTGTTTGCTTTTGCCTTTAGTTCTTGTTCTCTAAAAATTGAAAACCCAAAAATATTTGTTGTTCTTCTTTGTTAAGTTCGTTGCAGGGTTCAGCGGTCCTCAGTGAATCCTTTGGAGTTTGGTTTCATGTTATTATTCAAGCCACACAAGTGAAAGGCAATAATGATGATTTATAACAAATCGAGGTGTGGTAAGAGGCTGGTAATGAACTCTAGTTGTCTTCATTTTTGTACATATACTCATCATTGTGGGCATGCTTAGTCGGTTCATGTAAGGTGTATTTTATTTAATGAATGCTTAGTAATTCTTGCTCTCTTATGATTAGCTCCAACTTGCTAATAATTTGTAGCATGTCACATGAATGTTTGCTTTCATTGTTCTATTCATAAATTGGTATGACATTGTGGTATCCTCCTTTGAATGCTTCATTTGAATCGACTTGGCACATGCTCACGCATGCATATGACTGAACCAAAGTCAGTTAAGCCTCGATGATTTATTTTGCCTCAGAGTTCTTGCATCACTTTTATGCCATAATTAATTTTGTTTTGTTGCAAGCATGATTATGACAGTTACTGCTCTCTCGTTTGTCGCTCCCTTTCTATTGCTAGCCTTCACTTGCACTAATTATGAGCTCTACTCATGTTTCCAAACTCCCTAGAACCAAAATTGTCAAAAAGTGTCCACCATATCTACCTATTAGCATCATTTGCTATTCCGTGCATATTTATTATGCCACGTTTTCTTCCAAATAAAATGTTTGCTTGTTATGAGAAAGTTAGTTAGTAAAGTTATGACTGTCCATGAAAACTGATCCATTATAACCGTCCATGAAAGTTATATGCTTGCAAATTATAGGCTGGGAGTTAGCAGAACCGTGCTGTCACGGGGAACACTTTCAACACCTGTAAATACTTATCCAGTTGATATCATGCTCTTTTGTTTACGGATGTCGGCGGTGTGAAATAAAAGGGGAGCTTGTAAGTCCATGGAGTTATGTATATGTGTTAGAGAAACACCTGTGCCGCTAGCCTAAGCCATGCCTAATCATGGTGGAAACTTGCAGCATAACCATAATGAGCAATCTGTGAAGCATCCTCAATAAAAACCTATGCAAATTGCAAATAAAAAGATTGCTGAGATGCTCATTCTCTGTTGCCTTGTCATTTTGATATGGGATAGCTCCTGTATCATGGGGCAAGGGGTACCCCGTTGGCGGTTCTCTATGATACACATGTACTTACAATGACAAGAACTTACTAGTAACTAAAGTTGAGTAGCATGAGGAATGACCCTCGTACTCAAGGGACATGAGATTTACAGTTTATGGTCTGTCAAGCATATAACTTAAATTGTACCTCACTTTAAACTTAACCACTTAAAGATGCCTATGATAGGGTCAATGAGAGCTCAAGACTAAAGAGTACCATACTTTCAGCATTTGGAAGCATTTCAAACTTTTCAAAACCTTTTCACTTCCTTGGTGAGTCACCACTTATTCTATGAGCACTTTCTTGAGAGCATAGTTGTCATTCTTAGTGTAATGTGCTTGTTTTCAAAACTTGGTTAATTATGACATAACTTTCATGCTTGTATCTTTGATATCTTTACTTCTAGTCTTCACTTGAACTTCAGAGGTGCCTTGGCATTTATGTTTTGCTCCACAATCAAAGGCAAGCGAGATACGACTCTATCATACCTTCTTATGAGCATTGCAATGTTGCTTATGTTTATGTTCCATGCTTCTTGTTATTATTGTGTTGGAATCTCTTCATATCTTGCATTACTATTGAGTAGACTTATTTGCATACTCCTTATTATGAGTTGTCTAAGTATTGATCATATCCTGAGAATATATACATCACATGAAGCAAATGTGTTCGTGAAAGTTCTTTTATCACACTCAGTTTTGAATTGAATTGCTTGAGGACAAGCAATAATCTAAGCTTGCGGGAGTTGATACGTCCAAAACGTATCTACTTTCCCAAACACTTTTGCTATTGTTTATCCTCTAATTTGTGTGATTTGGATACAACTAACACGGATTGACGCTGTTTTCAGTAGAATTGCTTTGGTGTCCTGTTTTGTGCAAGAAAATCAACTTTCAGGATAAATCTAGGAAAATATCACAAAACTCCTATTTTGCCAGAAGATTAACGGAGCCAGAAGACGAGACAGAGAAGGGCCACGAGGTGCCCACACCCCCTGGCCGCGCCTAGGGGTGGTGAGGCCACCTCGTGCACCCCATCGGTCTCCCCCTTCGCCTACATAAGCCCTCTGACCTAAAAATAGAGGGGGTTTTGCGGTGACCTAGCATACCACTGCATGTGTAGTACACTATATTCGTTGACATGACACCCACAGAACACCGTTCCGTAAATATCACATCCCTCAGAGTGGTACAACAGAAACTTTGCGGGTCCATATTACAAACATTCACACATTACTATTATTACAATACCAGAAGTTCAAGACTTCAAAAGGTTTCAACTTACAAACCAAAATATAAGGTGTTTCAGCAGAATTTAAAAGTAGCAACTCCGACTAGGAGTTGAGCTCAACAGCTTATTCTATAGAGTTCATGCTGCTCGGCTCCGTTGGTTACTACTAACTAGGATACTTAGTTGGACTCGTTATCGTTCACACCAAAGCGGATTTCATAATCCACTCCTTCAACACCTCCTGACAGGTCAAGCTCCTCGTAGAACACATCTTCTTGACATTCGGCTGCATACATTGGCACGTCTTCGGGATCCTCAGAGTCTAAGCAAGGGATCAAAGGAAAGGATGAGTAACAGCGTTACCCAACAAGTTCATTATATGCAAGGTGGGAAGTTTGATGCTCTAACTACCACCTCGGACTATAAGGCCTTGGTACTATGCAGTTTTCGTAAATATTTTTTCAAAGATTGGTTTTATTATGAAAATCTATGACCATCAGCCGTCACAGGTTGACCAGAACTTTCATGGAGTTCCTTTCCTACCGCGTTCGTAGATCCTTCCCGGAACAGGGATTATCAAGTTACAATTCTTACACTCTGAAGAGGTGCGTTACTTTGCCCATGAGAGATCAACTCCTTGTTGCACAACCGGGCATACTTTCCTGTCCACAATTCCATGATGTGGGGCCCAGTAGTTGGTCCAAGCCAATCACTTGCCCCTTCGCGACCTCGCATGCCTCCTTGGTGTACACCATGCCCACATAATGAATTACGGCAATGGTTTGTACAAACCGTTAGATGTCAGAACTATCGTGGGACGATGAGGGTTCCCACCAATATGCTGCATATCCTCTATGAATTACCAATTAATATGCACGCTACGAGGATAACAGCGACGACCTGCTCATCCGGCTTCATGCGAGAGGAAGAAGATACAGCTGACTTCTTTGTCCCATTCCAAATCTCATGGCTAACACGTAATATACGGCGCTAGAATCACTAATGTCAGGTGTTATTAAGTCCCTAATTGATCGTTTTTATTGCAAGTAGAACCCTAAGTTCCATTTCTCCATTATATCATCACTTAGGATGATATCTATGATTACTTGATTTGTGAAAATAATATTTTCTTTCTTTGGAGTATATATGATAACACACAATTTGCAAATACTTTTGTAAAGACTCTTCAAAGGATATGAGCAAGTGATGAACTTGCCTTGTGATGGCAAGGTAGTGAAGTCTGATGCTTGCACCGGACCTTGAGCTTCTATGTCTACAAAAACATCATTATTGTCCGGTAAGGACAATATTTAAAGAGGCAAAATGATTATGCAAAGTAATGTAATGTATCATTTAGCTTTATATGTATTCTTCCCCATTTATTTAAATTATAAAAATTCTTTTAATGAGAAAGAATTTATAAATATTATTTTTTAATATTTATTGAATATTGTATTCTTTTATTTTATTTTAATTTATTTGCTTTTTATTTAATTAATAATTCCTTTAAGAATTATCATTAAATACCAAAATTTGACATTAAATATTTGCTTAGTATTTTTATAAAATACTAAAATATTAATATATAATGAAAGTGATTTTTATTTATTTTTATCATCTATCAATAATTTTGTAAAATTCCATAAGTAATATTTAAATTACAGAATTCTTAATACAATTTATATGTTTAAAATTTTATTTCTTAATTTATTTGGATAGTTTAGATTATTGTGAATCCAAAAATATTTTATTTATAATTTTTGCTCTTTTATCTTAATTTCCATAATTTATTTAAATTCAGGGGCATTTTGGTCTTTTCCAATTATTAAAACAGGCTCTAAGAGATTTGGGCTTTTAGCTTAGTTTTATTGGGCCCTTATGGCACATTAGGCAAAGTCAAAACAACCACCCCGAAGGGTCCCTGGCCCAACCCAGCCCATCACTCTCTCTCTCTCTCTCTCTCTCTCTCTCTCTCTCTCTCGAGCTCACCTCTCTCCTTCTCCTTCCCGACCCCGTGGTCAGCGATGCTGTCGCAAGCGATTCGCGCCATCGTGGACCTCCCTGGCCGCTGCCATGGTGCAGGATGAGGTTGTCGGCCCCGCTCTACCCTCCTGTCCAATTGGAGTTGGACTTGGAGCTCTCATGTGGCCAGATCGATGTCGTCCCGAACCCTAGGGTTTGGGGTTGGCGTTGATCCTGACGCCGCCGCTGATGTCATGTGCCGTGGTGATATTCCTCGCCTCCTGGCGTGGCTAAGGTCGCCGCCGTGGCGATGTGTGGGTTGCAGCGCCCCCTGGGGTGCTCCCTGTGCCACCATGGTTGTCGGCCTCCTCTGCTTCCTCTTCTAATCTACAGCGAGAAGCTCTCGTAAGTAGTTCCTCTCCCTCTTTTGCTCTCTGTGCTAGGCCATCCCATGCTAGCTGTTGGTAGTGGCCTTTCTGGTTACTGTCTTGTCCTGATTAAGATGATTTGTTCTACTTAGGGTTCATACCCTGTTGTTGATTAAATACTGGATGAATTGGGATCAAGTTTTGATGGTCCCTAAGCATGCTAAATGATTGTTAGTTGTGGCTTGCTTATTGTGATTAGCTGTGGGGAGGATAGTGGCTTATCAGATGATTCTATGGATTCATTTTGATATGGTTAGATGGTAAAGTTGCTCTAGAAGCAATACTTGGGAATCTAGTGGTTTAATAACACACCACTGTCATTTCTTGGTTAATGACAGTGAGTGTTGTGTGATGAAGTCACTGTATTAGCACTGTTCGCTCAAGAATTCATATGTAGTTTGAGATCAAATGGTTTCAAATAGTAAATATATACATAGGGATTTTCTGAATTATGATTCCTATGATGACAAGAAAATGATTTGTAGTTGGTTGGTTGAATCTGTGAAGATTGAAAGCTTAACCTGATTAATGTAGAACTGTTCTTGTGACACCATCTTTGTATGGCACACAATATTAGATTCTATTTCTTGGTTTGATTTGGTTCAAGATGAGTTTGGCATTAAAGATAAGTAGAAACTCCTTTTCTTAAATCCCTAAGACCCATGATGTTGGTCTGAGGTTTAGGGATTAAGCCTTTATCTAGTTGCTTCATATGGATGGTTCTGGTAGTGATACCAGCTACTGTTTCTTGAATCAAAGTTTGGGAAAATGATGGTAGGCTTGATCACTTGTATAGATCCATAAGATTAAATTCTAAGGTGCTACTCTTGTCTTAGAGATGTGCCTAGAAGTTTAAATCTTAGCTATGTTCATTTTTGAATAGAAATATAGCTTGGTTGCTTATATCTATGATGTTGTCCTGAGATCTTAGTTGGATCCTTATACTTTTCTGATTGCTTTTAGTGTTTAAAATCTCAAGGATGGGTTCACCCCACTTGGGTGCTTTCTAAGAGTTTGAGTAAGAGACAGATCATGTATGTTTGTCTAATCTTAGACAGATGGATCATGTGATGGTATATTTTACTCACCACTGTCACTTGATGTTGGGGTTTCCTGTGGTTGATCTTGTGCTAACTTGATCTGATGCTCTCCTGGTATTCCAACTCTTGGCTTGTCCTTTATCTAGACCTTCACCTCCTGGCCCTGATAGCTTGATCTTGGTCTTGCTATCCACCTGATCTACCCCCTCCTTATGTCACCATTTTGATGGTGTGATTCAGGGTTTTGGTTGGTGTGATTTAGCTTGGCTTTGGCTGGGTTTAGCTGCTGGCTGCTGTTCTTGGTGTGTAAGAACAATGGAATGGTGTGGGGATTGGTTTCCCACGGCTGTGTTGATGGTTTTTTTTGGTTGTGCTGTTGTTGTGGTGCTGACAGCACACGCCATGCAGTTTGGTGTGTGTGCTGCTTGTGTGCCTGCTGCACAGTTGTGGATATGTTCTGAATTTTTAGAGTTACTATTATCAAGTTACATTTTACCTGGCTGGTGAAACTTGCCCCTCCTTGCTGTTTATTTGAATTATGGCTTAAAATTAAGAAAGATACATTCTTTCATATTGGTGAAACTTGCCCCTTAAATACTCAATGATGAAAAAGTGAATAGTGCACTTCACTGTCAACTCTGAGAGTAAAATAATTCTAATCCTAACCTTCTTTTTCTTTTAAGTTTCTTTTTTATTTTGCAGGTACCAGATTTGGAGATCAAGACTTTAGTTTAGGTTTTTATTTTTCTTTATAGATTAGTCACTTGTAATAACTCTCATATTCAATTGTATTCTTTAATTTATTCTTTTGTACTCTTTATTTTATTCTTTTGTAATAAAGATTGTACTATTATCAATAAAGAAATATTATTCTTTATTATTTGCTGTTGTAAAGATTGTTGATGATTTTCATAAGTTACATTTTTGTAACTTATTTATTGAATAAAATTATGAAATGGAGATTCTTATTCTTAATTGCTTTCTTTATATAAAGTTTGAGTTATTATTGGTTAACTCTTAATTAAATCAAATACTCAAACATTATTCAAAAATTCTTTTGAATTATAATTCAAACACTAAAGTTTTAAATTCAAATTTCATTTCCCAAAACACATAAGTCCACAAAGATCATATCAAAGTCTATAACAATCATCCTTCAAGACTATACCTAATCTCAAAGTATGAAACAAACCTTGATCACTTTAGGTTTTTATTTGGCGAAAAATTTACCCACATTTTCACAGATGAATGCATGCAACATTTCAAATTCCTAAATTTACCCTTTGTTTGGTTCCTAAATGCTGGGATGTTACAGACTTCCCCCCTTAAATTAAACTTCGTCCCGAAGTTTGCTGAAGTGTACCTGAATAGTTCTGGATAGGCTTTTCTTCAATCTTCTTCTTTATCCCAAGTGGCTTCCCTTTCAGGGTGAAGTTCCCACTGTACTTTGCAATACTTGATTGCTCTATTCCTCAACCTTTTCCAGTTTTCTTCCAAAATTTTACAGGGCTTTTCAATATAGGTCAAGTCTGCTTGTAGTTCTATCTCCTGATGTGTGATTGCATCATCCGGAACTTTCAAACATTTACGAAGTTGTGACACATGGAAAACATTATGCACTTGAGCCAATATTGATGGTAACTTTAAAGCATAAGCTATAGTTCTATTTTGACTCAATATCTTGAATGGTCCAATATATATTGGACTCAATTTTCCTTTAACTCCGTACCTTTTTACCCCTTTCATTGGACTTACTTTCAAATATACCATGTCTCCCACTTCTGGATGCCATGATCTTCGACTTTGATCAACATAACTTTTCTGCCTACTCTGGGCTATTTTCAGTCTATCCCTAATCTTATCAATGATATCTTGTCTTTCCTTGATATAGTGTGGTGCAAACTCCTTGCTGCTTCCAGGCTCATACCAACATATTGGTGATCTACACTTCCTTCCATACAGAACCTGATATGGAGCTGCCTTTAGACTACTCTGATAGCTATTATTATAAGAAAATTCTGCCAATGGTAGATGATCTTCCCATGTACATCCAAAATCAAATGCACAAGCTCTAATCTTTCCAAGTCCATTTGTAACTCTTTTGGTAGTTCCCTATTGCTAGGCTGAATATCTGCTCTCTTTTTGCTTAAAGCATCAGCTACAACATTTGCTTTCCCTGGAGTATAGTTGATTGTTAAATCATAATCTTTGATTAGTTCTAACCAACGCTTCTGTCTCATATTCAATTCCTTTTGAGTGAAGAAATATTTGAGACTTTTATGGTCAGTGTATAAGTCACATCTGGCTCCGTAAAGAAAATGCCTCCGTCCTTTTAGCGCAAAAACCACTGCTGATAACTCTAAATCATGAGTTGGATAGTTGCCTTCATGTCGTTTCAGTTGTCTTGAACCATAAGCAATCATCTTCCGATCTTGCATTAACACACATCCCAAACCTTCTTTAGATGCATCACAGTATACTGTAAAGTCTTTCCCTGTTTCAGGAACTGCTAAGATTGGAGCTATGGTTAACCTAGTCTTCAACTCCTGAAAACTTGCTTCACACTTCTCATCCCATTTGAATGGTGTATTATTTCTTCACAATTTGGTCATTGGTCCAGCTATTTTGGAGAAAGCTTCAGTGAATCTCTGATAATAACCAGCCGTTCCTAAGAAACCTCGAATGTGCTTCACATTGGTCGGTGCAGTCCACTCTAGTACTGACTGAACCTTAGATGGATTTACAGCAATTCCATCCTTACTGATCACATGGCCGAGGAATTATACCTCATCTAGCCAAAATTCACACTTACTGAACTTAGCATAAAGTTTATGTTCCCTTAGTGTCTGCAATGCTATTCACAAATGATCAGCATGCTCTTCCTTATCCTTGGAATAAATCAGGATATCATCAATAAAAACTATGACAAACTTATCCAGATATGGCATAAAGATTTTGTTTATTAGATTCATGAATATTGCTGGTGCATTGGTCAAACCAAATGGTACAACCAGGTATTCATGGTGTCCATATCTTGAGACAAATATTGTCTTTGGAACATCTTCAGGTTTGATTTTTATTTGATGGTATCCAGATCTTAAGTCGATCTTTGAAAATACTCCAGCTCCTTTCACTTGATCAAACAAATCTTGAATCCTTGGTAAAGGATACTTGTTCTTGATGGTAACGTTGTTTAGATTTCTATAATCACCACACATCCTTCTTCCACCATCCCTCTTATCAACAAAGATTACTGGTGTTCCCCACGAAGATATACTTTCCTGAATAAATCATTTTATATCTAACTCATAAATTTGCTCCTTGAGTTCTTTTAACTCTTTGGGTCCCATCTTATATGGTGCTTGAGCTATTGGTGATGTACCAGGAATTAGATCAATAATGAACTCTATCTCCCGATCTGGTGGCATTCCCGGTAGCTCTGCTGGAAAAACATCTTGAAATTCATTTACTATAGGAATCTCTTCCAATTTGACCTCTTTCATCGAGTTCAATTGCAGATCCACCATGATATGACTGTGCTTATCTGCTTGGTAAACTATCCTTGCTCCACTTGGAGTTTTGATTGAGACAGTTTTCTCCTCACAATTTATCTGAGACCCATGCTCCATCATCCAGTCCATACCCAACACTACTGCAATTCCCTTCAAAGGAATCACATAGATGTCTGCAAAATATGTACAACCACTGATCGAGATAACCTGATCTTGTTTAATGTGGCGTACAATCACATTTCCCCCTGCCGTCACTATGGTCATAGGGTTTTCTAACGTTGCCCTTCTAATCCCGAACTTATCACAGAATTCTTCAGAAATGAATGAAGTAGTTGCACCAGTATCAAATAGAAATTTGCCGGGATTGGCAAGGATATTGAGCGTACCTGTCACTGCATGCTCCGAATTATCCACCTCCTCTAGGGTTGCGCAATTCAGCATCCCGGTAGGTCTGTTCCTCTTGCCATTGTTGTTCTTTCCATTATTTCCTCCTTTATTGGGATGTCCATTTCCTCCACTGGCTTGTCCTCCTCCCTTGGTAGGCCAACCTCCTGGTGGTTTGCTCGGACAATCGGGCTTGATATGCCCCTTCTGACCACAACCGTAACATATCACTACAGGCTTCTTACATTCCCTCTGGAAATGCCCTGGAATTCCACAGTTGTTACAAATAACATTCCTTCTAGGATTGGATTGATTTCCACCAGTGCCCTTGTTATTGTTATTGTTATTGTTATTGTTACCGTAGTTCATGTTCCGAGGTTTGAACTCCAGATTGGGTTTAGGTTTACTTGCCTGAATTCTCTTGGTTTCCTTCTTGGCTCTCTTCCTCCTATCCTCTTGGACATTCTTATAATCATCTTTGAAAGTAATGGCTGCATCCAGCAACTGCTGATAAGTTTGCTAATTAGCTAACCTTAGCTGCATTTTCAGAAATGGGTTTAACCCATGCTGGAAACGTTTCTTCCGCTTCTCTTCCGTGTTAACATCCTCCTCAGCATAGCGACATAGTTGACTAAACTCTCGGATATACTTCATGACACTAGTATATCCCTGCTGAAGCTCCTCAAATTCTCTCCGCTTCAACTCCATAACACTTTTCGGAACATGATATTCACGAAATCTCTGCTTAAACTCCTCCCAGGTGAACTCCCTTCCTGGTTGTTGCATGGCCAACTGATTCTCCCACCATGATGCTGCAGGTCCAGTCAGAAGATGAGTTGCATACCTCAATTTCTCCTTGTCATTGCAACCTACAGTCTTCAGCTTTCTTTCTGTATCTGCTAGCCAATCTTCTGCATCCATTGGTTCAGGAGCTGATGCAAAAGGTAACGGCCTTGCATTCTGGAAGTTAGAAAGACTTACTCCTCCACCTTCATGAGGTGCCCTCTGATTTGCTCGTCCCAGCAACTCTTCCATGAACTTGTTCTAGGTCTCTTGCATCATTTGCATACACTGCATAAAATTCTGCTCCATTAACGACCTCATTGGTGGTGGTGGTGGCAATGCTCCCTAATTTGCTGCATCTGCATCGGCCTTCTCCTTGGCCTCTCGTTCCATCCGCTGCTGCTTAGTTTCGATTTCTACACCCGTATCCATGACCCTCTAGTCCTGCAACATAAAGAGAATACTCATAATGACATCATGCACATGTGTTCTGAGCTCGACTTTACGCACAGAACTAGTCACACAATGAAGATCCAAAGAAAATCCAAATATGCATTTCACATATTATACATAATATCATAATAACACAAAGTAATTACAACATATACCATATAGGTATAATCACAACACTACCTTATTTATCTAACTATCTTATTTCTTGGAGTACAATACACGGTACTTGATATTGCTAACTAGTTGCCTACTTCTAGTAGTAACTACGCTCATCATACATGCCTAATTCCAACCGTGATGACGTGTCGTTTGTCGCACAGTTTGTGAAACAAATGGCCTTCCAGAAGGAACATACTCAGTATCTGAAGTGTCAGGACTTGATTCATTACTCAACCTGAGAGCATTGACTCCCTCCAGCTCAGCTGAAAAGTCTTCAGAAACATATTCAACATTATCTCCCGCTTGCATCTCCTGAGCTTCATTCCTTGAGTTGTCAACGGGATACACAGATCCTGCTGCTTCCTAGGTGCTCCTTTGGGGAAGATAGTTAAACATTGGATAATGTATATTCCTTGGGTTTTGAGAAGATGTTGATGATTCAAACACTCTCTCCTCAGGATCTTCTTCTTCATATTGAGTGTCTATCGACACGGCATTTCTACTACTGTTACTAGGGTTAATTCTTGCACCCATCCAGCTAGATTGTCCAACATTTCTGTCAGAACCATCTATGGACATCTGGTGTTCGTAAGATCCTTCATATGATCCCCTTCTCCAACCATCAGAATTCTCAATAAGAAGTTCTGAATCAGAACCACCCTCTGAACCCTGTGGTACTGCATACCTCGTATCCATAGTAGGATCATGTATAGGTTCACGACTTGGTGAATTAGTATATGGTATAAAAGATTTAGGATCTACAGGTATATCCTTAAAGATAGGTATTGCACTACTACTTGCTTCCTTTTCCAACTGGATTGCTAACTGCTTCCTCCTTTTCGGATCAGTTGGATCCTCTAACATGTCATTTTTATCTTCAACAATCACTTGATGTGTTTTATACAAAGACGCAACGAGTGTTCGGTATCTATCCATAAACGTGGAATCTAACTTAGGATGCTTCTTAAACAAAGTAAGATGATCCGGTATAGGCTCCGAGTTTATAGAATCATGAGGTATCACAGAAAATGTGCTACCTTATAACTCCTTGGCTTTATACTCCTGGATATTGGCTATCGCCTCCATAACAACAACATGATATGCTGCTAAGTGACTCCTACCTTCACCTATAGGTAGATCGTGATATAACCCAAGCTCCTCTGGAAGTTGGGTACTCACACGATACTTGGATAACATCCGGCCATCATAGTAGGTTATAGTGTTCACTGGAATTCTAGTTGGACAACTAAAAATATTTAGAAGTTGACGAAGTTGGTCTGTGAATGATCCTTGATAATCATCAAGAGTCTCCTCTTTCCTTACCAAAGTCTGTTTGGGAAACTTTGGTGCCATAGCTCTGTATATCAGAAAAATTGTTTTGATTAGTAACTAATAATATATTGCATCATAACAAAGAGTTATCGCACTAAAACACATAACAGAATATTCTCATTTGAATACCCATTATATTACTTTTAGAGAACTTTTTATCGTTGCTACACTCTCCTACAGGTAATACCCTTTACTAGGTTTCCAACCTAAGGTCAAAGCAATTTTCTCTGATACCAACTGCGGTGACCCAGCATACCACTACATGTGTAGTACACTATAGTCATTGACATGACACCCACAGGACACCGTTCCGTAAATATCACATCCCTCAGAGTGGTACAACAGAAACATTGCGGGTCCATATTACAAACATTCACACATTATTATTATTACAATACCATAAGTTCAAGACTTCAAAAGGTTTCAACTTACAACCAAAATATAAGGTGTTTTAGTGGAATTTAAAAGTAGCAACTCCGACTAGGAGTTGAGCTCAGCAGCTTATTCTATAGATCTCATGCTGCTCGGCTCCGTTGGTTACTACTAACTAGGATACTTAGTTGGACTCATTATCGTCCACACCACAGCGGAATTCGTAATCCACTCCTTCAACACCTCCTGACAGGTCAGGCTCCTCGTAGAACACATCTTCTTGACATTCGACTGCATACATTGGCACGTCTTCGGGATCCTCAGAGTCTAATCAAGGGATCAAAGGAAAGGATGAGTAATAGCGTTACCCAACAAGTTCATTATATGCAAGGTGGGAAGTTTGATGCTCTAACTACCACCTCAGACTATACGTCCTTGGTACTATGCAGTTTTTGTAAATATTTCTTCTAAGATTGGTTTTATTATGAAAATCTATGACCATCAGCCTTCACAGGTTGACCAGAACTTTCATGGAGTTCCTTTCCTGCCACGTTCGTAACTCCTTCCCAGAACAGGGAGTAACAAGTTACAATTCTTACACTCTAAAGAGGTGCGTTACTTTACCCATGAGAGATAAACTCCTTGTTGCACAACCGGGCGTACTTTCCCGTCCACAATTCCATGATGTGGGGCCCAGTAGTTGGTTCAATCCAATCACTGCCCCCTTCGTGACCTCACATGCCTCCTTGGTGTACACCATGCCCACATAATGAATTACGGCAATGGTTTGTACAAACTGTTAGATGCCAGAACTATCGTGGGACGATGAGGGTTCCCACCCATATGCTGCATATCCTATATGAATTACCAATTAATATGCACGCTACGAGGATAATAGCCATGACCTACATATACGTCTTCATGCGAGAGGAAGAAGATACAGCTGACTTCTCTGTCCCATTCCAAATCTCATGGCTAATGTGTAATATACGGCGCTAGAATCACTGATGTCAGGGGTTATTAAGTCCCGAATTGATCATTTTTATTGCAAGTAGAACCCTAAGTTCCATTGCTCCATTATATCATCACTTAGGATGATATCTATGATTACTTGATTTGTGAAAATAATATTTTCTTTCTTTGGAGTACATATGATAACACACAATTTGCAAATACTTTGGTAAAGACTCTTCAAAGGATATTGCGGTGACCCAGCATACCACTGCATGATGTAGTACAATATAGTCGTTGACATAACACCAATGGAACACCGTTCACTAGTATTACATCCCTCAGAGTGGTACAACAGAAACACATCAGGTCCAAGACATGACTATAGGTTACAACTCAACTCTTTACACAAGATCCAGAGAACACTCTAGGTTAAAGAGAGAGAAAGAAACTTCTTACAAAGAAGATCAGAGATAAACAACTCAAAAACTATCATACTAATAAGACTAGTATTTTAACTAATGGTCTGGTATTGCTACTATTGCAATACTCTGCAGAAGTAGGTTCTATGGCTAGAAATTCTATTCTTATCTATTCCGCAACTTCGTCTTCACTTGAGTGGATATATATGTTGACTTCATTGCAGAGCTTTAGCTTTTGATGATGATTCTTGGAGCATAACTTGTTGCAGACGTTGTCTATACTGGCTTTAGAACCTAGCAAGGGTTAAGAAGATACTTTGAGTACGAGCGTACTCAAAAAGTTCACTAGAAATGGAGTGTTTGATGCACTATATCTATAGCCACAGACCATAGGTCGTAGGCAATGCAGGTTTTCGTAAACATTTCTTCAAAGGTTGCTTTTATTCTGAAAAGCTATGTCCGTCAGCCTTCACGGGTTTACCACAACTTTCAAGTAAGTTCCTTTCCTGCCGCGTTCGCAGCTCCTTCCCGGAACACGGAGTAACAAGTTACAGTTCTTACACTCTGTAGAGGTGCGTCACTTTACCCATGAGAGATCTTAGCTTTGTTACACATCCGAATTGCAGGTTCGTTCACACTTCCTTGGTGTGAGGCCCAGACTAAGATCCAAGCCAATCACTGCCTTCTCCGCGACCCCGCATGTCTCCTTAGTGTACGCCAGCCCACCTATTGAATTACGGCAATTGGCAGTATAGATTGTTCAGATGCCGGAACTATCGTGGGACGTTGAGGGCTCCCACCCATATGCTGCATATCCTCTATGAATTACCATATAATATGCATGCTACGAGTGATAACAGCCACGACCCGCACATCCGTCTCCATGCGAGAGGGAAAAGATACAACTGACTTCTTCGTCTCATTCCAAATCTCATGGTCAACGCGTAATATACGGCGCAAGAATCCCTGGCGACATTGGTTGTTAAGTCCTAGATAATATGTTCCTTTACCACCGGAACTCTTATACTAGGTTATTACCTCATGGTAAATAACCTATAATCACATTATCATGAAAATAGTGTTTTCTGTTCTTTTTCAAATGCAGGTGATGACAACACTAGATTTGCAAAATACTTTACAGAAAATAATCAAAGGACATGAGCAAGTGTGAACTTGCCTTTTGTGATTGCAAGATTATGCACTCACGGTCTTCAAGACAATATAAAAGATCCAATATCTGAAATCAGCATCATTGGTCCGGTAAGGACTAATGTTTAAAGAAGCAAGATGCCTTTACGCATAAGCAATGTAATGCAAGTTGATAAACGCAAATCCCGAGGATAACGTTGTTCTAGGGTTTGGATACTGGAAAGGATTTCCTTGGAATGTGTTGCCCTTTAGATTAAGTTTCACACATGTGCTTCTTATTAAGGCTTGTGAAACAATATCTAAGTATAGTAAAGCACACACAGTAATGGAATACTAAAGTGGAAAATATATCTGTAGACTATGTATATAAGGTTTGTTTATTATTTAGAGCTTTCATAAAAATGCTTATGTCTTGCTTTATAATGTTTCTTAAAAGAATAACTTTTGAAGAAAATCTTACTTAGCTAAAGAGAAGTATTTAAATTTTAATTTAACCTTATTAGGGTTTCTTTTAAGTTATAGTCTTTAAGTAAGAAAGAATTGCTTTATTTGAATAGTGATATTAATAGTATTTGAGACTTATCTATCTTGGTTTTGAACTTGGTTAGTTTGGGATAAAGATGCTTTATAACTTAATTATAATAGACTAAGGTTAACTATAAAACACATAATAAAGTCTTTTTAGAATAGTATTTAAAGTATTATAGACTAAAGTTAACTTTAGAGACATAGATGGACTTAAGGCATATTGCTTATGTTATTTGTACCAGGTGTAATGTTTCCCTAAGGATACTTTAAGAATGGTAATACTTCTATTTAAATAGTGGTTTCCTGATTATTTAGTGGAATAGAATCATTTTCCTTTTTATGGATGAGTGGTTATAGTTTGTAAACAAAGAAAGAATATTACTTAACTACTTAGGGATTCAATATAGTGTTTTGGTTTGTTTATAACTTGTAGTTGAAGTATTGGAGTAGGTTTTACTACAAAATTATATTTGGAGATTTTATAATGGATAAGGGTTCTTTTATAAAATAATCTGTATTAATGGTTAAGAGATAATTTAATAAAATTGTATTTCAAGTGTGCTAAATCATTTTGACTTCACACTAACAATATTTAAGACTAATACTTTTTATTAGACTCAATTTATTAATTTAAGAAATATTAACAAATTTTATTTGACATTATATGAATTATTAACTAAAGAAATAGGTTTAAATTCAAGTTATTAAAGTGTTTAACTTTTTATTTACCTCAGAAGTGGAATATCACATTTTTAACATGTAGGAATTATTTTTGTGATCATTTTGGTATATTTAATTTATTTTTTATGATTTTTATAAGATTTATTACTTTATAAATACTTAATAAATAATGAATATTTAATTAGGTGAAATGATAATGCATGGTTATTATTTTAAATTATAGTTCTTAGTTTTCTAAGATTTATGGTATTTTATTTATATTTTTTTAACATTTACCATTATTAAAATATGAATTATCAAAGTTTTATTAATTATAATACATTTATTAAATAATAATTATTTAAATAATCACCATAATAATATTTGTGAATAGTTTTAAGTTGTAGATTTTATTTTTCCGAAAATTTTCATATATTTAACATATTTTTCCAAATTATAAAACAAAAGTTATTAATTTAACAAGATTTAATTCTTTTATTTTATTTCTATAATATTAATATTTGAATTCATTTTGTGTTTATCAATTTTTTTACTAAACAACTAATACTTTTCTTACCGAGGCAAGACATGACGGCAGGACACGACGACAACTAGCGGCTATGCACGGCGGCGCTCGTCGGTGACTCGATACAGGATGCAAGCAGAGCTTTTAAGCATGCGAGGAGATTCACTGACTCACCCAGAACACTATGGTTCGTTTGATAGGGCGAGGCAAGGTCAAAATCGACGACGAACGTTGGTGATGGGCGGTGGCAGTGATGTGTCGATTGCGTCGAAAGGGGAATCTTCGGCCTTCATGGCTTGCCTTGGGAGAACGAGGACAACAATTCAAGGCTAACGCTGCTCTCAGGAAGGCCAGGGGATCTCGGGAACAACAGCGATGTGCAGCTCCGGCGAGTTAGGTTTTCAGTCAGAGAGGAACTCGAGAGATCGAGAGAGAGAGAGAGAGAGGGTTTCAGAGGGGAAAATGGGGATGAGGACGAGCGGGAGAGTCATGGTGGCAATCTTATCTCCACCCAAAGTGTCGGCGGCGATCATCACAGCGCATGGGCGAGGGGAAAACTATGTCGGGCTGGTTGTTGGGATGCTACTGGGCTTCGGTTGGGTTGTTGTGGCTGCTCGTGGGCGATGGATAAGAAAGATGAAGATGGGACACGGGCCAGAAACAAATTCCTTTCTTTTTCCTTGTTCTATTTCTTTTTCTATATTCTGTTTTGTATCTTCACATTTGTTTTAAGATTTGTATTTTACTTATTTGTTTGAAATTTTATATAGAATTTAATCTGTTAGATAATTGCAGCAAATCCTAAAATGTACTCAAAGTCATTTTGTGATTTTTTATTGTATAATGATTATTTCTTTATTTTATTTATATATATATATTTTTCTTATTAATATATGTAAGGCTTTTGATATGAATTTAGTTAAGCTAAAATTCATAAACTTATTAAAGAATGTATTAATATTAATCCATGAGTTTTAGTTCTTATTGATTTATAATATTAAAGAAACTTTTATATATAGTGATCCTTCATAATTATTTGATAAATAAATTCTAAGTACTAATAGTGTTTGAAATTATAATTACTTACCCCAGGGTTTTAGGGTTCTTGATACATTTGTATTCTTTTATTGATATGAATAAAGATTATTGACTAAACACATTGTCTTGTATTTGTGATCATAATGATATTACCCTTTTACAAACAGTGGGGTGATTCTTTAGAATAACTTATGATAAAGAATTGATAAAGATAGCTCCTAAGCACATATGGTTATAATAAATGGAATTGAGAAAAGATGTGCTTAATTGATTTGTTATAAGAAAATATTCCTACAGAAGGATTTATCCATCAAATGAGATGGATGATAAGCTTGATTATACATTTAGGGTTTAGGGTATACCAAGGATTCCTATCTTCCATATTTCATAATTCTAGACTTCTAATTAAGAAATTCCTTTCCTAGATATATTACTTCTCTATGACCATCATCATGTGCTAACATGATGAGCTTTGCTTTACAAAATATTCTTATCCACCTTTTATTCTTCTAAATTCATTTGTAAATCCAATGAGCTTGACACTAAATCTTTTCATATCCATACTTGGTTATATCCACTACTATGCTGTTGATAATCCCCAATCCAACAAGTGGTTACTTCTAACTCCAATCATAAACTTCCTTTATCACCATCACTAATATTACTCCAATGGATGTATACCTCGAATCCTACTTCACCTCAAGTGCTTAGTATTTCCAAAGAGGAGAATACTACTTCTTTAATCCAATGTTGCTCTAACATCATCTTAATTATACCATCTTGTCTCTACTTAACTCTAGTAACAAATAGTCCAACCTCACATTATATTAATGTGACCTGTAATGGCTAACCTAGGATAATATATCTAGACTAGGTTTTAATCATGTTTTATCCACCAATTTCACTTATACATGGTGTAAGCATTCAATATTGGTGAGTAAGGCATGATTATTATGATCCTTTGATCCTTTATGGTTCAGGTTTCCAGTTGGCTAAACAAGGCTTCCATCCATACAACATTACAGTTGTATTATAATTATCTTCTGTTTAGCTCTATTGGATTAAGAGATATAATTCATGGACTATACCTACTTGATCCAATAGGACTACTCCTGGTAACTATTTTTAGACTTCATTCTTGTAATCTTCTTTGTTACCATATTGATTTCCTCCAATCACTCCCATCCTATAGATGACATCTTAAAATAGCATCACTATTTACCTCTTCTTACTTATTTCTTTATAAGCCCTAAGTGAATGTTATAATAAGTACAAGAGTTGATAGGTCAAGAATTGATAGGTTAAGAATTGGTGAATCAATAGTTGATTTCTCAATATTGATGAACATCAAATATAAGGATAGGATTCAATAGAGATGATAAAGATTCATATGTAAAGAAAGATATATGGTGAATGATCTTAACTTTGGTTTCTTTCCTACTCAATCTCACTAGAGAGTTAAAGTTAGGTATTTCCATGATACTCATGGTATAAGTAGATGAGATTAAGATATAGTTGTTACATTCTTATTATTTGTGTTATATTTATAATTTGGTCTTCATGAGTGATTATAATAAATACTATGATATGATCACCTAAGGATCAAATATAAATCATTAAGTAATGTATTAGGTTTGAATTTTATTACATTTGATCTACCCTTAGATCAAATCATGTTTACCCAAAATAAGGTTTTAGCAAAGGTCCTATTGAAACTTATCGCAGTCAACTTGATGATCTACTTCAATTCCATCAAGTTAAGAGAAGCTTCAATCACTTTGACAAGTTTTTATTTAAAAGCGCAAAATTTTTTCAGATTTTCTATGCATGAATGCAATGCACACATCTGTGTTCAGCTTATTTCTAAGCTCTAATGCTAGGATGTTACAGATATGAGCAAGTGATGAACTTGCCTTGTGATGGCAAGGTAGTGAAGTCTGATGCTTGCACTGGACCTTGAGCTTCTATGTCTACAAAAACATCATTATTTCCCGGTAAGGACAATATTTAAAGAAGCAAAATGATTATGCAAAGTAATATAATGCATCATTTAGCTTTATATGTATTCTTCCCCATTTATTTAAATTATAAAAATTCTTTTAATGGGAAAGAATTTATAAATATTAATTTCTAATATTTATTGAATATTGTGTTCTTTTATTTTATTTTAATTTACTTGCTTTTTATTTAATTAATAATTCCTTTAAGAATTATCATTAAATACCAAAAATTGACATTAAATATTTGTTTAGTATTTTTCTAAAATACTACAATATTAATATATCATGAAAGTGATTTTTATTTATTTTTATCATCTTTCAATAATTTTGTAAAATTCCATAAGTAATATTTGAGTTACAAAATTCTTAATAAAATTTATATGTTTAAAATTTTATTTCTTAATTTATTTGGATAGTTTAGATTATTGTGAATCCAAACATATTTTATTTATAATTTTTGGACTTTTACCTTAATTTCCATAATTTATTTAAATTCAGGGGCATTTTGGTCTTTTCCAATTATTAAAATAGGCTCTAAGAGATTTGGGATTTCATCTTAGTTTTATTTGGCCCTTGTGGCCCATTAGGCAAAGTCAAAACAACCACCCCGAAGGGTCCCTGGCCCAACCCAGCCCATCACTCTCTGTCTCTCTCTCGAGCTCACCTCTCCTTCTCCTTCCCCAACCCCATGGTCAGCAGTGCTGTCGCCGGCGATTCGCGCTGCCGTGGACCTCCCTGGCCACCACCATGGTGCAGGATGAGGTTGTCGGCCCCGCTCTACCCTCCTGTCCAATTAGATTTGGACTTGGAGCTCTCTTCTGGCCAGATCGATGCCGTCCCGAACCCTAGGGTTTGGGGTTGGCATTGATCCTGACGCCGCCGCTGCTGTCGTGCATCGTGGTGATGTTCCTCGCCTCCAAGCGTGGATAAGGTCACCGCCATGGCGATGTGTGGGTTGCAGCGCCCCCTGGGGGTGCTCCCCGTGCCGCCATGGTCGTCGGCCTCCTCTGCTTCCTCTTCTAATCTACAGCGAGGACCTCTGGTAAGTAGTTCCTCTCCCTCTTGTGCTCTCTATGCTAGGCCATCCCATGCTAGCTGTTGGTAGTGGCCTTTCTGGTTATTGTCTTGTCCTGATTAAGATGATTTGTTCTACTTAGGGTTCATACCCTGCTGTTGATTAAATACTGGATGAATTGGGATCAAGTTTTGATAGTCCCTAAGCATGCTAAATGATTGTTAGTTCTGGCTTGCTTCTTATGATTAGCTGTGGTGAGGCTAGTGGTTTATCAGATGATTCTATGGATTAATTTTGATATGGTCAGATGGTAAAGTTGCTCTAGAAGCAATACTTGGGAATCTAGTGGTTTAATAACACACCACTGTCATTTCTTGGTTAATGACAGTGAGTGTTGTGTGATGAAGTCACTGTATTAGCACTGTTGGCTCAAGAATTCATATGTAGTTTGAGATCAAATGGTTTCAAATAGTAAAGATATACATAGGGATTTTCTGAATTATGATTCCTGTGATGACAGGAAAATGATTTATAGTTGGTTGGTTGAATCTGTGAAGATTGAATGCTTAACCTGATTAATGTAGAACTGTTCTTGTGACACCATCTTTGTATGGCACACAAGATTAGATTCTATTTCTTGTTTTGATTTGGTTCAAGGTTAAGATGAGTTTGGCATTAAAGATAAGTAGAAACTCCTTTTCTTAAATCCCTAAGACCCATGATGTTGGTCTGAGGTTTAGGGATTAATCCTTTATCTAGTTGCTTCATATGGATGGTTCTGGTAGTGATACCAGCTACTGCTTCTTGAATCAAAGTTTGGGAAAAATGATGGTAGGCTTGATCACTTGTATAGATCCATAATATTAAATTCTAAGGTGCTACTCTTGTCTTAGAGATGTGCCTAGAAGTTTAAATCTTAGCTATGTTGATTTTTGAATAGAATTATAACTTGATTGCTTATATCTATGATGTTGTCCTGAGATCTTAGTTGGATCCTTATACTTTTCTGATTGCTTGTAGTGTTTAAAATCTCAAGGATGGATTCACCCCACTTGGGTGCTTTCTTGGAGTTTGAGTAAGAGACAGATCATGTATGTTTGTCTAATCTTAGACAGATGGATCATGTGATGGTCTATTTTACTCACCACTGTCACTTGATGTTGGGGTTTCCTGTGGTTGATCTTGTGCTAACTTGATATGATGCTCTCCTGGTATTCCAGCTCCTGGCTTGTCCTTGATCTGGCCCTTCACCTCCTGGTCCTGATAGCTTGATCTTGGTCTTGATATCCACCTGATCTACCCCCTCCTTATGTCACCATTTCGATGGTGTGATTCAGGGTTTTGGTTGGTGTTATTTAGCTTGGCTTTGGCTGGGTTTAGCTGCTGGCTGCTGTTCTTGGTGTGTAAGAACAATGGAATGTTGTGGGGATTGGTTTCCCATGGTTGTGTTGATGGTTTTTTTGGTTGTGCTGTTTTTGTGGTCCTGATAGCACACGCCATGTAGTTTGGTGTGTGTGCTGCTTGTGTGCCTACTGCACAGTTGTGGATATGTTCTGAATTTTTAGAGTTACTATTATCAAGTTACATTTTACCTGGCTAGTGAAACTTGCCCCTCCTTGATGTTTAGTTGACTTATGGCTTAAAATTATGAAAGATACATTCTTTCATATTGGTGAAACTTGCCCCTTAAATACTCAATGATGAAAAAGTGAACAGTGCACTTCACTGTCAACTCTGAGAGTAAAATAATTCTAATCCTAACCTTCTTTTTCTTTTAAGTTTCTTTTTTATTTTGCAGGTACCAGATTTGGAGATCAAGACTTTAGTTTAGGTTTTTATTTTTGTTTATAGAGTAGTCACTTGTAATAACTCTCATATTCAATTGTAATCTTTAATTTATTCTTTTGTACTCTTTATTTCATTTTTTTGTAATAAAGATTGTACTATTATCAATAAAGAAATATTATTCTTTATTTATTTGCTATGGTAAAGATTGTTGATGATTTTCATAAGTTACATTTTTTAACTTATTTATTGAATAAAATTATGAAATGGAGATTCTTATTCTTCATTGCTTTCTTTATATAAAGTTTGAGTTATTATTGGTTAACTCTTAATTAAATCAAATACTCAAACATTATTCAAAAATTCTTTTGAATTATAATTCAAACACTAAAGTTTTAAATTCAAATTTAATTTCCCAAAACACATAAGTCCACAAAGATCATATCAAAGTCTATTACAATCATCCTTCAAGACTATACCTAATCTCAAAGTATGAAAGAAACCTTGATCCCTTTAGGTTTTTATTTGGCGAAAAATTTACCCACATTTTCACAGATGAATGCATGCAACATTTCAAATTCCTAAATCTACCCTTCGCTGGTTCCTAAACGCTGGGATGTTACAGGTTTCAACGTTTTTCTAGATTGAGTTCCGTTGCACTGCCACCACCATAAACCGCGATTCGGAACCAGAAACTCTGTTCTGGCACCCTGCCGGGATGGGGAATTGGAGGAGATCATCGCCATCATCATCACCGACACCTCTCCATCAACCATCCATGTTTCCCCCATCCATGAGTGAGTAATCCTCCGGTGTAAGCTACGGGGATGGTAGGGATTGGATGAGATTTATCATGTAATCGAATAAGATTGTTAGGACATGGTGCCTAGTATCTTTATTAGTGCTTTTTGACATTGTTGCAACTTGTTATGCTTAATGCTTGTCACAAGGGCCCGAGTGCCATGATCTCAGATCTGAACATGTTATTGAATCATGATGATAGTATTGTTTGCGATCTTATCTGCAAGTTGTTTACACATGTTATTATCCGGAACCAAAGGCCCCGAATGACAGAAATTGGGACAACCGGATGAAGGAAATATGCCCTAGAGGAAATCATAGAGATGATGATATTTCATATGTATCCATGAGTTATTGTAATGTTCCTTGAATATCCATATCAGGCAACTTGTATTGATTAGCAATTACGTGAATTGTTTGTGAAACTCTATACTTGTATGGTTTTTTAAGAGTTCTCCCTAGTCGGAGTTCATGTGAGGACACACGTGAATATTAGACTAGCACATCGATTGGTTGATGACTATGTTTCACAAGTCATAGACATGGAGATGTCAAACCAATGACGTGGACACATGTTATGAACATGGGGTTGGACTGACCCAACCTGAGACTAGCAATTAGTTGCAGTTCTCTCTCTACACATCGTGTATGTTTTGTCCTTAGACCTGAGATTGGCGCATGTACTTGAGATGTGGATCGACCTACTTTGGGGCTATCAAACGCTGCACCGTAACTGGGTAGTTATAAAGGTAGCTTTCGGGTTTGTCCTGAAGCATGCTGCAAGGCATGGTCAATCAAGATGGGATTTGCCCCTCTCTACTTGAGAGAGATATCTCTAGGCCCCTCGAGTGATCGGATCCAGAAATGCATGGCCGTGCTACATATGGTTAAGAGTTAACCTAGTAAAGGGATTCCGAATCACGGTATCGAGAAAGGGAGGTCATCTTGGAGCTAGACCAAATATCGTGAGGCAAAGGGAAAGACATGTACTAAACCTTGTGATGGTTCGTCCGATATGATCTTTGTATGCGTTTAGGAGTTGGCACGTCTTGCTAGAGGCCGCTACCAACTATTGACAGAATAAGTGTATTCATGTCATGTCTATACGCATATGAACCTATAGGGTCACACACTTAAGGGGCTGGAAGCCTAATGAGGATTGGATCCGAATTAGACCAGGCTTAGGGTACTAATGGGCTGCTAATGTAGAAGCCCACTAGGGACGCCTATATAAGACAGGGTGGGGCGAGCTGACCAGGGTTAGACCTTAGACCTCAGATCATTCCCAGCCGCCACTCCTCACACCTGTGTTGCATGCGTGGACCTAGCAGTCCGACGTCTGACGCTTCCACCCTGTACGTGTGGATTCCTGGGAGGCGCTGCATCTGTAGCGCTTGGACGAGCCGTGCAAGGGGAGCTGCTCGTGGGACAAGGAAAAGGAGGAGACGTGGAATGTCTGCACTACCTCGACGCGCTTCATCAATTCCACAACTGCGCGTCTTGTGGTAATTCCGTGATCTATGACAACAGTAATCCTGGTATACGTGGTAGAATTTTTTTGATTTGCGCTAGTGTAGCCTACCCGTATCCCTACACCGGAGGGAATGGCTGTGATATGAGGATCACTTGTGTTCACGAGTGTTAATGCTTTGCTCCGGTACTCTATTAAAAGGAGTACCTTAATTGCCAATAGATTCCCATGAGGCCCCGCTGGAATGGGCTGGCAGGACAAAAGATGTTGTGCAAGTTCTCATTACAAGCACGTATGACTATATATGGAACACATGCCTATGAGTGTTTAGTACTTGGATGCTTTATGTTATTTATCTGCAAATGCCCTAGATCTTGATATTACATGAATAGTCTTGTCCATGCAATGCCCGTCCATCCATCCCTATGCCTACCGCACTCAAACCCTGTTGTTTGCTACTATTGTTACTACTGGCTTTGTTTTACTGCTGTTGTTACTACTAAAAAACCGTTGCTACTGATAAACTACTGTGAACAAGACTATTTCCAGGTGCAGCTAAATTGACAACTCAGTTTTTAAGACTTATAAATATTCTTTGTCTCCCCTTGTGTTGAATTAATAAATTGGGTTATACTGCCCTCGAAGACTGTTGTGATCCCCTATACTTGTGGGTCATCACTCTCTTGCGTCGCCTAATCACCGGGAATGACGACCATCTCAGAAACATCTGGGACCTCCTGAGAAGGAGTGATGTCCACCTCCATGATGGAGGTTTCAGATGTCGCCGTGGTCAGAGATCCGACAGGAACGACAGAGGATTTGACAGTAGGAGTGGGAGGAGCGATGGAGGGAAGAAGCTTGGACAAAGATATCACGAATGTTTTTATAAGCCCTAGCAGTCTTGGAGGTCTTATTCAAACTCAAACTGGACTTTTTCCTGAAACGTATAAAGTGATGAAAACATAAATACAGGAAGAAGCAATGCAAGTGATAATTTCGGAGGAAAAGAGACTTACACAACAGTTGGGCCTTGGTCAAGGGCATGCCAACTAACTTTATTTTCTCCGCCTCTAGGGAGGCGGTGGATTTCTTGGAGACTCCACTCTCCGTCTTCTTCTTCTTGCCTCCGTCAGCAGCGTCAGAGGTGGAGATCTTCCGCTTTCATGCCATCGGGACGTCATCGTCGAACACGACAATGACTTCCTTCATCTTGGGGTCGTAGAATTGGGGAGCCATGTCGGATTCATCCAACTCCCCTAGCTGTTAAGTGATCAAAAGTATTAGACGGACAGATGTGTTAAAGGCGAAAGAACTGGAGTATATGTCGAAGCAATATGAAGAAGTGAAAGTTACCTTTGGGCACTTGTCGTCCTTGAACATGTCATAGGTGATGCCGAAGCCACTCTTCCGGTCCTTCACCTTGATGATGTCTTTGAGGCGGAGCTTGATGGAGTCACTGGAAAAGTTGTCCTCAGAAATCCGGAGGGTATCTTTTCTGTCCTTCGTATACTAACAGATCAGCTTCTCGCGGTGCTGCAGAGGATGGATCTGCCTTATGAATTAGCACATGTCTAGGTCCAAGCCGGTCAGACCCATGTCAACGAGCCACTCGATCCGCCTTATGGCATGAGAGGCTTCGTCGTCGGAGGGAAGGGGGCCATGGGACCTCCATGTGGTGGCTTCGTTGGTGGCCCCGTCGATGAAGTTTGGGTACGTGCCTTCTCGGCCAGCCAGAGGAATATCTAAGCCATAGAAGTAGCTACGTTGCTAGTTCTTGCAGGACTCGTGTCCCACAATGTCGGGGAACCGCCGGCCAGGCCGGATCTTGAAGCTAATTATTCCACAGTTACTGAGCTCGTCCTTGCTAAATTCGGCTCCCCTCTTAACGATGAAGAAGTAAATGAACATATCTAACATAGGACTAATCCCTAGGTACCCCTCACACAAAGGTACATAGTTGCTAAGTGCTAGGATGCTATTGGGGGACAGGTTCTAAGGTTGAACCCAGAAGTGCTGGAGGACTTGGATGCAGAAGTCGGAGATCGGCAGGGATATGCTGCGCACTAGATAGGCTTTGAGGTATACCTTTTCTCCAACTAGGGGATATGATACCACCTCGCTGGCCGGCCCCACGTGCCAAGCAAGATCCTTTATCGCTGCGAGATATCCTTCAGAGATCATCTCCTTGAAATCGCCATCGAAGATGTCCGAGCCGTGCCATTCCCCCTTATGGGAATCAGTCTCCTCCTCCAACGGCTCAAGCACCTCTATAATATGGTCGTTGCTAGTGGATTCCACCATCGTGGAACACGAAACCACCACTCCCTCCAATAGGACGTGCACCGTGTTTGAGGGCTTGGCCGAAGCTTCGCTAGACATCGCCATTGATGAAGGGGTGCTGCTGCTGGCCATTGGCAAGGGGGAGATGGACTGGAAGCTGGGAGAGGGGCTAGGGTTTTCTCTGTGCGCGAGGAGCTCAAGGAAAATCTTGGCGAGAGGAATAAGATGATGCGGGAGTGAATGAAGATAAAAAAAGTTACCTAAGCCATGAAAACTTTATAGCACCAACATCAAGATTCGTGCAAGACAATCCTACGGTCGTCGCGTGGACAGCGCGTGCGTGATCGTGCGGGGAGATTTTGCCATGTTCCCACCGCCGCCGCTTGACCTTTCGAATTTCTCGCACGGGAAAATTTCTATCATGTTTTTTGCATGTGTGAGTTATGAGGAGAAACAAGCTATGACCTATGTCATCTCACTGACAAATGCAGACGAACAGTCCCATCTGAAGATTATGGCATAGACGGATCCTATTTGTCTACGAGAAGAGTAAGGAGGAAGATTCAGTGATCCTATGACTTACGTATTGAAGACAGAGAATATTGCAGGGTTCTTTATAGGACTACAAGATATTGCTTGATGAATTGCCAGCATCACCTAGACAAAGCATTCAAACTAAAAAGGCAAGATGGCACAAGATCTTGGAGTTCTCCGGGGGCTACTGTTGGGGATATGCTAAATGGGTATAACCATTGCATGTCTCTAATCCGACTAACCCGGGTGGTCCACAGTTGGTAGAAAGGCCCATGGTCTGCTGGGTGGCCTAGTTAGATGGATCCATAAGGGAGGCTCATGCCTGATAAAGGAAGGCTACAGTGTAGTCACCGACCAACCCGGAGCCTTGGAGTGCAAGACACGAACACTAGTTAGTATCTGTGTAGAACTCTATAACTTGTCTAGCTAGGACTTTTCGCTGTAACCCTAGGTTCTAGAATCCTTATAAGTCAAACATCTAGGAGCCTTTAGGGCACGACTTGACACATCTACTTACACACCCTGTATAGCGAACCAATCCATGTAACTTGGCGTATTGCCCTTATAGTGATTTATAGCAGGAGTAGGGTTCCGCCACCATCGTGGGACCTGAACCTAGGTAAGATGTGCTACCTCGTACATGCCAACTTGCCGCCTTCATCCACCTCTATAAACACACTCTGTGAGGATCCCTCCATGGATTACTCGTTGGTAGTACCACGACACCGCCGCAGCCAGAAAAGCCAAACCTACTGATGACCCACAAGTGTAGGGGATCGCAATAGTCTTTGCGGGTAGTATTACCCAATTTATTGATTCGACACAATGGGAGCCAAAGAATACTTGCAAGCCTTAACAACTGAGTTGTCAATTTAGCTGCACCTGGAAATAGTTCTTGCTCACAGAAGTTTATTAGTAGTAACTGTTTGATAGTAGCAACAGCAAGGCAACATCAATAGCAAAACATGAGCAATAGTAATAGTAACGGTAACAGTGGGATTCGAGTGCGGTAGGCATAGGGATGGATGGACGGGCATTGCATGGACGAGTCTAAGCATGTAACTTCAAGATCTAGGGCATTGCAGATAAATAATAATAAGCATCCAAGTACTAAACAATCCTAGGCATGTGCTCCAAATATAGTCATACGTGATCGCAATGAGAACTTGCACAAAATCTTCTGTCCAGCCAGCCTGTGGCAGCGGGGCCTCTAGGGAACTACTGGCAATTAAGGTGCTCCTTTTAATAGAGCACCGGAGAAAAGCATTAACACTCTGTGAACACATGTGATCCTAAAACAACAACCATCCCCTCCGATTGTCCCAATTATTGTCACTTTGGGGCCTTTGGATCCAGACAATGATATGTGTACACAACTTGCAGATAAGGTCACAAACAATACTATCATAATGATTCAATAATAAGATCAGATCTGAGATCATGGCACTCGGGCCCTAGTGAAAAGCATTAAGCACAACAAGTTGCAACAAAGTCAAATAGCACTAATAGAGATACTAGGCACTATGCCCTAACAGATCTTATTCAATTACATGATAGAACTCATCCAATCCCTACCATCCCCCAAGCCTACAGCAGGGGATTACTCACTCATGGATGAGGGAAACATCAATGGTTGATGGAGAGGCATTGGTGATGACGATGGTGATGATCCTCTCCAATTTCCCCGTCCCGGTAGGGTGCCAGAACGGAGTTTCTGGATCCGAATCTTGGTTTCTGGTGGCGGTGGCGGAGCAAAACTCTTTCTGGAAAACTATCGAACCCCCCTCGGTTTTAGGTCGAGAGGCAACTTATAGGTGCAGAGGGAGGCCGAGGGGGTGCCTGGGGTGGATGCACCCCCTAGGCGCGGCCAGAAGTGGACCCGCGCCTAGCAGGGGTGTGGGCCCCCTAGGCCCCTTCTCCATCTCGTCTTCTGGCTCCGTTGGTCTTCTGGTGAAATATAATTTTTGGCATATTTTCTGGGATTTTTCCTGATAGTTGATTTTTTGCACAAAAACAAGACACCAAGGTAATTCTGTTGAAAACAGCGTCAGTCCATGTTAGTTGTATCCAAATCACACAAGTTTAGAGGAGAAACAATAGCAAAAGTGTTCGAGAAAGTAGATACGTTTTGGACGTATCAACTCCCCCAAGCTTAGCTTATTGCTTGTCCTCAAGCAATTCAGTTGAAAACTGAGTGCGATAAAAGAACTTTCACGAACACATTTGCTTCATATGATGTATATATTCTCAGCACAGGAGTAGATGCTTAAACCATTCATAATAAGAAGCATGCAACCAAGGCTACTCAATAATCATTGCAAGCTATAAAGAGAAACCAACTCAATAATAATAAGTACATGGAACATAAACATAAGCAACATTGCAATGCTCATAGTAAGGTATGATAGAGTGGTATCTCGCTTGCCTTTGTTTGTATAGCATAATATAAATGTCGAGGCACCTCTGAAGTTCAAGTGAAGACTAGAAGTAAAGATATCAGAGATACAAGCATCAAATTCATAACATAATTAACCAAGTTTTGGAACAAACACAAGAATGATAACTATGCTCTCAAGAAGGTGCTCATAGAATAAGTGGTGACTCAACAAGGTTGTGAAAACGGTTTTGAAAAGTTGGAAAGGCTTCCTAATGCTGAAAGGAGGGTACTCATTAGCTTTGAGCTCTCATTGCCCCTATCATAGGCATCTTCATGTGGTTAAGGTGAAAGTGAGGTCCAATCTGAGTTATATGCTTGAGAGACCATAAACTGGAAATCCCATGTCCCTTGAGTACGAGGGCCGCTCCGCATGCTACTCAACTTTGGTCACCTACAAGTTCTTGTCATTGTACATACATGCATATCATAGAGAACCGCCAACGGGGTACCCCTTGCACATGATACGGGAGCTATCCTGTGTACTATGTGCATAGCTTTTTATTGAGGATGCTTCAAAGAATGCTCATTATGGTGATGCTGCAAGTTTCCACCATGATTAGGCATGGCTTAGTCTAGCGGCCCAGGAGTTTCTATAACACAATATATATACTCCATGAACTCACAAGGTCCCCTTTTATTTCACACCGTCGACATCCGCAAACAAAAGAGAAAAGTATCAACTGGATAGGATATCCAAAAAGTGTTGAAAGTGTTCCCCATGGCAGCATAGTTCTGCTGACTCCCAACATATAATTTGCAAGCATATAACTTTCATGGACAGGTCACAATGGTTCAAGATTATTAAGTGCAAGGAATAAAGTGTGCCATCAAGTTCGTGAGAGCTTTACTAACTAACTTTCCCAAAACAGACAAACATTTTATTTGGAAGGAAACAAGGCATATAGAATATGCACTGAAATAGCAAACGATGCTAATAGGTAGGTATGGTGGACATAGTTGGAAATATTGGCTTTGGGGAATTGGAAGCACAGGTAGAGATCATACTCAGTGCAAGTTAAGTCTAGCAATAGAGAGGGAGCGGAAAACGAGAGAGAAAAAATTGTCATAATCATGCTTGCAACAAAACAGGACTAATTATGGAATGAACGTGATATGCATGCATGAGCATGTGCCAAGTCGATTCAAATGAAACTTTCAGAGGAGGATACCACAATATCATACCAAAATATGAATAAAACAATGCAAGCAAACATTCATATGACATGCTACGAACTATTAGCAAGCTAGATCTAATCATAGACAAGAAACAACTACTAAGCATCCATCAGTAACACACTTCTTACAATGAACAGACTAAGCATGCTCACAATGATGAGTATATGTCCAAAAATGAATCAAATAGAGTTCGTTACCAACCTCATACCACTCCTCAAGTTGTCTTAATCTTCATTATTTCCCTTCACTTGTGTGACTTGAATAATAACATGAAACCCAAAATCCACTGAGGACGGCTGAACCCTGCAAAGAACTCACAAAACCAAAGAACAACAACAAATATTTTTGGTGTTTTCGATTTTTTAAAGAAGCCAACAAAGCAAAAACAAGCAAAGCAAAAACAAACCAAGCAAAGCAAAATCTTTTTGGATTTTTCTTTTAAGGAAAACTAAAGCAAAGAAACAAAGAAATAAACCAAGAGAAACAACAGAAATATTTTTGGTATTTTTGTGTTTTTCGAGAAAGAAGCAACAAGAACCAAAAAAAAGGAAGCGAAACAATGGTTATACAAAGAATCGACCGAACATGATATATAGATGAGTGTGATGTCGGTATACCTCCCCCCAAGCTTAGGCTTTTGGCCTAAGTGGGGCTCAATCCCATGGTGCCCAAGTAGATGCACCTCCGTAGTACGACGAGGAGGCTCCCTCGTCCTAGTACGAGCTCGAGGACTCTCTAGTGTAGTGTACAGCGGGGTCATACGAGGGTGCTTCCTCCTGAATGTGTTCATAGAAGCTAAGAGAGAGATTCTCATCCATCTCCTCCTTGGAGCGTGACAAAGATCCCTGAGAAATACTGAACAAAGTGGTTTGGGGGAGAGGGATCTCTCTCTTCCCCGTCAATAAAAAGCATTCTATAAACCAAGTTCTTAACGGTAGAGACATAAGTGACAAAGTGGTGCGCCTTCATGGCAGCAAGATCAAGCCTCCGAGGAGCCAAAACTGCATCATTTGGATCAACAGCAATGTCCAAGGCAGTAGCAACACGCATAGCAATAATTCCCCCATAAATGGGTCCCTTAGCAGTTAAACGATGAGCAATGAGAGAACCAAGATTATACTTGGTATCATTGTTGAGCGCAACAGCTAAGAAGGCCAAATGATAGCTGGAAATATTACTAGTGTTCTCCCTACCAAGAACACTAGCGACAAGATAGTAAGTGAAGTACCTGATGGCTGGAAGCTGAATGTTTCTTATCTTTCCCTGTTGATCCATACGGTTATCATCATTGGTTATCCCGCGGTAAAGCTCCAACAAATCAGCGGGTTGAGCTGGAATCTTCTTTGCTGACCCAGATGTACCAAGCCCCAGAGCCTCACAAAATTTCTTCAACGTCATATGGTAAGACTTGCCATAAATCTTGAAAGAAACATCTGGAGTAAACATGATGTTAGTAAAGGAGAAGCTCTCCGCAAATGTTTTAGTGAGCGTAGCATATTGCACGCTCTCATCCTGCATAACACTTGTTAGACCAGCCCTCCGAACCAAGGTCATAAAATCATCAAGAATCCAAGCAGCCCGCAAGAAGATTTGGCAAGGAAAAGCGGAGGGATGCGCATCCCCCTCATCTCCCTCGTCGCCGAATCACGGAGTGATGAGATCCTCATTGTATGAGGGCCTAGTACAGGTGGATGATCTTGAAAGCCTTGCCCTTCTACGTGCATCACTCTCAAATAACTCTCCAAATGTGTGGTTGTCCATGACCACTCTATTCTGAAATTTTTAGACAAGCATCAAACCAAGTGATTTCCCAGTTGATAAATGATGAGAAACTACTATAGGAACTTTCTAGAGGGCTACACATGCATTGAAATGAAATCTCTAAGAATAGAACAAGCATGCAAGCTCACACTACCTGTCACCTATAGCATCAAAATACTCAAGATACAATCTATCAATCACAAATCTAATTGGACAAGTGGAGGAGCCACATACCAAGGAGCAATCCCTCCAAAAATCAGCAGCAAAGATGGGCTGAGCAAGGAGATCGAAAATCGCGAGCAATAACAGCAATAACTCGAGCTTGAGCAAGTTTTCCGGTGTTTTTCGGGAGAGAGAAAGAAGATGGATGTGAGGGGGCACCTTGAAGTGGCCCAGGTGGGCCAGACCCCCCTAGGCGCCACCCACAGGTAGGCCGCGCGTACCATGGGTGTGGTGGCTTGGGGTGGCTCCCTGGGTCACTTCAGGTGTCCCTCTGCCCCTTTTTTGAGGAAAAAATTATTTTGAATTTTCTGGGATTTTTCAGAAAACTTTATTTTTGGCCAATTTTAAGGGTATGAAAATTTATTTTCTCGCAGAAACAGTTTTTTCAGAAGAAGCAAAATCAAACCAAAAGCCAAACTACAGAAGCTCTAAGACAAACTAACAATAAAACAACTAAGAAAACCAAAGCTAGCAAAAGAAAGGCAAAGACTAGGAAGGAGAAAAGTAAAAGAAAGCAAGTATAACCACAGTGAACATATTATTTTGTTCATAAAAATCCTATTGTTAACAAGGTTGATCAAGTCTTTTTACCAAAACAATCTTATATGAAACAAAAATTTGTATTCCACAAGGTGATTATGTTACCTCATACTTGATAGCAATGGTCCCAATCATAATAGTTTCAAAATTTCCTTGTGGAATGGGACAATATATTTCTCCAACCTTGATGCTCTCAATATTTTCAATGCAATTCAGGCAATAGCTTCTAGCAACCTTCTTGGGGAAATAAACAGTATGCTCTTTGTCATCAATATTGAATGTTACTTTTCCTTGATTAGACAGCACCTGCAGTATTAAGAAAAGGTCTCCCAAGAATAATAGACATATTATCATCTTCAGGCATATCAAGCACAACAAAATCAGTTAAAACCAAGCAATTATGAGCCACTTGAACAGGAAATCCTCACGTATACCAACAGGAATAGTAGTTGACCTATCAGCCATTTGCAATGATATATCAGTTGGTATCAAATTTTCTATATGGAGTCTCTTGTAGAGAGAAAAAGGCATAACACCAACTCCAGCTCCCAAATCACATAAAGCAGTTCTAACATAATTATCCTTAATAGAGCAAGGAATAGTTGGTATACCTGGATCACCAAGTTTCTTTGGAACCTTACCATTGAAGGAATAATTAGCAAGCAAAGTAGACATCTCCTCATTAGGAATCTTCCTTTTATTAGAGACAATATCCTTCATATACTTTTAATAAGGAGGCAATTTAATAGCATTAGTCAAAGGAATTTGCAAAAATAAAGGTTTCATTCACTCACAAAACTTGTTGTAGTGTTCTTCCTCCTTTGACTTGTGTTTCTTACCTGGAAAAGGCATAGGTTTCTTCACCCAAGGTTCTCTTTATTTACCATGTTTATTAGCAATAAAATCTTCCTTAGTGTACCTAGTGTTCTTCGTGTGCTTCTTAGGTTCTTCCTCAACTTCCTCCTTATCAGAAGCATCATTATTATTACCACTCTCAGTTTCAGCATCAGAGACATATATACACAGTAGGTTCAAGTGGTTCCTCAACTACCTTGTGTTTCTTTTTCTTTCTCTTACATGGACTACCACTACTTTCACCTTGTTGAGAATCCTGCTCAATTCTTTTAGGGTGTCCTTCAGGATATAAATGATCTTGAGTAGCTATACACTCCTAGTTCTAATTCCATAAGCACGTTTATCTCCTAAGGCATTAAATAGCATATCCTTTTGTACCTTAGCAAGTTGATCAAGTTGGGTTTGAACCATTTGAAAGTGTTTACAAAGCATTTTAATATCATTATAAGTTCTTTCCATAATATCTTTCAACTCATTGATAGCTCTAGAGTTTTCCAATAAATGATTCTGAACGTGTTTATTAAAAACCTTGTTTAACAATAAATGTGTCAAGTTCCTCTAAGCATTGATCAGGAGGCTTACCATATGGAATATCACCTTCATTAAAGCGGAGAGAGTGTACCTCAATAGTAGATGAGTGGGGATTTGGCTTACATAATTGTTCTATAGGAGGTAAATTCTTCACATCTTCAGCTCTAATACCTTTCTCCTTTAGACATTTCTTAGCTTCTTTCATCACTTCATCATTTAACGCAATAACTCCCCTCTTCTTTGGTGTTGGTGTTGGAACTGGTTTAGGCACAACTGGTTCAGGAGTAATAGTCTCAGGTGTATTTAGCTCAGTTGAAGTCCAATCATCATAATTCTTGCTTATCTTAGCCATTAACTCTTCAGCATATGTAGGAGCTCTTTTCCTGAAAACACAATCAGCAAAGCTATCTAGGTATGTCCTAGAATCATCAGTTAGCCCATTATAATAAATATCAAGAAGCTCATTCTTAGGCAATGGACATCCAGGATGTGCATGAATCAAGGCACAAAACCTTGTCCATGACTCAGGCAATTTCTCTTCTTCTACCTGTTTAAAATCAAAAAAGTCTCTCCAAAGCAGCATGTCTAGCACTGTGAGGAAAATATTTCTGGAAGAAAGAAGCAATCAAGCAATCAGGGCTATCAATGGAACCAGGAGATAATCTATTAAACTAAGCCCTAGCTTCTCCTTTTAGTGAAAAAGGGAAAATCTTAGTAACAAAGTACTTGCGCATCTTAAAATCATCAGAGAATAAAGAACTCATAGTAGAAAGCTCATTCATATGAGCCACAACACTCTCATTTTCAGTCCCACAAAAAGGTTCTTTCTCAACAATGTCCAAATAGGATAAATCAAGAGAGAAATCATAATATTTATCTTTAATATCTATGGGAGAGGTGGCAAATTTAGGATCAGAGGACAGTTGAGGCATAATGGTGCGTCTAGCAAGGAGACTCTTAATAGCACTAGTACCATGTGTGTTTCGGCACTCTTCAACAAATTCATCAGTGAACTCAATGTAACCATCATTAATATCATAACTCTCACTAGTATCAGGTGAGCTAACAGGTGTAACAGTGTCTTCACTAGGAGTTTCAGTATTTCCTAGACTAGCCATAGTAGCATCTAGAAAAGGACCTAATGAACCACTCGCATCAAGCACAGTAGATGTAACATCATGAGCATCAAAAGCAGTTTCAGATTCAGCAGTAGTAGCAGTGTGTGTAGCATGAGTATGTGGTGGTGGTGTGACAAGCTTACTTATAACAGACGGTGAATCAAGAGAAACGGATGTGTTTAGGACTATACCTCTTCTTGTAGTGGATGGTAAAATAGGGAACTTTTAAGCACAAGACTTACCCATGATGAAACAAGTAGAAGTGAACAATATTAGATCCAAGTGAACTTACAAATAAAGCTATGCTCCCCTGCAACGGGGCCAGAAAATAGTCTTATGACCCACAAGTGTAAGGGATCGCAATAGTCTTCGCGGGTAGTATTACCCAATTTATTGATTCGACACAAGGGGAGCCAAATAATACTTGCAAGCCTTAACAACTGAGTTGTCAATTCAGCTGCACCTGGAAATAGTTCTTGCTCACAGAAGTTTATTAGTAGTAACTGTTTGATAGTAGCAACAACAAGGAAACAACAACAGCAAAACAGGAGCAATAGTAACAGTAACGGTAATAGTGGGATTCGAGTGCGGTAGGCATAGGATGGATGGACGGGCATTGCATGGACGAGTCTAAACATGTAACTTGAAGATCTAGGGCATTGCAGATAAATAATAATAAGCATACAAGTACTAAACAATCCTAGGCATGTGCTCCAAATATAGTCATACGTGCTCGCAATGAGAACTTAAACAACATCTTCTGTCCAGCCAGCCCGTGATAGCGGGGCCTCTAGGGAACTATTGGAAATTAAGGTGCTCCTTTTAATAGAGCGCCAGATCAAAGCATTAACACTCCATGAACACATGTGATCCTCACACCATAACCATCCCCTCTGGTTGTCCCAATTATTGTCACTTTGGGGCCTTTGGATCCGGACAATGATATGTGTCCACAACTTGTAGATAAGATCACAAACAATACTATCATTGTCGTGGGAATGGCCACGGCAGATGCTGCAATCGGCAGCGAGTAGTAGAACATGGGGCAAGGGCGGCTAGCCATCTGCGATGCGAGATGAGGGCGGAGAGACAAGGGTTTACCCAGGTTTGGCCCGCCGGAGGGTAAAGACCTACTCCTGCTAGATTGTGTTATGGTGAGAGTACAAGGACGAGCTCGACGACTAGGTGGCGAGTCTCTTGGGTGTATGATGGAACGTGTCCTCTATGCATACCCTAGGGAGGTTTATATAGGCTCACCTCGCTAGGGTTTACAGATCTACAACCGAATTGGTTAAGGATTTGAAGGGTCTTTGACCTAGTCCAACTGGGCCTAACTATGCTTCTAGGCCTCCAGCTTCTAGTCGCTTGAGTCCTTGCCAAGTCTCGATCCACTCGTCGTCCTCCAGGCCCACTCGCTGGCAGCTTGGGCCAATAGGAAACGTCCTGCTGGGCATATACCCCGGTAGGCATATCCCCATCAGTAGTCCCCGAGGCCATCATTGATTCGTCGCAGGTGTTCGTTGGCAGTCGGAGTATGCGGGTCCAATGCGGATGCCCAGTCAAATCGATGGTGGACTCCTGAACAAAGGAAAGAACTAGTCATTTTAGTCGCAATAACGGCAACCAATCAGATCGCAGCTTGGCGAACGGTTCGGCGAATAATCAAGTCACTATTATAGTGATCGGGTCGGTGAATCGTCGAGTCGCTGAAGACAACGAGTCGAGTGGACGAAGTTGGACCGTCAGCTTGGTCAAACTAGCCGTTGGGTAATCCAACGGTAATATCGGCGTAATTACCGCGTGGTAACAGCTCTCCGAAAATGGCGGGTAACAACCACTATATAAGGAGAGTGACGGGTGAGGGGAAATGTTTCCCTCACTTCCTCCGAACTTGCACATTCGCATTCCTCCATTCCGCGTAGCGACCTAGAGCGATTCGCATCCCTCGATCCCCCAGTCGATGGCCCCTCCTGCGGAACTATGGGGCAGATCCAAGTGCACGAAGGCACTGCTGAGATCGTTCAAGGAGGCAGGGAAGTGATTCCAGATCCGCGCAAATGGGAATTCGTTTGCTTCACCAGTCATCTGGAGCGGGGGCTCGGATTCCCCACTTCCCTCTTCTTCCAGCGCTTCTGCTCCTACTACGACATATGGCCGTTGGACCTGGGACTGCATAGCATCGAGCAGCTCGCCATCTTCGTGGCATTCTGCGAGTACTACATGGGCTGCAGGCCCTACTTTCCCTATGGCAAGATCTATTCCATGGGTCGTCGCCCTAATGACCCCGAGCCGAAGCACCGCGACTTCAAGGTGGAGCAACCATTTCGTGCGGTGATGGCGGGTGAGCTCACGACGTACCCGTCGAATCCCTGGGTGCCCTTTATCCACAGCCGCAAGGATGGTGGTGCCTCCTCCTCGAAGCCTGCGGAATAGAGTGTTTTGCCATTCGGCGTTAGCGTAAGATAAACATGTAATTCTCCTTGTATGCGGATAAATTTTGCTGCTATGAAGGAATGCGCGAGTTATGTTGTCATTGCTTTTTGTGGTTTGAGTGTTGGCTGTATGAGTCCCCGAGCGTGTCCACCCTTTTTATGGGGTTAACCTCGTTTTTATATGTTCTGTGATATGTTGGTGAGTTAGGGTCGACTCGCCATGGCTCGGGAAGCCAGTCGCATGGCGACTCCCAGGGGTTCTCTTTACTTGGCCGTTTTCCCGAGCGCGAACAGGGTCGGGTCGCTGAGTCCCCGAGCGTGGTACTTGACCATTCTAGTCGCATGCCCAAGGTAGGTAAGGACTAAGCGCGTTGTGTTAGGCGCGTCGCTCCGCCTGATCTGTAAGATCAGTCGCATGGCGAGTCCTGGGCGCGCTCTCTTACTTGGCGTTTTTCCCTAGCCTCTCTTCTTTGGGCTGGTGTCAGTCCCCGAGCGTGGTACTTTGCCATTCGAGTCGCTGCGCTGAGGATGTGGAGGACTGGGTCGTTGTGGGAAGCGAGTGCAGTCGTCTTGGCTCAGGGAGCCAGTTGAGCTAGGCGACTCCAATGGGGCTCCGGGTTAGCTTTTTTCGTGGACGGTATGAGGCCTTTTTTCCAGTGCCCTCGTACCGCACTACTTGGCCATACCGGTCGTGTTACCAAAGGTTGACTTCTGCGAATAGTGTAACGTTGTTATTACGAGTGCGAGTGGTACAAGACATAGAGAGTAGGCGCAATTTGCGGGAATCAGTCTGCTTTATTTCATAGCGGGTAGGGGGTACATGTCTGGAGTTCAAAGAGTAGAACTTCCATAGGAGGTTTACATTCCATGGCCGCTTGACGTTGAGTTTTTCGTCGCCTTGGACGTCGGTGAGGTAGTAGGCGTCGTTGCCCAGGACTCGCCCGATGGCGAATGGTCCCTCCCAAGGGGGGGAGAGCTTGTGCATGCCTTTCTTGTCCTGGATTAGACGCAGTACCAAGTCGCCTTCCTAGAAAGTGTGAGTCTGTACTCGCCGGTTGTGGTAGCGGTGAAGCCCTTGCTGGTAGATGGCGGTGCGGGAGCGAGCTAGGTCGCGTGCTTCGTTGAGCTGGTCGACTTCGTCTTGGCGTGCGAGCTCGTTGTCAGCCTCCGTGTAGTTGACCACCCTAGGTGAGTCGTGCTTGAGGTCGGTTGGCATGACTGCCTCGGCACCGTACACCATGAAGAAGGGGGTGAACCCCGTCGACCTGTTGATGGAGGTGCGGATGCCCTAGATGACGGAGGGGAGTTCTTCGACCCAGCACCCGGCGGTGCGCTTGAGTGGGACTTGTAGCCGTGGCTTCAGGCCATGGAGGATGCTCTGGTTGGCGCATTCCGCCTGGCCATTGGACTCCAGGTGGGCGACTGAGGCGAGGTCGAGTCGGATGTTGTGCTCCTCGCAGAACTCGGCAATGGCTCCCTTGGCGAAGTTGGTGCCGTTGTCCGTGATGATGCTGTTTGGGAATCCGTAGCGATAGATGAGCTCGCATTGGAATTTTATAGCGGTCTTCTCATCGCACTTGCGGACTGGCTTGGCCTCCATCCATTTTGTGAATTTGTCGACTGTGACTAGGAGGTGGGTGAAGCCAGAGGGTGCCTTCTTGAAGGGGCCTACCATATCCATGCCCCATACGGCGAACGGCCAGGTGATGGGGATTTTCTTGAGAGCCGAGCTCGGTACGTGAGTCTGGTTGGCGTACTTCTGGCACACGATGCATCGCTGGATGATGTCGACCGCGTCGGCGTGTGCGGTGAGCCAGTAGAAGCCGTGTTGCATGGCCTTGGCGACCAGAGAGCGGGCGCCGGCGTGGTGGCCGCAGTCGACGGAGTGGATGTCCTGGAGGATCTTGTGTCCTTCGGCGGGTTGGACGCAGCGTTGGAACACGCCGGTCACGCTGCGCTTGTGGAGCTCTCCGTTGATGATGACGAAGGATTTGCAGCGGCGTGCTATCATCCGGGCCTGCGTTTCGTCTGCAGGTAGGGTGCCTTCCTCCAGGTAAGCGACGTATGGCACGGTCCAATCGCTTGGACCGGCGATTAGTGCGACCAGGGATGCGTCTGGTTGCAGCGGAATTCCAATGTCGATCTCTCTTGGGGAGATACGAAGGGCTTGGTGATGGTGTCGAGGAAGACGCCGGCGGGTGGTGCGAGTTGAGCTGAGCCGATGCAAGAGAGTGCGTCGGCCTCCTCGTTCTTCCGCCTGTCGATCCACTCGACGGAGTAGCCTGCGAAGTGGCCTCCCAGCTGGTCCACTACTTGGCGGTATGCCTCCATGGTGGGGGAGACTGCGTCGCAGGTTCCGGCGACTTGCCCGACGATGAGGTCGGAGTCTCTGTAGCAACGCAGGCGATTGATGTTCATCTCCTTGGCTGCCCACATGCCATGGAGTAGCGCCTCGTGCTCGGCCATGTTGTTGGTGCAGGGGGTGAAGTCGAGGTAGAGGATGTAGCGTAGCCTGTCGCCCTTTGGAGATGTTAGCACGATCCCCGCTCCTGCGCCATCTGCGTTCTTGGAGCCATCGAAGTGTAGGCTCCAGTAATGGAGGTATGGCAGCTTCTCTGGCTGCTGGGCCTCTTCCCAGTCGGCGAGGAAGACTGCGAGAGCCTGCGATTTGATTGATTTGCGTGGCTCGTACCTGATGTTGTGGACGCCGATCTCGATGGCCCATTTGGCGACTCGTCCTATCGCCTCACGGTTGCGGATTATGTCCTGCAACGGTGCCGAGGAGATGACCGTTATTGGGTGCTCCTAGAAGTAGTGCGGCAGTCGCCGCTGTTCTCTGAAGACCGCATATACCAATTTCTGGTACTGCGATTAGCGCTGGCGCGACTCGGTGAGGACTTCACTGATGTAGTATACGGGTCGCTGCACCGGGTTCTCCTTGCCTTCCTCTGGTCGTTCGACGACCATGACGGCACTGATGATGCGCTCGGAAGCCACGACGTAGACGAGCATGGGTTCCTTGTCGACGGGGGCGGCGAGTAGCGGTGCCGTGAGTAGCACCTCCTTGAGAGCGTGGAGCACGTCGTCGGCCTCCTTGTCCCACCGGAAGGTGGGGTTCTTGCACATTAGGCGGTAGAAGGGCATCGCCTTCTCGCCTAGCCGGGGGATGTAGCGATTGAGAGCCACAACTCGCACGGCCAACTTTTGGACGTCGCACAGGCACTCGGGTCTGCCGAGCCGGGCGATCGTGTTGATCTTGGCGGGGTTCGCCTCGATCCCGCGCTTGGAGACGACGTATCCCAGCAGCTGTCCAGTGGGTACACCAAAGGTGCATTTTCCTGGATTTAACTTTATTTTGTACCTCCGTAGGTTGGCGAAGGTTTCCGCCAGGTCGGCGAGTAGATCGCCCTGGCGAGTGGATTTTACCACCACGTCGTCGATGTAGACATGGATGTTGCAGCCAATTTGGCTCGCAAGGCATTCCTGCATGCACCTCTGGTAGGTCGCCCCGGCGTTCTTGAAGCCGAAGGTCATGGCGGTGTAGCAGAAGGCTCCGAATGGCATGATGAACGCCGTCTTCTCTTCGTCCTCAACTGCCATTTTGATCTGGTTGTACCCAGAGTAGGCATCGAGGAAGCATAGCGACTCCGAACCCGCGGTTGAGTCTATGATTTGGTCGATCCGCGGGAGGACGAACTGCTCCTTCGGGCAGGCGTTGTTGAGGTTTGTGTAGTCAATACACATTCTCTAGGTCCCGTTTTCGACGGCCCATTTGGCGACTCGCCCTGTCGCCTCATGGTTGCGGATGATGTCCTGCAACGGTGCTGAGGAGACGACCATTATTGGGTGCTCCTGGAAGTAGTGCGGCAGTCGCCACTGTTCTCTAAAGACCGCATATACCAATTTTTGGTACTACGGGTAGTGCTGGGGCGACTCGGTGAGGACTTCGCTGATGAAGTATACGGTTCGCTGCACCAGGCGCTCCTTGCCTTCCTCTGGTCGTTCGACGACCATGACGGTGCTGACGACGTGCTCGGAAGCCGCGACATAGACGAGCATGGGTTCCTTGTCGACAGGGGCGGCGAGTAGCGGTGCCGTGAGTAGCACCTCCTTGAGAGCGTGGAGCGTGTCGTCGGCCTCCTTGTCCCACTGGAAGGTGGGGTTCTTGCGCATTAGGCGGTAGAGGGGCATCGCCTTCTCACCTAGCCGGGGGATGAAGCGACTAAGAGCCGTGACTCGCCCGGCCAACTTCTGGATGTCGTGCAGGCACTCGGGTCTGCCGATCCGGGCAATCATGTTGATCTTGGCGGGATCGCCTCGATCCCGCGCTTGGAGACGACGTATCCCAGCAGTTGTCCAGTGGGTACACCGAAGGTGCATTTTCCTGGGTTTAACTTTATCTTGTACCTCCGCAGGTTGGCGAAGGTTTCCGCCAGGTCGGTGAGTAGATCGCCCTGGCGAGTGGATTTTACCACCACGTCGTCGATGTAGACATGGATGTTGCGGCCAATTTGGCTCGCAAGGCACTCATGCATGCACCTCTAGTAGGTCGCCCCGGCGTTCTTGAGGCCGAAGGTCATGGCGGTGTAGCAGAAGGCTCCTAATGGCATGATGAACACCGTCTTCTCTTCGTCCTCGACTGCCATTTTGATCTGGTTGTACCCAGAGTAGGCATCGAGGAAGCATAACGACTCCGAACCCGTGGTTGAGTCTATGATTTGGTCGATCCGCGGGAGGACGAACTGCTCCTTCGGGCAGGCGTTGTTGAGGTTTATGTAGTCAATACACATTCTCCAGGTCCCGTTTTCCACGGCCCATTTGGCGACTCGCCCTGTCGCCTCATGGTTGCGGATGATGTTCTGCAACGGTGCTAAGGAGACGACCATTATTGGGTGCTCCTGGAAGTAGTGCGGCAGTCGCCGCTGTTCTCTAAAGACCGCATATACCAATTTTTGGTACTACGGGTAGTGCTGGCGCGACTCGGTGAGGACTTCGCTGATGTAGTATACGGGTCGCTGCAACGGGCGCTCCTTGCGTTCCTCTGGTCGTTCGACGACCATGACGGTGCTGACGACGCGCTCGGAAGCCGTGACGTAGACAAGCATGGGTTTCTTGTCGACGGGGGCGGCGAGTAGCGGTGCCGCGAGTAGCACCTCCTTGAGAGCGTGGAGCGCGTCGCCGGCCTCCTTGTCCCACTGGAAGGTGGGGTTCTTGCGCATTAGGCGGTAGAGGGGCATCGCCTTCTCGCCTAGCCGGGGGATGAAGCGACTAAGAGCCGCGACTCGCCCGGCCAACTTCTGGATGTCGCGCAGGCACTCGGGTCTGCCGATCCGGGCAATCATGTTGATCTTGGTGGGATCGCCTCGATCCCGCGCTTGGAGACGACGTATCCCAGCAGCTGTCCAGTGGGTACACCGAAGGTGCATTTTCCTAGGTTTAACTATATCGTGTACCTCCGCAGGTTGGTGAAGGTTTCCGCCAGGTCGGCGAGTAGATCGCCCTGGCGAGTGGAGTTTACCACCATGTCGTCGATGTAGACGTGGATGTTGCGGCCAATTTGGCTCGCAAGGCACTCCTACATGCACCTCTGGTAGGTCGCCCCGGCGTTCTTGAGGCCGAAGGTCATGGCGGTGTAGGAGAAGGCTCCGAATGGCGTGATGAACGCCGTCTTCTCTTCGTCCTCGACTGCCATTTTGATCTGGTTGTACCCAGAGTAGGCATCGAGGAAGCATAGCGACTCTGAACCCGCGGTTGAGTCGATGATTTTGTCGATCCGCGGTAGGACGAACTGCTCCTTCGGGCAGGCGCTGTTGAGGTTTGTGTAGTCAATACACATTCTCCAGGTCCTGTTTTTCTTCTCGACCAGGACTGGGTTTGCCAGCCATTTGGAGTATTTAATTGGCCAGATGAAGCCTGCAGCGAGTAGACGCTGCACCTCCTCAGCGATTTCTCGGCGTCGCTCTTCATTGAAGGGCCACAGCGACTGCTTGACAGTTCGCACTTTGGGGTCGGCGTTGAGTTTTTGCTCAACGAGTTCCCTGGGGACACCAGGCATGTTGGATGGCTTCCATGCGAAGATGTCATGATTCTCACATAGGAACTCGATGAGCGTGCCTTCATAGGCTGGGCTCATGCCCGTCCCGATCATCACCGTCTAGCTGGAGTAGCCTGGGACCAGCTCGACTGTGCGAGTGTGCATCGTTGCCTCGAAGGCGGTGGAGCTGCCACCCTCCAAGTTTGGCTTCTTGAGTATGGTGGGGTCGTCATTGTTGACCCCGCTCGCGTACTTGGCGAGCTCCTCGGCGTGGTTGGCCTCCGCCGCGATGATGGCGTCAGCGAGTTCGGCGCCTTTGGCCTCACATTCTGCGGCTATGTCGGGATCTCCATGGACAGTGATGATGCCACATGGCCCGGCGAGCTTCATCGCGTTGTATGCGTAGTGGGGCGCTGCCATGAATTTGGCGAATGCCTGGCGCCCAAGGACACAGTGGTAGGGGATGTTGAACGGCACCATCTCAAAGATGATCCGCTTGGTGCGGAAGTTTGCTGGTGTGCCGAAGGTGACTGGCAGCATCACCTTGCAGATTGGGTATGCCTTCCGATCGGGGACGATGCCATGGAAGGTGGTGTAGGTCGTCTCGATCATCGATTGCGGGAGTCGCAGGCTCCTGAATGTGTCCAGGTATAGGATGTTGATGGAGCTGCCACCGTCCATCAGCGTCTTGGGGAGCCAATAGTCCCCCACCTTGGGCTTGACCACCAAGGCGACTCATCCCGGATATTCGATCTATGGCTAGTGGTCCTCGCGGCTCCAGGTGATTGGTTGCTCGGACCAGTTGAGCAACTGGGGGATGTCTATCTGGGACACCGCGTTGACTGCGACAGCGCAGGCGATGACCTTCTTCTCGCGCTTCGTGTTGAATCCTGTGAAGGTGTGGAGCGAGCCGGCGACGCTGCCGAATTTTCCGCCGTTTGGCGGGTTGTTGTCGGGGTCTTCCCGTGCATGCCGTGCCTTCTCAATCTCCTTGAGGGAGTGACAATCGGCTGTCATGTGCGTGGCGGGCTTCCCTTACCTGCTGTGAAACACACAGGGTTGATTGAGGAGAGCCGTGGGGTCGAACCTTGACTTCACCTTGTAGTTGTCGCCGTCGCGGCGCTGGCCTCCGTCGCGGCGGAAGCTCATGGGTTCGCGCGGCATGTATCCGGCGTTGGCGACGAAGTCGACTCGCCCATCACCGCGGCACTTTCCGGTGAGGTGAGTATTGCTGTAGCGTAGCTCAGGTCGTCTCCCGTTGTCGTGGCCCCTCGTGCGGCGATTCCCTCCCGACTCGTCGTCGGTTTCTTGGTTTGGGTCCTCTTCCGCGTACTGCTTGGCAATATCAAGGAGGTCCGATATGTTGCCGAGTGTTCGGTACACTCGCTTGAGCTTGGCGACCAGGGGCTCATAGCGGCACGAGGTCTTGAAGCAGTGGATTGCGGTGTCCGGGTGGATTCAGGCCGCGTTATACCACAGGTCTTGCCACTGTTGGACCCAACTGCGGGTCGACTCGCGGGGTCCCTAGACGCATTGCTCCAGGTCCTCGATGGTGGTGGCGCGGGTGTAGGAACCCTTGAAGTGCCTGACGAAGGCATCGCACATTTCCTCCCAGGAGTTGATGCTGTCCGTAGGGAGGGTGTTGATCCATTGCCTACACGCTCCCTCCATCATCAGGAGGAGGTAGTGTACGGCAAGCAGGTCGGTGTGGCCAGCGATCCCCATTGCCATGAGGTAGGTATCAAGCCACATGGACGGGTCATACGAGGGATCGTACTTCTCGATCTCCTTTGGCGCCTTGAAGTTCGCCGGGTATTTTTTGCCTCAGATCATTGGTCCGAAGCACTGGGGTCCGACTCGACTCAGCAATCCCCTTGGTTCGCCGTCGTGGCGGTTGGTGAGGGTATTCCGCAGGTCGTCGGATGATGATGTGGGTGCGCGCGTCGACTAGTTGCCCGTTGGCGGTGACGATGTTGTTCGCCAGCCGTGGGTCGTTGGTGGAGAGTGCCACGTGCGCGGGTCGATGTTGGAGCTACAAGGGCTTGGGTGGTGGGCAGTTGAGGGTGTTCGCCGCCATTGGGCGGCCGCTCGAGGCCGCCCTGATGTCTAACGAACGCGAGTACATCCGACCCTGTGAGTCGGCACCCGCTTTGTTGCTCGACTGCCTTGGCGAGCAGAGCCTTGGCGTACTAGATCTGCAGGGCGCCTTCCTCGGTTACATTTATGTTGTCGACCGCTTCTCGGCTCGCGACGACATTGTCCATCGGAGTGGAGAATAGCGGGAGGCCGTTTGCATCTCGCTCCCGCGAGGAGACCATGATTCTTGGTTGGTCCCTGGGGGCGCGCGGTTGGGTGGTGGTGGGGCGCCGTTGGCCGTCGCGCCTGGTGGGGGCCGGGAGCTCCCTCCTGGTGGCGCGCTCTCGCAGATCGCGTGCTCGGCTGCACGAGCCAGGTCGTTCTCGTTGTCGAAGTTCAGGGCGCGCCCCTGAATGGTGGGGTTCAAGCGCAACCTAATTCGGAGTTGGTGGTAGCGCGAGAGCTCCTGCGCTGTCACCTGCTCGAGGCGAAATTTTTCGCGCTCGGCTTGTTCTTTGCGGACCACCTCCTCCAGCCGCAGGCAGAGTTCCTCGACCTCCGTTGCCGTTGCGTTCAGTGGGATCGGCGTGAAGAAGAGGTCTTGCGGGGGGCCGGTGCCAGTCACCATGTAGGCCGCGACGTGGCGACCGGACCCATCATGGAGGTCGGCGGAGTTCTCTGACCCGGAGTCAAAGTCGAAAATCCCAAGGATGGAGGGATCCTCGAATTCTCCCACGTTAGATACTTGGGTGATGGAGCCCGCGGGCGATGCGGCGACGATGGACCTGGCAGTGGACGCCGGGGTCACCGAGTCGGCGTCGTCGTTGAGGGCCGCATCGTCCGCGACTATGGCAATTTCGGCCACGTTGTTGTGGGCCGAGTCATACTCGGAGGCGAGGCGGTGGATCGTGTGGACCTGGCTCTCAAAGATCTGGTCGCATGGCGGCAACTCGCGGATGCGAGCCGAGTCCTCCGAGACAATGACATCGGTGAGGCCGGCGAAGAGGCTAATCGTGCCGACCGACATGATCACGCTGTGCATGATGGGGCATGCCACCGGGACGTAGCTGCTCGGCAAGATCTAGAGGATCTCGCCGATCGCGATCATGCGGCCGGTGGCGATCGTCTCGTTGATGAGTAGATTGGATCTCGCCGCAGAACACCGGCCTGACCGGCCAGGCCCCACGGTGGGCGCCACTGTCGTGGGAATAGCCACGGCAGATGATGCAATCGGCAGCGAGTAGTAGAACATGGGGCAAGGGCGGCCAGCCATCTACAGTGCGAGATAAGGGCGGAGACACAAGAGTTTACCCAGGTTTGCCCCCAGAGGATAAAGACCTACTCCTGCTAGATTGTATTATGGTGAGTGTACAAGGGCAAGATCGACGACTAGGTGGCGAGTCGCTTGGGTGTATGATGGAACGTGTCCTCTATGCGTACCCTAGGGAGGTTTATATATGCTCACCTCACTAGAGTTTACAGATCTACAACCGAATTGGTTAAGGATTCGGAGGGTCTTTGACCTAGTCCGACTGGGCCTAACTATGCTTCTAGGCCTCCAGCTTCCAGTCGCCTGAGTCCTCGCCAAGTCTCGATCCAGTCGTCGTCCTGCAGGCCCACTCGCTGGCAGCTTGGGCCAATAGGAAACGTCCTGCTGGGAATACCCTGGTAGGCATATCCCCATCAATCATAATGATTCAATAATAAGTTCAGATCTGAGATCATGGCACTCGGGCCCTAGTGACAAGCATTAAGCACAACAATTTGCAACAAAGTCAAATAGAACTAATAGAGATACTAGGCACTATGCCCTAACAGATCTTATTCATTACATGATAGAACTCATCCAATCCCTACCATCCCCAAGCCTACAGCGGGGGATTACTCACTCATGGATGAGGGAAACATCGATGGTTGATGTAGAGGCATTGGTGATGACAATGGTGATGATCCTCTCCAAATTCCCCGTCCAGGCAGGGTACCAAAACGGAGTTTCTGGATCCAAATCTTGGTTTCTGGTGGCGGCGGCGGAGCGGAACTCTTTCTAGAAAACTATCAAACCCCCCTCGGTTTTTAGGTCGAGAGACAACTTATAGGCACAAAGGGAGGCCGAGGGGGTGCATGGGGTGGCTGCACCCCCTAGGCGTGGCCAGAGGTGGGCCCACGCCTAGCAGGGGTGTGGGCCCCCAGGACCCTTCTCCGTCTCATCTTCTGGCTCCGTGGGTCTTTTGGTGAAATATAATTTTTGGCATATTTTCCGGGATTTTTCCTGATAGTTGATTTTCTGCACAAAAACAAGACACCAAGGTAATTCTGCTAAAAACAACGTCAGTCGGCGTTAGTTGTATCCAAATCACACAAGTTTATAGGAGAAACAATAGCAAAAGTGTCCGAGAAAGTAGATACGTTTTGGACGTATCACCTACTGACCCCGCATTCAAGGCCGCCATCAAGACCAAGGTGGCGGAACTTGTGGTAGGCGATGCCTCCAAGACCACCACCATTGGAACAAGACTGGATCCCAAATAGGAAAGCGTGATCATCGAGTTCCTCTGTGCGAATAAGGACATCTTTGCCTGGCAACCTGCCAACATGAAAGGTGTTCCTAGGGAACTTGTCGATCACAGCTTAAACATCAATCCTAAATCCAAATCGTAAAACAACCTCTATGATGCTTCGAGGACGAGAAGAGACATGCCATAGGCAAATATATAGCTAGGTTGCTTAAGGCTAGTTTTATCTGAGAAGTCCTTCATACCCAGCGAGTAGCCAATCCTGTACTTGTGCCCAAAAAGGGAACCAAAGAATTAAGAATGTGCATTGACTACACCGGCTTAAACAAAGTGTGTCTGATGGATCCTTTTTCTTTGCCTCGCATTAATCAAGTCATTCACTTGATGTCTTTCTCAGAACTTCTGTGTTTTCTAGATACATACTCAAGATCACACCCTAAAATACTTACTGTTACGTTATGATGCCCTTTAGGCTGAAAAACGCAGGTGCTACGACCAGCAGACGATGCAGCGTTGCCTCCACGACCAGATGGTAGAAATGTATACACTTACGTGGATTCCATTGCGTTGATGTCCAAAAAAAATAAACGAACTCATCGTTGACTTGACGGAAACCTTTGATAACCTCCAAAAGTTCAACATGATGCTCAACCCTAAGAAGTGCGTCTTCGAGGTTCTGTCGTGGTATTGTTGATGAGTACGACATGGAGGGGTCCTCACAGTGCGTGTTTAGAGACGTGGGGGAAGGCGGACGGTTGACGGGTACGAGGTAACACAGCTTACCCAGGTTCAGATCCCACAATGGTGGCGGAATCCTACTCCTGCTATAAATCACTATATGGGCAATACGTCGAGTTACAGGGATTGGTTTGCTATGCGAGGTGTATGATAATCGATACTAGGTTGTGCCCTAAAGGCTCCCATATGCCCAACTTATATAGTCGTCAAGTCCTAGGGTTACAGGGAAAAGTCCTATCCAGACAGGTTATAGAGTCCTACAATACTTACAACTAGTCTAGCGTGTCTTGCACTCCAAGGCTCCGGGTACGTCGGTGACTCCTCTGTAGCCTTCCTTTATACGGCATGGGCCTCCCTTCTGGATCCATCTAACTGGGTCGCCCAGCAGGCCATGGGCCATGCTACCAACTGTGGGCCACCCGGGTTATCCGAATAGGAGACATGCTATGAGGATACCCATATAGAATATCCCCAACAGTAGCCCCCGGAGAACTCCGAGATCTTGCGCCTTCTTGCCTCTTTAGGGTGAATGCTCCGTCTAGATGGATGTCGGCAAATCGTCAAGCAATATCTTGTAGTCCTCCCAAAGAACCCTGTAAGGTTTTCTCCGTCTTCAATTTGTAAGTCAGAGAATTGCTGAATAGTCTATCATACTATTCCGTAGCCGGACTGGATCTGTTCATGCCGGAATCTTCCGATGTGATGGTTCATCTGCCAGTGACAGCTCAGGCGACGTAGACATAGGTCAGCAACGCCTCATAACTCACACATGCAGAGAACACAATCATGTCCTTTTTTTCCCGCGCGAGCGATACGAACCGTTGGAGGTGACGGTTGGGAACATGGCGAAATTTCCGGGCACCTGCCCTCACACGTCGTCCACGCATCAACCGTTTTATCGTTTTGCACGAATCTTGACGTAAGGAGTTATAAATTGTAACTGCGGTGGATTTTTTACTTTTCACCTCATTCTCCTCCTGCGTCGTCTTCTTCCTCCAGCGAGCGCCTCCTCGAGCTCCCCGCGCGATTGCGAAAAAACCCTAGCCTCTCAATCTTCCCAGTCACCACCTCAATCTCTCCAATGGCCAGCAGCAGCTCTGCTCCCTCCATGGCGGCGTCAGGCGATGCCATGGCGAAGCCGGCGAGCACCATCCTCATGCCTCTAGAAGGCCTGGTGATCCCAAGTCCGCGGTGGTCGAATCCACCGGCAGCGACCATAATCCAGTGGCGCTGGAGCTGCTGGAAGAGGAAAATGACTCCCACAAGGGGGACTGGCGCGGTTCGAACATCACGGACCGCGACATCAAGGAGCTGCTCATCGAGGGATACCTCCCTGCGACGGAGGGGCTCGCCTGGTGGCGGCATCGCCCTGCGAGGTCACCCCTTCTCCCCAAGCCAGAGAGAAGGTATACCTCAAGGCCCAATTGGTACGCGGCGTTTCCTTGCCCATATCCAATTTCTTCCTACATGTCCTCAACCATTACCTAGTTCAGCCTCAAAACCTCTCCCCCAATAGCATCCTCGCGCTTAGCAACTATGCGGCGCTTTGTGAGTGTTACTTAGAGATTAGGCCTAGGCTATATCTCTTTATTTATTTCTTCACCGTTAAGAGGGAAGCCGGAGCCGGCAAAGACAAGCTTAGGAACTATGGCACAATTAGTTTTAAGATCCGTCCTGCTTGGCGGTTCCCCGACATAGTAGGCCATGAATCATGTAAAAACTGGCAACAAACGTACTTCTACGGCCCAGATATCCCTCTAGCTGGCCGAGAAGCAACATATCCGAACTTCATCGATGGAGCTGCCGCCGAAGCCTCAACATGGAGATCCCAAGCCTCCCTCCCCTCCGACATCGACGCTTCCCGCGCTATAAGGAGGATAGAGTGGTTCGTAGATACGAGTCTGACTAGATTGGACATGTCCATGTGCTGGTTCGTCAGGCGGATCCATCCTCTTCAGCACCTCTCTAAGTTGATGCATGAGTACTCTAAGGAGAGGAAGGATAGCCTCCGCATCTCCGAGGACAACTTCTCCAGAGACTCCGTCAAGCTCCGCCTCGAGGACATCGTCAAGGTGAAGAATAGGAAGCGTGGCTTCACCATCACCTATGACATGTTCGAGGAGGGAAAGTGCCCAGAGGTCCTGTTTATTCTCCGTGTATGACATTTGCTCTAGTTCTTCCATCTTGTCTTTGTCACCTAACACCTTATGATTTCACTTAACAGCTTAAGAGTCTAAAGGAGGACGACATGGCTATCCAAATTTATGACCCAAAGATGAAGGAAGTCACCGTCGTGTCCGACGACGATGTCCCGCTCGCGCGAAAGCGAAAGAGCTCCACCTTTGACGCTGCCGACGGAGGCAAGAAGAAGAAGACGGAGGGTGGAGCCTCCAAGACGACTACCGCCGCCCTGGAGGCGGAGAAAAGAAAGGTTACCGGGATCCCTTTTGCCAAAGCACCCCCTGTTGTGTAAGCCTCTTTCTCTCCGACATTGTCCATTGCTTGTCTTATTCTTGTACTTATACTCTTTGCACGTTTCAGGAAGAAGGCCACTACCAGTTTGAAGAAGACCTCCAAAACTTTGGGGGCTTCTAGAAATATCAAGGATATGTTGCATCGTGATGTGTCTCCTCACGCATCTCCTGCCATCGCCCCTGTTACTCCCAGCGTCCAGCCTACGCCTGCTTCGACAAGCTCACAGGCCAAAGATGCATCTGGACCTTCCGCCATGGAAGTGGACTCAGGCACCTCCATGGATCTTGCCGTTGTCGGCGAACAGGCAACGCAAGAAAGTACCGCAACTCAAATGGCTGAAGCTCCGGCTAAGGATGCCATCGGTAGCGGTGAGGCGGTGGTGGAGAGTGGTACGTCTGCCGAAGGCGGCGCCTCTGCACCCAGGAAAACCGTAGAATTCCCGAAGATAGTCTACCCGGCACTCATGCCGAGTCGCTCCTCTTTGGTTCCTGGTGCGGCGCCGACATCTCTAACATGCGGTCTTGAGGAGCTTCTCCGGCAGGCAGAAATCTTGCAAGGAAACAACCTTTGTTTTGGCAAGTTGCTTGCTGAGAGCGCTACCAACCTCAAGATCATTGCACTTGTAAGTTTTATTTGACTTTTGCATTTCATATGTTTATCCCACTATAGCCCCCGAGGATTTATACGAAAAACCATAGGTCTTTTCATCTAAATGCTCTAAGAGTGAGTAAGCTAGAAAACTTCTCACTGTAGCCCCCAAGCATATAGTTTGAATGAATTATTCTGACTAGATGCTTTCAGAGTAGCATACACAGTGTTTGTAAATTTCAATACTGTAGCCCCCAAGCTTCTAGTTGTAACTGAATTAGTTCCGACTAGACGCTTAAAGAAAAACTAAGCATATGACTGGGTTAAAAACTTTATACTGTAGCCCCCAAGCTTCTAGTTAAAAACTGAATCAGTTCCGACTAGATGATTAAAGAAAGACCAAGCATATTGCTAAGTTAAAAACTCTCACTGTAGCCCCCGAGCCTCTAGGTGGATAGTTATCCAGCTAGATGCTCCAAGTAGACTAAACAACGTTAAATTTTCTTTCCATAGAATGAGAATGCTCGAAGAGGCGTGGCCAACGAGAAGTACCAGAAGATGCATGCAGACTTGGAAGCCGAAAAGGGTAAAACTGCCTTCTTGAAGGAACAAGTCACCAAGAGCAAGAGTCTGTTTTTCCTTTATTTTTCGTATTCCGACTTGATCTTGTGCCAACATTCTTCGAGTACTCACTGTGTACGGTTCTTTCTCCTACTTGCAAAAGCTATTTCCAAGGCTAAAGATATTATTGAGCAATCCAAGCATATTCAGCAGCTGGATAGCGAAAACAAGATCCTTAAGCAGGAGAGGAAGGATATGCTGAAGATGCATGAGGACTCCATGAAAGTACTGCAGGAGTCCGCCAACGAAGAGATGAACCGCTTGAAGGAGGAGATCATGATGCTGAAAGAGCAGAAGAAAGCTGCCGATGAGCAAAATCAGCGCAATCTCGACGCATACAAGATCCTCCGACACGAACGGGATTCCATGGCAGAAACTCTCCAGCAGGCTGAGATTAGCATCTTCAGTAAGTGATTCTCCGCCTTGTACTTCTGTAAGATAGATACTCTGAAATTTTTTGTGCTATTGAGCTCATGCGTTCCTTTGTTGGAATTTGTAGCTCCTATTGGGTTGACCCAGTCGCCTCCTCCGCCAAAAGAATGCATGGTCCTTGCCGGCAACTTTATCACCACCGCCATCAAGCAGACCAAGGAGATAGCCAAGCCCCTCCAGATTAACATCAAAGCGGTGGATTTCATGGAGAAGTTCTCGGAGATTTTGCGCCGAGCCCCCGAGCGTATTGTAAGCTGGAAAGCTTCATGTACCCGACATCGACACGGTGACCTCCGGTATCCCCGACGTGGACGACGATGGCCAAAAGATAGATCACAAGGCTATCTTGGCGTCACTCACGGGTTTTGATACCAGAGTCGCCGAGTTGGTTGACCCTAACATCTTTGTGCCCATGAAAACCATTGACAACAACAGCCAAAGCTCCTCCGAGTCCCTCAACACCGCCGACTTCGAGGAGCATGACTCTCCTGCTGCTGACGATGCTACATCCAAGTCGCCTGCCCCAGAGGAATAAAAACAATATGTAATATTTGTTTCCTTTGGAATTTGTATGCGGAAAAAAATACTTGTTAACTTAAGGCGGAAAACAATGGTTGTTATGTCCTGCTACTCAAGAACTGGTTCCAGCATCTATATATTTTTAAGCAAGTGTTGGCTTATCCATTACTTTGGTTTTTATGCTTGACTTTTTGTGAGTCGGAAGACTTGTTGTCGGAACTATGCGCTCAAGAGATGATGCCCAATGGCACCGTCAATAACCTAAGCACAAAGTCGCCGACAATAAGTGCCGAAAGTCACTACTCCAGAATCCACATAAAAACAACAAAGAACGTGTAGACCAGAAAACTTAAGCTACCGCCCATAGGCGGAATTTTCACAAGTGCAATCGCAAAACTTGTGCATAAAAGTTTTATATGATCCAAAAATGAATACTAAAGGAGGTAAAAGACTCAAGAATATGAGTGAACTAGAGAGCTTTATTTCATTGATCATATAAGAGGTACACAGTAGATAAAAAATGCTAAGTGTAGAAAGGACGTAGTTGTGCTATGTTCCATGGCCGATCAAGCTCCGGGTAGTCATCATCCGGGTCACGTCGCTTACGCTTATGATCCTCGTTAGGTCTATCCTTCAGTTTGCGATTGTCAATGAGGTAGTAAGACCCATTGAGCAGCGCCTTGCTTATGATGAACGGTCCTTCCATGACGGGGATAATTTGTGTGACTTCTTCTGCTTAAGTCGGAGCACCAGGTCCCCCTCTTTAAACGAGTGATGTCGAATGCGGCGACTATGGTAGCTGCGTAACTTCTGCTGGTAGACGGTGGATCTTTGGCATGCCAATGCACGCTCCTCCTCGAGAAGGTCCATATCTAGGCGTCTGGATTCTTCAGCGTCATATTTGTCGTAGGCGACAACTCTTAGTGAATCGTGAAGGATGTCGGAAGGTAGGATGGATTCTGCTCCATATACCATGAAGTAAGGGGTGTAGTCGGTGGATATTTTGGGTGTAGTTCGTAAACTCCATAGCATAGATGGCAATTCTTCCGCCTAGGATCCAGCTGCTCTATGTAGCGGTGCCTCAAGACGTGGCTTGATTCCCTGCAGAATTAATCCATTGGCTTGCTCAACCTGACCATTGGACTGTGGGTGTGCCATAGATGCAAGGTCAAGTCGGATTCCCTTGTCCCAACAATAAGCTTCCACTTCTCCGAGTGACAACTTGATGCCGTTGTCGGGGATAATGCTATGTGGGAGACCAAATCTCACTACTAGATCCTGGACAAACCTAAGGGAAGTTGCCCCATCGAGCTTTCTAATGGGTTTAGCTTCTATCCATTTGGTGAATTTGTCAACTGCTACTAGCAGGTGCGTAAACCCACATGATGTCGTCTACAACGGTCCAACCATGTCCAGCCCCCAGACTGCGAACGGCCAAGTTATTGGTATTGTTCGCAATTCTTCAGTAGGAACATGTGGTTGTCGGGCATAATACTGGCATCCCATGCATGTCTCAACCAGCTTGTCGGCGTCCGCCTTCGCGGTCAGCCAGTAGAATCCTTGCCAGAAGGCTTTAGCTACCAATGATCGAGGAGTCGCGTGATGCCCGCAATCTCTGAGATGGATTTCGCTGAGGATTTCAATACATTCTTGCTGGGAAACACACTTAAGGTATACACCAGTAGTGCTTATTTTGTAGATCTGTCCATTGATTATGGTATAGCCCTTTGCTCGATGTACTATTTGCCGTCTTTCGACCTCGTCGTCAGGAAAAGTTCTGTGTTCGATATATTCCATGAACGGTTTTGTCCAAGCTGGAGGGACCTTTCCCACCATGTGAACGAAAGAGTCAACTCTGTCCGGGTTGTCGATGTCTGCTCCCTTCACGGATGGTGTCCGTAGATGCTCCAGGAAAATGCCAGGCGGAATTCGTTTGCACCCTGATCCAAGCTTAGATAGCAGATCAGCCGCCTCGTTTTGCTCCCTAGGTACATACTTGACCTTGTAGACCAAGAAGATCTTGGCTATCTCGTCCACTTCGTCTCAATATGCCGCCATCATAGGGTTCCGCGTGTTCCAGGTGCCATCCACCTGCTGGGCAACCAAGTCGGAATCTCCACAACAAACTATGCGCTTGATGCCAATATCCCTAGCTACGCGTAGTCCGTGAATGAGTGCTTCATACTCCTCCATGTTATTCGTAGCCTCGAAGTGGATCTACACAACATAGTGTAGCTTATCCCCGGTTGGTGACTGTAGCAGTACACCAGCCCCTGAGGCGTTGAGTAGCTTTGATCCGTCAAAGTGCATCACCCCATATTCTGGCTCTAGCATTGGGTAGCATCTGGCATCTCCGTCCAATCTGCGATAAAATCCGCCAAGGCTTGTGACTTGATAGCGTCGCGTCATTTTTAGGTGATCTCGAAGGCGGCAAGTTCAATTCCCACTTCACGACCCTTCATATAGCATCACTATTGTTGATGATGTCGGATAGTGGAGTCTTACTGTAAGATCCCTCCTTTATAAAGGAAAAGGATCCCTGTGATTGCAATGCTAGTCCCTGGATCAATGCCAGCATCCACAGTTTAAGATGAAGTACACAGAAACAAAGGTCATTATTACAGTCATTCCAGAGACAAACATAGTCTTTACAACTCCATGGCCACAGGCCTAGTACAAGAGTTTAAATAAGTAAATAGATAACAAGTCTTCATCTTCATATGCCACAGGCAAACATGTTGAGTGTAGACTTATGACTCCTAATCCTCATCAGAATAACCTGCAACATCACAAGTTACAGCCACAGTGGGTCAATACATTGGAATAGTATTGGCAAGTGATACCTTAGTTTAATTTTGGTGGACTAGATACTATATGCAATTTGGCTAAGTGTAGCTTCGCTTGCTTTGCTCAAAATAGGTTTTTCCTATTAGTTGAAATCACTAAGTTTTTCTTTGTCAAAACTTTTCCCAAGGAACCACCAATAGACATTGGGGTCCTTCACCCTTGTTCACCCACAAGTTTTACTTAGAAATTGGTATGAGGAGATTCTTGATAGCTTCCATGTCTTGATGCTCAAGTTGTCCTTTTCCAGGGACATGGCTAAGTACTTAGATTCTTCCATCTACAGAGGTTCTGCACTTTCCCCACAAGCCTTGATTTCCACCAAGACAGGACCTTTCAGAAGCCTTCCCTTAGACCAAATGGACGCGCTCCAACCTATCATCCCACTACCACCAACTGTCCAAATGGCTAAGTTATTGCAACCTATATGATCCTGGCAGAGCCCATATTGCCAAGTGGCTGCACTAGAAGCTTCTTAACATTTGGCCTATCAAATCCCTTTGTTCCTGGGTGGCTTTCCACAAGTGAGATACACAAGGTATACCATAGAAATGGGCCTTGTGTAACCACTCAACATAAACCATTCCTTCCATTCCACCCAGGTGTTTCATTCACTTAGTTGTTTTATTAAGCAAAACACAAGTCCATAGACTTAGAAATATTTTAACATAGCATGAATATTTCACCACCCTTGTTTGCTACTAGTTAGGCTAAGCATGGCATAGATAAGCATCTTAACTTAGAAATTTCTAGCAATTCTACAACTACTAGGATTTCCCAAGCATAGCATATAAGCAAAATATAACCATGCAAGACTTAGCAAAATACTTCTAATGCATAGTAGAAATCATAGGGATAAAAATATCATGAAGCACCACTTGCCTTGGTAGGTTGGAGAGTAGCTACACTCCTCACAATCACAATCACTATTGGCACCAAAATCTACACATAAAATCATAGCAACAAATCACATACAAAATAAATACAAACAAAAATATATGGATGCATGCAATATGATATGTGATGATTTTATAAACTTAACAAGACAAGTGCACAGTACTGGTTCATAATCAAGTTCAAAACTTGCCAAACAACATTTATTTTAACACTAAAACATATCTCAAATAATTTATATACACAAAATAGGCCTACACATGTTTCTGTAAATAAAACCATTTTAACAGAAGCAAAACATTAAACACATTGCATATTTAGAAAGGGCTTGTTCTCCTGATTCCATTGATATAAAATTCATCAAATTTGGACGTGGGGATCAAAAGTTATGATTAAAACAAGTTTAAACATCTAATAGATTCAAATTCTGATTTTAAATCTAATTCCTAGCCACGCGTCATGTTCTGATTGGTGCGTACCGGTTCGCTCAGGATCACGCACACAGGCCGTTAGATCTAACTCAATCTGCACGGCCCAGATCTACTCATACCGTTTCGTTAAATGATCTATTCCTACGCGCTGGATCTAGATCCAACGGTAATCGATCAAGCGACCACAGATGGGCGGCGCTGGCGGTGGCATCTGGCGGCGGCGAGCTCTGTCTACGGCGGCGTGGCGCTACAGGGGGTTCTGGGGTCGTCGGAGACGCTTACCAGGTTTGCGGTGATGCACTGATGCTCAACGTGGCGATGGCTTGGCAGGGGGCGCACGGACACGGCTGCACGGGCTCGTCGGAGTTGCTGACAGTGTCAGGCTCGGGTGGACGGTGACGTTGGCGACGTTCCTGGTCACCCTAGCACGAATCAAAGGCATCAGGGGGTGCGCAAGGCTACGGCGAACACGCTCGTGTGAATCAGAGGCGAAGGGGAACACGGGGCTCACCGAATTTAATCGCCGGAGTTGAAGACGTCGTCGGGACCTTGCTGTGCTTGACGGAGTCGACGACCAGGGGCAGTATAGGATGAACCAATGGTGTTAGAATGTGCGCAAGGAAGTTGCGAGGCTGTCTGCATGAACTAGAGGGGAAGGGGTGCACGGAGCTCACCGGGATTGGTCGCCGGAGAGGGTTCTGCCTGCGGCGGTGCAAGGGCGATTGCGGGCAGCCTGGGGGCGCTCTGTGCTCGGGGTCTGGGGGAAAATGGAGAGGGGGCAGAGGGGGTTTAAGTAGCATGATCGCGAGCGTGATTTACTCGGGCATTCAACGTGAATTGATGCCGCGAATCAATACAGAGAACGACCGGCGTAATTTGGGGATTGAGCTGTTAGCGGGGTGGAGACGATGACGCCGTGTGGGCCACGGTTATCAGTGAGAGAAACAGAGAGGGGGTGGGGTCCTGGCGTCAGTCACTCGGTGGGTTCGTTTGCGAGTAAATAAAAATGGTTCGCGGGGAGGGGTTGCTGGGCCAGTTGGGCTGGTTGGGCCAGATTCGACTGTTTGCTTATTTTTTTTCTCTTTTAACTTTTTCTTTTTCTGTTTGATCTTCTAAACTGATTTCAAAACTCCAATTCAAATCTGTTTGATTTGAAAACTTCTCTGGAATTTTGTACAATAAATATTGTACTCAAATAAGTGTCAAACACAACTGTTCACTCAAACTTACTTGGGTCATTTGAAAAAAAAACAAGCCATTATGGGATATAATAATTGGCATAACCTTGGTTTTATTTCATACTTTGTTTGGAAACTTTATTCAAGCTTTTGAAATCACTTATGTTTGAATACAAAACACTACTGAATGAATATTTGCACCTCACTCAATAGCAAGTAGCCCAAAGGCTAGAGTGTTTATACATAAAATAATGAACAATATATGCTCTTGTTTTTTAAATGATTTTGAAATGAAACCCTAAATGATCATGGATGCATGGATGATATGAATGAGTTTGAAACATGATTTTAGGGATGTTACAAATCTAACCCCCTTAAGGTGAATCTCGCCCTCGAGATTTGGATTAGCTAGCAAATAGGTGAGGGTGGTCTTTCCGAAGATCATCTTCTCTTTCCCATGTTGCTTCTTCTTCGGAATGATGGTTCCACTGAACTTTGCAGAACTTGATAGTCTTAGTCCGTGGGACTCTTTCTGCAGTCTCAAGAATCTTGATAGTTTTCTCCTCATAAGTGAGATCACTCTCCAATTGAACCTCTTCCAAAGGTATAGTATCCTTCAAAGAAGTTTCTTCCATTTCTGGATGACATTTCTTAAGATGACTCACATGAAACACATTATGAACAGCTGACAAAGACTCTGGCAATTCAATCTCATAAGCTACTTCTCCTTTGCGACTCAGAGTCTTGAATGGTCCAACATATCTTGGTGCCAATTTTCCTTTGACACCAAATCTCTTCACTCCATGAAGTGGTGACACTATAAGATAAGCTCTATCACCAACTTCATAGGTGACTTCTCTACGCTTAGGATCTGTGTAGCTTTTCTGTCAGGACTGTGCTATCTTTAATCTGTCCTTAACCAGCTTGACTTTCTCTTCAGCCTCTTTGATAAGTTCTGGTCCGAACAAACTTCTTTCTCCCACACCATTCCATAGCAATGGGGTGGTACACTTTCTACCATAGAGAAACTCAAATGGTGTCATTTCAATACTGGCTTGATAGCTGTTATTGTAAGAGAATTCTGCGTAAGGCAGACTTTCATCCCAACTGGCTCCATAGTCTAGGGCACATGCCCTCAACATATCTTCAAGAATCTGATTAGTCCTTTCTGTCTGTCCATCAGTCTGAGGATGAAAAGCGGTGCTGAATTCCAACCTCGTTCCCAATGATTCATGTAATTGCCTCCAAAAATGAGAAGTGAATTGGGTTCCTCTATCTGACACAATACTCTTGGGTACTCCATGTAGACATACAATTCTACTCATATAGATCTTGGCCAACTTAGCACTTGTGTAAGTTGTCTTCACGGGTATGAAATGAGCCACTTTAGTTAGGCGATACACTACTACCCAAATAGAATCATATCCTGACCGGGTCCTTGGTAATCCGGTAATGAAATCCATACCAATCTTGTCCCACTTCCAATCAGGAATAGATAGTGGTTGAAGCAAACCTGCTGGTTTCTGATGTTCCGCTTTCACTCTACTACACACATCACACAAAGCAATATGTTCGACGATGTCCTTCTTGAGATTATTCCACCAAAATCTTTCTTTCATATCCATGTACATCTTGGTGTTACCCGGATGAATAGAATATGGTGAGTTGTGTGCTTCTTGTAAAATCAGTTTCCGAAGCTCCGGATCTTGTGGAACACAGATACGTTTTCCATGCCATAAAGTACCTTGTTCGTCTTCATGGAATCCTTTGGCTTTTCCCTTGCCAATATTTTCCTTGATTTCTTCAATTTCCTTATCTGTCTTTTGGGATTCTTTGATCTTGTCCAACAAAGTGGGTTGAACATCCAAAGACATAAGATGTCCTTCAGGCACAATCTCCAATCTGAGATCTCTAAATTGGGCACACAAATCATCTGGCAATTCTCCCTTAGTAAGGCCATTCATGAAAACCTTACGGCTTAGAGCATCCGCTACAACATTTGCTTTACCGGGGTGGTATTGCAAACTCAAGTCATAGTCCTTGATGAGTTCTAGCCATCTTCTTTGTCTCATGTTAATTTCCTTCTAGGTGAAGATATATTTCAAACTCTTGTGATCTGTGAACACTTCACAACGCTTTCCCAAAAGATAATGTCTCCATGTTTTAAGTGCATGGACAACAGAGGCTAACTCTAAATCATGAGTAGGGTAGTTTACTTCATGAGTTTTGAGTTGTCTCGAGGCATAAGCCACAACTTTCCCTTCTTGCATAAGTACTGCACCTAATCCGTGATGGGATGGATCACAATACACATGGAAATCCTTTTCCAAATCTGGCAAACACAAGACTGGTGCTGTCACAAGTCTCTTCTTCAATTCTTGAAAGCTGAGTTCACAACCTTCAGACCAAGCAAATTTCTTGTCTTTCTTTAGTAGTTCTGTCATAGGCTTAGCTACCTTGGAGAAATTCTCAATGAATCTTCTATAGTAACCTGCTAAGCCAAGGAAACTACGAACTTCTTTCACTGACTTGGGAGATTCCCATTCAGTTACAGCTGAAACTTTAGCAGGATCAACTACAACACCATCTCCTGACACAACGTGTCCAAGAAATCCAACTTCATTCAACCAGAATTCACACTTGCTGAATTTGGCATATAGTTTATGCTCTCTAAGCTTCTCAAGTATCAAACGCAAATGTCCTTCATGTTCTTCTCTACTCTTGGAGTATATCAAAATGTCATCGATGAAAACGACAACAAACGTATCGAGAAATTCCATGAACACCTTGTTCATCATATTCATGAAGTATGCCGGTGCATTGGTTAAACCAAATGGCATCACAGTATACTCATACAATCCATACTTTGTGGTGAAAGTTGTCTTGGGTATGTCTTGTTCCCTTATCTTAAGTTGGAAATAACCTGATCTGAGATCAATTTTTGATAACACACAAGCTCCTTCTAGCTGATCAAACAAGTCATTGATTCTTTGCAAAGGGTATTTGTTCTTGATAGTTACCTCATTGAGTGAACGGTAATCTATGCATAACCTTTGACTTCTATCTTTCTTTTCGACAAACAAGACTGGTGCTCCCCAAGATGAAGAACTTGGTTGAATAAATCCTTTCTGCAACTGTTCTCCAAGTTGTTTCTTAAGTTCTTTCAGTTCATCAACTGACATCTTGTACGGTCTCTTTGCTATTGGTCCAGATTCTGGTAGCAAATCAATAAGGAACTCCACATCTCTATCTGGTGGCATTCCAGGCAATTCTTCCGGAAACACATCCGGATATTCACTCATAATTGGCACACTGTCTATGCTAACCCCCTTAAGAGAATTTAGCTTACTCCCTTTTGATTCAAAGTTAGACTTGAATTTAATCCGTTTCCTTTCCGGGGTTGTGAGTGCAACAGTACGTTTAGCACAATCTAGTACTCCTTCATACTTAGCCATCCAATCCATTCCCAAAATTACATCCAGTCCTTGGGAATCTAGGATTATCAGACTCACTGGAAACTTATGCTTTCCAAACTCTATTACTAGATCCCGGCATCCAAGACTTACTATCATATCTCCACCTGGAGAACTAACTTTTATTGGACACCCAATGTTTTCAGTTGGAAACCCATTTCTATCAACAAATGCTTTTGATATGAATGAATGCGATGCTCCAGTATCAAAAAGAACAAGTGCTGGAATAGAATTGAGTTTGAACTTACCAGCAACAGCATCTGGCTCTTCATAGATTTCCTCCACATTGATGTGGTTCACTTGTCCCTTCTGAAAAGGGTTGGGCTTGTTGGGTCCTTCATTTGCATAATTCCCCATCTTCTTGCACTTGAAACACTCAACCTAACTAATATCCTTCTTGACAGGCTGGCTTCCACTACCACTTCCACTACCACTGTGGTGGCTTTTATATCCACCCTTGTGGTTCTTGTACTTGTCATTGTCATGACTGCGGTGATGCTTGTTGTCATAATGACGGTTGTGGTTATGGTGCTTGTTGAATTTCCCATGCTTGTGGGATCCTGAGATTCCACTATCATCATAATGGGAACGCTTGTGAGACGATCCCGAGCTGTGCTTGTCCGAGTGCTTTCTCTTCCTACTCTCAACTTGCTTCATTTTGTTCTCCAAAATAGCAGCCTTGTCACAAAGAGACTGATAAGTGGGAACATAGGCCACTGACAGCTGCAAGTTCAATTCATCATTCAACCCTTCAAGGAACTTTTCCTTCCTCTTGGCATCGGTGTCAACTTCGTCTGGTGCATAACGCGCCAGATTGTTGAACTCCTCACTCCAGATGAGATGTGAGCAGTACGAAATCCATCTTCAAAGATAGCCCATGTCACATCTGTAATGGGAGTGGTGATTTGGAAGTTATCCCACCAAGTGGCTGCTGGTCCTTCCAACAACTGAGCTGCAAACCTGACTTTCTCTTCATCAGTATAGCCAACTGTTACCAAGTCCTTGTTCACAGAGCGTAGCCAATCATTAGCTACCATGGGATCAGTTGTTCCTGAGAACTTTGCTGGCCTTAATCTCAAGAACCTGGTCAGCATGTCAAAACCCGGTGGGTTGTTGTTGTTATTGTTGTTATTGTTGTTGTTGTTGTTGTTCTGGTTCTGGATGAACGTAGTCATCATTTGCATCAGCTGAGTCTGAGCTGTCATCATTTGCTGCATCTCAGGGGTGATGTTGTTGTTGTTGGGGTTGGGATTGGCACGACGGGGAGGCATCTGTGGTTTGTTCAATAGAGATAAGAATGAGATACCCATAGATGCTATCATGCACAATACATCACATAAACAATCATCAAGCATGCATCATAATAATAATAGTTAAACAACAAAAACGACAAGTTTGCAAAGTAAACACACCAATAACAAGCCATCCACATGTTGGATGGTCATTGTGACTCAAATAAAGTATGATAAATAAATGATAAATGAGTAGTGATCACTACTCCTCGGCATCAACCTCCTCCTCAACAAAGGTAAGACATGCATTCTCCATAGCGGTCTTGTATTCCTCGACATTGGTGGTCAAGGTCTCTACCTTGGCTTTGAGAGCCCTTTTCTGAGAACGAAGCCTCTCAATCACAGTCTGCTGATGCTCGATCTCTAAGTCCTTGTTCTCTAGTTCTGCAGTCATGTCTCGAATCCTGTTGTTCCTATCTTGGACTCGCTTCTCTTGACTCTTGAACTTTTTGTCCTAACTCTCGAACTTTGCCTCCATCTCCTTGACTATCTCATCTTGCTCCGCGAAGAGCTTGTCCTTCTCACGAAGCTGCACTTGGAGTTCGTCATTGCTGAGCATGACGTTGGTCCTATCAGTGACCACGTGCCTAAGAAGAACCTCTAAGTCCTGGAGGTATAGACGAATCGGCTCTGCTGTCTCCCTCGAAGTGTCCTCGAAGTCGATGGCCTCTCCATCCTCATCACGTCTACCGAAGGCGTGGAAGTGAGTACCTCTAACCTGTCGAGAGTGTCTCCCTAACAGACGTCCAATCAAGTCCTGCATGACTACCTTTAGGCCTCTCTCCTTGTCATCGTGCATGAGCTTGAAGATGATGGCCTCCATGACTGGCTCAGTCTGGCGTCCTGGCTGATTGACCTTGAAGCCCCAAAGGTCTTTCCTCTCAAACTTGGTGAGGGGAAGCACCATGATGGTAGGAAGAGGGAGATTGAGCAAAGTAGTGAGCTCAATAATACGAGGGCCAAAACGAGTTCCTTGGAACTCTTCAACGGTGCTGAGGGTAACATTAGGCATCTATTTAATAAGATATAAAAAGTTAGAATCAACACAATTTTAAGACAAGTCACAAGACAAAGCATCACAAGCATAACTTTGGAAATCAAACACACAAGTCATAGCATACATGGATCCATTACAAATAACCAAGGTTCAACTTATTTCAAGCAGCATTTGGAAAATAAGGTGATAAGTGTGGTGGTACAACTAATGTGGTACATTACAATCCCATCTCACTTTCCAAGTTGGCTAACAGGGCATCCCTAGAGGGAATCTGTTTGTCTAGATCACAAGACTCCATTGCTAAATCTATGATGTCCTTCCTTAGGCTTTGGTTGGTAGCCTCTAATTATTGGGCATGTTTCTTATCTTCCTTAAGATCATTCTGAGTGTTAAGCATTCTGCACTTGATTCTATCACCAAGTTCTTTGATGGCCCTCCAAGCTGCATCCCTTGCTGAATCAAAGAATGTAGTGTCCATCATTGTGTTGGTGACCATGCAGAATCCTGAGTCCTTGTGGTTGTCTTCCTTGTTTTTATACAAGTGAAGTTGCACCCACCAGTACTCAACTCCTTCATCCATCACAGGAAAACCTTTGTACACAGCTGCACCATGTATTCCCATTGCAACCATGAGGTCCTTGAGAGCCTTGGGGAACTCTGTCTCACATTCCAGAGTTATAGTCATGAGTGGTCCTTTCCTTACGGCTTCGTTGATGGAGTTCATCTACAAATAGAGATCAGAAAGAAGATTAGAAAAGTTTACGAGAAGAATAGACAAGTGTGGAAGTTATTGAAAAAATTTCCTTAGTGGTTTCCAATCCTAGGGTCATAATCCTACAGGCAACACAGTGCTCTGATACAATCTGTAAGATCCCTCCTTTATAAAGGAAAAGGATCCCTGTGATTGCAATGCTAGTCCCTGGATCAATGCTAGCATCCACAATTTAAGATGAAGTGCACAAAAACAAAGGTCATTATTACAGTCATTCCAGAGACAAACATAGTCTTTACAACTCCATGGCCACAGGCCTAGTACAAGATTTTAAATAAGTAAATAGATAACAGGTCTTCATCTTCATATGCCACATGCAAAAATTTTGAGTGTAGACTTATGACTCCTAATCCTCATCAGAATAACCTGCAACATCACAAGTTACAGCCACAGTGGGTCAATACATTGGAATAGTATTGGCAAGTGATACCTTAGTGTAATTTTGGTGGAGTAGATACTATATGCAATTTGTCTAAGTGTAGCTTAGCTTGCTTTGCTCAAAATAGGTTTGCCTATTAGTTGAAATCACTAAGTTTTTCTTTGTCAAAACTTTTCCCAAGGAACCACCAATAGACATTGGGGTCCTTCACCCTTGTTCACCCACAAGTTTTACTTAGAAATTGGGATGAGGAGATTCTTGATAGCTTCCATGTCTTGATGCTCAAGTTGTCCTTTTCCAGGGACATGGCTAAGATCTTAGATTCTTCCATCTGCAGAGGTTGTGCACTTTCCCCACAAGCCTTGATTTCCACCAAGACAGGACCTTTCAGAAGCTTTCCCTTAGACCAAATGGACGCTCTCCAACCTATCATCCCACTACCACCAACTGTCCAAATGGCTAAGTTATTGAAACCTATATGATCCTGGCAGAGCCCATATTGCCAAGTGGCTGCACTAGAAGCTTCTTAACATTTGGCCTCTCAAATCCCTTTGTTCCTGGGTGGCTTTCCACAAGTGAGATACACAAGGTAGACCATAGAAATGGGCCTTGTGTAACCACTGAACATAAACCATTCCTTCCATTCCACCCAGGTGTTTCATTCACTTAGTTGTTTTATTAAGCAAAACACAAGTCCATAGACTTAGAAATATTTTAACATAGCATGAATATTTCACCACCCTTTTTTGCTACTAGCTAGGCTAAGCATGGCATAGATAAGCATCTTAACTTAGAAATTTCTAGCAATTCTACAACTACTAGGATTTCCCAAGCATAGCATATAAGCAAAATATAACCATGCAAGACTTAGCAAAATACTTCTAATGCATAGTAGAAATCATAGGGATAAAAATATCATGAAGCACCACTTTCCTTGGTAGGTTGGAGAGTAGCTACACTCCTCACAATCACAATCACTATTGGCACCAAAATCTACACATAAAATCATAGCAATAAATCACATACAAAATAAATACAAACAAAAATATATGGATGCATGCAATATGATATGTGATGATTTTCTAAACTTAACAAGACAAGTGCACAGTACTGGTTCATAATCAAGTTCAAAACTTGCCAAACAACATTTATTTTAACACTAAAACATATCTCAAATAATTTATATACACAAAATAGGCCTACACATGTTTCTGTAAATAAAACCATTTTAACAGAAGCAAAACATTAAACACATTGCATATTTAGAAAGGGCATGTTCTACTGATTCCATTGATATAAAATTCATCAAATTTGGACGTGGGGATCAAAAGTTATGATTAAAACAAGTTTAAACATCTAATAGATTCAAATTCTGATTTTAAATCTAATTCCTAGCCACGCGTCATGTTCTGATTGGTGCGTACCGGTTCGCTCAGGACCACGCACACAGGCTGTTAGATCTAACTCAATCTGCACGGCCCAGATCTACTCATACCGTTTCGTTAAATGATCTATTCCTACGCGCTGGATCTAGATCCAACGGTAATCGATCAAGCGACCACAGATGGGCGGCGCTGGCGGTGGCATCTAGCGGCGGAGAGCTCTGTCTATGGTGGCGCGGCGCTACAGGGGTTTCTAGGCGGATACGCTTACCAGGTTCGTGGCGATGCACTGATGCTCAACGTGGCGACGGCTTGGCAAGGGGCGCACGGACACGGCTGCACGGGCTCGTCGGAGTTGCTGACAGCATCGGGCTCGGGTGGACGGCAATGTTGGCGATGTTCCTGGTCACCCTAGCACGAATCAAAGGCATCAGGGGGTGCGCAAGGCTACGGCGAACACGCTCGTGTGAATCAGAGGCGAAGGGGAACACGGGGCTCACCGAATTTAATCGCCGGAGTTGAAGACGTCGTTGGGACCTTGATGTGCTTGACGGAGTCAATGACCTGGGGCAGTATAGGATGAACCAATGGTGTCAGAATGTGCGCAAGGAAGTTGCGAGGCTGTCTGCATGAACTAGAGGGGAAGGGGTGCACGGAGCTCACCGGGATTGGTCGCCGGAGAGGGTTCTTCCTGCGGCGATGCAAGGGCGATTGCGGGCAGCCTGGGGGCGCTCTGTGCTTGGGGTCTGGGGGAAATGGAGAGGGGGCAGAGGGGGTTTAAGTAGCATGATCACGAGCTTGATTTACTCGGGCATTCAACGTGAATTGACGCCGCGAATCAATACAGAGAACGACCGGCGTAATTTGGGGATTGAGCTGTTAGCGGGGTGGAGACGATGACGCCGTGTGGGCTACGGTTGTCAGCGAGAGAAACAGAGAGGGGGTGGGGTCCTGGCGTCAGTCACTCGGTGGGTTCGTTTGCGAGTAAAGAAAAACGGTTTGCAGGGAGGGGTTGCTTGGCTAGTTGGGCTGGTTGGGCCAGATTCGACTGTTTGCTTTTTTTTTCTCTTTTAACTTTTTCTTTTTCTGTTTGATTTTCTAAACTGATTTCAAAACTCCAATTCAAATCTGTTTGATTTCAAAACTTCTCTGGACTTTTGTACAATAATCTTGTACTCAAATAAGTGTCAAACACAACTGTTCACTCAAACTTACTTGGGTCATTTGAAAAAAAAATCCATTATGGGATATAATAATTGGCATAACCTTGGTTTTATTTCATACTTTGTTTGGAAACTTTATTCAAGCTTTTGAAATCACTTATGTTTGAATACAAAACACTACTGAATTAATATTTGCACCTCACTCAATAGCAAGTAGCCCAAAGGCTAGAGTGTTTATACATAAAATAATGAACAATATATGCTCTTGTTTTTTAAATGATTTTGAAATGAAACCCTAAATGATCATGGATGCATGGATGATATGAATGAGTTTGAAACATGATTTTAGGGATGTTACACTTACTCACCACTGTGATAGGGTGCTCCTGGAAATAATGCCTCAGCTTCCGAGAAGCAAGGAATACTCCATAAGCTACCTTTTGGTAGTGCGGGTAACGCTGCTTGGAGTCCGTCAAGACCTCGCTTACATAGTAAACTGGTCGTTGAACTCTGTGCTCATAGCCTGGTTCCTTCTGCTCTACCACGACGATGATGCTGATTACCCGATTGGTGGCCGCCATGTAGATTAACATGGGCTCGCCAGGCTCGGGTGCTGCAAGGATAGGCGCCGAGGAAAGTATCTCCTTGAGCTGCTTCAATGTTGCGTCTGCCTCGTCCGTCCACATGAATTTTTCCGCCTTCTTCAGCAACTTGTACAGCAGCATAGCCTTCTCTCCAAGTCGGCTGACGAACCGACTAACTGCTGCAATGCAACCTGTTAGCCGTTGTATTTCCTTTAGGTATGTCGAACGGTTTATGTTTAAGATGGCCTTGATTTTCTCCGGGTTAACCTCGATTCCACGCTGGGAAATGATGAAGCCCAACAATTTGCCGGCTGGAACCCCGAAGACGCACTTCTTAGGGTTAAGCATCATGTTGTATTTTCGGAGATTACCAAAGGTTTCTTTTGTCGTTTGATTTTTTAGAAGCCACCGCTATATCGTCCACATAAGCGTGAATGTTCCGACCAATTTGATCATGTAGGCAACGCTGCATTGTCCGCTAGTACGTAGAACCTACTATTTTTATCCCAAAGGGCATCATGACATAGCAGGACATGTGGTAAGGTGTAGTGAACAAAGTGGCCAATTGGTCCGACTTCCTCATCTTGATCTGGTGGTATCCTGAGTATGCATCGAGAAAACACAAAAGCTCCGAGCCAGCCGTCGAGTCAATGACTTGGACAATGCGAGGCAAAGCAAACGGATCTTTGGGACATGATTTGTTCAAGCCGGTGTAATCAATGCACATTCTTAATTCTTTGGTTCCCTGTTTGGGGACAAGTACAGGATTAGCCACCCATCGGGTGTGAAGGACTTCTCAGATAAAACTAGCCTTAAGTAACCAGCTATCTCTTTGCCTATGGCGCGTCTCTTCTCGTCTTCGAAGCGTCATAGAGGTTGTTTCACTAGTTTACATTTTGGATCAATGTTCAAGCTATTCTCGGCAAGTTCCCTAGGTACACCTTTGATGTTGACAGGTTGCTAGGCAAAGATGTCCCTGTTCTCAAGGAGGAACTGGACGAGCGTGCTTTCCTATTTAGGATCCATGTTCATCCCAATGGCGGTGATCTTGGAGGCATCGCCTACCACAAGTTTTACCGGCTTGGTCTCGATGGCAGCCTTGAATGCTGGGGCAGAGTCAGAAATCTGTTTCTTCGACACAGGCATCTCTGAGGCATCGACCTTGCTCTGGATCTCCTTGAATTCTTTGCTGTAGAGGACAGCTTCTGCATAGGCTGCTTCTCCAATCTCGCAGTCCCTTGCTTTGGTAAAGCTTTCGGATACGATGATGACCCCGTTTGGTCCGGGTATCTTGAGCTTGTTGTACACGAAGCATGGCTTGGCCATGAAGGTGTGGAATATGTCGCGGCCAAATATGATGTGGTACACGCTCTTGAAGGGGACCACCTCAAAGGTCATGCGTTCTTGGCGGTAATTATTGACATCACCAAAAGCGGCCTGAAGTGTAATGCACCCAAGGGACCGAGCCTCCCGACCAGGAAATACGCCATGGAAGATGGTGTTGGTCCGCCTTAGGTTTGCCTCCGTCAAGTTCATCTTCTGTAGTGTATCCAGGTACATGATGTTGATGCTAATTCCACTATCCACCATAAATTTAGTGAACTCATTGCCATCAATCAGGGGGTTGATGCCATGGCGTATTGGTTTTCCGTAGGGATGAGGTCTGGGTGATCCTTCTTGTCCCAAGTAATTGGAATCTCCGACCAGCACAAGAATTGGGGAACTGGGGTAGACTAGCCATCAGTATCCTCATGGAGGTCTTCTATTGTCGATCGGTGGGGGTGCCAAGGAAAGTGTGGAAAACTGCCGCCTTCTTTGCGAAAGGGATTTTGCCTTGCCGTCGCTCTTGGCGGCGTGCTTGGAGTCAACGTCCTCGTCCATGTCACTTGAATCCTTGGACTCCTCTTCCTTCTTCTTCCCCTTGCCCTTGCCTCGTGGTCTATTCTTCCGACTTTGCTTGTAGCCAGACTCTGAGTCCTCCTTGAGGTCGTTGACGAACTTGCAATGGCGATTGGTGTGGGTGGCTTTGCCATTGTCGTCGAGGTGTACGAGGCACGGCATATCATGGTACTCCTTGTAGGTTTGGGGAACGCGGAGAGCTGCCGAGGTAGTTTCACAGCCTCGCTGCTGCCCACGACTAGCTCCACGTCCTCGGCCACGCTGTCCGCCATCACCTTGCCCTGCAAAAGTCATAGCGACCATGTCAGGGGTTTGCTTCTCTTCTGGCGCGGCCTTACGCTTGGTGTTGCTGTTCCTCCGATCTTGAGTTGGAATGGCCATTGTCGGAAGGGAGCCACAAGCATCATCATCGGCAGCCGCGAACTCACTGGCCAACTGAATCATTTGGTTCAAGCCTAGCTGGTGATTGTCCTGCAGGTGCTTCAGCTTATGTCGGAGCAACGTTCCTCTTTCCAACCGATCGATGAAGGCGGCCATGGTGGTCTGAGCATGCACTCTTGTGCAGGAATTCTTCATATCCAACCAGCGAGAGAGGTAGGCGCGAGATGTCTCGTCTTTCTCTTGCACGCACCAATGTAGATCGCCAACAGTGCAGGGATGTTTGTACGTACCCTCGAAGTTCTTGGTGAACGCTTCTTGCATGTCCAACCAATTACAGATGGATCTTTCTGGCAAGTCATCAATCCATTGGCGGGCCATGCTCGCCAACATCAATGGGAGGTATTTGACGGCAATGTTGGGTTTACCCCCGGCGATCTCCACCGCGTTGTCGTAGTCCTGCAACCATGTAGCTGGCTTGGCGGTGCCGTCATAGGGCTTGATGGTCTTGTCAATCGAGAAACCTTTGGGGTAAGTTGCGGACCGTATCACAGGTCCAAATCAACGTGGTCCCAGGTATGGTCCTTCCCAGGCCCCGTGGATCTTGTCCAGATGTGAACGTGCATCGTATGGCTCCGGGCTTCTTTTCTTGTTGCCATCAGGGGATGGGCTGCGTGAACGACGCGGGCCTCCTCCGCCATGGTGGCTGCTAGGTGGTGAAGGGGCAGAGGTGGCGGGGGGAACGGGGCGATGGAGACGGGTGACAAGGTTGGGCCTTGCCTCCATGGTCGGAGGATATGGGGATATCATCCATCCTTTTGTGCGCATCCCTCCGTCTTCGTTCTGACGAACCCGTCTGAGACCCGACATCAAGAGGAGATATGTCCCTTGGCGACTTATGTTGGCTAGACTGGCAAAACGCTAGGTCAGACTCAAGCCTCTGAGAGGTGGCCTTTTCCTGCTGTTTCACCGTCTTGGCCACTAGGTCATAGACCTGGTTCACTGCTTCGGGTGATCTATCCTGCTCCAGAAGGGTCTTGGAGACGGCGAGGTTGAGGAGAGGAGTGGTCATCACCTGCCTGCCTTCACTATCAATGTATGGCTTGGCCTGTGCCGGCTTGGAGGGAGCCCATCCTAGGTTTCGTCGTACACCAGGATCATTGATGCGCGAGTCGGAGCTTTCCTAGCCCTCTGCTACTGTAGAAGAGTCTTGTACTCGTCCTCCATTGCTCTAGCTTTCTCTATCGACTTCTACGCGTTAGCCAGATCTCGGTCTAGCTTTGTGCATTGCTCCGCGATGGCATGCGCTTCCTCTAGCAGCTGCTAGCGCTTCTCGTCAAGCTGGACTACATTGCGAATATGAGCTACGGTCATAGGCTCGACGAGGAGATTGCCATACATCACTCCATCAGCTGGAGTGACTTGGGCAGCAGCAGACGTAGATGCCGGAGGTAGCAGGTTTGCGGTGTTCTTGTTGCTCGGACCGGTGCCGAGTTCCTGTGGCTGCTGCACTGGGTTAGGCGGAGGGGGAATGACCTTTGCGCGATCAATGTCGGCATCAACAGGTGGTCCCTTCCCTTTGTCCAACACTGTAGGCGGAGCTCGTCTGGGTTGATACTCATCCATCGTCGTTCCAATGGTGACGAACACCTCTCGGGACGTGACGGCGTTGTTGGCCTGCTCATCGCGTTTGTAATCCTCCTCCATCTCCTGCATGGCGGAGTCTAGCTCCTCGGGGCTGAAGTCTATCTCCTTCGAATATGCGCTAAAGTCGGCGTAGAGCGCGTCGATCACGGAGTTGGAGGGTGCCGGGGCTTCCTCGATGACGGGGGGTGGAGGTGCAATAGCAGAGACGATGACTGGAGGTGGTGGTGCAGCTGCGGTGATGACGACCGGAGGCGGTGGTGGCGGTGGCTGAGGTGGGGGCGCTCCGTCAATGAACGCAAGGGCTGTCTGAGCTGCCTCCTCAGCCTCCGCGTAGTTGTTGACGGTGTTCACCATGCTTTCGAAGGTGAGACATCCTGGAGCTTGCCGCCGCCTTAGCGAATACCGGAGAAGCGTACCTTGGTCCAGTCCTTCCACAAAGTGATACATGGCATCATCATTGGGGTAATGCGCTAGATCATCCCGTAGACGGAGCCACCTGGCAAGGTAATCGCGGGGCTTTTCGCCCTCTCTCTGAATGCAACGTGCCATATCGAAGATGGTCACCACTCCAACGAACTTGATCTCTGTTGTCCAGACACACGGACGAAGCCTGCGGACTTGCAGCGATCTTCCACCATTATATCCTGCATAGGGCGGTTTGGGTGGGCCTTGAATTTTTCCGATCTTTGCCGGAAAACTCCGAGGAGAGATCCGACATCGATCCTTCTGCGAACGTATCCTGCCCGTAGGCGGTCCGTGCGGGTTTTGATGCTCCTCCAGCTCCCAGGGAACTAGTGCCCGAGTCGGTTTCGCCGATGAATAGGTGGATATCTTTGATGGGGACGATCGATCACCGCGTAGGGTTCGTCTTCGCCGGGATCCAGAACTCGTCGGGAGGGACGATCGCAATGTTGCCGAAGAAGAGAACACGACCGATGGCTACGGTTTCGCCGATTCCCGCGAAGATCTTGGTCCTCGCCCGCTGAAGAGCCTGAAGCGCCTCTTGCCCCACGGTGGGCGCCAACTGTCGTGGTATTGCCGACGAGTACGCCATGGAGGGGTCCTCACAATGCATGTTTAGAGACATGGGGGAATGCGGACGGTTGACGGGTACGAGGTAACACAGCTTACCCAAGTTCAGATCCCACAACGGTGACGGAATCCTACTCCTGCTATAAATCACTATAAGGGCAATACGCCGAGTTATAGGGATTGGATCGATGTGCGAGGTGTATGATAATCGATACTAGCTTGTGCCCTAAAGGCTCCCATAGGCCCGACTTATATAGTCGTCAAGTCCTAGGGTTACAGGTAAAAGTCCTAGCTGGACAGGTTATAGAGTCCTACACTACTTACAACTAGTCTAGCGTGTCTTGCACTCGAAGGCTCCGGGTACGTCGGTGACTCCTTCGTATCCTTCCTTTATCCGACATGGGCCTCCCTTCTGGATCCATCAAACTAGGCCGCCCAGCAGGCCATGGGCCATGCTACCAACTGTGGGCCACCCGGGTTATCCGGATAGGAGACATGCTATGAGGATATCCATATAGCATATCCCCAATAGGTTCCTACCAACAAATTTTTGGGCTTCATCGTTTCACATCGTGGAATCAAGGTCAACCCGAATAAGATCAAGGCTATTGGGGAACAAGGATAGAAAACAAAAAAAATTCCTACAATCAAAACCATAATGCCAGGATCTATCTACTAGTAGTGCAGTAACAGGAGGGGATACAGTGTTCATTATTGGAAACGGTCTCGTATAAGTGTTGTATACGTGTTCTTGACATGTTGTAATTGTAACTCTGTAGGTTGGTCCCTTTTATATATACGAGATATTGTGGAGTCTTTGCCCCACGAAACGCTAAATTTGACTTGGTTTCAGAGCCAAACTCGCTCCTCTTTCCTCCACCGCCGCGTCGCCCCACTCTCGACGCCGCCGCCGCCTCGCTACTCACCACCGCCGTCGTCGCTCTATTTTAGACCGCTGCCGCCGCCCTCTCGGAGATGGCTACGTCTTCTTCCATCGTCTTCTCCGCACCGATCGGTCCGATCGTCTCTGCCCCGGGAGCATCGGCATCAGCACCCTCCTCCTTGATCGCCATCTCCATGCGGCTCGAACGGGGGAACTTCATGTTATGGAAGGGGATCGCCATCCTGATCCTCGCTGGTGCTAGCCTCCACATCCATCTTGATGGCACCAGTGCAGCCCCGTCCAAAACCCTAACTCAGGGCACCGGTGATACTGCGACCACCATCGCCAACCCCGAGTACCTCCGTTGGTGGACTCAGGATCAGAAGGTCAAGGGCCTTCTTCTCTCCACGATGGACGATAACATCGTGTTCCATCTTGTCGATTGCAAGACAGCACAGGCCTTCTGGGCGTCCGTCACCGCCATGTTTGGCGCGTAGAGTCGCGCCAACGTACTCCACATTAGGCGGCAACTCCAGTCGCTGCCCAAGGAGGATCTGTCCATGGAGGCTACATGCACAAGATGAAGGGCCTTGCCGATGTCATGGCGACTGCCGGCACCCCTATCACCGACGATGAGCTCATCGACCACATCCTCATTGGGCTCGGATCGGCCTTCAATCCCATTGTTGCCTCTCTCGATCTTACCAACGCCGAGATGACCTACTCTGCCTTCTACTCGTTGGTTCTCTCCTATAAGGCCTTGCAGGATCAGCAGAGCGTGGCGGAGGAGTGGTCGTCGTCTGCGAACGCCGCGTCCCGCGGCGACCGCGTGCCGCCCCAGGGTATCTTGTCTGTTCCCTACGTGGGGGGTGACCTATCGTTGGCACTGGCCAGCCTGCGCCCAACCGCCAAGGCGGCAATGGCGCTACTCAGGGAGGCGGCTACGATGTTCGCACTAGTGGCAATGGCTGCCAAGGTGGCAACGGCAATCACGCCGGCAATGGTGGTGGTCGCAACGGATGTGGTAACGGCGGTGGCCGTAACAACGGCAACAAGCACCCCAGGTGCCAGATATGTAAATACTGGGGACATAAGGCCTACGCCTGCCACCGCCGCTTCAACCAGGACTTCAACAACCGCGTCGGAAACTCAGCCTCCACCATCTCCTCTGACAACCAGCCATGGGTGATGGACTCCAAGGCTACGGATCACTTCACCAGCGAGCTTGAACATCTTCAAGTTCACGAGCGCTATGGAGGGAACGACCAGGTCCAGGTGGCTAATGGTGCAGGTTTGTCTATTGTGCACATTGGTCATTCTTCTTTACCCGGTTCATCTCTCCAACTTAAAAATATCTTGCATGTCCCTCACATTAGCAAACACCTTCTTTCCGTTTGTCGTCTTATGTGCGACAATGATGTGTTTGTTGAATTTCACCGTCATGCTTTCTTTGTAAAGGACAAGGCAACCCGGCACATCCTCCTTCATGATAGAAGCCATGGAGGAGCTTATCCCGTTCCGTATCGTCGTGCATCATCCTCATCCACTCTCCATGCCTCCGCTAGTGTCAAGGTGCCGCTCTCTTAGTGGCATCAGCATTTAGGTCATCCTGCAAATAATGTCATCAACTCTATTGTTAAGAGTCATGAGATTTCTTGTACTAGTTCAGAAGAACCCCCATTAGTGTGATGCTTGTCTGTGTGCTAAGAGTCAACAACTATCATATTCTATGTCCACTCGGGTTTCTACTATGCCTCTTGAATTAATTCATTCGGATGTTTGGGGTCCCGCCATTGCTTCTTCGGGAGGGTAAAAATATTATGTTAGTTTTGTTGATGACTACACACATTTCTGCTGGATTTATTTGCTTAAACATAAGTCTGATGCTAAGAAGGTCTTTTACGCCTTTCAAGCTCATGTGGAGCGTCTTTTGAACCATAAGATTAAGCCAGTTCAGTCCGACTAGGTGGCGAGTATCACAAACTCCATCGCTACTTCCAGCGCACGACTATCTCTCACCAGGTATCTTTCCCACATACCTCTCAGCAGAACGGGATCGCTGAGCACAAACACCAGCATTTGGTGGAGACCAGCCTTGCTCTTCTTGCGCACTCCTCCCTCCCTTTTAGGTTCTGGGACTAGGCGTTTCTCACGGCCTGTTATCTCATCAACCGCATGCCCACGCCAGTTCTTAACAAGGAGACACCTTTGTTTCATCTTTTTCATGTTCAGTCCACTTATTCCTCTCTTCAGATTTTTGGGTGCGCTTGTTGGCCTAGTCTTTGCAAATATAATACCCGCAAGCTTGAGTTTCGCCACAAGATGTGTGTCTTCCTTGGTTATAGTCCTATGCATAAAGGCTACAAGTATCTAGATCGTGCCTCGGGAAGGATTTATATTTCTCGCAATATTGTGTTTGACCAGAACGTTTTTCCCCTCTCTAGTCCCAGAGTTTCTGTTGATATCGGCGATCTTGAGCATGCTCTATCTTTTCCTATGGATGAACCGGTTCCGGATGTACATGTGCGTAGATATGACATTTTCTACTTGTCTCCTAACCCACCTGTATCAGGCGATATTTATTTAATGTCATCTCAGGTACCTTCGACGGCCCCTGGAGCTGCAACTACGGACACCACCGAAGTCGAAACGATCGACGTGCATGGCTCGGGTGTAGCACTACAGTACTTAAAAGTCTGTAGCTTCTATGCAACATGCCAATCCCTGGATCGGTTCATTGGCTTACATAGAACTTACATGAATAACAAGGTAAAATATTCGTGTATCTTAAATAAGAAAAGATCCAGAGTATTCATTTATTACAAAAATGCTTAGCTCAAAGGCTAGATCAACTTAAACAAGTATCAAACATAAATAAATAACTCCTTCAATCTCCAAATTGCCCACAAGCGAACAAGTGTAGAGTGAAGTACCGTGACCTAGCTGATCACTCGGAGTCGGAATATCCTGCAACATAAAACTTAGCAGTCCCGAAGGGTCAATACATGGAATGTATGGGAAGTAGCTGAAGGGATACAGGTAGGCTACACTAGCGCAAATCAAAAATTTCTACCGTGTAAACCAGGATTACTGTTGCCATAGATCACGGGATTACCACTAGACTCGCAGTTGCGGAATTGATGAAGTGCGTCGAGGCAGTGCAGACGTTCCACGTCTCCTCCTTGTCCTCGTCCCACGAGCAGCTCCCCTTGCGCGGCTCGTCCAAGTGCCACATATGCAGCACCTCCGAGGTATCCACACGTGCGGGGTGGAAGCGTCAGACGCCGGACTGCTAGGTCCGCGCGTGCAACACAGGTGAGAGGTGTGGCGGCTGGGTGGAATGGTCTAACCCTGGTCAGCTCGCCCCACCCTCTCTTATATAGGCATCCCTAGTGGGCTTCTACATTAGCAGCCCATTAGTAGCCTAAGCCTGGTCTAATTCGGATCTAATCCTCATTAGGCTTCCAACCCCTTAAGTGTGTGACCCTATAGGTTCATATACATATAGACATGACACGAATACACTTATTCTGTCAATAGTTGGTAGCGGCCTCGAGCAAGATGTGTCAACTCCTAAACGCATACAAAGATCATATCGGACGAACCATCACAAGGTTTAGTACATGTCTTTCCCTTTGCCTCACAATATTTGGTCTAGCTCCAAGCTGACCTCCCTTTCTCGATACTGTGATTCAAAATCCATTTACTAGGTTAACTCTTAACCTTATGTAGCACAGCCATGCATTTCTGGATCCGATCACTCGAGGGGCCCAGAGATATCTCTCTCAAGTAGAGAGGGGCAAATCCCATCTTGATTGACCATGCCTTGCAGCATGCTTCAGGACAAACCCGAAAGCTACCTTTATAACTACCCAGTTACGGAGTAGCGTCTGATAGCCCCAAAGTAGGTCGATCCACATCTCAAGTACATGCGACAACCTCAGGTCTAAGGACAAAATGTACACGATGTGTAAAGAGAGAGCTGCAACTAATTTTCAGTCTCAAGTTGGGTCCGTCCAACCCCATCTTCATAACATGTGTCCACATCATTGGTTTGACATCTCCATGTCTATGACTTGCGAAACATAGTCATCAACCAATCGATGTGCTAGTCTAATATTCATGTGTGTCCTCACATGAACTCTGACTAGGGACAACTAATGAATAACCATACAAGTAAAGAGTTTCACAAACAATTCACATAATTGCCAATCAATACAAGTTGCATGATATGGATATTCAAGGAACATTACAATAACTCATGGATACATATGAAATATAATCATCTCTATGATTGCCTCTAGGGCATATTTCCTTCAGTCTCCCACTTGCACTAGAGTCAATCTAAAATGTATCTAATACCAATTGCTCTTGTGTGCGCCTCATGCGCGGGCTACGGGAGAGGCTTAGTCAATGGATCAGCAACATTTGAGTCCATATGTATTTTGCATATCACGACACTACCATCCTCAATGAACTCACGAATCTGATGGTAACACATGCGAATATGTTTGTTCTTCTGGTGTTGTCTAGGTTCCTTGGCTTGTGCAATAGCACCATTGTTGTCACAATAAACGTCCAAGGGATTGGACGCGCCCTAAACCACACCGAGAGCGATCAGGAAATTCCTAATCCAAACAGCTTCCTTTACGGCCTCCGAGGCAGCAATATATTTAGCTTCTGTTGAAGAGGAGGTCACCGTATCTTGCTTGGACCTTTTCCAGCTCACAGCACCACCATTCATGACAAACACATAACCTGATTGCAATTTAGAATCATCTGAGTCGTTAAGGTAACTCGCATATGTGTAACCCTTTACACTGTGTTCATCCTCACCTCCATAAAATAGGAACACATCCTTAGTCCTTTTCAAGTACTTAAGGATGTTCTTTACCGCTGTCCAGTGACCTTCACCTGGATCAGCCTGGTATCTGCTCGTAACACTTAGAGCATAGGAAACATCTAGGCGAGAACATATCATTGCATACATGATGGATCCAATAGCCGAAGCATATGGAACCCTGCTCATGCGCTCACGCTCATCAGTAGTCGAAGGACACTGAGTCTTGCTGAGATTAATGCCGTGAGACATGGGCAAGAACCCCTTCTTAGCCTCTTCCATGCTGAACCATTTCAACACTTTGTCAATGTATGTACTCTGGCTTAATCCAATTAGCCTTCTTGATCTATCTCTATAGATCTTGATGCCCAGAATATATGCCGCTTATCCTAAGTCCTTCATTGAAAAACTATTTTTCAATGAGGTCTTAACAGACTCGAGCATAGGAATGTCATTTCCAATCAGCAATATGTCATCTACATATAAGATTAGAAATACCAGTGCTCTCCCACTTTCCTTCTTGTAAACACAAGGTTCTTGTTCGTTTTTGATGAAGCCAAACTCCTTTACAACTTCATCAAATCGAATGTTCCAACTCCGAGATGCTTGCTTCAGCCCATAAGTGGACTTCAGAAGTTTGCATACCTTTCCAGCATTGTTTGGATTGACAAAACCTTCGGGCTGCATCATATACACGTCCTTAGTTAGGGTTCCATTTAGGAAAGCCGTCTTGACATCCATCTGCCATATTTCATAGTCAAAATGTGCAGCAATGGCTAGAATAATCCGTATAGATTTAAGCATCGCTACGGGCGAGAAAGTCTCGTCGTAGTCAACTCCTTGAACTTGTCGAAAACCTTTTGCAACAAGTCGATCTTTATGGATGTGAACATTTCCATCCATATCAATCTTCTTCTTATAGATCCATTTGCACTCGATGGCTTTAAAACCATCAGGCATGTCAACCAAGTTCCAAACTTGATTGTCTCCCATGGACTCTATCTCGGATCTCATGGCGATCAGCCATTTCTCAGAGTCTGGGTCCACCATCGCTTCTGCATAGATCGCAGGCTCATCATTGTCTAACAATAATAATTCTCGCGCTTCGCGGAGCCTCGTCGACCTTCGTGGTTGTGGTGCTTCTATTGCCACGGGGTCCTCAACTTGTTCTGCTACAATAGCATCACTTGTAGAAGCATCCCCAACTGGCTCATCTTGAACTTCTTCAAGTCGCACCGACCTTCCACTTGTTCCCTTTGTGAGAAACTCTTTCTCTAGGAAAACACCGCTACGAGCGACAAACACTTTGCCCTCTTCTTAGTTGTAGAAGTAATACCCTAAGGTTTCCCTCGGATATCCCACAAAAATGCACTTATCCGATTTGGGTGTTAGCTTGTCCGACTGAAGTCGCTTGACAAATGCATCACAACCCCAAATCTTTAGAAAAGACAAACTGGGATTCTTTCCAGTCCACATCTCATATGGTGTCTTAACTACGGATTTAGATGGTACCCTGTTAAGTGTGAAAGCTGTCGTTTCTAGAGCGTAACCCCAAAATGACAATGGCAAATCTGACTGGCTCATCATCGATCGAACCATGTCCAACAAAGTTCGATTGAGCCGTTCAGAGACCCCGTTTCTTTGAGGCGTTCCGGGCAGCGCGAGTTGTGGAACAATTCCGCAACTCTTAAGATGATCGCTAAATTCGTGACTCAAATATTCACCTCCACGATCAGATCGCAAGGCCTTTATTTTCTTGCCACGTTGATTCTCTACCTCATTCTGAAACTCCTTGAACTTTTCAAAAGTTTTAGACTTATGCCTCATCAAGTGGACATAACCATATCTACTAAAATCATCATGAAGTAGTGATATCCTCCTCTGGCTGTCATGCTCATTGGTCCACATACATCAGTATGTATGAGTTCCAACAAGTCTGTTGCTCTCTCGGGTAAACCCGAAAAAAGCGACTTGGTCATCTTTCCAAGTAAACAAGCCTGACATGTCTCGTATGATTCAAAATCAAACAAAGTTAGAAGACCATCACCATGGAGCTTCTTCATGCGCTTTTCACTTATATGCCCCAAACGAAAATGCCATAAATAGGTAGGACTCAAATAATTAGGCCAAAGCCTTTTAGCACTAACATTGTAAACAGATGCATCATCAAGATTTAAAATAAATAACCCATTCACAATGGGAGCATTAACCATAAACATATCATTCTTAGAGATTACACAACCATTGTTCATACACGCAAATGAATATCCATCCCTCATCAAACATGAAGGTGATAAAATGTTTCTACCCATACATGGAATGTAATAACAATTATTCAACTCCATATTAAATCCTGATGGAAGGTGAAGTTGCATGACGTCGACGAACAGCGTAGCAACCCTTGCTTTATTTCCGACGCGAAAATCCACTTCGCATTTCTGCACTTCTCTAGTCCTTATTAGCCCCTGCATCGGATTGAAAATATGAGCAACCGATCCGGTATCAAATACCCAAGATTTAACATAGGAATCAGCGAGAAGAATGTCCACAACATTTACAACAAGCGTACCTGAGTGGGAAGTACTCTTACTTCCACTCTTCTTCAAAGAAGCCTGGTACTTGCTGCAGTTTCTCTTCCAGTGGCCATGTTCATGACAAAAGAAGCACTCAGTGTCATCTGTAGGTCCAGCCTTTTGCTTGGGTGTAGGCTTGGGGATCGTATCCTTAGCCTTTTGCTTGGGGATCGTACCCTTTTTCTTGAAGCTAGGCTTATTATGCACAGCCATCACATGTCTATGCCCTGCACACTTCTTCATGTCACTTTCTGCTGTTTTTAGCATCCCGCATAACTCATTAAGGCCCTTCTCCACCCCATGCATATGGTAGTTCGAAATGAACTACCCATAGCTGGATGGAAGAGACGCCAAAATGAAGTCAGTGGCCAACTCTTGGCCTAGTGGAAAACCAAGTTTTTCCAAAGTCTGACTGTAACCAACCATTTTGATCACATGGGGGCCTACAGCTGCTCCCTCCTCTAGCTTGCATTCGACAAAGGACTTGGCAACATTGTACCTCTCAGTCCTTGCCTGATCTTGGAACATGTCCTTAAGTGCCACGATCATATCATACGCATCCTGATCCTCAAACTTATTTTGGAGTTCAGGTTCCATGCATGCAAGCATAAGGCAGCTAACCTCAAGAGAATCATCACATGCTCTCTTGTAGGCATTCTTTAGGGCAGCAGATGCATTATCAGCAGGTTCATCGGGGATTGGGGTATCCAGAACCATTTCCTTTTTGTCAGACCTGAGAACAATTCTCAGGTTACGGACCCAGTCCGTATAGTTTGTTCCATTAAGTTTATCTTTGTCAAGAATCAAACACAAAGAAAAAGGTGATGTAGTGTTCGGTGCCATTGATCTACAATAGAAAACATGCAAAATACTAAGCCATGTAACCATGAAACAGTAAAACATATTAAACAATTTAATAGCATATACTCCCACTTAAATCAATATCCCTCTATTGATACTAAGTGATTCAAGATCCACAATTAACAAGTCGACTAGTGAGCTTTAGCATCACTGCTAGAAGACAAGGTAAATCGGTAAGCAACACTTGCTAATCATATCACATATGACTCTTGTTGTTGGGTGAAATCTCTATGTCAAAACTAGGGGCCCAACCTTTATGCCCCAAGGTCCTTAACTGTTAAGATGACCTTGTCAAGCTCACCAACCCTTATGCGTGTAGTTATCCGATACAAACCCATCCAGCCAAGGAAAACCGCGGCACCCTAATTTCATAGTCCCACCAACGATTGTACAGGGCATAGGATGGTGCAAGGTTTGGTTGGGAGGGCATGGTTTAACTTAAACTTTCTGAGGGATCGTTCTACTTCTATCATCTAAGCATGCATAGAAGTAAAACACATAAGAATAGCATTCACATAGATGTGACACAGTATGGCCCATTTTCTTATGGTGATCTCCATCGCCATAGAACCTGTCCACCATGATGATCTCCATCTTCATGTTCCATGTGAGCCATATTCCAAGTGATGAGTCCTCCAAGAACTAATACAAGCTATTACTCCTAACAGCTAGAAATCAAAATTACATAGTATTGGGATCATCACAAGTTGGCACACAGGCCATTACAATAACTGACAACCCATATGGCTCCAGCCGTGTTGCCCTACTCAAGACACACAGGTCATGCAAAATTTCATACATGCATCACATACATATATGGGCCATACTGATCACATACATCCTGCAAAAACAAGTTATGCATAGAATCGCATTCTACCGGATCATGTGATATCGCAGCACCTAGTTACCTTAACGAGATACAAAAGGGTCTACGATTAAAGGGTGTCTAGGGGGTCTCCCCCTGCGGATCGAATATTCACAATTTTCTTCAAGGATTTTGATTGGCAAATCAAATTTACCATAAACCGTCTGTTGCTCCGATTTGATCAAACTCCTTTGATCACAGTACATCGATTTTAGATCTAGGTTCCGATTCGATCAATCATATTGATCTTCGCATGATTCAACAGGATTTATGTGTCACTGTCTACCCCGATGGCGGAAACCAACCGGTAGGGGTAAGTCGTTCGACTACCTTAGAATCACGATCACGGAAAGAAAGATCATAGATCAATCATGAACCACCGCAATATAAACGATCACATCATTCATATCAATCTGCATATCACCATATGCAACCATCCCGAACCTATAACTGAACAGCATTGGCTCTGATACCACTTAAGGGATATGGGTAGGCTACACTAGCGCAAATCAAAATTTTCTACCGCGTAAAGCAGGATTACTGTTTTCATAGATCACGGGATTACCACTACACGTGCAGTTGCGGAATTGATGAAGCGCGTCGAGGCAGTGCAGACGTTCCACGTCTCCTCCTCGGCCTCGTCCCACGAGCAGCTCCCCTTGCGCGGCTCGTCCAAGTGCCACAGATGCAGCACCTCCGAGGTATCCACACGTGCAGGGTGGAAGCGTCAGATGCCGGACTGCTAGGTCCGCGCGTGCAACACAGGCGAGAGGTGTGGTGGCTGGGTGGAATGGTCTAACCATGGTCAGCTCCCCCACCCTCTCTTATATAGGCATCCCTAGTGGGCTTCTACATTAGAAGCCCATTAGTAGCCTAAGCCTCGTCTAATTCGGATCTAATCCTCATTAGGCTTCCAGCCCCTTAAGTGTGTGACCCTATAGGTTCATATACGTATAGACATGTCACGAATACACTTATTCTGTCAATAGTTGGTAGCGGCCTCTAGCAAGACGTGCCAACTCCTAAACGCATACAAAGATCATATCGGATGAACCATCACAAGGTTTAGTACATGCCTTTCCCTTTGCCTCACGATATTTGTTCTAGCTCCAAGCTGGCCTCCCTTTCTTGATACTGTGATTCAGAATCCCTTTACTAGGTTAACTCTTAACCTTATGTAGCATGGCCATGCATTTCTGGATCCGATCACTCGAGGGGCCCAGAGATATCTCTCTCAAGTAGATATGGGCAAATCCCATCTTGATTGACCATGCCTTGCAGCATGCTTCAGGACAAACCCGAAAGCTACCTTTATAACTACCCAGTTACGGAGTAGCGTCTGATAGCCCCAAAGTAGATCGATCCACATCTCAAGTACATGCGATAACCTCAGGTCTAAGGACAAAACATACATGATGTGTAGAGAGAGAGCTGCAACTAATTGCCAGTCTCAAGTTGGTTTAGTCCAACCCCATGTTCATAACATGTGTCCACAACATTGGTTTGACATCTCCATGTCTATGACTTGCGAAACATTGTCATCAACCAATCGATGTGCTAGTCTAATATTCACGTGTGTCCTCACATGAACTCCGACTAGGGACAACTAATAAATAACCATACAAGTAAAGAGTTTCACAAACAATTCACATAATTGCCAATCAATACAAGTTGCCTGATATGGATATTCAAGGAACATTACAATAACTCATGGATACATATGAAATATAATCATCTCTATGATTGCCTCTAGGGCATATTTCCTTTAGTAGCGCTAAATAGGGAGACAATTGACCTAGCATCTACATGCTTATTTGGCTGGTGTTCTTTGGCTAGCTTCCATTTTCCAAACACTTTGTCCTACTTTATTAAACCAATTTGATTCACATCAACCCTTTAAGTTCACCCATCAAATTTTAGAAATCAAGAAATAAAGATGAGCGATAATATGTCATAGCATCAATATTAAGCAACTCGTTTATCCGTAATCGGGGACACGGCTAAGCACTTAGTTTATACACCCTGTAGGGGTTTGTACACTTTACCCATGTGACTTGGTCATCCCATCTCGTACCACCACACTAATATTGTGTGATGATAGGGAGATGCCCAATAAGAGACTGTTTGGGAAGTAGATCCTGAAACCCCACTGCGCACCGGTCCCAACCTACCATTCACTACATATCTGGCTACGCTGGCTTCGGGTCACCACGACCTAATGAGTCCAACCAGCCACCCATTCTCGCTGGCACATGGTTACACACGTAAGCTACTATAATAAAGACAACTTTCTCAGTGCCCTAGGCGGCATTCCCCACCGTTATTCACACTCTGATGACTAATCTAGCCACTCCGCCCAGGTAGTTCATTGACATTATGTTGTTTTAGTAGAAAAAAACCTTTTCTTTACCAAATCATGATCCCTTCCTCCTATCTATAGTAATTCTAAGCACATCTACCATACGGAGGCTCAACTATAAGGGAGTTTTCTACCACAATACATAGGATATAGCATAGCATAGTAATACCTACACATGTAGCTACGAAAATACACTATACATGCACAAGGGAAAATAGTAGCACAAATTCATGATCAAAATAGAAATTACTTGCCTTATGATAGGAGTCGAGAGTACAATCCTCACTGAAGAAAGTGTTGCACTCGTCACAATCTACACGATACACAATTGCAACACATAAACAATCATATACAACCATAATAATGCACAATTCATGCATGACAAGTTGAACAATGCTTCAGTTGTAGGGTTCGTAGCATGGAAAACAAAAAAATTCTATCGCATGAACACACACAAGCCAAGATCTATCTACTAGATTGCAGCAACAAGTCGATAGAGTACTAACCCTCGAAGATCCAAAGCGGTTAACGAGAGCAGATTCTCGTGGATGATGTAGTCATACACTTCCGATCTCAAGATCGCGTAGACGATCCTTCCGGCGCTGCGTTCCGATAGCGCTTCCGCAGTCGGTCACACGTTCGGTACTCGATGAAGACCTTCCTCTCCCTTGTTCCAGCAGGCAGCGTAGGTTGTAGCACTCTTCTCGTGATTCCGGCGGCACGACGGCGTGGTGCCGGAAGTAGAGGGGAGATCTCACAGGGCTTCGCCTTAAGCCGGAGCGAGTATGGTGGAGTATGAGAGAGGCCTTGGCGATCTATGGTTTAGAGGTACCAAGGGGAGGTGGCTTGTCTGGCGGCTAGGGTTTGGGTAAACCCTAGTCGGCGACTTGGGAGATCCCTAGGCGGCGACAACACTTGTGGTGGAGGCGCCAGGAGCTAGGGTTTAGGTGTGAGGGGTAGGGGGGCGCCCTACCCCTTGTTATATAGGTGGGAGGGGCGGTTTGGGAGGAGGGAGTCCTCCTCCAACTCCTCCTCATGGCCGGCGGGTGGAGGGAGTGGGACTTCCTCCCCAAGTAGGTTTCCTACTCTCCCTCCACCAAGCAAACTTCGGATTTGACTTTTCAAATTGGCGTTTGACTTTCAAACTTGGATTTGATTTATCTCTCCATATTGCCCAGCCAAGTGACCTAGTACATGATGCAACCATTCCACATTTTCATGACACATCCATGTACCCTCCCCCTCCGGAGTGCCAGACCTTCCAGGCCCTTCTAGAACATTCCTAGTGAAAACACCGGAATCATTTCCGAACTCCGAAACAGGACTTTCCTTATATGAATCTTATTCTCCGGACCATTCCGGATCTCCTCGTGATATACTGGATCCCATCCGAGACTCCGAACAACATTCGTTCTCTTACTCATCATTCCATAACTACTCAACAACATCGAATCCTTAAGTGTGTCTCCCTACGGTTCGTGAATTATGCGGACATGACCGAGACACTTCTCCGATTAATAACCAATAGAGGAATCTGGAAATTCATATGGCTCCCACATATTTCTACGATTACTTTGTGATCGAATGAACCACTTACATACGATACCAATTTCCCTTTGTCTCACGATAGTTTACTTATCCGAGGTTTTGATCGTCGGTATCTCTGCATACCTAGTTCAACCTCGTTACTGATAAGTACTCTTTTCTCGTTCCCGTGATATGTGATCCCTTGTGAGCCAGTCAAATGCTTGCAAGCTAATTGGATGAAATTCCACCGAGAGGGCCCAGAGTATATCTATCTGTCATATGGATGGACAAATCCCACTCTTGATCCATGTGCCTCAACCCATACTTTCCGAACACTCAATGCCATCTTTATATCCACCCAGTTACGGTGTGGTGTTTGATGTCATCAAAGCATCCTTCCGGTGATGGTGATTAGCATGATCTCATGGTCAAAGGAATTAGGTTACTATGTATCAGAAAGCATATAGCAAATGAACTATATTAAATGACTTGATCTTTATGCTACGCTTATCTATAGGAGTATGTCCATCATATCATTCATCTATTGATATGACCCTGTTGTTAATAACATCTCTATGTTCATGATCAGGAAACCATGATCATATATTAACCAACAGGCTAGTTTAACAAGAGGCTTTACTAGGGACTCTTTTATGTTTACAAATCACACAAGTATTAATGTTTCCGGTTAATACAATTATAGCATGGTATGTAAACATTTATCATAATCATGAAGATATGATAATAACCACTTTATTATTGCCTCTTGGGCATATCTCCAACAGTCTCCCACTTGCACTAGAGTCAATAATCTAGTTTCAAACCTTTGTGTATTCAACACCTATGGATTTCTGGTGTTGTATGTACACTATTGCTAGTGGCAACTGATCTCTGGATCTGACACTTCCAGGTCCGTGTGTAATTGCATGTCTTTGCGTCTCTACGCATCACTCATTCTATAATGAGATGGCTTTGTATAAATTTGGTCCTTTGGTGAGACCTTTAGTTCTTTGGGGTTAAAACATGTTGATAATATTGCCGTACAATATATCTTCATAGTATTATCCCTGCTATGAACTACACCTAGTTTGATAACAAACTACTTGACACAAATGCCCTCTTTTGCTGTTATTATAGCAGTCATATACTTAGCCTTTTGTTGTAGTATCTGTCACAATGTCTTAACTTTGGAACTCATCCAAATCCATTATGGAACTTACTTTCCATTATATTGTGCCACCCTTAGTTTAGATTGAGATAAACTTAATTTGTACTTTGTGAAAAAATTAGTATCAATGTAGTACTTTTACAATGAACTAATCATCTATTTGTCACTTCTACAAAATAATATACTCTTAGTTCTTCCAAAGATCATAAGAATTTCCTTACTATCGTCCAATGATCATCTTATGAATCATTCTAGTATATGCTCATAATATTTAGAGCATAGGACATATCTGGATTTGTACATATCACAGTATGATTGATATAAATATTCTTTGTGATTTCATACATCAAGTATCAATCTATACTTGAATCTTTGTTTCACTTAACAAGTGTCAACACACTTGAATATATCATCAATATTGAACTCATTCAATCATTTTTGTGCGACAAGAACCTTTCTATATTGAACTCATTCAATACATCATCTATGTACTTTCGGCACAACCATATTAGCGTCTATTGATGCCAAATATTTGGGTTTTGCCTAAGTCTTTCATCGGGATGAAATTCTTAATATGTGTTAATAAAAGATACATCATTTCCAATCAACAATATGTCTTCCACAAGTTTCAAACTTTTTCTACAAATTTTAATAGTTCAAAAGGATTTTTCCTCAGTGGTCAATGCTCGCGCTGACATGGCGACACGCGGCGCGCCGTGAGTGGGAGGTACGGCTCTTCCTTACCAGGTCGTCGACGGCGAGGTGGCGGTGGTGGTGGCTTCGGGCGGCGACGTTGGCGAGCTTCTCTGGTGGTCCTGGCGGCAGTGAAGGTGTCCATGAGGCACGGACGAGAGTGGCAGGTCTTGTGGCAGCAACGGTGTGGCTCCTCTCTTCCTCGTGCGATGACAGGGGCGGCTCGTGGCGGTGCAGCTGGCGGCGGACTCCGACGAGGGCTCTCGGTGCTCCTTCAGGCGGGGAAAGTGGTCAGGGCGATGCGGTCGATAACAGGGAAGAGGGCAGGGGGTCGATGGGGCGATGGGGTGGCTGACGCAGTGAGCTTGGGATCTCAGCGAGGTTAATGGCGGCGGCGACCACGATGTACTCCGGCGAGAGATTACGTGGAGCTGGCGGCGCGTTTCGATAAGGTTCTAGGGGGTTTTGAAGAGGGGGAAAGCGGCTATAAAACGGGTAGATAGGTTTTGCGAGGGCAGCGTCCCCGCAGGAGAATGGGAGACGAACGCACCTTTGCGATTCCGTGTCGAGGACGGCATGGCAGGTTGACAGGCGGGGCCCACCCATCAGAAAAAAATAAAACGGAAAAGAAAAGGGGAAAGGAAAAGGAAAAAAAAAGGGGGCGCGGCCGGGCTGTACTGGGCCGGCTTGCGGCTGGCGCGCTGCGCTAGAGCTGGGCCCTAGGTGGCTACTGGGCTGGCGGGCTGGCCGGTGCGCTGGCTCGTGCAGCCTCTTTCTCTTTTTTTGTTTCCTTTTTAATTTTTCATGTATGTTTCTTACCCGAATCCGACTGACAGCATTGTTTGTCTGAATTTGAAATCCAGTCTAAAACTAAAATAGCCACAACTTTTGATCCGCTGCTCCGAATCGAGTAAAACAAAAACCTAAGGGTTCGTACTGAGATACACTATGCATCTGTGCTGTCCAAAACTGTATATAGCACCTTTTGAGCAGATGCAAGGTAAAACGATGCTAACCATGTGTATGTGACAACAAGCAATGCAAGTGGGGTTTTGGCAAAAACCTTAAAACTGATTTTTTTAAAATGATGATCATGATGCAATGACATCTATGATATGCAGTACCAATTCTAAAAATTGGTATATGACAAGACTAACCCCTTTAAGATGAATCTCGTCCTCGAGATTCGACATGGCTAGCAAATAGGTGCGGATGGTCCTCTCGGAGGTCGTCATCTTGCTCCCAAGTGGCTTCTTCTATGTGATGGCTTCATTGCACCTTGCAAAATCTGATCATCTTGGTACAGGTAAACATCTCCGTTGTCTCTAGTATCTTGACCAGCTTCTCCTCATATGTCAAGTCACTTTCCAGCTGAACCTCCTCTAGTGGCACAGTGTCTCTCAACGATATATCCACCATCTCTGGATGGCACTTCTTCAGCTGGGACACATGGAACACGTCATGAACAGCAGACAGAGCCTCTGGCAACTCCAGCTGATATGCAACCTCTCCCTTGCTTGCTAAGACCCGACATGGTCCTATAAATCGAGGTGCCAGCTTACCCTTGATTCCAAACCTCCTAATTCCATGTAGTGGTGATACTCTGAGGTATGCTCGATCTCCAATCTCATACACCACTTCCTTGCCTTGGCATCAGCGTAGCTCTTCTGTCTTGATTGTGCTACCTTTAGCTGATGTCTACGCACTTCTATTCTTGTAGACTGTTGTTGGGCCTCCAAGTGCAGAGGTTTGTAGAACAGCAGCAAGTTTCCCTTAACTGGATTACCCAAGGTTTATCGAACTCAGGAAGGAAGTGGTCAAAGGTATTCCCTCTCAAGGAACCCTGCAATCAAGATACAAAAAGTCTCTTCTGTCCCCAACACACCCAATTCACTTTTCACGTGTATAGGTGCACTAGTTCGGCGAAGAGATAGTGAAATACAAGTGGTAACGGTGCCAGAAAACTTATGACTTGTTGACGTGGGAGAATGTAACATCCCAAAAATACAAAACTTAGATCATCAAACTCTAATCACCAAAATTAGGGTTAACAAAAACCTTTCTAAATAAAAATATGAAAGCATGCATGTGTGTATGCATCCCATTTTTGAATTCTTTTGAATTGCCTTGTTTATATGTTTCTTTGCTTGTAAAAGGATTCTTAGGTGAAATAAACATCATCTAAACAATTCCCAAACTTTTCCCAAAGACAAATAAATAAAAACAAACAAAATGAGTGAATGGTCATTTTGACCAATTTAACTCCCATGCCTACTTTAGCTGTCTCAAACTTTCAGAACTTAACAAAAACTTTTCTAGATCTTTGCACCCCTTGATTGTACTCATAACAAAGTATCGAGGCCCACTTTGTGATCATCCAGAAACATTCAAATGCATAGTTTAAAGGACATTTCAAAATTGAATCTTTATCATATGGGAAGATCCCACTTTTTTAAAAAACCACTCAAACAAGCTCAACTTTCAAAACCCAAGCATCTGCAGACTCACCAACACCAACCTAGCACACCCACCAAAAATCTTTTCAAAATTCAAAACTTGAATTCTTGCGGCCATTTCATCAAACACCTTGTAGATACAAATCTAACAAAATCAAAACACTGTTTTGAGCAGTGAATTGAGCCTAACTTGTTCCCTATCTGGACACCACTAGCCTTAGTAGATCATCTAACAATCTTAAATAATCACTAGCACCACTGTGAGCTTGCCAATGCCATCAATGGTGAACAGCCGAAGCCACCCAAGCCACCCCAGTATAGACAGCAAGCTAGGAGAGAAACTAGCCGTGCCAACCTTGTCTGGAAGATCACCCATGCCTCACCGCCCCCTCTCGACCAGCCTTGCCTCGAAGACACCGACCAGAGCACCTAGGAACGCCGCGCCCGTGCCTCTGTCAACCATGCCGAGCATGCGCCAGAGCACCACCCTCAACCGAAGCCCACAGACCGCGCGCCGCCCTCGCCGCGTGCATACATGATCACCACCGACCCAGGAGACCGCTAGACATCCCCGTTTGCCGCCCCATGCCTCACAGCCACCACTCGTCGTCGAAGACGCCGCCTTTGCCGCGCAGAGCATCGCGCATTCCAGACCAAACCGCACCGTCCCTACACGCGCATTAAAGCCATAGAGCATCGCTATAAGACCACCGATCGATCGCCACCACTGGCCATGCCTCTAGCCACCCGTAGACGTGTCGCCACCGTCGCCTGCCCATGTCGTTCGGTCTTGTCGTCGAGACTATAAATAGAGGCCTCCCCCGCTCAAACTCTTCACACCATCTCACTCCCCTCTCCTCACTGATCGTCCCACCCCGTTCCCGAAGCTAGGCGAGCAGCACTTCGCCGGAATTTCACCGGAGCCCGCCACCTCTGGAGAAGAAGGGAGCCAGCGATTGGAGCCTCCCCAGGAGAAGCTGTCGGTACCAGGAGGTTCGCCGTTGTCGACTTCGTCATTCGCCCGCCTCGCCGACCCTCGCCTGAACCCCGGTGAGCCCCCAACGACCCCCACTGGCCACGCTAGGTTTCTATCTCGCCGGCGTTGCCCAACGTCGACGATGACCCTCAGCCGTTGGATTAGAACTAGATCAAACGCACCACATCACCCCATACCGCTTCGCACCCCCTTGTCTCACTGACGCGTGGGACAGCGACTTAACCAGCCCGCGTAAGCGCTGTGCTTAGCAGGCCGGCCCAGTATCACTTCCCGCGCGGCCCAGTTATTTGAATTTAACCTTTTCCATTTTATTTCAAACACACTTCTGCACCTAGATTCAAAAATCAACCCAGATCGATTTAGTGAACCAAATTGAATGAAACCAATTTTGTTAGAAAGGTCTAAAAATGCTGAATCCAATCCCGTTGGATTCAAGTCATTTGGATCTGTAGATCATCCTTGGTAAAAATAACAAGGAAGAAGCTTTTCTGTATTCAAACATTTTTTAAATTTAAACCATAATAGCTTTTGAGTTGATTCCAACTCTCAAAAATAACATTCAACCATACCTTTCAGAATATATAAAAATATATAGGTTTACTTACAGAACAATGTTCAAGTAATAAAAGAATGCTACATAGGAATTTCTAGTCACTTTATTTAATTAAAATAAAAGGGTAAAACCTTATTAAATTGTGACACCACTTTAAATCACATTCCCATGGACTAAAATATGTGGCGATGACATGTGTCAACATGATCCCATGTTTGGTTTGGAGAATATTAAATCTTAAGTAGTTTTTCAATGAGTAGAAATTACTTTTCTAAAAATAAAAGGATTTAAACCAAGCTTTAATCTTGTAATGTTAGTGATGATGCTAGATCATCTATAGGACCCTTTTGTGTGATGATTGCAAGTAGTTAAGTATTGTTTGGTGATTGTGTACCTCGTATTTATTCATAGACGCTAGTACCGACCAAGGATACGAGGAGGAAGGAGGATTCTACGAAGAAGAAGCCGAGGAGAACTTCAACCACTGCTCTGCACAAGGCAAGCCTAATGCTACTAGTTGAATGTGCAAGCTAACACTTGCAATTTAGCAAGCTTAGACTGATACTGATGCAAGCCAATACTGGTTTGTCACCATGCCAACTATATGCCTTAAGCATAGATGAGCCTATCCACTTGATAAACCAATCCTAGTTTTACTTACAAGCTTTATACTTTATTTCTTTATCCAAGCTATTACTTAGAGCTTACTTAAGTGAATTGTAGATATTAGAAAGATATGTGAAGGTTGCATAAAGAGCATAAAATTTGTCCTAAGATAGATAATCTTGATGTCATCCTAAGGCATAAGATTGAACTTAGTTGAAACTCCACTAGTTTAATATACCTCATTAGTACTTACCCCCACTTGTAGATGCTAGTGCTAAGCATAAAACTTGATCAACATTAGATGGCAATACTTGGTGAAAATGGTTATGAAAACCTTGGAATGATGGATCATTCTATTGAAATGTTTTGGACATGTGTTTCCGAACACCTGATGATTTTGGTGATGAAAATGTTGAGGCATGAGCCTTAGCCCTTTATAAAACTGATGGTTGTCTAGATGCGATACCATTCCAATTTTATCGTACAACCACAATACCCGAAGATTGGGTAGGGCTTGACTGGAAACTTATATACCTTAGTATTAGTTCTCTCACGGCCAAGGTCTGAGCTGAGGCTACCTTGTGAAGATTGTCCACCTGTGCAGTACCCAAGATGACAGTTGGTCATGGTTGGGAGGCCAAACTCACAGGAGAGGTGCTTATACTAGGGCGTGTAATTGAAAGGTTAGGATTGATTATCCTCATACTGAGTATTGTGAATTCAGGATTTGTTCCTGACGGATGTATCGAATGTTGTGGTGAAAGTGTACAATCTCTGCAGAGTGTCAAACTATTCGAATAGCCGCGTCCGCGGTTATGGACAATTGGAGTGGCCATACTGTTCCCCCGTCAGATGTTTTCAAAAGACTTGTGAAATGAACTGAGACTTTGACTTGACCACAACAGGGTTGTGATATGAAATACAAGTTCCCACTTAGGTGTTATAAAACTTCAACTAGCATTCGTTGCTTCTAAACTTAGTAGAGATAAATTTGGCTTTTGCAAAACAACCCTAGAGCCTAGTGTCCTATTATCAAAAACCCCTTTCACTTGTTAGTATTAGTTTGCGAGTACTTAAAGAGTACTCATGGCTTTGTCCCTGGCTATTCCCATGGCCAGACTATGAAGAGGAGTACCTGGAAGATGGACCCCAGGAAGGTTACGACAACTAGGATCATCTCCCATCGTCAGTATTGCCTGTGACCCCGAAGATGGAGCTTCGCCTACGCTACCGTTATTATTACGTATTCCGCTGCTTGAAGTTGTATTAAGAACTGGATCATGAGATCCCTATTTGTGTAAGACCTTATATATGGTTTGTAATGGATGATGTACTATGGTATCCAATTCTGTTATGTCCCGCAAAAATGGTAATCCTAGGATTGCGATGTATGCAAAAACAGGCATCTGGGATTAAAAATCCGGGTGTTGACAGAGAATGTGTGTGAGTGCTAGAAAAGAGCTTGACAGTGAGATAAAGACAAAAGCAAGCAAACATGCAACAGATCTAGATGCAAACGGTGTTTCAATATTTAGAAACAAGGCCTAGGGATCATACTTTCACTAGTGAACACTCTCTCATATAAATATTCTCTCTTCATGATACTACTCTTAACTACTCTCCGGTTGGACACTCTAATCATCGGTAGGGCTATAACAGCACTCCTCAAAGTCCGCCTTCCCCAATCTAGATAACCCCACATTGTCACCTTGAGCGCTAGATGGTTCCAACAAACACCACAATTTCATAGAGACATCCAACTCCAAATATAACTCATAACAAATATTCAATCTATCCAAAGTGCCACACACGGTATGCCCACTGTCACTTTCACACACGTGGGGAAAAGCATAGATCTATTAAAGCACAAGGAGTATTTATGTATACACAAGCCTAAGTGCCACCATGGTGTGCACGCTATAACTTTCACACACATGGTGAGAGCAGAGATCTAGTGAAGCACTTGAGTAGCAAGGTAGATCTACTTGATTACAAAGCTCATGACCACAAGATCATGCATAGAGAGAGAGATGAACACATAGCTACCAGTAGAGACCTTAGCCCTGAGGAAGAACTACTCCCTCCTCATCATGGGAATCAGCAATGGTGATGAAGATGGCGATGGAGATCGAAGGAGATGGCTCCGGGGGCACTTCCCCGTCCCGGCAGGGTACCAGAACAGAGACTTTCTGTCCCCCGAATCTCCCTTTCGGTGGTGGCGGTGCTACGGAGGTTTTCATGGATTTCTTCTAGATTATTTAGGGTTTTTGGGTCGAATGCTTCTTATAGGCGAAGGGGGAGACCAAGGAGGCGACCAGAGGGCCCACACCCTCCCCAGGCGCGGGCCAGGCTTGGCCGCGTCCAGGGGGTCTGGCCACCCTTTGGTGCCTCTTCGTCCCTCCTTCTGGATTCGTGTCCCTCGCGGAAAGTTATTGACTTTGGCTTTTGTCCCATCCAATTCCGAGAATATTTATTTTCTGCCTTTCTGGAACCAAAAACAGAAGAAAATAGGCAACTGGCACTGTGGCATCTTGTTAATAGGTTAGTTGCAGAAAAGATATAAAAACACCTCAAAGTGTAGACAAAGCAAAGAAAAGTAGATACAAAACAAGCATGGAGCATCAAAAATTATAGATACGTTTGCGACGTATCAAGCATCCCCAAGCTTAATTCCTCGTCCTCGGGTAGGTAAGTGATAAAAAGAATATTTTTTGAGATGACATGCATCCTCACAATAAATATCAAACCATTTGCAAGCATTAAAAGTTGGGATCAAAGAACTCTAAACATATGCATTAAAGATAGAGTTCTAGCAATAGGACATAGTAACTATGCATGCAACATGAAAGGCTACAAACAAAGATCATTAATAACATGCATTGAAAAACGTTTGTTTGTTTCACATACAAAAACATGGCATAGTGGCAATCAGCTTGTCCCTCATAGAGTAGCAAATAGATGCATAGGACACCTTCAAAGTTCACAAGGGTGACCAGAAACAAGTAGCACCAGAACAAGTAATATCACAATATGCATCAATCAATAAGTTTTGGAACACTGCACACAGAATGACAACTATGCTCTCTTAATGGTGCCTAAAGGTAGAAGGTGGAGACTCAATATAATGGTGGGAGAAAAGACTTTTTTTAAGGGAGAAGGGATTTCAAGTTTCAAAAAGAGCTTCCAAAAATTATGGTACTTGTTAGCTTTCAGCCCTCATTGCCCCTATCATAAGCATCTTGAAATGATTAAGGTTAAAGTGAACAAAGATGGAGTATATGCTTGACAAAGTATAAGTTGGCAATCTCAAGTCCCTTGAATACGACGGCCACACCTCATGCTACTCAACTTCAGTCACCTGTAAGTTATTGTCATTGTAAGTATTTGCATATCATTGAGAACCGCCAACGAGGTACCCCTTGCACATGGTACAGGAGCTTTCCCATAACCAAAATGACAAGGCAAGCAGACAATGAGCATCTCAGCAATATTCTTATTTACCATGGGAATATGGTTCTTTTTCTTCTCTCTTTCCTCTTTTTCTCAATGTGTCTCTTTTTTATAAGAAGAATGCTTCATAGATGTCACTATGGTGATGCTGCAAGTTTCCACCATGATTAGGCATGGCTTAGTCTAGCGGCCCAGGCGTTTCTCTAACACAGGATACAAACTCCATGGACTTACAAGTTCCCTCTTTATTTACACCGGTGACATCCATAGACAAAAGAGCATGATATCAACTGAGTACAAAGTACAAGTGCAATGTTGAAAACGTTCCCCGTGACAGCACGGTTTTGCTAATTCCAACATATAAGTGCAAGCATATACCACATAGATGACACGATGGTTCAAGTTTATTAGGGGCAAAGAATATAAAGTGTGCCATCAAGTTTGTGAGGGCTTTAATCACTAAATTTTCACATAACAAAATAGTTTTTAATTGGAAGATAGCTGAAAACAAGAATATACTTGGAATGGTGTAACACACCATGCATAGGAGTTTATAGTGGACACTTTGGAATAACTTGGTTTCTTGGGAGTTGGAAGCATGAGTAGAGCTTACTCATACAAGTGGAGGCTAGCAAAAGACTGGGAGCAACCAACTAATAGAGCAATAATGGTCATAATCATGTAGAGCAACAAAACATTACTAATCAAAGCATAGAGTGGTACTACAAGTCAAGGACTAAATGATCATAGAAGCTATGGTGACTTGTTCATAGTCATAACATGGTGTGAGCATGTGCCAAGTCAAACCAAACAAAGCATCAAAGGAGAATACCACAATATTATGCTTTTGCATGCTGAAACAACGCATAATTCTTTCAAGGCGCACTAAGTAATCCCAATTGTTTGGAACAAGACATGCTACAGAAATAATCAATAAGCATAAGGTCAAAACAACACCTAGCATATCATGCTAAAGTCTAAGCCACAGTCAAAACAAGCTTCCTTTTGTACCACTTAAGCATGAAGCTCTCTACTCTTTCCAACACCAAACAACTTTATTTGAAACAACTCACAAAGATAATAATCAATAAAGATTAGTGAGCTTGTCTCACAAATCCACAAAGAAGAAATAAAAAGTTCTAAGCTGAAAGCATAAGAAAACTAAGGCTAAGCACAGTGCTAGCAAAAGTGAACACTCACAGAACAAAAAGAGTGAAAACTAGAGTGTTCTAGGCAATGAAAATAGAGTGTGTCTCTCTCCACAAGAAGTGTGTTGTAACCACCCAACTTACTCAAGCAAACTAAGAAAACGAAAACCAAAAATGAAAACTAAGACGCTCCAAGAACAACACAACTGTGCATGAAACAATAAAAACGAAGTGTCTAGACAGACCTGAGATTTTTATTGATGAAGAAGGGGATGCCTTGGGCATCCCCAAGATTTGACGCTTGTACCTCTTGGATATTTATTGGGGTGACACGGGGTGGCATCCCCAAGATTGAGCTTTTTTCCATTCTTCATCTCATTACATCATTCTCTCTCTACACATGAAATTTTTCCTTCATACAAAACTTCACACAATCTTCATTAGCAACATTAGTGTATTCAAAAGATAATAGACCTTTTGTAACACCCTCGCCTGATAAGGCTGAGTTCATGTGTATAGTGCCAATCCCTGGATCGGTTCACTGGCACACATAGTACAAAATGATACCAAATATAACTATGCATCATAAATACAACGAATATGATCCAGAATTTACATTATCTATTCAAGTACGCAGCGGAAAATGAACACAAGGTAGATCTCCATCCTTCAAATGTGCCACAGGAGAACAATTGTTGAGTGGAGTCTCGCGACCTATGAACTATCACTCAGATACGATATAACCTGCAACATGAAACGTTGCAGCCACGAATGGTCAATACATTGAATGTATGGCAAGTAGGCTAAAGTGGTTAACAACATATCTATCAACTACATGCTTATTTGGCCAAGTGGAGTTCAGGCTCATTTGCATAAAGCAACAGTTTTATCCTAACATTTGTAACAAAGTAGTTTTCCAATACGATAAATAGGACACTCTGGTTCACTCCCAGGTGCTCCTACCCAATTATGTTCACCCAACAAGTTTTAAGTAGTTAAGAAATAAGGATGAGTGAGAAATATCATAGCATCAGTATCAGGTCGCTCAAATTGTCCATAACCGGGAACACGGCTAATCGATTAGTTTATACACCCTACAGGGGTTAGTGCACTTTACCCATGTGACTTGGCCAGCCCAGCTCGTACCACCACTCTCATATTGGGTGATGATAGGGAGAAGTCCAAGAAGGAACCGTTCGGGAAGTAGTTCCACAAACCCGACACGCACCGGTCTAACCTACACTATTCTACATCTCTGGATACGTGGGTTCGAGTTACCACAACCTACTGAGTCCAACCAACCGCCCATTTCATTATTGGCACATGGTTGCACATGAAAGCTACCAAACAAAAAGCTAATCCTTTCTCAGTGTCCTGGGCGGCATTCCCCACCATAATCCACACTCGATGACCCAATCAATGCCATTCCGCCCAGGTGGTTCATTAAAACATGTTAGTTTGTCATTTAGCAAAACATAAGCCTTTCAAAACATATAACTTTTCATGATGTGATTCCCTTCCTCGTCTAAATAGCATAGCTAAGCAATCAACCAATATGATGGCTCATAAACAAGGAATACTAGGGAATAATATGGGATATAGCATAGCATATACACATCAATTCCTACAGATGCAATTCTATAAAAACATCTATAATGCATAGGAAACAGTAGGACATTTATGACCAAGATAGCACCACTTGCCTTTGTTGTAGATGTAGTCGATTAGTTAATCCTCACAATCCTCATAAATATAATGGTTGCACTCGTCATAACCACAATACTTGCAATCATAGTAGTTGCAATCACACACGTTGCACTCCTCGCAATCTATCGATCAAACAATTGCATACAACATAAACAATAGCACATAGAGATCAAACAAATACAACAAATGCATGCATGACAATTTAATAAGTCATAATGGTTGTTATTTTAGTTCTCTAAACAATACTGTAGTATATGATGTATGAAAGAGACCAATTAATGCAATGGAGTACTTGTTATTAATAATTACCTGCCAATATAGGGGTTTTAATAGTTCTGTTGTAACGCCTGTTTTAACTGTCGAATTATATTTGTTTCTTGAGTTCACTGGATAGAGGACGTTAATACGAACCAGTAGGCGTTGGATTCAACCTAATCGGAGTTATAGATCTTTTTTATGATTTAAATAGTGTTTAATGGGTTTTAAATGATTCATATAGTTTCTGTTTCCTAAAAACCAAACTAAAATAATATCTATAATCTCCATGGAATTGTGATTCCAGGGACATAGTATTTGTAATTTTCTAAGCAGTATTCGAATTACTATGATTTTAATACTCTAAATAAGCCATTAATCTATTTATTTAATTGCTGCAAAACCTTATAGTATTTTCCTGAACCATTTGCATATTGATGATCTACATGGAACCAGCTTTCTATTGATATATCATTTATATTTTTGTAACAAGCAATTAATTTACTATGAATTTAATGATTTATAAAGCCATTAAAACTAATTACATTGCTACGGGGTAAATAGTCCGCAAAATCTGGATCCAACTAGATATTATTAATCTACATTATAGTAGCTTCAATTTGATATGTTGTTCATATTTTTAGGAGTTACAGATAATTTCTTATGAATTTATTAACCTAAAAGACCGTTAAAACTAATTAAATCATTACAGTAAGTACGTACTGTAAAGGTTGGATCTATTCTGATAGGATGATTCTACGCAAAATTATCTTAAATTTGATATATTATACGCAATTTTTGGACGTGGTATGAATTTCTAATGAATTTTACAAGTTAGATCTATAATGTGCAATTTTAAATTCGAACGGAATATTCTAGAGAATATTCCGCTGACTGGACAGGTTGACTTTGCATGCTGACTGGGACTAGATGCTGACCTGACGTTGCACGTGGCGAGATCTGGTTGGCTCGTACCCCTTCGCGGAATCGATCTAATCCTGGCCGTTGGGATGAGATCCAGTGGTTAGGAGAGGAGATTGACCCGATTTTGATTCAGAATAGACAAGAAATAGATCTATGTTAGAGATACAACTCCGTAGGTCAAATTGAAAAACTTATAACATGAAAGTTGTGGCGAATCATTAGTCCTACCTTCTCACCAAAGGAATTTGGATTTAAAGAAACGAGCGCGAGTACATCTAGGATTTACACCGTCATATCTGAAATATTGCGGTACGAAATTCTCCGGCTATGGTGGATGAAAAGAGGTGAGGTTTTTTAGTATTGAAAGATTTCGACGATATCTACAACTTTCATTTTTTGGCCGAAGGGAAACAATGAAGTCTAGATAGGTTAAAAAGCGAAATAAGATTCAGACATGTGTAGATTCGGGATTTCAAGAAGGGAAACTCGTACAGCTGTGGCTCCACGAGTTTATATGGAGATTTAGGATGGTGTAGGGATAGGTCTTGGAGTAGGGAACAAGTAGAAACAAACGGAAGTCGATTCGGAGTTGTAGATAAAAAGTTATAAGAGTTTGAATAGAGATAGGTTTGATAAAAACTGTTTTGCACGCTTTTTAAAGCACTCGGGACAACCAACGTGCCCGTCCTGTACGTGCGTCCTAGCTGATTCGGTCCGGTGGGCCGGCCCGTTAGGTTTTTTTCTTTTTTTTCTTTTTCTTTTTTTATTTATTTGTTTTCCTCATATCTTTTGCATACGAACTCCAAATGACATGATTCTTGTTTCTAAAATTTTCTAAAATCAAATAGATCATTGTAGGATCATATTTATAATCTTTTTACTAGTTTGCAAATAGTGAATTTATAAATCCTTGTATATTTCATTTTATTTATATCTTTATGTGTTTGTATTTATTTCATAACTTTTTCATAATAGCATCAAATGAGCTCAATTTTGTTTCTAAAATTTTGTAATATTAATTGGATCTTTTTAGGCTATAATGATCAATAATTTATGCATTAACAACAGTGGGTTTTATAAAGTCAATTTAATTTCCTTTAGGAACATTTGGGCAATCAACTATAGGATTTAGATACCAGGATTTGGATTCAGTTTGTGAGAAATTTGCATGGATGTAATGAAATGCTTATGAATGCTTCATGATTTTCATTTTGAAATCTTGCACACCAATTCTACAATCCATAATCAATCCATGCCCTTTTTCCTATATGGCTACTTAGGTCATAACAAAAGAATATAAGATTTTGAATTCAAGGTTGAGAGGATTTTCTATTCAAAAAGTTTCGTCTCTTTGAGAATTTTCAACATAGTCAAACAATCAATCAAACTTATTTATTTATTTCACATTCCAAAATTAGGAGAATTTTGGGATGTGACACCTTTAGGCAAAGCTTTAGAACATCAAGACTTTTCACTAAAAACACAAGCTACTGTAGCAACTCCTTCAAAAAGCTCAATTTACCTAAAGAGAACTCAAAAAGGTATCAATAAGAAGCAAATGCAAATAATGGCAGAAATCTGTCAAAACAGACCAGCAGGTATAAACCTATTTCTTCGAACATCTTCTGTTGCTCAAATCAAAAAGTGTTGAACTAAGGAAAGTTAGCTAACATACTGGGGGATTTATTCATAAATTTTCAGCTTAATCTGACTTACAGAGACTCCTCACGAAATTTTATGGTGCAGGACAGAAATCTGTTTCGGGACAGCAACTCCCCAAATCTTACTTACCTCTCATTAGAGGTCATTCATGACACAAAAAAAGCAAATAAAAAGTATAAGGAGAGGTTATTACATAATTAATAACTTCCAATACTCAAGAAAACTCTTGGGTTATCTCCCAACAAGTACTTTTCTTTAACGCCTTTAAGTTAGGCTTGATAGTTTGAGAAGATGCTCACATAAGAAATATGAATTGAAGTAAAAGAGAGCATCAAGAACCAAATTCAAACACATTTAAGTATAACCCACTCCTATGAATAGGAATCTTGTAAAGAAACAAGTAATGAAAGCACAAAGCACCAAGCATAGGAAAGCAAAACAAGTGCAACTTCAAGACTTTCAACATAAAGAGGGGAAACTTAATATTATTGAGATGCATAAAACCATGTTTCCGTCTCTCATAATAACTTTTAGTAGCAACATGAACAAAATTAACAATATAACTATCACATAAAACATTCTTATCATGAGCCACATGCATACAATAATTATTACTCTCCACATAAGCATAGTCATTCTTTTTAATTGTAGTGGGAGAAAATTCAACAAAATAGCTATCATTAATATTCTCGTCACCATACTCATCAAATATAGGAGGAAGATTGTAATCACAATTAACTTTCTCCTCAATAGTAGGTGGACTAAAAATATCATACTCATCATTGTAATCATCATATATTGGAGGTTTGGTATCATCATAAGCAATAGAATAGCTATTTTCCTTAGCTGGGGGACTAAAAAGATCATTTTCATAAAAACTAGCTTCCGCAAGCTTAGATATTTCCATGGCATTAGTAACAATGGTGTTCAAAAAATACATACTAATAACATTGCTATTAGCATGCAAATAAAGCTCCATAGGTTTTTTAATTTTCTCTTCAAACACTTCATGTCCTAACTCAAGATAGATACTATAAAAGCTCTCTAATTTTTTTGTTGTTTTCCATTAAGCCTAACTAGTGAAAACAAGAAAAAAAAGACAAAACTGCAGAATCTAAAGGAAATAACTTCAAGCACTCACACCGGAGGATGTGAGTACCTTTTACCTTACCTCACCGGCAACGGCGCCAGAAAATAGCTTTCTGGCTTGCTGTTGACGTGGGGTAACGTTCGTGAGTGCCTTTTACCTTTCCTCCCCGGCAACGGCGCTAGAAAATAGCTTATGTCATGGAGGGAAGGTAAAATCCCTAAACCTCCCTAGCAACGGCACCAGAAAAGAGCTTCATGTCTACGCACTTCTATTCTTGTAGATAGTTGTTGGGCCTCCAAGTGCAGAGGTTTGTAGAACAGCAGCAAGTTTCCCTTAAGTGGATTACCCAAGGTTTATCGAACTCAGGGAGGAAGTGGTCAAAGGTATTCCCTCTCAAGCAACCCTGCAATCAAGATACAAAAAGTCTCTTGTGTCCCCAACACACCCAATACACTTGTCAGGTGTATAGGTGCACTAGTTCGGTGAAGAGATAGTAAAATACAAGTGGTAACGGTTCCAGAAACCTTCTGACTTGTTGTTGACGTGGGAGAATGTGTGTGAGTGCCAGAAAAGAGCTTGACGGTGAGTTAAAGACTAAAGCAAGCAAACATGCAACAGATCTAGATGCAAACGGTGTTTCAATATTTAGAAACAAGGCCTAGGGATCATACTTTCACTAGTGAACACTCTCTCATATAAATATTCTCTCTTCATGATACTACTCTTAACTACTCTCCGGTTGGACACTCTAATCATCAGTAGGGCTATAACAGCACTCCTCAAAGTCCGCCTTCCCAATCTAGATAACCCCACACTGTCACCTTGAGCGCTAGATGGTTCCAACAAACACCACAATTTCATAGAGACATCCAACTCCAAATATAACTCATATCAAATATTCAATCTAGCCAAAGTGCCACACACGGTATGCCCGCTGTCACTTTCACACACATGGGGAAAACCATAGATCTATTAAAGCACAAGGAGTATTTATGTAGACTCAAGCCTAAGTGCCACCATGGTGTGCACGCTGTCACTTTCACACACATGGGGAGAGCAGAGATCTAATGAAGCACTTGAGTAGCAAGGTAGATCTACTTGATTACAAAGCTCATGACCACAAGATCATGCATAGAGAGAGATATGAACACATAGCTACGGGTAGAGCCCTTATCCCTGAGGAAGAACTACTCCCTCCTCATCATGGGAATCAGCAATGGTGATGAAGATGGCGATAGAGATCGGTGGAGATGGCTCCGGGGGCACTTCCCCATTCTGGCAGGGTGTCGGAATAGAGACTTTCTGTCCCTCGAATCTCCCTTTCGGTGGCGGCGGCGCTACAGAGGTTTTCGTGGATTTCTTCTGGATTATTTAGTGTTTTTGGGTCGAAGGCTTCTGATAGGTGAAGGGGGAGGCCGAGGAGGAGGCCAGAGGGCCCACAACCTCCCCAGGTGCGGGCTAGGCTTGGTCACGCCCAGGGGGGTCTGGCCACCCTCTGGTGCCTCTCCGTCCCTCCTTCTGGATTCGTGTCCCTCATGGAAAGTTATTGACTTTCGCTTTTGTCCTTCCAATTTCGATAATATTGATTTTCTGCCTTTCTAGAACCAAAAACAGAAGAAAACATGCAATTGGCACTGTGGCATCTTGTTAATAGGTTAGTTCCAGAAAAGATATAAAAACACCACAAAGTGTAGACAAAGCAAAGCAAAGTAGATAAAAAACAAGCATGGAGCATCAAAAATTATAGATACGTTTCCGACGTTGGGATGTGACAAGACTAACCCCCTTAAGATGAATCTCGTCCTCGAGATTCGACGTGGCTAGCAAATAGGTGCGGATGGTCCTCTAGGAGGTCGTCATCTCGCTCCCAAGTGGCTTCTTCTTCTATGTGATGGCTTCATTGCACCTTGCAAAACCTGATCATCTTGGTACAGGTAAACCTCTCCGCTGTCTCCAGTATCTTGACCGACTTCTCCTCATATGTCAAGTCACTTTCTAGCTGAACCTCCTCTAGTGGCACAGTGTCTCTCAACGGTATATCCACCATCTCCGGATGGCACTTCTTCAGCTGGGACACATGGAACACGTCATGAACAGCGGACAGAGCCTCTGGCAACTCCAGCTGATATGCAACCTCTCCCTTGCGTGCTAAGACCCGGCATGGTCCTATAAATCGAGGTGCCAGCTTACCCTTGATTCCAAACCTCTTAATTCCATGTAGTGGTGATACTCTGAGGTATGCTCGAACTCCGATCTCATACACCACTTCCTTATGATTAGCGTCAGTGTAGCTCTTTTGTCTTGATTGTGCTACCTTTAGCCTGTCCCGAATCAAACTGACCTTCTCCTCATCATCCTTGATAAAATCAGGCCCAAACAGTTGACGTTCACCTACACCATCCCATAGCAATGGTGTCCTGCACCTCTTCCCATAAAACACATCGAACAGTGACGTCTTGATGCCGGACTGGTAGCTGTTGTTGTAGGAAAACTCAGCATACGGCAAATTCTCATCCCAACTAGAGCCATGAGCCAGAGCGCAAGCTCTCAACATATCCTCCAAAATCTGATTCACCCTCTCTGTATGTCCATCTGTCTGAGGGTGAAGGTTGTGCTAAACTCCAATCTGGTTCCCAACGACTCATGCAGCTGGCGCCAAAAGTGAGAGGTGAATTGAGTACCTTTATCTGACACAATGCTCTTGGGCACACCATGCAGACATACAATCATGTTCATGTACATCATGGCTAGCTTGGCACTGGTATAAGTAGTCTTCACAGGTATAAAGTGAGATACCTTGGTCAAATGATCCACCACTGCCCAAATAGAATCATAACCAGACCTGGTCCTGGGCAGTCCTGTGATAAAATGCATTCCCACTTTGTCCCACTTCCAATCCGGTACCGGCATTGTAGAAATCCTGCTAGCTTCTGATGTTCAGCCTTCACTCTACTACAAACATCACATAACGCAATATGCTCGGCGATACCCCCTTCATATTGTTCCACCAGAATCTTTCCTTCAAATCCATATACATCTTTGTATTTCCTAGATGTATCGAATATGGCGAGTCATGGGCTTCCTGGAGAATCAACTTTCTTATATCCGGATCGTTGGGCAGACACAGACGATCCCCATACCACAGGGTTCCTTGATCATCCTCGCGAAATCCCTCCGCTTTGCCCTTGGGTATGTTTTCCTTTGTCCTCTTCAGCTCACTGTCCTCCTTCTTAGCTTCACCAATCTTTTCCTGAAGTGTTGGCTTGATCTCCATTGCTGCTAAATATCCCTCGGATACTACCTCCAATCTAAGATCCTTAAATTGCTCGCACAAATCCCTCGGCAAATTTCCTACACTTAGTCCATTCGCATAAACCTTCCGGCTTAGTGCATCTGCCACTACATTTTCCTTTACTGGGTGGTACTACAGACTCATGTCATAATCCTTAATGAGTTCCAACCATCTTCTTTCCCTCATGTTCAGCTCTTTTTGGGTGAATATGTACTTCAAACTCTTGTGGTCCGTGAATACATCGCAGTGCTTTCCCATCAAATAGTGTCTCCATACCTTGAGTGCATGCACGACTGATGCTAGCTCCAAGTCATGCGTGGGGTAGTTCCTCTCATGATGCTTGAGTTTGCGCGAGGCATATGACTCCACTCTCCCATCCTGCATCAACACACTACCCAGACCTTGTCGAGCTGTGTCACAGTATACTTGGAAATCCTTTTGTAGATCAGGCAAACACAAAATAGGTGCGGTCACTAGGCGACGCTTCAGTTCTTGGAAACTAGCCTCGCATTCCTCAGTCCATTCAAACTTTTTCTCCTTCTACAGAAGCTCGGTCATTGGCTTCGCAATCTTGGAAAATTCTCTATGAACCTTCTGTAATATCCAGCAAGTCCCAAGAAGCTCTGAATATCACCCACATTCTTGGGAACCTCCCATTCTGTAACCGACGATGCCTTGCTTGGATCAACTGTGACTCCTTCTCCCGACACCACATGTCCTAGAAATCCAACAGTGTTCAACCAGAACTCACATTTGCTAAATTTGGCATATAACTTGTGCTCCCTCACCTTCTCCATAATCAGCCGCAAATGCTTCTCATGCTCCTCATCATTTTTGGAATATATCAATATGTCGTTGATGAACACTACCACAAACTTGTCCAAGTACTCCATGAATACCTTGTTCATCATGGTCATGAAATATGCCGGAGCATTCGTTAGTCCAAAAGACATAACCGTATACTCATATATACCATACCTAGTGGTGAAAGAATTTTTTGGTATGTCCTCCTCCTGGATCTTCAGTTGAAAATATCCTGATCTCAGATCAATCTTGGAAAACACCTTTTCCCCTTCCAACTAATCAAACAAATCATTTATATTGGGCAGAGGGTATTTATTCTTGATAGTCACTTCATTTAGTTAATGCTCTTGCTACTATCCTTCTTCTCCACAAATAGAACAGGCGCACCCCATGACGACGAGCTGGGCTGAATAAATCCCTTGTCCAATTGCTCTCTCAATTGCTTATTCAACTCCTTCATCTCATCCACATCCATCTTGTATGGCCTCTTGGCTATTGGTCCAGTCCCCGGCATTAAGTCAATGAGAAACTCCACATCAGGGTCCGGAGGCATCCCTGGTAACTCCTCTAAAAACACATCGGGGTACTCTCTCACTACATGTACTGTGTCAATGCTAACCCCGTTAAGAGAATTTACCTCGGCACTCCTAAGACGCGCTGATGATTTAAACTTAATCCTTCTGCCCCGTGGACTTCTGAGTGAAATTGCTTTCCGTGCACAATCCACTTGGCCATCGTTCGCGGACAACCAATCCATACCTAGTACGACATCTAGTCCCTGTGACTACAAAACAAATAGGTGTGCTGGAAAACTGTGTGCTCCAATTCCCAGGGTCAAATCATGACAACCCACACTAGCTAACATTTGTCCTCCCGGTGTGCTCACTCTAATTGTCCCTTTTAGTGCCTCAGTGGGTAACTTATGTTTATCCACAAATGCCCTTGATATGAATGAATGTGATGCTCCAGTATCAAATAAAACAAGTGAAATATGGGAATCAACTGGAAACTTACCAATCACGAGGTCTAACTCATCACGGATCTCTTCCACATCCACATGGTTCACATTAGCCTTCTGGTTGGGGCTGATCTTGGGTCCAACTCCTGGAATCTTCTCCAGGAAGGTGCTTGCATAGTGGCCCAGCTTCTTGCACTTGTAACACTCCACATTGCTGAGGTCTATCTTGCTCACATAGTTGTGTCCATTGCTCCTCCCAAAGTTGATATTGTAGTTCTTGTTACCATTGTGGTGGTGGTCGTTCCCTCCACAGTGGTGGCTGCTGCTCCTGTGACCATCGTGGCGATGTCCATTACCTCCACGGTGGCCGCGGTGATCACCTCCATGCCTAGAGTGTCCAGAGTGTCTATCATAGGAGGTGCGAGCACGATGGTGTGATCTAGAAGAGTGACTGATATGCTTCCTCGTGTTCCTTTCCACTTGCTGCTGCTTTCCTTCCAGGATTCTAGCCTTATCCATCAGCTCCTGAAATGTTGGGCAATAAACCACTGACAACTGCAGCGAGAGCTCATAATTGAGACCATCCAGAAACCTCTCTCTCCTCTTGGAGTCAGTGTCCACATCCTCTGGAGCATAACGTGACAGATTATTGAATTCCTCTATGTATTCTACCACTATGCGGTTGGTTTGGCGCAAGTTGTGGAACTCCTTCCTCTTCAGACTCAGAACCCCTGAAGAGACATGGTTGGTCTTGAAACCTTCCTCGAACATGGCCCAGGTAACTGTGTCCAGCTGGTGGGTAATATGTAAAATATCCCACCACGAAGCAGCTGGTCCCTCCAGTAGGTGAGCAGCAAACCTCACCTTTTCAGCATCAGTGCAACCGACAGTCACCAGATCCTTGTTCACCGAACGTAGCCAGTCAAGAGCAACCATTGGCTTAGGTGAAGTGGAGAACTTTACTGGCCTTAGCCTCAGAAACCTTGCAAGTGCATCACCCTGGGGCTGGTTGTTCCCGTTGTTGTTGTTGTTGTTGTTATTGTTGTTGTTCTGGGCAGCCATGAATTGAGGAATCACCTGTGCTAGCTGTGCCTGGGCTGCTATCACCTACTGCATCTGAGTTGGTTGACGGAGAGGCGGCATCTGCGGTTCAGTACAGGTAAGTTTAGAAAGAGCATTTACGAAATAAAATTCTACCCATGCATTATGATCATATAACAACAAGGCAAGCACAAGCAACCACACACAAGCATCATATCAGCAAACAAGCAATAATGCACTGTTCCAGGAGTTATCCTAGTAGTATACACCTACTAAAATAGTTTTAGAGGCATTAGTAGCAGTTACAAACATAAGCAGGCCATCAAAAGCATAAAACAGAAATCTGCCAGAACAGTCCAGCACTGTTCACAAATTTTTCTGCCTGACTTAAACTCGTCAGAAATTTATCTGATTTTTTTACATATAGTATAGGAAGTTTCACGCCAAATCCTATTTTTCAGATTTTTTCCAGTTACCAAACAAATATAAAAAATCATTCAGTACAGCAGGTTCAGCAGAAAACTGCAGCAGGAAAACCACGAATTTTTAACCAAAACTTTGGCATAACTCATTTATAAATTCGCACAGATATTCCTGGAACTTTAGAGTACACAATAGAGTATCCTAAACACTTTAAACTAACAGCAACGAAGTTTTACATTGATCGATGGCTCAAAACTAACGAAATATCCTAACAAAGTCTAGTTGGTGGCCACATCTAACTACTTCATGAAGAGGTTGCAGTAGGTCCTTGAATTCATGCGCTGGCGCTTCAGTCCATGAACCATCCATGGCGGTGGCGTGTACACCTCCCTGAATCCTCGCTTGAGACCTAGAAATCCACCTTCTCAGGGTCTTCCTCTTCCTTATCTTCTGCTGCATCAGCAACTGCTTCATCTCCTCCACCATCGTTGCCTCCATCCTCATCATCATATTCATCCTCATCTCCATCATTGTTCCCTCCATCATCAACATCATCATTGACATCATCTGCATCCCCATCATCTCCATTGTTGTCATCATTTGTTGGAGGGTTCAATTGTGCTTGGAGAGCGGCAATTTGGGCTGCCATATCAATGATGGTTTGATTCCTTTCCATCCCCACTTGGTTCCTCTCTTGGACAGTCTCTTGCAGCTGCTCTATGTCCTGATCCTTCTCCTAGACGGTCCCATTCAGCTGTGCTATGGTCTCATCCTTCTCCTAGACGGTTCCATTTAGCTGCTCTATGGTATCATCCCTGCCAATAAGCGCTTGCTCCATAACATTATTAGAGGTGTGCAACGTATCAATTTCATGTCCTTGAACCACTAGACCGTTTGTAACATCCCAGCATTAGAACTTAGAAATAAGTTGAACACAGATGTGTGCATTGCATTCATGCATAGAAAATCCAAATAATTTTCGCGCTTTTGAACAAAACTTGTCAAAGTGATTGAAGCTTCTCTTAACTTGATGGAATTGAAGTAGATCATCAAGTTGACTGCGATAAGTTTCAATATGACCTTTGCTAAAACCTTATTATGGGTAAAGAAGATTTGATCTAAGGGTAGATCAAATGTAATAAAACTAAACCACAATACATTGCTTAATGAATAATATCAGATCCCTAAGTGAACATTCCATAGTAGTCATCACTACAACTCATGAATACAAGTTAAGAATATAACTCAAGTAATAAGAATTTAATAATTAAATCTTGACTTATCTTATTCTTATATATTTCTACCATAAGTATCATGGTAATACTCAACCCTAACTCTTTAGATATATTGAGTAGAAAGGAAATCAAGTCAAGACCATTCACCACATATATTTCTTTCACCACTAATCTTTATCATTTTTATTGAACCACATCCTTGTATGTGTTGTTAATCAATGTTGAGTGATCAACTATTGATTTATCAATCTTTAACCTATCAATTCTTGATCTATTAACTCTTTTCCTTATCATAACATTCACTCTAAAGCCTTTAGAGAAAGATGTAAGAAGATGTAAGTGGTAATGCTAGTTCTATAAATCATCTATAGGATGGGAGTGCTTGAAGAAATCAAATCAATATGATAATTGATGGAGTTAACTCACTCCTAAATGGACAGAAGCGTTATTGGAAATAAAGTTATATGTGGTAACAAAGAGGATTATAAGGAGGAATTATGAATATAGTTACCAAGGAGTAATCCTATTGGATTAAGTAGGTATAGTAAATGAATAATATCTCCTATTCAAATAGAGATATTAAGAAGATAATTATAATACAACTATAATGTTGTATTAATGAAGGTCTTGATTAGCCAACTGGAAACCTAAGCCATAAATGATCAAAAGATTATAATGATCATGCTCAAGTCACTGAGAGTGAATGATTACATCATGTATAAGTGACATTGGTGGATAGGACATGATTAAACCTAGTATAGATATGTTGTCCTAGGTTAGTCATAACAAGTCACATTACTATAATGAGAGGTTGGAGTATGATTTCATGGTTAAATAGATATAAGATAGTATGATTAAGATGATGCTAGAGCAACATTGAGTTATAGAAGTAGTATATTCCTCTTAGAGAGTACTAAACACTTGAGGTGTAGTAGAATTTGATATATACATCTATTAGAGTTATATTAGTGTTGGATGATAAAGGAAGTGTATGAATGGAGTTGGAAGTAACTACTTAATGGATTAGAGGTTATCATTAGCAGAGTAGTTTGATATAACTAAGTGTAGATATGTGAAGATTATGAAAAGCTTTAGTGACAAGCTTCTAAGATTTATAAGTGAGAATACAAAGTAATGTGTGAAGTAAGGGAGGAATCATTCAAGTAGAATTAGATTCATGAGAAGTACTTTAGAGATGAGAATGATCTATAAGCGGAGATCATGTTAAGCTTTAGTGTCAAGCTCATTGGGTTTACAAATTGATTTAGGAGGAGGAAATTATTGGTAAGAATATTCTTGTGAAGTAAAGATCACCATGTTAACACATGATGATGAATATGAAGGAGTAGTATATCTAGGAAAGGAATTCTTTAAGTAGAAGTCAAGAATTATGAAAAATGGGAGATATGAATTATTGGTAAACACCCAACCCTAATTCTATAACCAAATTTAATATCTATCTCTATTGTTTGATTAGTCATCTTATTTCCACAATGGCTTATAGGAATACTTTCCTATAGTAAATCACTGAAGCATGTCTTTGACACTTTCAAACATTCAAATCATATATGCCTAGAAACTATAGTTATCAATTCTTTCTCATAAGTCATTCTAGAGACTAACCTTACAAATATGAGAGCAATAGGTCTTCACCCATAATGTTTATTAACATTTACAAAATAATAATATAAACCCTGAAATGAACCATTCCTACCAAGAATATGTCTTGGTAAAAATTATAGAAATATATGTTAACCATGAAGAATCCATATAAATACCTTAATTGTTTTCTCCAGAATATTGGTTAATTGTTATCTATTAATAAAAGGCCCATTTTTATGTGCTTGACTCCAAAGTAAATTCAAATCCTAAACAGAAATTTTAAAACAGATTCAATAATAAATTCATGGTATGTTATGAAAATAAGGAATCATAACAAAAGTATCTATATAAAGAAAATAAAGAGATAATCACATTATACTAAAAAAATCATACAAGGACCTACATACACTTTATTATTGCCGCAACTATCCAGCAAATCAACTTCTATGAGAAAGTTTCAAAGAAAATGGGAAAATACAAATCTGGAAACAAAACAGAAAAAGAAAAAAGAGATTAAAGAAGAAAAAATAGAAGAACAGTTTTCTGGCCGTGATACGTCCAAAACGTATCTACTTTCTCGAACACTTTTGCTATTGTTTCTCCTCTAAACTTGTGTGATTTGGATACAACTAACACGGACTGACGCTGTTTTCAGCAGAATTACCTTGGTGTCTTGTTTTTGTGCAGAAAATCAACTATCAGGAAAAATCCCGGAAAATATGACAAAAATTATATTTCACCAGAAGACCCATGGAGCCAGAAGACGAGATGGAGAAGGGGCCTGGGGGGCCCACACCCCTGCCAGGCGCGGGCCCACCTCTGGCCACGCCTAGGGGGTGCAGCCACCCCATGCACCCCCTCGGCCTCCCTTTGCGCCTATAAGTTGTATCTCAACCTAAAAACCGAGGGGGGTTTGATAGTTTTCCAGAAAGAGTTCCGCTCCGCCGCCGCCACCAGAAACCAAGATTTGGATCCAGAAACTCCGTTCTGGCACCCTGCCGGGACGGGGAATTTGGAGAGGATAATCGCCATCGTCATCACCAATGCATCTCTATCAACCACCGATGTTTCCCTCATCCATGAGTGAGTAATCCTCGTTGTAGGCTTGGGGATGGTAGGGATTGGATGATTTCTATCATGTAATCGAATAAGATCTGTTAGGGCATAGTGCCTAGTATCTCTATTAGTGCTATTTGACTTTGTTGCAACTTGTTGTGCTTAATGCTTGTCACTAGGGCCCGAGTGCCATGATCTTAGATCTGAACTTATTATTGAATCATTATGATAGTATTGTTTGTGATATTATCTGCAAGTTGTGTACACATATCATTGTCCGGATCCAAAGGCCCCAAAGTGACAATAATTGGGACAACCGGAGGGGATGGCTGTGGTGTGAGGATCACATGTGTTCATGGAGTGTTAATGCTTTGCTCCGGTGCTCTATTAAATGGAGCACTTTAATTTCCTGTAGTTCCCTAGAGGCCCCACTGCCACGGGCTGGCTGGACAGAAGATGTTGTGCAAGTTCTCATTGCGATCACGTATGACTATATTTAGAGCACATGCCTGGGATTGTTTAGTACTTGTATGCTTGTTATTATTTATCTGCAATGCCCTAGATCTTGAAGTTACATGTTTAGACTCGTCCATGCAACACCCGTCCATCCATCCCTATGCCTACCACACTCGCATCTCATTGTTACCGTTACTGTTACTATTGCTCCTGTTTCACTATTGTTTTTTGCTTTGTTGTTGCTACTATCAAACTGTTGCTATTAATAAACTTCTGTGAGCAAGAACTATTTCCAGGTGCAGCTGAATTGACAACTCAGTTGTTAAGGCTTGCAAGTATTCTTTGGCTCCCCTTGTGTCGAATCAATAAATTGGGTAATACTACCCGCGAAGAGTGTTGCGATCCCCTACACTTGTGGGTCATCAAGACTATTTTCTAGCGCTGTTGCCGGGGAGCATAGCTTTATTTTTAAGTTCACTTGGATTTATTATTGTTCATTGCTACTCTGTTCATCATGGGTAAGTCTCGTGATGGAAAGTTCCCTATTGTACCATCCACTACAAAAAGAGGTACAGTACTAAACACCTCTATTGCTCTTGATTCACCGTCTGTTATAAGTAAGCTTGTCACACCACCACCACATACTCATGCTACACACGCTGCTACTACTGCTGAATCTAAAACTATTGTTGATGCTCATGATGTTACTTCTACTGTGCTTGATGCGAGTGGTTCATTAGGTCCTTTTCTTGATGCTACTATGGATAGTCTAAGAAATACCAAAACTCCTAGTGAAGACACTGTTACACATGTTAGCTCACCTGAGTCTAGTGAGAGTTATGATATTAATGATGGTTACATTGAGTTCACTGGTGAATTTGTTGAAGAGTTCCGAAACACACATGGTACTAGTGCCATTAAGAGTCTCCTTGCTAGACGTACTATTATGCCTAAACTGTCTTTTGATCCTAATTTTGCCACCTCTCCCATATATATTAAAGATAAAGATTATGATTTCTCTCTTGATTTATCATACTTGGACATTGTTGAGAAAGAACCTTTTTGTGGGACTGAAAATGAGAGTGATGTGGCTCATATGAATGAGCTTTCTACTATGAGTGCTTTATTCTCTGATGATTTTAAGATGCGCAAGTACTTTGTTACTAAGATCTTCCCTTTTTCACTAGAAGGAGAAGCTAGGGATTGGTTTAATAGATTACCTCCTGGTTCCATTGATAGACCTGATTGCTTGATTGCTTCTTTCTTCCAGAAATATTTTCCTCCCAGTGCTAGACATGCTGCTTTGCAGAGACTTTTTGATTTTAAACAGGGAGAAGAAGATAAATTGCCTGAGTCATGGACAAGGTTCTGTGCCTTGATTCATGCACATCCTGGATGTCCATTGCCTAACAATGAGCTTCTTGATATTTATTATAATGGACTAACTGATGATTCTAGGACATACCTAGATAGCTTTGCTGATTGTGTTTTCAGGAAAAGAACTCCTATAGATGTTGAAGAATTAATGGCTAAGATAAGCAAGAATTATGATGATCGGACTTCAACTGAACTAAATACACCTGAGCCTATTACTCCTAAACCAATTGTGCCTGAACCAGTTCCAACACCAACACCAAAGAAGAGGGGAATTATTGCATTAAATGATGAAGTGATGAAGGAAGCTAAGAAGTGTCTAAAGGAGAAAGGTATTAGAGTTGAAGATGTGAATAATTTACCTCCTATAGAAGAATTATGTAAGCCAATTCCCCACTCATCTACTATTGAGGTACACTCTCTCCACTTTAATGAAGGTGATATTCCTTATGGTAAGCCTCCTGATCAATGCTTAGAGGAACTTGACACATTTATTGTTAAACAAGGTAATTTTAATAAACAAGTTCAGAATCATTTATTGGAAAACTCTAGAGCTACCATGAGTTGAAAGATATTGTGGAAAGAACTTCTAATGATATTAAAATGCTTTGTAAACACTTTAAAATGGTTCAAACTCAACTTGATCAACTTGCTAAGGTACAAAAGGATATGCTAGTTAATGCCTGAGGAAATAAACATGCTTATGGAATTAGAACTAGGAGTGGTATAGCTACTCAAGATCCTTTATATCCTGAAGGACACCCTAAAAGAATTGAGCAGGATTCTCAACAAGGTGAGAGTAGTGGTAGTCCTCGTAAGAGAAAGAAAAAGAAACATAAGATAGTTGATGAACCACTGGAACCTGCTGTAGATCCTAATAGTATATCTGTCTCTGATGCTGAAGCTGAGAGTGGTAATGATAAAAATGATGCTCCTGATAAGGAGGAAGTTGAGGAAGAACCTGAGAAGCACACTAAGAACACTAGGTACACAAAGGAAGATTTTATTGCTAATAAACATGGTAAAGAGAGAGAACGGGTGAAGAAACCTATGCCTTTTCCAGGTAAGAAACTCAAGTCAAAGGAGGAAGAACACTACAACAAGTTTTGTGAGTGGATGAAACCCTTATTTTTGCAAATTCCTTTGACTCATTCTATTAAATTGCCTCCTTATTCAAAGTATATGAAGGATATTGTCTCTAATAAAAGGAAGATTCCTAATGAGGAGATTTCTACTTTGCTTGCTAATTATTCCTTCAATGGTAAGGTTCCAAAGAAACTTGGTGATCCAGGTATACCAACTATTCCTTGCTTTATTAAGAACAATTATGTCACAACTGCTTTATGTGATTTGGGAGCTGGAGTTAGTGTTATGCCTTTTTTCTCTCTACAAGAGACTCCAGCTAGAAAAGTTGATACCAACTGATATATCTTTGCAAATGGCTGATAAGTCAACTACTATTCATGTTGGTATATGTGAGGATGTTCCTGTTTAAGTGACTCATAATTGTTTGGTTTTGACTGATTTTGTTGTGCTTGAAATGCCTGTAGATGATAATATGTCTATTATTCTTGGGAGACCTTTTTACTGCAGGTGTTGTCATTAATTGTAATCAAGGAAAAGTAACATCCAATACTGATGAAAAAGAGCATACTGTTTATTTCCCCAAGAATGTTGTTAGAAGCTATTGCCTGAATTCCATTGAAAATATTGAGAGCATCAAGGTTGGAGAAATATATTGTCTCATTCCACAAGAAAATTTTGAAACTATTATGATTGGGACCATTGCTATAACGTATGAGGTAACATAATCACCTTGTGGAATGCAAAGTTTTGTTTCATATTAGATTGTTTTGGTAACAAGACTTGATCAACCTTGTTAACCAAAGGAATTTTATGAACAGAATAATGTTTTCACTTTGGTTGTACTTGCTTTCTTTTACTTTTCTCCTTCCTAGTCTTTGCCTTTCTTTTGCTAGCTTTGGTTTTTATAGTTGCTTGTTTATTAGAGTGTCTTAGAACTTCTGTAGTTTGGCTTTTGGTTTGCTTTTGCTTCTTCTGAAAAAACTATTTCTGCGAGAAAATCAATTTTCATACCCTGAAAATTGGCCAAAAATAAAGTTTTCCGAAAAATCCCAGAAAATTCAAAATAATTTTTTCCTCGAAAAAAGAGGCAGAGGGACACCTGAACTGACCCACGGAGCCACCCCGGGCCACCACACCCATGGTACGCGCGGCCTACCTGTGGGTGGCGCCTAGGAGGGTCTGGCCCACCTGGGGCCCTTCAAGGTGCCCCCTCACAGCCATCTTATTTCTCTCTCCCGAAAAACACCGGAAAACTTGCTCAAGCTCGAGTTCTTGCTGTTCTTGCACACGATTTTCGATCTCCTTGCTCAGCCCATCTTTGCTGCTGATTTTTGGAGGGATTGCTCCTTGGTATGTGCCTCCTCCACTTGTCCAATTAGATTTGTGATTGGTAGATTGTATCTTGAGTATACTGCTATAGGTGACATGTTGTTTGCGCTTGCATGCTTGTTCTATGCTTAGAAAATTTATTTTGATGCATGTGTAGCCCTCCAACAAGTTCCTATAGTAGTTGCTCATCATTTATCAACTTGGAAATCACTTGGTTTGATGTTTGTCTAAAAATTTCAGAATAGAGTGGTCATGGATAACCACACATTTGGAGAGATATTTGAGGGTGATGCACCTAGAAGGGCAAGGCTTCCAAGATCATCCACCAGTGTCAGGGCCTCATACAATGAGGATCTCATCACTCTACGATTTGGTGACGAGGGAGATGAGGGGGATGCGCATCCCTTCGCCTTTCCTTGCCAAACCTTCTTGCGGGCTGCTGGGATGCTTGATGATTTTATGACCTTGGTTTGGAGGGCTGGTCTAACAAGTATTATGTACGATGAGAGCATGCAATATGCTACGCTCACTAAAACATTTGTGGAGAGCTTCTCCTTCACTAACAGCTTGTTCCATCCAGATGTTTCTTTCAAAGTTTATGGCAGGTCTTACCATATGACATTGAAGAAATTTTGTGAAGCTCTAGGACTTGGTATAGCTGGGTCAGCAAAGAAGATTCCATCTCAACCCGCTGATTTGTTGGAGCTCTATCGTGGAATAACCAACGATGATAACCGTAGAGCTCAACGGGGAAAGATAAGAAACATTTAGCTTCCAGCCATCAGGTACTTCACTTATTATCTTGCCACTAGTTTTCTTGGTAGGGAGAACACTAGTAATATTTCCAGTTATCATTTGGCTTTCTTAGATGTTGCGCTCAACAATGAAACCAAGTATAATCTTGGTTCTCTCATTGCTCGTCGCTTAACAGCTAAGGGACCCATTTATGGGGGAGTTATTGCTATGTGTGTTGCTACTGCCTTGGACATTGTTGTTGATCCAAATGATACAGTTTCTGCTCCTCAGAGGCTTGATCTTTCTTCCATGAAGGCGCACCACTTTGTCACTAATGGCTCTACCCTTGAGAACTTGGTCTATAAAATGTTGTTTATTAACGAGGAAGAGACAGAGAGATCCCTCTCCCCCAAACCACTTTGTTCAGTATTTCTCAGGGACCTTTGTCACGCTCCAAGGAGGAGATGGATGAGATGTTGCACTCACTTGCCTTCCATGGGCACTATCAGGAGGAAGCACCCTCTTACGACCCTGCGGTACACTCCACAGGGGAGTCCTCGAGCTCGTACTAGGACGAGGGAGCCTCCTCGTCATACTACGGAGGTGCACCTACTTGGGCACCATGGGATTGAGCCCCACTTAGGCCAAAAGCCTAAGCTTGGGGGGAGGTAAACCAACATCACACTCATCTATATATCATGTTCGGTCAGTTCTTTGTATACCCATTGTTTCACTTTCTTTTTGGTTTTTGTTGGCTTCTTTCTCAAAAACACAAAAATACCAAAAATATTTTCATTGTTTCTCTTGGTTTGTTTCTTTGTTTCTTTGCTTTGGTTTGCCTTAAAAGAAAAATCCAAAAAGATTTTGCTTTGCTTGGTTTGTTTTTTTGTTTGCTTGTTTTTGCTTTGTTGGTTTCTTTAAAAAATCGAAAACACCAAAAATATTTGTTGTTCTTCTTTGGTTTTGTGAGTTCTTTACAGGGTCCAGCCGTCCTCAGTGGATTTGGGTTTCATGTTATTATTCAAGTCACACAAGTGAAGGGCAATAATGAAGATTAAGATAACTTGAGGAGCGGTAAGAGGCTGGTAACGAACTCTATTTGTTTCATTTTTGTACATATACTCATCATTGTGAGCATGCTTAGTCTGTTCATGGTAAGGAGTGTGTTACTGATGGATGCTTAGTAGTTCTTTCTTGTCTATGATTAGCTCCAGCTTGCTAATAGTTTGTAGCATGTCATATGAATGTTCACTTGCATTCTTTTATTCATATTTTGGTATCATATTGCGGTATCCTCCTCTGGAAGTTTCATGTGAATCGACTTGGCACATGCTCACGCATGCATATGACTAAACAATAGTTAGTAAGCCTCGATGATTTATTTTGCCTCAGAGTTCTTGTATCACTTTCATGCCATAATTAGTCATGTTTTGTTGCAAGCATGATTATGACAATTATTGCTCTCTCGTTTGTCGCTCCCTCTCTTTTGCTAGCCTTCACTTGCACTTAGCATGAGCTCTACCTGTGTTTCCAACTCCCCAAAACCAATATTGCCAATTGTGTCCACCATACCTACCTATTAGCATCGTTTGCTATTTCAGTGCATATTCAATATGCCTTGTTTTCTTCCAAATAAAATGTTTGTCTATTTTGAGAAAATTAGTTAGTAAAGCTCTCACGAACTTGATGGCACACTTTATTCCTTGCACTTAATAATCCTGAACCATTGTGACTTGTCTATGAAAGTTATATGCTTGCAAATTATATGCTGGGAGTCAGCAGAACCGTGCTGTCATGGGGAACGCATTCAACACTTTTTTGGATATCCTATCCATTTGATACTTTGCTCTTTTGTTTACGGATGTCGACGATGTGAAATAAAAGGGGAGCTTGTGAGTTCATGGAGTATATACATTGTGTTAGAGAAACGTCTGGGCCGCTAGCCTAAGCCATGCCTAATCATGGTGGAAACTTGCAGCATCACCATACTGAGCATTCTATGAAGCATCCCCAATAAAAATCTATGCACATAGTAAATAAAAAGATCGCCGAGATGCTCATTGTATGCTTGCCTTGTCATTTTGATCACGGGATAGCTCCTGTATCATGTGAAAGGGGTACCCCGTTGGCGGTTCTCTATGATATGCATGTATGTGCAATGACAAGAAATTGCAGGTGACCAAAGTTGAGTAGCATGCGGAGCAGCCCTCGTACTCAAGGGACTTGGAATTTTCAGTTTATGGTCTGTCAAGCATATGATTCAGAGTGGACCTCACTTTCACCTTAACCACATGAAGATGCCTATGATAGGAGCGATGAGATCTCAAAGCTAATGAGTACCTTCCTTTCAGCATTAGGAAGCCTTTCAGACTTTCCAAAACCGTTTTCACAACCTTGTTGAGTCACCACGTATTCTATGAGCACCTTCTTGAGAGCATAGTTGTCATTCTTGTGTTTGTTCCAAAACTTGGTTAATTATGTCATGACTTTGATGCTTGTATCTCTAATATTTTTACCTCTAGTCTTCACTTGAACTTCAGAGGTGCCTTGGCATTTATATTGTACTCTACAAACAAAGGCAAGCGAGATACCACTCTATCATACCTTACTATGAGCATTGCAATGTTGCTTATGTTTATGTTCCATGATACTTATTATTATTGAGTTGGTTTCTCTTCATAGCTTGCAATGACTATTGAGTAGACTTAGTTGCATACTTCTTATTATGAATGGTTTAAGCATCTACTCATGTGCTGAGAATATATACATCATATGAAGCAAATGTGTTCGTGAAAGTTCTTTTATCGCACTCAGTTTTCAACTGAATTACTTGAGGACAAGCAATAAGCTAAGCTTGGGGGGAGTTGATACGTCCAAAACGTATCTACTTTCTCGAACACTTTTGCTATTGTTTCTCCTCTAAACTTGTGTGATTTGGATACAACTAACACGGACTGACGCTATTTTCAGCAGAATTACCTTGGCGTCTTGTTTTTGTGCAGAAAATCAACTATCACGAAAAATCCCGGAAAATATGCCAAAAATTATATTTCACCAAAAGACCCATAGAGCCAGAAGACGAGACGGAGAAGGGGCCTGGGGGCCCACACCCCTTCCTGGCGCGGGCCCACCTCTAGCCGCGCCTAGGGGGTGCAGCGACCCCAGGCACTCCCTCAGCCTCCCTCTGCGCCTATAAGTTGCATTCGACCTAAAAACCGAGAGGGGTTCGATAGTTTTACAGAAAGAGTTCCGCTCCGCCGCCGCCACCAGAAACTAAGATTCGGATCCAGAAACTCCGTTCTGGCACCCTGCCGGGATGGGGAATTTGGAGAGGATCATCGCCATCATCATCACCAACCCATCTCCATCAACCACCGATGTTTCCCTCATCCATGAGTGAGTAATCCCCTGTTGTAGTCTTGGGGATGGTAGGGATTGGATGAGTTCTATCATGTAATCAAGTAAGATCTGTTAGGGCATAGTTCCTAGTATCTCTACTAGTGCTATTTGACTTTGTTGCAACTTGTTGTGCTTAATGCTTGTCACTAGGGCCTGAGTGCCATGATCTCAGATCTGAACTTATTATTGAATCATTATGATAGTATTGTTTGTGATCTTATCTGCAAGTTGTGTACACATATCATTGTTCGGATCCAAAGGCCCCAAAGTGACAATAATTGGGACAACCGGAGGGAATGGCTGTGGTGTGAGGATCACATGTGTTCATGGAGTGTTAATTCTTTGCTCCGGTGCTCTATTAAAAGGAGAACCTTAATTGCCAGTAGTTCCCTAGAGGCCCCGCTGCCACGGGCTGGCTGGACAGAACATGTTGTGCAAGTTCTCATTGCAAGCACGTATGACTATATTTGGAGCACATGCCTAGGATTGTTTAGTACTTGGATGCTTGTTATTATTTATCTGCAATTCCCTAGATCTTGAACTTACATTTTTAGACTCATCCATGCAACGCCCGTCCATCCATCCCTATGCCTACCTCACTCGAATCCCACTGTTACCGTTACTGTTACTATTGCTCCTGTTTCACTGTTGATGTTGCTTTGCTATTGCTACTATCAAACTGTTGCTACTGATAAACTTCTATGAGCAAGAACTATTTCCAGGTGCAGCTGAATTGACAACCCAGTTGTTTGCAAGTATTCTTTGGCTCCCCTTGTGTCGAATCAATAAATTGGGTAATACTATCCGCGAAGACTGTTGCGATCCCCTACACTTGTGGGTCATCAGGTCGTGGCCCATATCCCTCTCTCTTACTCTCCGCCCGTGAACAGCCCAACAGCATCCCAACTCCAGCCCAGTACCCCTTCACCCTTTTCCTCCTTACTTCTTCCTCTTGACAGAAGGCAGTGCCGGCGAAGCAGCTGGCTAGCAACGCCTCCGCCGTCCGTCGTTGATGTTACACGATTCGTGCAGTCGCCAACGTCAATCTAGAGGATAAGAACCCCGCGCACCTCCCCATTCTCATCCTTGTCTTCATTCTCTTCCTCTGCCTCCCAAAATTCCTCTTGGGCCGAAACCCTAGCTCACCGGAGCCGCTTGTCGTCGCATCTAGAGATCGCCCCACGACTAGCCAAGCGTACCACGAGCTTCGTCATGGTGTGTAGCAGCTCTAGCAAGAAAGAATCGAGTAGACGGGCTCTTAATCGACCGCATCGACTCAATCCCCGACGACCACCGCCGCTGATCATCGTCAATCATCATCGATCCCGTTCCACCTTGACCTTACTGACCCCACTACGAGCACCGTGGTGAGTTACTGATCCTCCCGAGGCTCTCCAAACTTTTATTCGCTTCCTAGATCAAGCGCTCGCCGTGTAGTCATGAGCTCCGCCGCTCGTCGTCGTCGCAACTCCGGTACCATTGACCAAACTGGGGCGGCGCCGCTAGTTTATTGTTCGCCCCGACGCACTGATTCGAGCAAGCCCCTGCACGCATGCTCGCTCGCCCTCTACCGCCATCCTTGTCGTCGTCTGCCTTTCCACTGGCGAGGTGACATCAGGGTGAGGACACCCTTCGCCACGTCATCATTTTGACCGGGTCCGTTGACTCGTCCACACCAGCGTGGTACACCAATGTGGCCACTGACCCACTAGTCAGTGTCTAGGGTGGGTTTAGTCTGGGTGTGTAAAGGTATTCCTTGTTTAGTAAACTGATAAAACAATATAAATATTCCAAAAATTAAATCAAATGATTAACTCTTGTTAAATCAATAACTTTTGTTTTATAATTCAGAAAAATATGTGTAATATATGAAAATGTTTAGAAAAGATAAAATATATAGTTTAACTTTATTATCAAATATTATATGTTGACTATTTAAATAAATATTATTTAAAAAAATATTTTATAAGTAATTATACTTTGATAATTCATATTTTAATAATGGTAAATAATAAAAATGTAAATAACATACCAAAAATCTTAAAAAATAAGAACTATAATAAAAATATAATCATGCATTATTCTTTCACCTAATTAAATATTTAATATTTATTAAGTGTTTATAAAGTAATAAATCTTATAAAAATCATATCTTATTATTTATAAATCACAAAAATACATATAATATACCAAAATGATCACAAAAATATTATCTACATGTTAAAAATATAACATTCCACTTTTAAGGTAAGTAAAAACTTAATACTCTAATAAATTGAATTTAAATCTAATTTCCTTAATTGATAATTCATATAAGGGTAAATAAAATTTGCTAGTATTTCTAAAATTAGCCAATTGAGGTCTAATAAATATTATTAGTCTTAAATATTGATAATATGAAGTCAAAATGGTTCAACACATTTTATATACAATTTTATTGAATTATAATTCAATCATAAGTTTAGATCATTTTCTAAAAAGATCCTTACCAGTTATAAAATCTTCAATAATGATATTTTTAACCAAATAAAATCTTTTACCATTGTTTCACTCACAAATTTATAATGAACTAAATCCGAAGATAATTCATAAGTAGTAAATAATATTGTTTACTTATTCACAAATCATAACCACACCCTTATAAGGAGATAAATCCTTTTATTCAATTATAATGTTAGGAAACCACTATTCAAATAGAAGTGTTACCACTCTTAAAGTAGCCTTAGGGAAACATTATGAATTGAACAAAGCACAAATATCATAAGCATTACACTTTAAGTCCATCTATGTTCTTAAAGTTAACTTTAGTCTACAAGACTATAAACACCATTATTAGGGCTTTGTTATATATTTTATAGTTAACTTTGGTGTTTTTAAATTAAGACCTAATGCGTCTCAATACCAAACTAACCAAGTGAAAAACCAAGATAGATAAGTCTCAAATACTAATGGTGTCATTATTCAAATGGAGTAATTCTTTCTTACTTAAGAACTATAACTGGTAAGAACATCTAATAATGTTAACTTAAAGTTTAAATACTTCTGCTTAGTTAAATAAGATTTTCTTCAAAAGTTATTATTTTAAGATACATTATAAAGCAAGACATAAGCATTCTTATGAAAGCTCTAAATGATGAACAACCCTTGTATACACAGTCTTTAGATACCCTTCCACACTTGCATTTTTTATTTTTGTATGCTACTTATTATGTTTACATGTTGTTTCACACGCACTCACAAGCCTTAATAAGAAGCACAAGTTTGAAGCTTATCTAAAAGGAAAACACATTCTAAAGAAGCCATTTCCAGTTTCCAAACCCTAGATCAACGCTTATTCCGGGAATTTGAGTTTACCAAATTGCATTACATTACTTATGCATAATGGCATCTTTCTTCTTTAAACATTAGTCCTTACCGGACCAATGATGTTGATTTCAATTATTGGATCTTATATTGTCTTGAAGACCGTGAGTGCATAATCTTGCAATCACAAAAGGCAAGTTCACACTTGCTCATGTCCTTTGATTATTTTCTATAAAGTATTTTGCAAATCAAGAGTTGTCATCACCTGCATTTCAAAAAGGTCAGAAAACACTATTTTCATAATAATATGATTATAGGTTATTTACCATGAGGTAATAACCTACTATGAAAGTTTCGGTGGTAAAGGAACATATTATCTAGGACTTAACAACCAATGTCGCCAGTGATTCTTGTGTCGTATATTACGCGTTGACCATGAGATTTGGAATGGGACGGAGAAGTCAGTTGTATATTTTCCCTCTCGCATGGAGCCGGATGTGTGGGTCGTGGCTGTTATCTCCGTAGCATGCATTAATTGGTAATTCGTAGGAGATATGCAGCATATGGGTGGGAACCCTCAACATGCACGATAGTTTCGGCATCTGAACGGTATGTACTGCCAATTGCCATAATTCAATAGGTGGGCTTGCGTACACCAAGGAGACATGCGGGGTCACGGAGAAGGCAGTGATTGGCTTGGATCTTAGTCTGGGCCTCACACCAAGGAAGTGTCAACAGGTTCGCGGCCTGGATGTGCAACAAAGCTAAGATCTCTCATGGGTAAAGTGACGCACCTCTACAGAGTGTAAGAACTGTAACTTGTTACTCCCTGTTCTGGGAAGGAGTTACGAACGCGACGGGAAAGGGACTTCATGAAAGTTATGGTAAACCCGTGAAAGCTGACGGACATAGCTTTTTAGAATAAAAGCAACCTTTGAAGAAATGTTTATGAAAACCTGCATTGCCTACGAACTCTGGTCTGTGGCTATAGATATAGTGCATCAAACACTCCTTTTTTAGTGAACTTGCTGAGTATGCTCGTACTCAACGTATCTTCTTAACCCTTGCTAGATTCTGAAGCCAATATAGACGACGTCTACATCAACTTATGCTCCAGGAATCATCATCAAAAGCTAAAGCTCTTCAATGAACTCAAGAAAGTCAATATATACATCAACTCAAGTGAAGACGAAGTTGCTGATTAGATAGGAATATAATCTCTAGCCATAGAACCTACTTCTGTAGAATATTGCAATAGCAGCAATGCAATCCCCAATAGTTCAGATACTAGCCTTTTAGTATATTAGTTATGAATTGATTGTTCCTGATTCTTCGTTGTAAGAAGTTCTTTCTCTCTCTTTAACCTAGAGTGTTCTCTGGTTCTTTTGTAAAGAGTTGAGTTGTAACCTATAGTTATGTCTTGGACCTACTATGTTTCTGTTGTACCACTCTGAGAGATGTAATACTAGTGAACGGTGTTTCATTGGTGTTATGTCAACGACTATAGTGTACTACATCATGAAGTGTTATGCTGGGTCACCGCACCGTTGCTGGCAAAATCAGCTATCCCCTTTATTTGCATCACCTTTTGAGCTAGAACTCCATTCTCCATCTCCATATCCTCTATGTGCCTCCGACGGGACGGCATGTTGTTCCTATTGCCTGGGGTAACCACAACATTCCCATTCTCATCACGCCTTCCATAGTCACGGAAAGGGAAGTCTTCTAGCAGCAGGTGTCGGTGGAGGTGGCACTAGCGTGACAAGGCTTCATGCATAGCCAAGTTCACTCCGATCTCCCAGTTGCAATACCGCTTGCTGTAGACCAGATGCCTAGGGTTTGGCATGGCGAGATCTCTGAAGATAATAGTGGTGATCTCCCAGGTGTCCTCTCCATACCCATAGGTATATAACCTCCTTCCTTTGAACATGGGCAGTGGCACGCCCAATGACTGTGAGAGCTCTCCCAACTGTCTTGCGAAGGGCTTTGGTGAGTTGATCCCAGCATACTCAGTCCTGACTTCTCCTATCTATAAGTTAAAAGAGGAAAGTGTGAGAATAGCAAATGATAAAGATTTACGAGAGTGAAAGGCATAAGGTGAAAGACAAAGTTAATATAAACTTCATATATTTATTGTCTTCCTATTCCAAACCTAGATCACAATCCTACAGTCGACACACGGGCTCTAATACCATCTGTAGCACTATAGTACTGAAAAGACTGTAGCTTCTATGCAACATGCCAATCTCTGGATCGGTTCATTGGCTTACATAGAACTTACATGAATAACAAAGTAAAATATCTATTTATCTTAAATAACGAAAGATCCAGAGTATTCATTTATTACAAAAATGCTTAGCTCGAAGGCTAGCTCAACTTAAGCAAGTATCAAACATAAATAAATAACTCCTTCAATCTCCAAATTGCCCACAAGCCAACAAGTGCAGAGTGAAGTACCGCGGCCTAGCTGATCACTCGCAATCGGAATATCCTGCAACATAAAACATAGAAGCACCGAAGGGTCAATATATGAAATGTATGGCAAGTAGCGCTAAATAGGGAGACAATAGACCTAGCATCTACATGCTTATATGGCTGGTGGAGCTTTGGCTAGCTTGCATTTTCCAAACACTTTGTCCTACTTTATTAAATCAATTTGATTCACATCGACCCTTTAAGTTCACCAATCAAGTTTTAGAAATCAAGAAATAAAGATGAGCGATAATATGTCATAGCATCAATATCAAGCAACTCATTTGTCTGTAACCGGGGACACGACTAAGCACTTAGTTTATAAACTCTGCAGGGGTTTGTACACTTTACCCATGTGACTTGGTCATCCCAGCTCGTACCACCACACTCATATTGTGTGATGATAGGGATAAGTCCAAGAAGAGACTGTTCCGGAAGTAGATCTCCAAACCCCACTGCACACCGGTCATAACCTACCATTCACTACATCTCTGGCTATGCTAGTTTCGGGTCACCATGACCTACTAAGTCCAACCAGCCACCCATTCTCACTGGCACATGGTTGCACACGTAAGCTACTGTAATAAAACAACTAATCCTTCTCAGTGCCCTGGGAGGCATTCACCAACGTTATTCACACTCTGATGACTAATCCGGCCACTCAGCCCAGGTAGTTCATTGACATTATGTTGTTTTATTAGAATAAAATATTTTCTTTACCAAATCATGATCCCTTCCTCGTATCTATAATAATGCTAAGAACAACTACCATAAGGAGGCTCAACTATAAGGGAGTTCCCTACCACAATACATAGGATATAGCATAGTATAGTAATACCTACACATGTAGCTACAAAAATACACTACACATACACAAGGGAAAATATTAGGACAAATTCATGATCAAAATAGCAACTACTTGCCTTGACGATAGTAGTCCAGAGTACAGTCCTCATAGAAGCAAGCATTGTACTCGTCACAATCTACACGATACACAATTGCAACACATAAACAATCATATACAACCATAATAATATACAATGCATGCATGACAAGTTGAACAATGCTTCAGTAGCATACTGCAACCTCGGTTTAGTATACCTACTGTATGTATGCATGGAAAACCTTTTTAAGGCATTAAAAACAAAACATGCAATTTCAATGACCAAATAATGGAGCTCTAATCTATTTATTAAGCCACTAGTGTTGACCAGTTTGTAAAATCTTGGAAAAATCACTACTGTGTAGGCAATCTAAAATAGAGCCAGGGCCAACTATAATCACGCAAAAGGGACTTACAGAACTTTTGGTAAATTAAAATACTCCAGAAAACCTTTTAATTTCTTCTGAAAAATTAAGTACTGTAAGGCTATCATTTTAATTTATAAACAGATTCTACAGGTTCTTGTGAATCCGTAGATATATTATTTACAATTTTCTGAGTAGTACATAATTTACTATGATTTTATTACTCTAAATAGGCCACTAATCCATTTATTATTCACGGTAAAACCTTGCTGCATAAGTCTGAACTAACAGCACAACAATGTTTTAAGTTAAAATATGAATCCAACGGTACCTTATTTGTAATTTTTGGCCCAGTGAATTAATTTCTATGGATTTTACAAGTTTCAACTTTTTCTGCAAATTTTAATAGTTCAAAAGGATTTTTCCTCAGCGATCAACGCTCGCGCTGATATGGCGACACGCGGTGCGCCGTGAGTGGGCAGTACTGGTTCATCCTAGGGCTAATTGCGGCCATAGGAAAATGATCAGACGGCTGGGAGAGGCTCTTCATTACCAGATCGTCGACGGCGAGGTGGCGGCGGCGGTGGCTTCGGGCCGCGACGTTGGCGAGCTTCTCCGGTGGTCCTGGCGGCGGTGAAGGTGTCCACGAGGTGCGGACGTTGGCGGCAGATCTTCTGGCGACAATGGTGTGGCTCCTCTCTTACTCGCGCGATGACAGGGGGCGGCTGGCGGCTGGTAGCGGTGCGGCTGGCGGCGAACTCCTGCGAGGGCTCCCGTGGCTCCCGGTGCTAGTGCGGGCGGGGAAAGTGGTCAGGGCGACGCAGTCGATAACGGGGAAGAGGGCAGGGGTCGATGGGGCGATGGGGTGGACGATGCGGTGAGCTTGGGCTCTCACCGAGGTTAATGGCAGCGGTGATGATGACGTACTCCGGCGAGAGATTATGCGGAGCTGGCGGCGCGGTTCGATAGGGTTCCAGGCGGGTTTTGAAGAGGGGGAAAGCGGCTATAAAACGGGTAGATAGGATTTGTGAGGGCAGCGTCCCCGCGGGAGAATCGGAGACGAACGCGTCGATGCGAGTCCGTGTCGAGGACGATAGGGCGGGCTGACAGACAGGGTCCGCCCGTCAGAAAAAACAGAAAAGAAAAGGGGAAGGAAAAGGAAAAGGGGGGCGCGGTTGGGTTGTACTGGGCCGGCTTGCGGCTGGCGTGCTGCGCTGGTGCTGGCCCCGGGTGGCTGCTGGACTGGCGGGCTAGCCGGTGCGCTGGCTCGCGCGGCCTTTTTCTCTTTTTTTATTTTCTTTTTAATTTTTCCTGGACGTTTCTTTTCTGAATCTGACTGACAACACACTATCTATCTAAATTTAAAATTTAGTCTAAAACTAAAACTGCCACAACTTTTGATCCGCTGCTCAGAATCGAGTAAAACAAAAACCTACGGGTTCGTACTGAGATACACTATGCATTTGTTCTGTCCAAAAGTGTATATAGCACATTTTTAGAAGATGCAAGGTAAAACCATGCTAACTATGTGTATGTGACAACAAGCAATGCAAGTGGGGTTTTTGGCAAAAACCTTCAAACTAATTTTTTTTTGAAATGATGATCATGATGCAATAACATGTATGATATGCAGTATCAATTCTAAAAATTGGAATGTGACATCGGGCGCGCCTTCCGATGCGCCAATATCGCCGCCTCCACGCCCACGTCTCCTCGCACTGGGCCTCTTGAGCCTGTGGGGACGTCGCCTTTAACTGGTTCCCCGTTGCCTGCTGCGTCGGCCCAGCCCAGTCCCTCATGCCAGCCCGCGTCGCCTTCTGTTGGGGAGCTCTCGGAGCCCCTGGCCGCGACGCCCTTAGCTGAGCTTCCTCCTGGTTCGTCGGAGGCTCCGGCGCCTACCACCGTACACGGCATGGTCACTTGTAATCGAGATTATACACAGCGTGAGAAGACCTACCACGATGGCACTGTCTGGTATAACCCTAGCCGTCGTACGTTTTTTCCGCTCCCACCTCACATCGGGATGCTCTTTGGGAGTCGGCATGGCATGCAGCGATGGCTGAGGAGCTCGCTGCTCTTCGCGATACTCATACCTGGACTTTGGTGCCTTGCCCAGCTAGAGTTAATATTGTTGTCAGCAAATGGATCTTCAAGACCAAACACCGTCCCAACGGTTCGATTGAAAAGCATAAAGCACGTCTGGTCGCCCGTGGATTCACTCAGCAGCATGGTATAGATTATGGTGATACCTTCAGCCCAGTTTTCAAACCAGCCATTGTTCGTTTGGTGCTCTCTCTTGCAGTTTCTCGTGGTTGGACTCTGTCAGTAATGTGTTTCTCCATGGATACTTGGATGAAGATGTCTATATGTAGCAGCCTCCTGGTTTTGAGGATGCCCGCTTCCCCTCACATGCCTGCAAGCTGCAGCGGTCCCTCTGTGGCCTCAAGCAGTCCTCGCGTGTCTGATATGCTCGGCTGAGTCAGCTACTTCTTCAGCTTGGGTACTGCTCTCGAGGTACTGCTAAGATTTACATGCTTGTCTATGTTGATGATATTGTCATTGATGGCTCTTCTCCTGCCGTGGTGGATCTTCTGGTACAGTCCCTGGCAGCTAGTTTTCCTATCAAGGATTTGGGCAAGTTGGAGTACTTTCTTGGATTGGAAGCGTCCTTCCATTCAGGGGGCATGGCATTGACTCAGCGAAAGTATGCACTTGATCTCCTTCATCGAGTCAATATGGAGAATTGCAAGCCCACTTCCACTCCGCTTATCATGACAGAGCCACTGTCTCGTGAGTTTGGTGCTCTTCTTAGTGCCGATGATTCTTTTCGGTACCATAGTGTGGTGGGAGCACTTCAGTACTTGACGCTCACTCGCCCAGATATTTCTTTTGCTGTGAACAAGGTGTGCCAGTTTCTCTTTCAGACGACTGAGGTTCATTGGGAAGTTGTTAAGCGTATTCTGAGATATGTCAAAGGTACGCTGGATACATGACTGCATATTCGCAAGTATAATTCAACCGGTGTTAGCATATTCACGGATGCAGACTGGGCAGGTTGTGTTGATGACAGACGATCCACTGATGGTTTTGCTATATTTGTTGGACCAAACCTTGTCTCCTGGAGTTCGAAGAAGCAGCCTACCGTCTTGAGATCTAGCACCGAGGCTGAGTATAAGGCGCTGGCGAATGGCGCTGCCAAGGTCATGTCGGTTGAGTTGGTTCTAAGGGAACTTGGCGTATCACAGCAGCGAGCACCTATTTTATGGTGTGATAATTTGGGGCTACTTATCTGACTGCTAATCCTATCTATCACTCTCGTACCAAGCACATCGAGATCGATTTCCATTTTGTGTGGTAACGAGTTGTTGTAGGCATGCTGGATGTCAGATTTATCTCGACTAATGACCAACTGGATGATGTATTTACTAAACCAGTCACACGACAAATGTTAGAACGTTGCTGGTCTAATCTGAATCTTGTATGTAGTAGTAGTTCAGATTGAGGGGGTGTGTTGGAAACGGTCTCGTATACGTGTTGTATACGTGTACTTGTCGTGTTGTAATTATAACTCTGTAGGTTGGTCCCTTTTATATAAACGAGATATTGTGGAGGCTTTGCCCTACGAAACCCTAAATTTGACTTTCATACCTTTGAAGACCGAGCGCGGTTAACATACCGCGAGGAACGTGGATGAAGAAGACGCCCTGACGCTGACCTTGAGGTCACGATGTCCTGCGGCTCCCCGGCAACTCCTAGCATCGAAAGCACGGTGCCGCCAGAGGAAGTCACACACGTACGGTGCTTGACGACGACTCCTGCTTCTCTCCGATCCAGCCGAGATTGCGGAAGTAGATCTCTCGGCTCTGAATCCCGCAACGTGGCGACGCTCTACGGTGAAGAACTACTTGCTCACATGGCCCGGACAAGGGGGCCAAGAGCGAGAGAGAGAGAGAGAGAGAGAGAGAGAGAGAGAGAGAGAGAGAGAGAGAGAGAGAGAGAACATGGCTTTTATTTATTTTCAGGTGAAAATTGATGTGATTTAATCCTCCTATAGGCACCCTTTTATATAGGCGGGGGGAGGGGTTCCTTCACCTTAGGGTCATGCTTGTATGTGAGAAGTTAACAAAGCCGTATCCCACACCGATCTGGCGTGTGGATAATGTTGATGTTGCTTCTTATAGATCGACGAAGATCTTGTATTTTATAGTCTAGCATCGTACGGCTGTAGATTAATGTCCAACCGACGGTGCAGATCATGGAAGTCTTTCCTGTAAAGGATGAGGCCCTCCTGGAACAAGACATGTTGCAGGTAAGTACGTTGGTATAGATCGGCTTGGTGCAGGGTCGATCGTGTCCTGACGTACGCAGCGTGGCCTCCGATCCATCTATATGCTGCAGAAGATCTTGAAGATTTCTTGCATGCAATCATGCACGGAGTCTGCTGTTGTCACGTGCGCGTGGCAATGCTGTTGGCCATGTAAAGCTATGATCGATCCGGACCTAGCCGCATGTGGCATTGCTCGTCCAGATCGATTTCGCCTGCATGTTGAAGCGAGAAGTGTCGCGCTTGGATTTCACCGGGACGAGGATTATAGAGATCTAAATACTTTATTTGCCTGAATTTGATCTAATAATCTATGAACTAGGAATTGAAATTAAATCTAATCTAGTCTAAAGAACCGATTTGATCTTTGATCGAAATTGCCGCGCCCCTGAGGAGAAGGGATTGATCTTCCCGAGGGCGGCGCACGATGCGGAGGTGATGGAAGTCCTAGGATCGGCGTCGTGAGGCTAACCGCTCTAATATCATGTAAAAATATATAGAACCCTAATATTTTTATTTATTCTATTGGCCCTCGTGGGTTTTATATAGAAGTACATGAGAGGAAAGATTTGGAGTATAAGAAATGATATCCTCGTACTCCCTCCGACCCATATTAGTTGACTTCAATTTAGATGTATCTAAACAAGTTTTTGTGATAGATTCATCCAAATTGGAGTCAACTAATATGGGTCGGAGAGAGTATATCTTTAATTCCATATACTATTCTAACATCCAGCACCTAGATAGATCACCATCCTAACTTACTATAGAATTGGTCAAATGTTAGAGATTGGCTTGGGTTGGAGGCTCAACCCCAATCTTGGTGCTCCGTGACATCCGTGAGCGAATGGTGGGATGAAGCAATCAACAAGGGAGGAGACCAAAGAAAAGCTATGGCTTCATTGTCAATATTGATCTCTTGGGAGATACGAAAGAAGCGCAATACGAGGGTGTTTTGGAATCAATCAACTACTACCACGATGCTCACGTCCAAAATCAAATAGGAGGTGGTGATGTGGGGTCTCGCCGGGGCTAAGGCGCTTAGTATTTTAATGCCGTGAGAATAGCCTTGTGTGATATGTCTGGCCTTTAGCCAGGCTTTACCTTATTTAAAAAAAATCATAAGAGTATTTCGCTAAATGATCCACCTCGGTGGCTTCTCTTGGACAACGCACAAAGGAAACACTAAGTGAACTGATGCGCAAATTAGCTAGAATGACTCTAGACTTCAGTTTTAGAGTTGCATGCTTGAACTAGCTCCATAAAATCTGATTCAATGTCGAGACATCCAATTGCTCCCGGAATTCAAGTCTTTTTTTTTGAGAAAGTACCTATGCATATATTATATTAAAAGAGTAGTACAGAGCACACACGCAGACACCGCCCGAAGCTTCGAGACGGAACAACTGTCCAGAAACAAATGCAAAAATGACCCCAATACAAAGAAAATTACAAACAGGCCCCTGGGGTTCCCCAAGCTCTAGCACGACCATGGCTATCGCTCCTCCCAAACGCCGCCAAGCGCCCGCCGGGAGAGAAGACGACACGCCGCCTGCAAACCAAGAACTGAAGTCACACCATTGCCATCAAGAGGCTTTGTGAGTCGATGTAGCGCTCCACTGCTGGCGAAGCTTGTATCGATGGGGGACGTCGACCGGGGATCATCCCCGTGTAACTCCAGTCCCAGAACCGGCCATCCCCGTCGACACCGTTGAGAGAAACTGCCAGATCCGCCACCAACAAGCCTCGATTCTTGTTCCTATACAGCAAACAAACTCGAAGCACCGGCGTCGCTGCCTCCGACCCTCTCCCACCTTGCCGGCACTGGAGCGGACACCAACAAGGAAGGAGCGGGGAGAGGGGAACAAAAGTCTACGGCGGTGGCGCCGCCGCTGCCTCAACGCCACCGCTCAGACTAAACCTGCGCTCGCCCAGATCTAGCTCCCAGACGGCACACACCTTGCCTCCCAGATCCGATGCCGACAGCAAGGGAAACCACCATTTCGGGAGAGGATCTGAAGGTCTCTTATTCACCACCGCCATCACCACCGCTGACGCCATGGATATAGACAGCTGAAGCTCTAGCAACCTAGCTACCCTAACTACTGCTATATACACCGGACGCGGCGTCAGGCGACCCCACCCACCGACGGCCATGGCCCTCAAGCAGGGGGAGCCGCTAGAGACCGGCCAGAAACGGGGTCACCGCACGCGAAAGCTGGGTCACCTCTTTCTCGTCTGGAGCAAGAAGAAAAGTTGTTTCTGTAAACCTGGTCACGTGCGGCTGCGTGTGTTGTGTAATTCAAGTCCTTTTAGTAAAGGCGTGAAGCTGAATCTTCTTCCATCGCTGCAGTCACTAAATGATTCAGAAGAGAAGCACAACCATTACGGAAAAAATGCCGCTGTCGTGTGCCATGTGCCAAATGGATCAAAATACAGCAAAATTTGTTTTTACCGTGTGTAACTTAAAAAACACACGGCAAAGTACGTGAATATAGAAAATTTATGAAAAATAATACGACAAAGAAATATACATGGCAAAGACTCAAAGGGAACACGACAAAGAAAACACACTCCGCAAAGTCGACAGTGGCACACGGCATAGGTGTCGTCACGGCAACGAGATAGGACCCATGACCCCACAAGTGCACTTGATGGGAAGAAGCTAACGGCGGCAGACGGTGGCCTCTTTGCCATGTGCCCTCGCCGGCCTGTATTCCGCGGCATACACGATAAAGTCCTTTTTTCGTTTTTATCACATTACTTTTACAGGAAAATCATTCTAATTCAGAAAAATATAAATAATATATCAAAATTTGCAGAAAAATAAGATCTATCTATCTACACTCAAATATTAGATATTTATGTTGAATAAGAATTCTTATGCTTGTCGTTTTGACCATAGTTTAAAATAGGCATTAAAAATTCAAAAACGATCGAAACAATGCGAAACCTTCGCGTGGTGTCATATTATGTGACATAGTTGGAAGGAAAAATAGCAAACTTGGTATATTGATTATGTCTTAAAAAACTTCACAAAATGACCTATCTCATTCGAGGTTTCCTGACTTTTTGGTCAAATGACTAATGTTATGGTTAGAATCAAGGCATAGTTTGTGATAATATGCCCATATTGTACATGCATATGCATCATGGGATGACATACAATGTTGCAGGAGAAAGTTTACCTTTTCGTTGCATCAAAACGGCATTTTTCATTTTCCGAGCGCAAAAAACGAGGGGGTTTTGTAAAGCAACCACCAAATGGCTAATTCAAAATGCTACCACCCTATTTTTGAAAAATACTAGACCACCTTATATGGACAATGTGCTAACAGGGGATCTTTCCGTCCATCCCAGGTGAAAAATACAAATTCCCGCTGAATCGGTAGGAAATGGATCAGATGTGAACTACAGGTACATGATCTGATGCTCATGATTTAAAAAATATATTTTTAGGTTCATAATATGTTATTTTATTAGAGATCCAATGCAAGTTTAGAAAGGCTCATCCCCGAGCTAAGAATCTTCATACCCGTCGTTCGACAAAGTTTGCCAATAGTTTAAATCGGACATAAAAAATTCAAAACAATCGAAACAATATGAAACCTTCATGTGGTATCATATTATGTGATATAGTTGGAAGAAAAAATATCAAATTTGGTATATTGATTATGTCTCAAAAAATCTTCACAAAATGACCTATCTCATTCGAGGTTTCCTCGTTTTCGGATCAAATGACCAATGTTATGGCTAGAATCAAGACATAGTTTGTGATAATATGCCCATATTATACATGCATGTGCATCATGGGATGGAGAACAATGTTGCAGGAGGAAGTTTTCCTTGTCGTTGCACCAAACAAGTCATTTTCCATTTTCCGAGCGCATAAAAAGGGGTTTTGTGAAGCAACCACCAAATGGCTAATTCAAAATGCTACCACCCTATTTTTCACAAGATTATATGGATATCATATTTGGATTCCTCACATTTTTATGATTGATTTAGACATTTTATTTGTTGAATTCTGATTTCCTGATTTAAATATATGAATTATTCCATATTAAATAGAAAAAGGCAAAAAAATCATTTTATTTTTAGTTGGATTCAAGATTATTATTACTTATTCATCATTATCTACTTAAATAATTGTTTGAAATCTAAAACTGAGATATGTGACATCATGGTTCAAGAGTTAATAGGACTGATATAAAAGTATTATCGACAAGGTATGATTTCTTTCTCGAAAGCTCATTCGGAAGAAACAAAGAAGTTAAACGTGCTAAGGCTAGAATAGTATTAGGATGAGTGACCGAAGGGGAAGTTTGATTATGATTGCAATTTGACCTAATATTAAGCATACTTAGGGTTAAAATATCCTATATGAGATTAACGAGAAAAAATATTCAAAAAAATATAAAAAATGAATTTTTTTCATTTTTTTGAGAAGTCACCCTATTCACTGTGTATTTTTCCACGAGACACACGACAAAGCAAGACTCTTTGCCGTGTACTTTTTAAGGAGACACACGGTAAAGAATAGACATCTTCATCTTCACGGAAACCATCATCTCACTTTACTTTGTCGTGTCTACGCGTAAGACACACGGTAAAAGATTTGCCGTATCTTATTTAGAAAACACAAGGCAGAGAATCTTTGTCATGGCGAACGTTTCCGTGTAGCATTTGTCGTGTCTATACACACGGTAAAACCTTTACCGTATTTCGAAAGGCTTTTACCGTGTCCTCTTACCCACACGGCAAAGGGCCGGTGTGCCGTAGTGAACCTGCTATGGCTTCACCACGGTCCTCATATATGGAACCATCCTCATGGAACGAAGCATCAGTATTAACTATTAAGCTTATAGGTACCTGAATCCGGCTTCTTCCATCTAACCTCCTTCTCCACTTTGGAAAGGTACGGGAGAACACACGGCACCAATAGGGCCGGCTGCTCATATATATATTGACAATGTTACAGGTACGACCTTAGAAATACACGAGGACCCATAGCTAATACAACACATATCTCAACCCCCCCCCCCCAGTCGAAGGGTCAGTACCAACACATAGACTAGAGCGAAACTCAGGAAAAGTCGTCGACGGTAATCCCTTTGTCATGATGTCTGCAAATTGCTGAGAGGTCGGCACGTGAAGAACTCGAACGTGACCGAGGGCCACTTGCTCACGGACAAAGTGAATATCCAGCTCAATGTGCTTGGTGCGCCGATGATGAACAGGGTTGGCGGAGAGGTAGACAGTCGAGACGTTATCACAAAATACCACTATGGCCTTGTTGACAGGACAAGAGAGCTCGGAGAGAAGCTGACGAAGCCACCTGCAGCCACGGCGTTAGCCACGGTGCGGTACTCAGCCTCGGCGCTGGAGCGAGACACGGTGAGCTGCTTCTTGGAGGACCAAGAGACGAGCGACGAGCCGAGGTAGACACAGTAGCCCGAGGTGGAGCGCCGCGTGTCGGGGCAGCTATCCCAGTCCGCATCAGAGTAAGCGACGATGTCGGTCGAGGGAGAGGCGTGCAACGAGAGGCCGAAGTCCATGGTGCCACGGCCGCGGACCAGTGAGCGTCCCGGGGAGCATGCATGTGCAAGCACGCCTGCTGCATGACATACTGCAACTCTGGACGTGTCAACGTCAAATACTGCAGGGCACCGATGATGGAGCGGTAGAACGGCGCCTCGGAGGCCAGCGACCCATCGTTGGCTGAGATCTTGGCCTTCGTGTCGACAGGTGTGGGCGCGGGGTGGCATTTAAGCATCCCTGCGTGCTCGAGAAGCTCATGGGCATACTTCTGCTGATGAAGAAAGAACCCATCCGCGCGTCGGACAACCTCGATGTCGAGGAAGTAGTGGAGCGGGCCGAGGTCCTTCAGGGCGAACTCAGCGCGAAGGCGGTCGGTGAGCTGTCGAAGGATACCATCAGTGCATGTCGTTAGGATGATGTCGTCGACATATAGCAGCAGGTAGGCAGTGTCGGTCCCTTGTCGCTAGACAAACAACGATGCATTAGAACATGTGGAGCGGAAGCCGAGCTAATTCAGGAACGCGGCGATGCGCTGGTACCAGGCACGGGGCACCTGCTTTAGTCCGTACAAAGACCGAGAGTGCAAGCACACATGATCCGGATGGTCGGCGTCGACGAAGCCGATATGCTGCTGGCAGTACACCTGCTCAGAGAGATGACCATCGAGAAAGGCGTTGGAGACGTCCATTTGGTCCACCGGCCACGCGCGAGAGGCGGCGAGGCACAGAACGGTGCGGATCGTGCCCGTCTTGACAAATGGGGCAAACTTATCCGTGAAGTCGACACCGACATGTTGGCGAAATCCACGGACCATCCAACGCGCTCTGTAGCGCTCTAGCTTGCCATCCGGGCCGATCTTGTGCTTGAAGACCCACTTGCCGATGATGACGTTGGCTCGAGGAGGACGGGGGACCAGCTCCCAGGTCCGATTGCACTGTAGCACGTCGTACTCCTCCTGCATGGTGGCGTGCCACTGCGGGTCACGCAAGGCGGCCCTGGCAGAGGTGGGCATCGGTGAGAGCTCGGACGTAGACGTCGTGCAGACGTACTAATCGGCGGGGTAGCGGGTGGATGGCCGACGCACGCCCGCACGCGCGCGGGTGAGCACACCGGCAGGGACAGCAGCGTCTGCCGCTGGGGCATCGGCGGGAGAGGGCGACGATGCAGACGACGAGGCGGACGACGATGCGGATGATGAGGCGGGCGACGATGGAGCCGTCGAGGAGGAGGACGCGCTGGTCGGGGGTGACGCAGACGGCGGCGTCGCGGGCGTCGGCGGAGTCACAGGCGCAGGCGGCGTCGCGAGCTCGGGTGAAGGCGGAGCCGCAACGGCCGGCGAGCCAGAAAGCGACGTGGGCGCGAGCGCTGAGGGACCTGGCAGGGCGGGCACGGAAGGGGCCGCCACGGTCACTCGTCGGTGCGGAGGGCCGGCCGCAGGAGGGTTAGCGGGCGCTGGGGTCGTCATCGATGGAGTCGCCAAAGGTTCCTACTAAAACGAAACACCAACTCGTCAAAGTAAATGTGCCGGGAGGTGAAGACGCGATGCGATACCGGGTCGTAGCAGCGGTAGCCCTTGGTGTTGGCTAGGTAGCCGAGAAACACATAAGGGAGAGAGCACGGCGCGAGCTTATGCGCGGAGGTGGCGGTGGTGCTAGGATAGCAGCGGCAACTGAAGATGCGAAGATCATTTTAGGCGGGTGGCACACCAAAGAGAAGATGGTGCGGCGTGTGTTGCCAACGCACGCGGCAGGGGCGGATGTTGACGAGAAGGGTCGCCGTGGCGAGGGCATCCAGCCAAAACCGTGGGGGCATGTAAGCATGGGACAAAAGGGTGTGCACGCAGTCGTTGAGAGTACGAAGGATGCGTTCATCACGACCGTTTTGTTGGGAAGTGTAAGGGAACGTGAGACGAAAGATGGCGCCATGGGAGGCGAGAAGTGTGCGGATGGTGATGTTGTCGAACTCTTTGCCGTTGTCGGTTTGCAAGGCATGGATGGGTGGCCAAATTGGGTGGAGACATATGCGAAAAAGGCGGTGAGAGTGGCAGGGACGTCGGATTTACGGCGTAGGGGAAAAGTCCACATAAAATGCGAGTAATCGTACAAAATCACAAGATAATAGGTATAACCAGAATTACTCGGAACCGGCGAGGTACAAACATCACTATGAATAAGTTCAAAGGGAAAAGACGCGACTGTGGAGGAAGAATTAAACGGAAGACGAACATGTTTGCCTAGACGACATGCTTCACAAGAATGAGCATCCGTTTTATTATAAGTAAAATCAAATCCTTGTAGTATTTGACGAAGAGCGGTGGAGCTAGGATGGCCGAGGCGGGTGTGCCATAGGTCGACACCGGCGGAGAGGGCGAGTGGGCTGTTGGCGGTGGTGGAGGACGACCAAACAGGGTACAAATCGCCGGGCTGTCACTGCGGCGGAGAAGTATCCGAGTACGACCATCCTTAACAGAAAAACCAGAAGTGTCAAATTCCACAGTCACAGAGTTATCACGAGCAAGAAAACGAACGGAAACTAGGTTTTGGATTAAATGAGGAGAAACAATGACATTATTGAGAGAAAGAGGGGTGGAGGTGGAGGGAAAAGAGGCGGAGCCAGTGTGAGTGATAGGAAGAGCATGACCGTTGCCGATGATTATGCGGGAGGAAGTGGAGGCGGGAGTAGAATTAGAGAGATTACCGGGGTCCATGAACCAATCGCCACCACCGGCGTTCGCGCCCGCCTTGGAGGCAGTGTGTAGAGCGGTCAGCAAGGCGGGGTCCCACTGGGCCGTGCTCGGGGGGTGCGGCGTAGTAGGCGGGAGGAGCCGGGGGCGCAGTGTAGCCGGCCGCGATGGCGGGCTGGGGCGCCGCGAAGAGGTCCTGGTGCAAGGCCGGACGCGGCCCCATGGTGCCCGGGTATGGGGCGCGCGGCACAGGCATGGTGTAGGCATGGACGACCCCGGTCCAAGGGTTATGGCCGGCGATCCATGGCGGCGTGGGGAAGATCTGCTGCGGTGGACGGGGCTGGGGGCGGTGGCGGTGTCACCGGCGTTACCACCGTCGTTGCCACCACCGTTGCGACGATGATGGCGCCCTCCGTTGCCACCACCATTGCCGCTGCCGTTGCCGGGAGGTAGGGGCGCGAGTGGCGGGGGCGAGTAGAAGCCCGAAGGCGGGCCCGGGGCGGGAGGTGCAGGGGCCGGGGCGCAAGGCGCGGGGGCAGGGCCGCCCCGGGAGAAGCCACTGACAAAGGCAGTGGGGGCCGCCCGAGCCCGGAGGTGCTTGAGCCAGCGCTCCTCGAGACGGAGATAGGCCATGGCTTGCTCGAAAGTCGGCGTGGTGAGGAACGTGAGGTTGGAGGCGGCGTTGCTAAGATCCTCGCCGAGGCCGGCCGACGGCATGGAGAGCATGATATTGTCATCGATCGGGAACTCCAGGTCGCGAAGCTCGTCGGAGAGGCTCTTGAGACAGAAGCAGTAGTCGTCGAGGGAGAGGTCGTTTTGGTGGGTGCCGAAGAACTCCTGTTGGAGGAACGTGACGTGCTAGACCTTGTTGTCAGTGAAGAGGCCAGTGATCTTGGTCCAGACGGTGTGCACGGAGTCACCGTCGCGGACGACGGTGCGGAAGATCTCGTTGGAGACGGTCTAGAAAAACCAGCGGATGATGGCCGCGTCGATGGCCAACCAATCGGGGTCGTGCGGCATGGCGAGGAGGTCAATGGTGTTGTCGACATGATCAAGGAGATCATCGGAAGAGAAGGCCGAAGTACGTCTTCCACGGGAAGAAATTGGCAGCGGTGTGAGAGATCTTCACCGGCACGCGCTCGAGGATGGGGACGTCGCAGATGACAGCGACGAAGGGGCCGACGAAGGGGTTTCTGCTCCTGGAGACGGAGGAGTTGAAGGGGTTCTAGGAGGAGGGGGAGTTGAAATCGTCCATGGCGGAGGTAGGTGTAGGGCGGAAGCGGTGGAGTTGGGGAAGGAGGAGGGCCAGCGACGCCTTGGAGGAGAGGGAGGCGGCGGCTAGGGTTTGGAGGGAGGAGGTCGGCGGCGCCCAGGGAGAGGAGGGGCGGCGGCTAGGGTAGGGAGATCGTAGTTAGGTTGATACCATGTGAAAAGGTATGGGAGAACGCACAGCACCAATAGAGCCGGCTGCTCATATATATATTGACAATGTTACAGGTACAACCTTAAAAATACCCGGGACCCATAACTAATACAACACATATCTCGACATCCACCAAATTTGCATATGCCACCGCAACATAATTAGCAATAATTGCACTATTAGCAAAGGCCGTTCTAGAGGGCCCTGCCATATTTTCTCCTTAACAATTTCTCATTGTTGCCACCATATGTACCAACACGCTTTAGCAACGGATCCTTGGATCATCAGCATTCCTAGGACATGCGATCTTCCATTCGGTTTTCGTAGTATGTCCTCAAGTACAGTCTCCCGGTCCCACGTGGCCGCACACCTCCCTCTCTACTATGAACCCTAGATCTCACGATCTCCCTCTCTCCACTCCGAGCCTTACATCCCAGGCTCTCCAATCCTCTCTCCGTACATAGATATGCCCAAGCGGTCCTCGGGAGTTCCTCAGACCTATCGCTGATGCTTTTTTACATCTATCATCGATATTCACTACCAGCGGCGGAGTTTCATTTTTGCGTCATCGATGATGTCGCGACACTAAGCTTTTTTTTAGTAGTGAAGTTTCTAGTGTTATATTTTTCATGACATAACTCTCATGTTTTAGTGGTTAGATTAATGTTCAAAGTTAATGCGTGCAAAACAAGGACTCCATGTAAATATATAGTGAGTGATAGCTTTCCATAAAGCGAGTGGTATATAATAGAATCAGACCAGTCAATGTCATTGACAATATTGACGTGAACACACTATATATAGTTAATTAGTAGCAAGAAGGTCCTCGCAAGAAAACTAGTACAGTAGCAAGAAGAATTATGGTCACCTTGAGTAAGACAATGAAATTCCATGACTTAATAACGATAATAATATAGTACATGACGCGCTTTGTCCAATATACATACAATACTGCAAGCTGGCAACTACTAATTTACTATTGTCTTTGTTCTAAATTAATTGACATGACTTTGTCTATTTTTTATTTATACCTTTTTGGAAAGGAGCATAAAGGAGCATATATTAATATCAGATGATACCAATTACACCCAGCCTCTGCAACAACGTATTGCCCTAGTGGCCACAGGGATGCACACAGCCAAAAAAATGAAAGAAGAATTAAAAAAGAAAAGTCCCGCTACAGTGACTCATCCATTGAAACAGCGGTACTACCACCACCAAGACAGCACCAGAAGTCCAACTTCTCCAAAAACGATGCCTCCAAAAAGGAAATAGTACACAAACACCGTCATCGCCCGATCAAAGATCTAGGTTTTCATCCTGAAGAAAGTCCGCGCACTCAAAACAATACCTTCAACAAGGCCATTGCCAGGCACAACCAATTAAGGCCAGACCCTGGGTTTTCATCCTGAGAGGTAGGACCATGAACCTCTCCTGTGCAGTTGTTCCCACTTGCATGCCACTGCTCCAATTCATAAGTCACCTAGCCAATTCTTCATCATCACCCAGACTCGAACCACCATTGTCTGTCCACAGATCTCGGTCTCCATGACTTTCTCCGTCAGCACCATGGAACGAGAACATGCCCCATGATAATAACAGCCAACAAAGCTTCGAAGCACACCCTCTGAAACCAAACGGTCAGGGTAAAACATGGGTGCGTATGACCAAATTCAATCCTTCCAGCAAACTCGTGGCATGGTAGCACTTATAGAGTTCGCCGACGGAGCCTTCTGGAACACGAGACAGAAACCAGATCAATGAAGACCAACATCTGGCAGATCATCGTCTTAGCTTGAGAGAGATCCAGGACCACCACCTTTATTGAAACCGAGCCAGCAGCCCCCACGCCACCCGCCGGAAACTAGCAGGATCCGTCGCAAGACGGCAAGACCACCCGGCCGACCATTCCGACGGAGAAGGAGGCCACCACCACCGTGCCGGGGGAAGATGCCCCAAGCGCCCTAGTGTCACGGACAAGGCCCGGGTCGCCCGGGCGCCGGCGTCGAGGCCGACGTACGGGACAGATCGCGGCTAGGCCCAGATCCCCGCCGCCGCCTGTCGCCATCTGGGCCGAGGATCATCGGCCGCCGCTCGCCACAACACCACCGCCAAACCAGCCGGGACGGACGCTGCCGCCTTCCCGCCAGATCGCGATCAGGGATGCCGCCGCCGCCACGCCCCCAGGTCTTTGCCTGGCGATGATCCGGACGGCGGCGGCGGGGAGGAGAGACCACGGGAGGGAGAGCTCGGCGGGGAGGGGAGGCCGCCCGGCGCGGCGCGGCGCCGCCGCGCGGGTGCGGGAGGAGGAGGGGTGGGGAGGTGGAGGAAAACGAGCATGAGTTCGGAGCCCTCTATTTATGAATATATCTAAACATGTTTCAGTGTGTAGATACATCCATATTTAAACAATACTACGCCAATTAATTTGGAATGGTGAGAATACATCATTTTGCTGTTGCTGATACATGCAATCATGCCTGTGCAAGATACAGCTAGAATATGAAAATCCGATGTGGATTAGGACTGCGAGTGTTCTCGGGCTGGAAGTCAAACCAATACACGACTTAAACATTATCTCATGCTGTCCATGTGACTGGGAAGTGTCCTCGGCCTACAAGTTAGACCAATGCACGCCCCACATTTTGTCGTGCTTATCTCTGTTCGTTGTACCTTGATCGAGGTTTCTTGTGGGCAAAGCGCACGACTATGTATGTGTCGGTTTCGTTTACTCGAATTTTTTAGAATTCCTTAGCCAATAGCCATGTGTTAGTCTCCCGGGAGATGCGAAATGTGATAGTGTTTCCAAGCAAGGCAACCCCTAAGTTGATTATCACCACCAGGATCAAGGAGAAAGTGGTTATTTGGGCTTTGGTGGGAGCAAAAGGCATCTGAGGTTACTTATGTACTAGAGTAAATTTTACGAAACATATACCTACCGGTGTGGGAGTAACAAAAATATCCAAGTTCTGAGGATTTGTTACAATACAGCAACTACTGCCCCAAACCTATACACATCACATATTTTGTTCGCCAATTTCTATCTGGTGATTAGTTGCTCAGAATGTGCTTATTTTTCCACTTTACTCATCACGTTAAGGTTCATCTTCAAGAATCATTTCGATTTTTTTTCTGAGATTTTGAATTTCTTTTGGCCTTTTTGACAAAAAAAATCCAATTGTGTTGAAAAAACATTACAGAAGATTGGATGTGAGCTCAATTTTTTCCAGTTTATTCAGCGCATATGGTTCATTTCAGGAATTTTTTCCATTTTTCTTAAACTTTAATTTTTTTGGCTAATTTTAACCAAAATTGCTCATTTACGGCCTCATCTGTCATATTGACATCAATGGGCTAATCTTCGTAGATTTAACGGATGTGTTATATTTAGGTGGTTTGTGTTTTCATTACAAAACCTCAAGAGTTGTTATTCCGCCCCAATGGTTGTGTGCTTGTGCAATTTATTACTACTCCTTTGCCTCAGACAAGTTGTCCTGAAAAACTACCAACGTTTTTCTTCTCAATTAATGAAAACGATAAGTCCTTCGCCTTATTTTTAAATTAAAAAAAATACGCGTAGATGACTATTGGATTGTGAGATATGGGGCAAGCAAGGCAAATGTGATAAACATTAGCAAAATAATATTTAACACCTTGATTCTGCAAGGCGTGCACAATATTGTATCACTGTATGATTATGACATGAACAAAGCAGGACGGAAAATATGCACCAAACGGACAGAATTCAACACACTAGAGAGCCTTCTTGAAGCACGTTCTTGCCTGATAATATGCATCAGTCTACCAAGGCTAGTTAATTTGAAGCAGATTCTTGCGCCGGCCTCGCTCAGCTGAGAGCTGCTTTGCGAACTTGGCGAGCTGCTCCGAGTTGGTGCCCTCACCGGGCATCTCCACGTTCCGGCCGGTCTCCAGGTCCACCCTGGATACATTCTTCCTGAGAAGCTCATTCCCGATCTCCACCAGCCTATCCAAGTTTTCTTTCGAGCAGTCGTCGATCGAGCCCGCACTCCCGCTCAGTTGATCATACTGCACTTACAACAAAAAAAGATAATTACCATACCACTGGCCAAACCCCCCAAGTAGTAAAAGAAACGGAGAATAAAAATGTCTATGGATGCATGTTTACTATTACTACTTCTTTATGATTACCTGGATCCGCAGGTAGCGGTGGGAGGAGCGAAGGGCACCGAAGAGGACGGAGAGGTGGATGTCGACCATGTCGGCACTAGCTGCGTTGAACATGTCGACGATGGGGACCGTGCCATCCTTGACGATCCAATTCAATATTCCCCACTTGGAAGCATCCTTGGCGCTGTACTTCTCATTCGGGTTCAGCCCACAGCCGATGGAGATGACCATGAATTTCCCGTAGTCCACCGGGTTCTGCACGAAGAACTCACTGTCCCCCAGGATGATGTCCTGGGCCACTTGGCTCATCGCACATAGCGTCTGCAGGCACCCATGTACACATATATATGCCAAGTTAATTTACAGCAAGATCGGTTTATGACTGCTGACTCGTGCGATGGTGCGGCGAGGCGCTAGCTTACAGGGTTGTTGGCGGCGAGGCCACCGTCGACGAGGTTGAAGGACCTCGTCTGGCCTTTGTCGTCTTTGGTCTCGAAGTAGTGTGCCGGGAAGAACGTCGGTGCGGCGGAGGTGCTGATCGTGATGTCCGACAGGAGCGCGTTTTTTGAAGGCTGGTGCTTCAACTAATGGTCGTTACCGGGTTCATGCATGCATGAAGTTGATTAGAATCCATGAAGGTCTTTCTGCGGGACAAAAATTACAAACTTCTTTTCTGATAAAAAACTGACTTTTTTTACATTTGCTTTAGTTAACGTTATTATGACTTCCAGATGACAGGAGTTGGCAATAAATTGAATCTGATCCGACTACACAAAACTAAGCAGTTTGGTAGCTTTCACACCATTAGATTATATACTTGTTGGTTAGTAGCGAATATCTTTGCTTCTCCATAAGTTGAAGCTACAGAGACTGAAAATCTTGAAAGAATCTCTGCGACAACAACGTACAATAAGATGTGCTTGGTCGGAATTATTTAAACAGGCTCAATCCCTCGCCTTTTACAAAATCGTTTTAAAACTGATTTGCGTGAATAAACTAGTCAGATACATTATCCATAGGCCGTAGGTAAATAAACCTAGCGACAGTAAATAAAATGGTCTACTCTGGTGTGTGAGTGTGTCAAGCTGACAATATAGCTAGTTAAACTCTTCCCAGATTGGTGGGACAAAGCGGTGCATATCACATGCATACCTACACCGGACGAGGTTAAATTAAGTTTTCCTACTACCGTGATTTACAAAAATTACCGTAAGGAGCAGAGGTGATCCATTAACAAGGTACCTGAAAGCTTGAGAAAATCGTCGGTTGCAAGTATGCAATATCGAAGGTAGGGATGACCACATTCGTTAGCGTCCCGTCCAACCTCGTTTCACCAAGGTACTGACGAAGCAGCGAATGGAGGTACTTGCCGTCATACTTGGGCCTACTAACCATCCTCAGAGCTGTGCCGATCTTGGAAAAGATCGAGTACCTGCAAGTTGGCAATCAACATATCCTCAAGATCATCACCAGTTCTCACCATGCATATACACGCGGTGATAGACCATCGATCGATTGCAGTTAAATAATTCTGCTGAACAGTAAAGAAAGCTAGTGTTCTAATGATATCATGTTTAGTTTAGTTAGTTATTACGTACTTCTGTGGGAATATTTTGGGCGACTCATCGATGTAGAACTTGGCCAAATCATTGGCATCGAACAGTGGCCGCCCATTCTTGTCTGGAGCTGTGAGCATCACCGTCAGGAGGCCGCCGGTGCTCGTGCCAGCAACGACGTCGAAGTAGTCTGCGATCCTAGCATCCGGCCCGTCCAGTTTCTGCACGGAAACAAAGCAGGAGTTCACAGAACACGGTGACACTGTTACTCAGGAAACGGTAGACAATCATAACGATGACAAGGTAGATGAACTTACTTTGAGCTCCTCCTCAAGGAAGGCGAGGATGGTGGCCGGGATGATCCCTCTGATACCACCACCGTCGATGCTCAGGACCGTGACCAGCTTGTCCTTGTCATGGGAACTCTGGCGTGCACCTTCTGCTGAACTGGTAGTTGCCATTTTGGAGTTTGATAGACGAGCAGCCAAGCTATAACAGAATGTGGCAAAGGATTAGAAGGAAGGAACTTGTTATATATAGACATGTCTGGAATATGTGAAGGAAGAAGCAACAAGACTGGCTCAACTGCAGGGATTAATAATAATATAGTAACAGTTAGACAGATGGACAAAAGCAACTAATCATAATACAGTATATGACTTCCTGCATTTCATATTAGGGGGACATTTGATTTTTGGTTCAGTTTTTCCATTTCACTGGCGCATGCTCCTACCAAAGCGTTCGTTAATTGCAGTGTTCCCATTATCAGCGATTGGCTAACAACCTGCTAACTCATAAGTACTACTCTCTCCATCCCATGGTATAAGATGTTACTTCCTCCATCCCATGATAGATTGGTTCTATATTGGTTGTATATTATGAGACGGATGAAGTAGTGTTAACCGGCAGTTTTCAACTCTGCTGCAGTCCTAAAGTTCACTCGCATGCTGTCTTTTAACCCCTGCGTAGCGTAGGCCAAACAAATCGGTGCCGAGTCAACTCCAAAATTTATATATTGCTAAATTGATGTGCAGACCACGTTTGGTACTATGAAGTATGAGGCCTGCAATACAATATCCCTGTAGTGCGGAACATGCCCCCTCTGAAAAAAACAATTAATGTTGTACACTGGCAGAACAGAATGGATGAAATGACTAAAAAAGTACTTAGACTGTTTTAGTTTATCCAAGTGTTTCCTAATACCCTGGAAACAAAAACATTGCAGATATCTGTGATATCTTTGTCCATAAAATATTGCCTTTCAGCTTATGACATTGAACAGCTTTTTCCAACTGATTGCTTGTCTCATGACCTTTGCATGCACTTGAAAGCCAGCATGTCTTCGGAGATACGCCATATCAAGTTCAACCCAAAAGAACGTGCAAGTCTTAAACCATAAAAGCTGGCCCAAAACATGGTTTAGATTAAGTTCAGAGAGTAATACATTACAGCTAATAACAATGTAAACATACACGCACTACGGGTATCTCTTTGTTTGTTAACATTATCTCAAGAAGAACAGAAGAAAACATACAGCTATTCAGAAGGATAAATAAGGGTACTACGGACCGTGATCAGTGGTAATGACCAAACTTAATAAGATGTTAAGATTAAGATGTGTGGGTTGTTCATCGATTTCCTTGAACAAGCTCGGCATTCACCAATAAAAATAAAATTGAGATTTATAGCACTGTTGGGTACAGGAAAAATAAGGATATAGGAGAATACTCAATTCGTCAACTTCATTATTCATATAGCAACTAATTCGTGTCTAGTAGATGAAGTTGGATTTGCAAAACCTACTAGTTCTCCAAGTAGCAGGCACAGCAAATGTTTGGTTTACTTCTCTTTCTTGATGCTGTAGGTAATACAACCTGAACCAGTAACATCAGGCTGTCCAAATCAAATAGTAAGCACAACTACTGGGCATAGACTTCGTGATAAAAGCTCCACAATAATGCAAATGGATAGAGATGATACATTCAGTAACGACTTTACATGACAGACAAGCATGGACATATTTGAATTTGAATATTTCTGTTCTGTAGTAACACTGTAGTAGTCACTTTGTTTCTCTTGAGCATCACTGCACATGCTTTGGTCCTTCAAACACAACAACTATTCAGTTCAATGAGCCCACTAAATATTACAGTTTTTTTTTTGTATCACGCCAATAATGATGTGAAAGGAGAATATAACATGGCACACCTTAACATGAATCTGGTATTGCATCTGTTAGACATTATCCAGGAAATCATGTTTGTCGTGGTATTGCCGACGAGTACGCCATGGAGGGGTCCTCACAGTGCGTATTTAGAGACGTGGGGTAAGGCGGACGGTTGACGGGTACGAGGTAACACAGCTTACCCAGGTTCATATCCCACGACGGTGGCGGAATCCTACTCTTGCTATAAATCACTATAAGGGCAATACGCCGAGTTACAGAGATAGGTTCGCTGTGCGAGGTTGTATGAGATTGTCTGAATCTATGCCCTAAAGGCTCCCATAGGCCCGACTTATATAGTCGCCAGATCCTAGGGTTACAGGGAAAATTCCTAGCCGGATAGGTTACAGAGTCCTACACCGTCTATCACTAGTCTTGTGTATCTTGCACTCCAAGGCTCCGGGTACGATGGTGACTCCACCGTAGCCTTCCTTTATCCGGCATGGGCCTCCCTTATGGATCCACCTAACTGGGCCGCCCAGCAGGCCATAGGCCATGCTACCGACTATGGGCCACCCGGGTTAGTCGGATAAGAGACATGCTATGAGGATACCCATATAGCATATCCCCAACAGTAGCCCCCGGAGAACTCCGAGATCTTGCGTCGTCTTGCCTCTTCTCGTGGAATGCTCCGTCTAGATGGATGTCGGCAAATCGTCAAGCAATATCTTGTAGTCCTCCCAAAAAACCATGCAAAGGTTTTCTCCATCTTCTATTAGTAAGTCGGAGAAACGCTGAATCTTCCATCGTACTCTTCCGTAGTCGGATTAAATCCGTCCATGCCGGAATCTTCGATGCGACAGCTCATCTACCATGTCAGTTATGACGACGTAGGCTTAGGTCAGCGACGCCTCGTAACTCACACATGCAGAGAACGCAATCATATCCGATTTTCCCGCGCGAGCGATACGAACCGTTGGCGGCGGCGGTTGGAGATGTGGCGAAATTACCGCGCATGTCCACGAACACGTCGTCTACGCGGCAATCGTCTGATTAGCTGCACGAATCTTGACGCAGAGTAAGATAAATAGTAACCGTGGGACACTTGCCACTTTTTCACCCCATTCTCTCGCGTCATCATCTTCTTCCTCCAGTCACACGCCTCCTCGAGCTCTCCGCGGAAAACCTCGAAGAAACCCTAGCCTCTCTTTGCATCAGTCGCATCCTTCCAATCCTCCATGGCCAGCAGTAGCTCCTCCCCGTCGATGGCGGCGTCGAGCAAAGCCACGGCGAAGCCAGCGAGCTCCGTCGTCGTGCCCCCAGAGGGTCTGGTCATCCCCGTGTCGGCGGTGATTGAAACCACCGACGGTGACCACAATCTGACGGCGCTAGAGCCTCTGGAAGAAGAGCCAGACTCGCACAAGGGCGACTGACCGGCCGCGACATCCAAGAGATGGTCGCCAAAGGCTACCTCCCCGTGACGAAGGGGCTCCCCTGGCAGGCGGCGCCGGCCGGCGAGGTGACACGCCCAAGTCGGAGAAAAGGTGTACCTCAAGGCTCAGCTGGTACACGAAGTTTCCCTGCCCATCTCCCACTTCTTTTTGTCCGTCTTGAACCACTTCAAGGTTCAACCCCATAACCTCTCCCCCAATAGTATCTTAGTGCTTAGCAACTTCGTGGCACTTTGTGAGGGTTACCTAGGGATTAGGCCTAGGTTAGACTTGTTCGTGTACTTCTTCACCGTCAAACGTGAAGCCGGACATAGTAGGGAGGAGCTTAGGAACTGCGGCACCATAAGCTTCAAGATCCGACCTGGCCGGCGGTTCCCCGACATCGTCGGCCACGAGTCGTGCAAAAACTGGCAGCGGACGTACTTCTACGGCCCCGACATTCTTTTGGCGGGCCGAGAAGTGACATACCCGGACTTCGTGGATGGAGCCGTCGCTGAAGTTTCCACATGGAGATCCTATGCCTCTCTTCCCTCCGACCTCGACGCTTCACGCGCAATAAGGCGGATCGAGTGGTTCGTAGAGACAGGTTTGACCGGCTTGGACCTAGCCATGTGCTGGTTCATCAGGCGAATTCAACCTCTGCAGCACCGCGTGAAGTTCATGCACGAGTACACCAGTGATCGAAGGGATACCCTCCGGATCTCCGTGGATAACTTCTCGAGCAACTCCGTCAAGCTCCGTCTGAAGGACATCGTCAAGGTGAAGGATAAGAAGCGCGGCTTCACCATCACCTGCGACATGTACGTAGACGGCAAGTGCCCAAAGGTAGGTATTTATTTTCCGTGTATGACATTGCTCCAGTTTCTCCGTCTTGCCAGTGCCATCTTATCTAACACGGTGATTTCTCACTTAACAGCTTAGCGATCTAGATGAGGATAACCTGGCTGCCCAAATCTATGATCCAAAGATGAAGGAAGTCACGGTCGTGTCCGACGACGATGTCTCGTTGGCGCGAAAGCGGAAGAGCTCCACCTCTGATGCTGCCGACGGAGGCAAGAAGAAGAAGACGGAGGGTGGAGCCTCCAAAAAGAGTACTGCCGCCCTGGAGGCGGAAAAGAAAAAAGCCACCGGGATGTTTGCCAAAGCGCCCCCCTAGTGTAAGCCTCTCATTCTCCGACATTGTCTTATTTATCTGTCTTATTCCTGTACTTATGCATTTTGCACGTTTCAGGAAGAAAGCCACAACCAGCCTCAAGAAGTCCTCCAAGACTCTTGGGGCTTCTAGAAATATCAAAGATATGCTGCATCGCGACTCCTCCCCCGCCATCGCCCCTGCCACTCCTGCCGTCAAGCCCTCCTCCGCTCCGACAAGCTCTCAATCCAGGAGGCACCAGGCCCTTCCGTCATGGAAGTAGATTCTGGCGCCTCTACCGAGCTCGCTGTTGTCGGTGAGCAGGCGACGCAGGAGAGCGCTGCTCTACAAATGGCTGAAGCTCCGGCTAAGGATGCCATCGGTAGCGGCAAGGCGGTGGTGGGAGCTGGTACCTCTGTCGAAGGCGGCGCCCCTACTCCCTAGAAACCCTTTGAGTTCCCGAAGATAGTTTACCCGGTGCCCCTGCCGAGTAACACAACTATGGTTCCTGGAAGAGTGCCGTCATCTCCGACGTGCGGTCTCGAGGAGCTACTCCGACAAGCGGATATCTTGCGAGGAAACAGCATTTCCTTTAGCAAGCTGCTAGCCGAGAGCGCTACAAACCTCAAGATCATTGCACTTGTAAGTTTTTACTTTGCCTTCTGCATTTCATATGAGTATCCCACTGTAGCCCCCGAGGATGTAGACGGAAAACCATAGGTTTTGCATCTATATGCTCTAAGAGTGACTAAGTTAGAAAAAACTCTCACTGTAGCCCCCAAGCATTTAGATGGAATGAATTACTCCGACTAGATGCTTTAAGAGTAGCATACACAGTGTTCATAATTTTCAATGCTGTAGCCCCCAAGCCTCTAGTTCTAGCTGAATAGTTCCGACTAGATGCTTAAAGAAAAGTTAAGCATATTGATAAGTTAAAAACTCTCGCTGTAGCCCCCGAGCATCTAGGTGGAAAATCTCCGACTAGGGGCTCCAAGCAGATCAAACAACGACTTAACTTTGTATTTGTTTCCACAGAATGAGAATGCTCGGAGGGGCATGGCCAACGACAAGGATCCGAAGATGCGCGCAGATCTTGAAGCCGAAAAGGGTAAAACTGCCATCCTGAAGGAACAGATTATCAAAAACAAGAGTCTGTTTTCTTTTTGCGCATTTCCGTCTTACTTTTGTGCCCGCAATCTCCGAGTACTCACTGTGTACTTTGTTTTCTCCGACTTGCAGAACATGTCGCCAAGGCCAAGGACATTGTCGAGCAGTCCAAGCATATCCAGCTGCTGGACAGCGAGAACAAGATCGTGAAGGAGGAGAGGAAGGAGATGTTGAAGATGCACGAGGATTCCATGAAAGCCCTGCAGGATTCCGCCTCCACGGAGATCAATCGCTTGAAGGAGGAGCTTGCGATCCTAAAGGAAATCAGAAGCAAGCTGCTGATGAGCAAAACCTTCGCCATAGCGAGGCGTTTAAGCTCCTCCAACAAGAGAAGGAATCCTTGGCGGACACCGTCTGGCAGGCTAAGGCCAGCATCTTCAGTAAGTGTCCTCCGCCTTGTATTTCTGTAGTCTGGATACTTAGAGTTTATTGAACTCATGCGATCCTTGTCGGAATTTTCAGCGCCTATGGGTTTAACCCGCTCGCCTCCTTCGGACAAGGAATGCATGGTTCTTGCCGGCAACTTCATCAACACCGCCATCTCCCAAGCCAAGGAGATTTCCAAGCCCCTCCAAATATATATCAAGGCATCGGACTCCGTGACGAAGTACTCGGAGATCCTGCACCGAGCCCCCGAGCGTGTCGCGAACTGGAAGGCTTCATGCGCACGGGCTGGCGCAAGGATGACGCTGTCTATGGTGAAGGCACACTATGAAGATGCCGACATCGACGCGGTGACCTCTGGTATCCCCGACATGGATGATGACGGCAAGGAGATCGATCACGAAGCCATCCTGTCATCACTCGCGGGTTATGACACCAGGGTTGCCGAGTTGATGGACGTTGACGTCTTCGTGCCCAGGAACCTCATCGACAACGTCAACCAAGATTCCTCCGAGTCTCATCACAGCGCTGACGTCGAGGTGATTCTCCGGCTGGTGATGATGCGGCCTCCAAGTCTCCTGCGCCCAAAGAGTGAAAAACACTTTGTAATTTCCGTTTCACCTTTGGTGTGTGCACGGAAAAAACTTGTTGATGTAATCTTAAGGCGGAAAACAATGGTTGTCGTATCCTGCTACTTAAGAATTAAGTCCCAGTATGTATATATTTTTTAAGAAAGTGCTGGCTTATCCATTACTCTGGTTCTTATGCTTGACTTTCGTGAGTCGGAAGACTCATTGTCGGAACCATGCGCTTAGGTGATGATGCCCAATGGCACCGTCAATAACCTGAGCACAAAATCGCCGACAATAAGTGCCAAAAGTCACTACTCCAGAATCCACATAAAAACGACAAAGAATGTGTAGACCAGAAAACTTAAGCTAACGCCCGTAGGCGGAATTTTCACAAGTGCAATCGCAAGACTTGTGCGTAAAGGTTTTATATGATCCAAAAATGAACACTAAAGGAGGTAAAAGACTCAGCAATATGAGTGAACCAAAGAGCTTTATTTCATTGATCATATAAGAGGTATACAATTAGATAAAAGATGCTAAGTGTAGAAAGGACGTAGTTGTGCTATGTTCCATGGCCGATCAAGATCCGGGTAGTCATCATCCGGGTCACGTCGCTTACGCTTATGATCTCCGTTGGGTCTATCCTTGAGTTCACGATTGTCGACAAGGTAGTAAGACCCATTGAGCAGCGCCTTGCTTATGATGAACGGTCCTTCCCATGGCGGGGATAATTTGTGTGACTTCTTGTGCTTAAGTCGGAGCACCAAATCCCCCTCTTTAAACGAGCGATGCCGAACGCGGCGACTATGGTAGCTGCGTAGCTTCTGCTGGTAGATGGCGGATCTTTGGCATGCCAAAACGCGCTCCTCCTCGAGAAGGTCCACATCTAGGCGTCTGGATTCTTCAGCGGCATCTTCGTCGTAGGCGGCAACTCTTGGTGCGTCGTGGAGGATGTCAGAGGGTAGGATGGCTTCTGCTCCATATACCATGAAGTAAGGGGTGTAGCCGGTGGATCTGTTGGGTGTGGTTCGTAAACTCCACAGCACAGATGGCAATTCTTCCGCCCAGGCTCCAGCTGCTCTGTGTAGTGGTGCCTCAAGACGTGGCTTGATTCCCTGCAGAATTAATCCATTGGCTCGCTCAACCTGACCATTGGATTGTGGGTGTGCCACAGATGCAAGGTCAAGTCGGATGCCTTTGTCCCAGCAATAGGCCTCCACTTCTCCGAGTGACAAGTTGCTTTCGTTGTCGGTGATGATGCTATGTGGGAGACCAAATCTCACCACTAGATCCCGGACAAACCTGAGGGCAGTTGCCCCATCAAGCTTTCTAATGGGTTTAGCTTCTATCCATTTGGTGAATTTGTCAACTGCTACAAGCAGATGCGTAAATCCACACGGTGCCGTCTGTAACGGCCCCACCATGTCTAGCCCCCAGACTGCGAACGGCCAAGTTATTGGTATTGTTCGCAATTCTTCAGCAGGAACATGTGGTTGTCGGGCATAATACTGGCATCCTATGCATGTCTCAACCAACTTGTCGGCGTCCGCCTTCGCGGTCAGCCAGTAGAATCCTTGCCGGAAGGCTTTCGCGACCAATGATTGAGGAGCGACGTGATGCCCGCAATCTCCGAGATGGATCTCGTGCAGGATTTCCATACCTTCTAGCTGGGAAACGCACTTTAGGTATACACCAATAGTGCTCCTCTTGTAGAGTTGCCCATTGATTATGGTATAACCCTTTGCTCGTCGTACTATTTGCCGTATTTCGACTTCGTCGTTGGGCAAAAGTTCCGTGCTCGAGATACTTCATGAACGGTTTTGTCCAAGCCGGAGGGACTTTTGTCACCATGTTGACGAAAGAGTCAGCTCTATCCGGGTTGTCGATGTCGGCGCCCTTCACGGATGGTGTGCGTAGATGCTCTAGGAAAACTCCTGGCGGAATTTGCTTGCGCCCTGATCCAAGTTTAGACAGTAGATCAGCGGCCTCGTTTTGCTCCCTAGGCACATACTTGACTTCGTAGCCCAAGAAGCTCTTGGCTATCTCGTCCACTTCATCGCGATATGCCGCCATCATAGGGTTCCGCGCGTTCCAGGTGCCAGCCACCTGCTGGGCAACCAACTCGGAATATCCACAGCAAACTATGCGCTTGATGCCAATATCCTTGGCTACACGTAGTCCGTGAATGAGTGCTTCATACTCAGCCATGTTGTTTGTAGCCTCGAAGTGGATCTGCAGAACGTAGTCCAGCTTGTCTCCTTTTGGTGACTGTAGCAGTACACCAGCCCCGGAGCCGTTGAGCAACTTTGATCCGTCAAAGTGCATTACCTAGTACTCTGGTTCTGGCAGCGTAGTAGCATCTGGCATCTCCGTCCAATCTGCAATAAAATCCGCCAAAGCTTGTGACTTGATAGCGTCGCGTCTCTTGTAGGTGATCTCGAAGGCGGCAAGTTCAATGCCCCACTTCGCGACCCTTCCTGTAGCGTCGCTGTTATTGATAATGTCAGACAGTGGAGTCTTGCTCACTACTGTGATTGGGTGCTCCTGAAAGTAATTCCTCATCTTCCGAGAAGCGAGGAATACTCCATAAGCTATCTTTTGGTAGTGCGGGTAACGCTGCTTGGACTCCGTCAAGACCTCGCTCACATAGTAAACTGGTCGTTGAACTCCGTGCTCGTAGCCTGGTTCCTTCCGCTCTACCATGACGACGATGCTAATAACCCGGTTGGTTGCCGCCATGTAAATTAACAGGGGCTCTCTAGGCTCGGGTGCTGCAAGGATGGGCGCTGAGGAAAGAATCTCCTTGAGCTGCTTCAATGCTGCGTCTGCTTCGTCTGTCCATGTGAATTTGTCCGCCTTCTTTAGCAACTTGTACAGCAGCAAAGCCTTCTCTCCAAGTCGGCTGACGAACCGACTAACTGCTGCAACACAACCTGTTAGTCGTTGAATGTCCTTTAGGCATGTCGGACGGTTTATGTTTAAGATGACCTTGATTTTCTCCGGGTTGACCTCGATTCCGCGCTGGGAAACGATGAAGCCCAACAATTTGCCGGCTGGAACCCCGAAGACGCACTTCTTAGGGTTGAGCATCATGTTGTATTTCCGGAGATTATCAAAGGTTTCTTTTAAGTCGGAGATTAAGTCGTTTGACTTTTTAGACATCACCGCGATATCGTCCACATAGGCGTGAACGTTCTGACCAATTTGGTCGTGAAGGCAACGCTGCATTGTCCGCTGGTAGGTAGCACCTGCGTTTTTCAGCCTAAAGGGCATCATGACATAGCAAAACGTGTCGTATGGGGTAGTGAACAAAGTGGCCAATTAGTCCGACTTCCTCATCTTGATCTAGTGGTATCCTGAGTATGCATCAAGAAAACACAAAAGTTCCGAGCCAGCCGCCGAGTCAATGACTTGGTCAATGCGAGGCAAAGAAAACGGATCTTTGGGACATGCTTTATTCAAGCCAGTGTAATCAACGCACATTCTTAATTCATTGGTTCCCTTTTTGGGGACAAGTACATGATTGGCCACCCATCGGGTGTGAAGGACTTATCGGATAAACCCAGCCTTAAGTAACCTAGCTATCTCTTTGCCAATGGCGCGTCTCTTCTCATCTCCGAAGCGTCGTAGAGGTTGTTTCACTGGTTTACATTTTGGATCTATGTTTAATCTATGCTCGGCAAGTTCCCTATGTACACCTTCTAACGATTTTACCGGAAACCTTGCATCTAGGGACAATGTTACACATGGAGAAAGAACTCTTCCGTGCATTGTATAGTTATTTCAAGTGGCGGCAACTAAACTATGATCTTTTTTTGAACAAAGGAAAGGGACCGGAAGGTCCCAGAACTGGCATTATATAATCAAAATTGTTACAATACTGCCGAAAGGACCTGAAAGAAAACAAAAATACAACCATGTCCTTCCAATTTGCACAAAGAACCCTAGAAAGAATCTGCAAAATCCATAGAGTCCTTGCGCAAATTCCGACCTTGCCGGCAATGCTATTTACACCATCGCCAACAGCGTGCTCGCCATGAACAGGCAAGGTAAAGGGGCCTCCCGCCGGAGGTTGAAGGTGGGGGCGTCAGAAACTAGCCGGTGAAACCGATGAAGCCGGCGAACCACCCGAGCTGCAAACTGGAGGAGATTCGTCGGGGTTAGAGCTCTAGCAGTAGCAGAGGTCGTCACAGCAGATGAAGATAACGAAGCCACCAATGCCAGTTCACTGGGTCTTCAGCCCATAGACCATGTCCTCCATTTTCCCACCGAGGAAACCACGATGAGTCGATGAAGAGGACGACTTGTCCCCACCTCAAGGAGGAGCAGAAGGTGTCCTACAGGGTCTGCTCCCCTCGCTGCCACGGCCGGACGGAGCATCCTGCAGAGCAACACCACACCACTAGAAGGAGGGGACAACCACGACAAGATTATTGATGGAGACGGTGGTCTGATGACCCACAACTATAGGGGGTGTATCGTAGTACTTTCGATAAATAGGAGTGTCCATCCCAACGAGGAGCAGAAAGTGTTGACTAGTGGTATGGAGTCGAAAATCTCTGTAAAGTGTACTTAGCAAAGGATTTTTAGGGGTTTTCTGATAAAGCAAGGAAATAAAGTGTAAGTAAATAAAACAACAAACAATTGCAGCAAGTGGCCCAATCCTTTCTTAGCAAAGGACAAGCCGGTGGAAATATTAATGAGGACCAAACGTTCTCGAGGACACATGGGAATACTGTCAAGTGCTTTCGCTTCATATAGCTGGGTAGTCTTCTTTGGTTTTATAAGTGTTGTGTGGGTGAACCTGTGCTAATGTACTGACCTTACTTGGACTAATACATACTTGTGATTAAACCCCTTGCAAGCACCCGCAACAACTACAAGAAAGCAATTAAGATATAAACCTAACCACAGCCTTAAACTCTGAGATCCTACGCTCCCTTGTGCAATGGTTTCCTAACGGGGGTTCAAGTTTCTATCAGTCCGGCAACCCCACAATTAGTATCCAAATACACAATGCATTCCCCTAGGCCCATAAATGGTGAAGTATCATATAGTCAACGATCACATGACACCACTAGAAGAATAGCACCACAACTTGAATATTAAACCATTGAATAATACCTCAACACAATTCCACTACTAACAACATGACTTTTCCCATGTCCTCAAGAACTAAACGAACTACTCACGAGACATCATATAGATCAAGATCAGAGATGATATGGTAATGGATAACAATCTAAACATAAACAGTAATTTAATGGTTCCACTCACAAGCATCAACTACAACAGTAATCAACAACGGGAAAGTTTCCCCTAAGAACTATGCAAGATTCAACATAATTGTTACAGCGGGATGGAGGGGTAATGATGGTGCTGGTGGAGATGATGGTGTGGATGATGATGATGATGATCCCGATGAAGTCTAGCTTGATGATGGTGTTGATGGCAACGATCTCCCCTCTCCGGGAAGGAATTTCCCTGGCAGAAATATGTCTGTCGTAGAGCTCTTTCTCTCTTGGTGTTTTCTGCCCCGCAGAGGCGGCGGAATCTTTTTGTGGTCGCTCCCCATGAATTAGGGTTTCGAGGAGAAGATATAGGCGAGAGGGCAGAGCCAGACATGGGCCAGGGTGGCCACACCCCCTGTAGGCGCGGCCTAGGGTGGCCCGCGCCTGGGGGTGTGGCCCTCCTGTGGCCCAACTCCGCCTCCCCTTCTGGCATCCTTCGTCTTCTAGGAAAATAGGATTTTCCGTAGTTTTTCTGGTATTTTTTAATCTTCACGAAATTGCTTCAAAACACCATTTTTTCCATCAGAATCCTAACTCCGGCAGTTCATCCTCCAAGAATCATCCAACATGCAAAAACAGATGAAAAGACATAAGTAACACCTCTTAATATGAAATATGTCAATGAATAGAGGCAAATTATGATATAGAATGGTGATGCAAATTGGACGTATCAACTTCCCACAAGCTTAGACCTTCGCTTGTCCCCAAGCAAAAACTGAGCTCAGTAAACATGTCCATAGGTTTATGGAGTGAAGTGTCGATAAAAGAATATGGACAAGAAGCATCACACTTACCAATACACAACTCATAGAAGAAAGCAACTCACCATTATATAACTTAGCTTGCAACAAGTATAGGAATCACAATAGAGATGCATAAAGATAAATCATAATTGGGATTGGCAAACTTTGTTCTTGGTCAGAGAACAGTTGGCAAACAGTTTTCAAGTAAAGCTTTTGTAAAGAATTTTTACAATAGGAGTACTCTTTGCTCAAACATAAAAGGTTTTTTACAATGATAGCTTTCAAAGTAATACTCATTGGATAAGAGTCTTGTGCAAACAAAGAATATAAATAACATGATTGAATAAATCATCATATGAATGCTTGAAACACAACAACTCAAATGCTTGCTAGAGATATAGAGGAATAGGTTTACTGACTCGACTGAAAAGTAGGAGAAAGGCACTTTATAGAGGGAAGCAGGGATTTCAAGTTCATAAAGAGCTTTCAAAATATTATGGTACTTACTAGCTTTGAGCTCTCATTGCCCCTATCATAAGCATCTTGAGGTGATTAAGGTTAAAGCGAACAAAGATGGAGTATATGCTTCACAAAATATAAGTTGGCAATCTCATGTCCCTTGAGTGTGAGGACCACTCCTCATGCTACTCAACTTTAGTTACCGGTAAGTTCTTGTCATATTAAGTACATGCGTATCATAGAGAACCGCCAACGGGGTACGCCTTGCACATGATACAGGAGCTATCCCATAATCACAATGACAAGGCAAGAAGACAGTGAGCATCTCAATAATCTCTTATTTACCATGGAAAAATGGTGCTTTTTTATCTCTTTCCTCTTTTTAGTATGTCTCTTTTTAATAAGAAGAAAGCTTCATAGATTGCTCACTATGGTGATGCTGCAAGTTTCCACCATGATTAGGCATGGCTTAGGCTAGCGGCCCAGACGTTTCTATAACACACATACATAACTCCATGGACTTACAAGCTCCCCTTTTATTTCACATCGACGATATCCGCAAACAAAATAGCATGATATCAACTGGGTATGTATTTATAGGTGTTGAAAGTGTTCCCCGTGACAGCACGGTTCTGCTAATCCCAACGTATAGATGCAAGCATATACAACTTCGGTGACACAGTGGTTCAAGTTTATTAGGGGCAAGAAAATAAGGTGTGCCATCAAGTTCATGAGAGCTTTACTAACTAGTTTTCACATAACAAAATAATTTTTAATTCGAAAGATATATGAAGCTTGAGAATTTACTTGGAATAGCAATGATGCTAATAGGTAGATATGGTGGACACAAATGGCACAGATTTTGGTTTAAGGGATTGGATGCATGAGAAGTATGCCCTCTCAATACAGGTTTTGGCTAGCAAGGCTGGGTAGCAAGCAAGAGAGTTGAAGGAAACAAGAAAACCTATAAGTGATAAAGCCAAACATGCAATCTTCCTTGAAGACACAAAAGATCTTAAATATAGAGTACTAAGCTTATGAGCCAATCAAGAAATAAAATAGATGATACAAAATACCTGTAAGCTTTTTCTCTTTTCCTTTCAAACCTCAAAGAGTGTTGCTACTGACCAGAGCTCGGTTTGCCAAAACCAATTTAGATCTACTTGATGCTCCCAAAGTGATACCAATACTGATCAACAAGATCAATCATATAATAGAGATTGCAAACTAAAATAAGAAGTGCAAAAAGTAAAAGATTAAACTTCTCATTAATATTCCATAAAGGCACTCACACCAAGGGATACATAGATAACCAACTAAAGGAGAGATACTTCCATATGCAAACCAACCTATAAGATAACTTCTCTACCCAAGATATGAATCTACTAAAAAGGTAAAAAGATTAAATATAATGATGTGATACTGCGGCACTCCCCCAACCTTGGAACAAGCCAAGGGGATGCCAAACTTGATGATGAATTACTCCTTCGGTGGTGGTGGTGTTCCCTTATTTAGGGTTAGAAAACCCTCCAGCATCTTACGAAGCCTGTTATTCTCCTCTTGAAGTATATCCACCTTCATCCTTAGAGCACGGTACTTATCACAAAACTCATCAGTGGTTCGAAGGGCTTCCACTGCCTCAGGGCAGGATCTGAAGTTTGGAACGGAGGTCATCATACCCTTCATATTACGAGAAAAAGCATGTCTAGTGTTAATTGCTCCTACAAAAGTAGGTTTCCTTGCCCTTGACCCTGCGGCGGTCTATTCCTTAATGTCTGCTAACATGTTCTTTACTTCCTCCTCGACGCTCCAATCCATATCTTCGCGTCTGGCAGCGATCCTTTCTTCTTCCACGGGCCCCTTGCCCTTGTCATTGGCGGATACCATGGTGCTCTAAACTTGAGAGTATTTCCTGACAAAAACAAATCGAAACGAAAACACGATGAGAACACGATATACAAACCTCGGGGGATCCGGGGGGTTATATGTTACGAAGTTTCAATGCATAAGGAAGGTACTGTGCGAAAACGAGGCGGAGACGGACTGCAGGGGGCTCACACCCCCTATAGGCGCGACCAGCTGGGGCCCACGCCTAGGGTGGGTGTGGCCCACCTGGCCTCCGTTTCCTTCTCTGTTTCGTCTTGTAACCTTCCGTATGTAATAAAAACATCAAAAATATAAAAAGATAGGGTTTTCACAAACCTTTAGTTTGCAGCACTTTTACCTACTCAAATACAAACTCTGTAGATTCCTTTTCTCCATCTCCTGAAAATTTCTTTCATACAAGGACTTACACAAACCTCATTGGCAACATTAGTGTATGCAAAAACAATAACCTTTAGGTTCAAACTTCAACTGAAATCCATAAAAACAAAAGCTAATGTGGCAACTCCTTTCCAAAATCCCAAAAAGAATCTGAAAGGGAATCAATATAAGAGGCATATGCAAATGATGGCAGAAATCTGTCAAAACAGACCAGCAGGTAAAGATTGATTTTTTTGAAAAACTTCTGTTGCTCAAATCAAGAAGTGCAAAACTAATGAAAGTTGGAAAACAACTTGGAGAATAAGCATAGAAAATTACAGCTCCATCCATATTACTGAGCTCCTTCACGGATTTTTACAACGTAGCACAAAAATCTGTCCCAGGACAACCACTTTTGACAACTCCTCTACTTCTCAAAAGTAGTTGATGTTGACACAAAAACCAAAACAAAAAGGATAAGGAGCGGTTATTACTTAGGTAATAACTTCCGAGACTCAACAAAACTATTGGGTCATCTCCCAAGAAGTACTTTTCTTTAATGGCTTTAAGTTAGGCTTGATAATTTCAAAGATGCTCACATAGGAGATATAGATTTGAAGTGAAAGAGAGCATCAAGAAGCAAATATCCAACACATTTGAGTCTAACCCACTTCCTATGCAAGGGGGTCTCATGAGAAACCAAATTGTTTAAACAAAAGGCCACTAGCATAGGAAGACAAAATAAATGCAACTTCAAAGCTTTCAGCATAAAACGGGGAAACTTAATGTTATTGAGATGCATAAAACCATGTTTCCCTCTTTTATAATAACGTTCAGTAGAACTTTGAATAAATTTGACAATATAACTGTCACAAGAAAAAACTTTACCACTAGAATGAGCATACTTACAATCATCAAAAAGAGGTCCAAGGTCATAAACTGGATCAATAGAAGCAAGTTGTTCAACCCTGAAATCTTCATTAGGCAAACTATTTTCATAAGGAGCTTTAGAAAATTTGGAAAAGTTAAACTCATAAGAATCTCCATCAAACTTAGTTAAAACTTTCTCCTTTTTACAATCTCTAATAGCCCCACAAGTATTCAATAAAGGTCTACCAAAGATAATAGGACAAGTTTTACTAGCTGCTGAACTAAGCACTAGAAAATCAGCAGGATACTTAACCTTACCGCAGAGGACTTCCACATCTCTTACAATACCAATAGGGCAAATGGTTTCCTTATTAGAAATGTGTATAACCACATCAATGTCCTCAAGCTCACAAGGACCAATTTCATGCATAATTTCCCTATAAAGCTCATAAGGAATAACACTAGAACTAGCACCAATGTCACATACACCATAATAGCAATGATCACTAATTCTAACAGAAGGCATAGGGACACTGGCTTTTCTAGGATGAGAGACAATATTAGAAGCGTCTTCACAGAAGATTGTGCAATTTGCATCACCATTCTATATCATAATTTGCCTCTATTCATTGATATATTTCTTATTAATAGGTGTTACTTATGTCTTTTCATCTGTTTTTGCATGTTGGATGATTCTTGGAGGATGAACTGCCGGAGTCAGGATTCTGATGGAAAAAGAGGTGTTTTGATGCAATTTCGCGAAGATCAGAAAAATACCAGAAAAATTATGGAAAATCATATTTTCCCAGAAGACGAAGGAAGCTAGAAGGGGAGGCGGAGATGGGCCAGAGGGGGCCCACACCCCCCAGGCGTGGGCCACCCCTGGGTCGCGCGTACAGGGGGTGTGGCCCACCTGGCCGGCCTCCGACTCCAGCCTCTCTCCTATATCTTCTCCTCGAAACCCTAGAACACAGGGAGCGACCATAGAAAGATTCTAACGCCTCTGCGGGGCAGAAAACACCGAGAGATAAAGAGCTCTCCGGCATACAGATTTTTGCTAGGGAATTCCTTCCCGGAGAGGGGAGATCGCCTCCATCAACACCATCATCAAGCTAGACTTCATTGGGATCATCATCATCCACACCATCATATCCACCAGCACCATCATCTCCACTCCATCCCACTGTAACAATTCTGTTGAATACTTGCTTAGCTCTTAGGGGGAACTTTCCCAGTGTTGATTACTATTGTAGTTGATGCTTGTGAGTGGAACCATTGGATTATTGTTTATGTTCAGATTGTTATCCATCACCATATCATCTTTGTTCTTGATCCATATGATGTCTCATGAGTAGTTCGTTTAGTTCTTAAGGACATGGGAGAAGTCATGTTGTTAGTAGTGGATTTGTGTTTAGATATTATTCAATGGTTTAGTATTTAAGTTGTGGTGCTATTCTTCTAGTGGTGTCATGTGAACGTCGACTACATGATACTTCAACATTTATGGGCCTAGGGGAATGCATTGTGTATTTGGCTACTAATTGTGGGGTTGCCGGAGTGACAGAAACCTGAACCCCTGTTAGGACACCATTGCACAAGGGAGCATAGGATCTCAGAGTTTAAGGCTGTGGTTAGGTTTATATCTTAATTGCTTTCCTGTAGTTGCGGATGCTTGCAGGAGGTTTAATCACAAGTATGTATTAGTCCAAGTAAGGTCGGTACATTAGCACAGGTTCACCCACACAATGTTAGAATATATATTTGTATACTGTAGTTTCCCCATGTGTTAGGGGGTTTCCTGCATATTTGCACCTGTACATGTACTATATATTGTGGCCTTTGCCCCTGGTAATACAATAAGTCTATTACCCTAACATGGTATCAGAGCTGTAAGGTAGCTCCTCTCCTCGCAGCCGCCGCCGCCGCCCACCCCGGCTTCCTGCCGCCGCGCCCGGCCGCCGCCGCTGCCTCTCCCTTGCCGCCTGCGAGCTTGCCCCGTCCTTCCCGGTCGCTGCCACCCGTCTGTTCTGCTCCGACCACCCTGTCCCGCCGCCCGGCTGCCGCTGCCTCCCGCCGTCCGCCCCGGCTGCTGCCGCCCCACCCGCCCACCGGCATGTTGCCGTCCGTCGCCCGGCCACCGCCTGGTCTCCGCCGCCTCCCGGCCGCTGCCCAGCCTGTCGACCCTGTCCGCCGCGGCTATTGCTGCGTGCTGCAGATCTGATCAGATCTGATCTGATCTGATTTTCGTCCAAAAAAAACTAAAAACTAAAAAAAATGTCTTCCTCGTCGGGCTATCTTGCGATTCCTCGCTGCCCGGTGATTTTTGATGGCGCGAATTATTCTAATTTCGCTGCCTTTATGCGTGTCCACATGCGCGGTCTTCGTCTTTGGGGTGTGCTTTCTGGCGAGGTCTCCTGTCCGCCGCGCCCCGCTGCTCCTATGTCGTCTATTGCCATTGCCCCCGATGCTTCTTAGGATCGGACTGACTACACTCAGTGGATAGATGAGGATGCTCGTGCTGCTGCTATTTTCACTTCCAGTGTTCTACCTCAGTATGCTGATGAGTTCATGGGTCTTCCCACTGCTGCTGTTCAGTGGGCTTTTCTTCGTCAGCGCTATCAGCCGTCTGGGGATGCTCTTTACCTGTCTATGGTTAGGCAGGAGCATGCTCTTCAGTAGGGTGATTCTACTATTGATGAGTTCTATACTCAGAGTGCTGCTATTTGCAGTCAGCCTGATTCTCTTCGTACATCTGTGTGTGCCACATGTCCCTGCTGTCTGACTGTGCGCGCAGATCTGGAGTTTCGGCGCGTATTTGAGTTCTTGTCGTGGCTCCATAAGGAGTTTGAGCCGCGTCGTGCCCAGCTGCTTGCCCGTGGTCGTGTTTCACTCTATAAGGTACTGTATGAGCTTCGTGCTGAGGAGACTCGTCTTTGTGGTGCTGTTCTTCTTGAGGTTCCCTCCATACTTGCTGCTCATGGTCCTCCTGTGCCATCGGCTTCGTTGCGGTCTCCAGTACCGCCGATACTCTCTACTCCTCCGGTCCAGGGCCAGAGTCAGCCTCAACAGCCTCGTGGTATGACAGCACCTCCTCGTCCGCCCTGCGCCTACTGTGACAAGCCTGGCCTCGATGTCTCTAGCTGCTGGAGGAGGGATCCCAGCTTACGTCAGCAGTACCATGCTCGTAGGCAGGCTGGTTCTTCAGGATCTTCTGCTGTTGCACTATCTAATCAGGACATTCTTCGTGGTCTGCTTGCTACTACAGGCTCTTCCTCGTCGGGTACTGCTAGTTCTATGCCTAGCTCTTCTACACCGCGCGACCACCACCTTCTACACAGTTAGGTACGTCATCCCCGTGGTATCTGGATTCTGGAGCTTCTTTTCATATGACTTCTACATCTTCTATTCTTTCTACTCTTCGCTCTCTTATTTCTCCTGTCCGTGTTATCACGGCTGATGGTACCTCTCTTCCCGTTTCCAGTCGAGGAACCCTTTCTACTTCGTCTTTCTCTGTTCCTGACGTTTCTCATGTTCCTAGTCTTAAGATGAACCTTTTTCCTGCTAGTCAGCTTACTGATTCTAGTTGTCGTGTCATTCTTGACGCTGATTCTTGTGCGGTTTAGGAACGCCGTACCCAGGCTCTGGTTGGAGCTGGTCCTCGCAGCCTTGAGTCTCCGAGGCTATGTGAGTTTGAAAGAACATTTCTTAATCCCTAGTGTTTTGTGTGTTAGATAACAATACCAAGGATCATTTAATGTGTGTTGAAGTGTTGCAGCTCTATTTAAGAACAAAGGGAAAAGAACTCTGCCTTTGGGGCGGATAATCCGGCCCCATCAGGGGCGGATAATCCGCACCTCCCTTTGCCCAAGCAAGCGCAAGCCCCAGAAGGGGGGGGGCGGAGTTTTGGCCGGATTTTCCGGCCCCACCGGATAATCCGCCCCTCAGGGGGCCGGATAATCCGCCCCCTGCTCATCGCCAAGGCGCAAGCCCCGGAGAGGGGGCGGAGTTTCTGCCGGACTTTCCGGCGTGGCCGGATAATCCGCCCCAGGAGGGGGCCGGATTATCCGCCCCCCAAGATTTCCACTAAGTTCCTCAAGCGCAAGCCACAGAGAGGGGGCGGACTTTCCCCTGGATAATCCGCTCTTGGGGTGGAGTTTTCCCAGGGGGCGGATAATCCGCCCCAAGTGGGGGGCGGATAATCCGCCCCCAAAGTTGTGCAATGGCCAGATCTGGGGAGGGGGTATTTAAGCCAGCCTTCCCCCGCCTGCCAGATCTCTTGATTCATCACGAAAAAGACCAGATCAGATCTGAAAGCTTCATCCAAGAGTGCTCCACCTAGATCCACCCAAAGGCCCCATCCCTTTGGGAATCGAAGGAGGAGAACTCGATCTTCATCATCAGCAATCAAGTGCTTCATCTCCTCTCCATTCATTTGGAGAACCTCCGATCTAATATTTCTTGCAAATATCTAGATCCTCGTTTTTGTTTATATTGATAAATCTTGTTCTTGTGGCAGCTTGTTGTCATCTCGAGAGCCCCCAATTCGGTTGTGGGTGTGTGCCCCGATAGTGTTGTAAAAAGGCATTGGTTCCCGCCTCGAAGGGATCCAATAGTGGAGAAGGTGGATCAGGCCTCTTGTGGCGAGATCCATCGGAGAATAGGGTGAGGCCTATTGTGGCGTGGTGGTCTTAGAACCGCCCACCCCTCCAACGCAGATGTACTTCCCTTAACAAGGAAGGAACTGCGGTAAAACAAATCCCTGTGTCTCCGCGTGCTCCATTACGGTTTCCTCGCTCCTCTTTTACGTGCTTAGTAGTTAGGGTTACATATAGGGAAATTCTCGTAGTTGCATATCTAGAGAATTTACTTTGTGTCAAGCCTAAAATTGAAAAAGTATTAAAAATTGGTTAGCACCTATTCACCCCCTCTAGGTGCCCATACGATCCATTTCAATTGGTATCAGAGCCTCGGCTCTTATTTCGGGCTTAACCGCCTAAGAGAAGTATGGGTTCCAAGGTAGATGGGAGTGATGCTCCGGAGGTAGTCACCATGAATGATCTCAAGATGTTGGAAACAACCTTGGTGAGTTCAATGGAGGCTAAGATGGAAGAGATGCGTCAATTGATAATGCGTCTCTCCACATCCTCAGCATCACCTCCATCTAACTCGGAGGATACCACTCCGCAATCCAAGGAAACGGGTAAAACTGTTTCCAAAGATAACGAAGTGAGTGGTGATGATACTAGCAAGAGCTCCTCCTCGAAAAAGGATAGCGGTAAGGATGGATACAATGAGGTTTCTCATGTGTATTCCCCTGATCCGCCTATCCCTCACCCACATATACATAATAGGGGTGATCCACCCAAACTTTCAGCATCTACTTTCTCTCAATGGCAATTTTTGATGAAATCTCATGTGTGCAGTTCCTCCATAGAGTTGTGGAAGATCATCGAAAATGGTCTTCATGTTGGAAACCCCAACAATCTCACAAGAAGAGAAGTGGTCGATAGCAAACTCAACGCTACAACTCTACACATGATACAGCTTGGTGTGGGTGACAAAGACATGCCACACATTCAGCATCTTAACACAACTAAAGAAGCTTGGGATGCTCTCACCGAGCTCTTCATCGGAAATGAAAGTATGAGAAGGAATAGATATGATGCCTTGAGCAATGAAGCTGAAGGATTTTATATGCTGGATGGAGAAGACCACGAGGACATGTATAGGAGGCTCAAGGCAATAGCCACAACCTTCAGAAACCACGGTGCAGCTCATGTTGATGATGGTTGGATCAAGCGCAAGTATGTCAGTGCTCTTATTCCATTTGAGCCCACAGATTTGAAAAGTCTCCAAGGAGGGCATTACTATCACCTCATGTCATCCAATGAGGTAATGCAAGAAATGGCCGCTTTCAAAGTGGCTGCTAAGAATGCCGAAGATGCTCGTGCTCGAGCTATGGGGATGCAAAAGAGGGTCAACATGGCCTTGAAGACTAGTGTGATTGATCATGATGAATATTCGGTAGAAGGTCTGGACTGTCCCGAGGATATAAAAAGGATCCACGGACAATACTTGGCTCTTTATGCAAGAAACTTTTGGAAAGATCCAGCCAAGGCTAAAGCTGAACTAGATCGAAAGAGTGGAGCCTATGGAAGAAAAGAAAATGGTCCCAAGCTGAGAACATGCTTTAATTGTGGTGACCGGCTGCACTTCGTAGTTGAGTGTCCATATCAAAGTAGAGAGGATAATGGAGGAAGACTCATTTTCAAGGACAAATCTAAAGCTCCACGTAAGAAACAGTTTGTCAAGAAGAATGCTCCTTTCGAGAAGCAACGAAAGATTGTTCTAGTGGCTCAAGAAGAATATTCATCGGGGAGTGAAGATGAGGACAAGGACGATAGCTCTCAAGAGGTGGCTGCTATAGCCACCACTTCTACATCAACATCTCTCTTCGACTCTCCGAACGAAAAAAATCATCAACAAGAATGCTACTTGCCTCATGGCACGAAGCTCCGAGGTAACTTCTTCTAACTCTTCTTTTCCCAAGACTATGATAGACATGGATGATCCTACTAGTCTTAAGGTTAAAGAAGAGATTATTGCTTTGGATTATTTCTAAACTAACTTGCAAGGTGAGCACAAAGTTCGTTTTGAAGCTCTCATGGATCATCTGGCCCAAAACGAAGCACTCCTCGAAGAAAAGGGCAGAATTGAAAGGGGGGATGCAATGGAAATTGCATCCCCAAAAAATGCTCTTGAAGAAGAAGAAGAAGCTCGGGTCTCTCTTGAAGAGAGGCTCGAGTCTATGGAAGAGTCACATGAAGAAATTGTGACTAAACTTGTTAAGGAACGTGACAATGCTGTCACCAAAGCAAAGAAGTTAACGAAGGAAAGGATTGACTTTGGGGCTGCTCATGATAGACTCTCCGAGGAATTGGAGAAACTTGACAATGCTCACAAGGCGTTGAAAAACGAGTTCTCTATTCTCAATGAGTCACATGATCAGCTTCAAAGTCGATTGGCCAAATATGATACTCCTAGCTCGTCCAAATCAACATATAGTAACAAGAAAAATGCTAGTGTGGAAAAAGAAGTGATCAAGGACATCACTACAAAGGACAAAGGTGTGCTTGATGAAGTCCTTGGCAAGCAAAGGTCAAATCATGGTAAAGAGGGACTTGGGTATGTCACCAAGTCCAAGAAGAAGAAAACCAAGAAGAATAAGACCAAGAATGTGCAATTAAAGACAAGCACTACTGAGAAGATTGTCACAAAAGACAAGACTAATAATATTGGTTTTGCAGGGTCTCACAATCCGAATTATGAACTCTTTTGTGATGACTATGTTGATGTTTATGCTTATTATGTTGGTCCTTTTGATGAATATATTGCTTGGTCTATTTGGGTCCCAAAGACTCTTGTTACTAACATGAAAGGACCCATTGAAAAATGGGTACCTAAAACCAAGAAGTAATTCTCTGGCAGGGCTATGCTTCCGGTGGGTCAAAATGGGTGTTGGATAGTGGCTGCACTAGTCATATGACCGGAAGCAAGGAGATCATCACGGAGATGCGTCCAAATCATGATAATATCACAGTCTCCTATGGTGATAAGTCTAAATCTCAGGTATTGGGTCTTGGCAAGGTTGTGGTTTCCCACGATATCTCTCTCGTGGACGTCATGCTTGTTGAGACCCTTGGTTACAACCTTCTTTCTGTTCATGCCCTTGGCAAGATGGGTTTTGCTGTTTTTATCGATGATGATTTGGTGGTACTCTTGTGGAGCAAGTCTCTAAAGGTCGCTTTCGTTGGATACGTCGAAAATGACCTGTATGGGGTGGACTTCTCGGGGAAAACCACTTCGGGTCCGATGTGTCTATTCGGAAAGGCCGACATGGGCTGGCTATGGCATCGCCGTTTAGCCCATGTTAACATGAGAACTTTGTAAAGTCTCCAGAAGGGTGGCCACATCCTTGGACTAAAAGACAATGTCTCCTTTGCCAAAGATCGTGTTTGCAGGGCTTGTGTTGAAGGAAAAATGCATGACTCTCCCCACAAGAGGAAGACTATTGTGTCATCAAAGAGGATCTTGGAATTACTTCATGTGGATTTATTTGGTCCTCCTTCTCATGTAAGTCTTGGTGGGAAGAAATATTGCTTGGTCATTGTCGATGACTACTCAAGATATACATGGGTATATTTCTTCAAGCTGAAAACTGAGACTCAACAAACTGTCATCGACTTTGCCAATGAAGTTCAACGTCAACACAATGTTCCTATTCTGGCAATTAGAAGTGACAACGGCTCAGAATTCAAGAACTACACTTTAAACGAGTTTCTTAGCGAAGAGGGGATTAGACACCAATATTCCGCTGCGTACACCCCTCAACAAAATGGTTTAGCCGAGAGGAAGAACTGAACTTTGATGGATATGGCAAGATCTATGCTAGCAGAATTCAAGTCTCCGTATAATTTTTGGGCTGAAGCCATATCCACTGTTTGTCACTCATCAAACCGGCTCTACCTTCGGAATATTTTGGACAAGACTCCATATGAAATACTTACCGGTAACAAGCCCAACATCTCATACTTCAGGGTATTCGGGTGTAAGTGTTTCTTTCTTATTAAAGGTGTCCGTTTGTCAAAATTTGAGTCCAAGGCTTTAGAAGGTATTTTTGTTGGTTACGGTGCCGAATCCCACACTTATAGAGTCTACAACAAGCTCACTGGGATTGTTGTAGAATCTTGTAGTGTGGAGTTCGATGAAAATAACGGCTCCTTTGTAGGGCAAGTTGATGTTTGTGATGCAGATGTTGAAATACCCCAAGATGCCATAAGAAGAATGGGCGTGGGATTTTTCCGCCCCATTGAGGAACCCCTTGTGGCGGATTGGGAAGGACAATGCTCCACACATGTGGAGCCCTCATCTACACAAGAGCAACAAGCTCCTACTGTTGGAGAAAATCCTGCATCAACACCGCAATCTGCTGAAGATCAACTGTCCCCTGGACAAGTTGGTAGTCCCAGGCCGGACTATCCGCCCCCTCCAAGGGGCAGACAATCCGCCCCTGGCACTCCAACTCATTCCAGAGTATCCGAAGGAGAAGTCAGCAACTCTGAAGCTCCCAGGCCAGATTCTCCGGCCCCCGAGGGCGGATTATCCGGCCCTGGGTCTCCAACTCTCATCAGGCTTTCTCAGGAAGATGGCTCGGGTTCTTCACCTTCCAGGCCGGAAAGTCCGGCCCCTCCAAGGGGCGGATTATCCGGGCCTGAAGAAAATGTTCAGCAACAATCTTCTGGCAGTAACGGTGACCAAGATCAAGGGCAAGGCAGTAATCAAGACAAGGATACAAATACTGAATCAACTCCTTCTAGAAACAATAAGGACATTGAGGCTCGTCGCAAGGCTCGTGCTGATCGGAACCTTGAACTAAGAGGTCACACTCTTGACAAGGTTGTTGGTGATCTACGACGAAGGGTATCCACTAGAAGAGAACTTGCAAGCTTCTGTGATCATCAAGCTCACATTTCCATGGTTGAACCGAAGAAGGTTTTTGATGCTCTTGAAGATCCCGATTGGGTTGTTGCAATGCATGAAGAATTAAATAACTTCGAACGCAACAAAGTTTGGAAGCTCGTAGAAAAGCCAAAGGATTGATGCAATGTTATCGGCACCAAGTGGATCTTCAAGAACAAACAGGATGAAAATGGCATTGTTGTGAGGAATAAAGCACGACTCGTGGCTCAAGGATTCTCTCAAGTGGAAGGAATTGATTTTGGCGAGACTTATGCTCCTGTGGCTCGTCTTGAGTCCATCCGTATCCTTCTTGCATATGCAGCCCATCACAATTTTAAATTACAACAAATGGATGTTAAGAGCACTTTCCTTAATGGTCCTCTACATGAGTTAGTATACGTCAAGCAGCCCCCGGGGTTTGAGGACCCCAAATTTCTGAACCATGTCTACAAACTTGATAAGGCGCTCTATGGCCTTAAACAAGCCCCACGTGCGTGGTATGAGGACCTTAAAGAGCTTTTGCTAGACCGTGGATTCGAAGTTGGGCAAATCGATCCCACTCTTTTTACTAAGAAGGTTAATGGGGAGCTTTTTGTATGCCAACTTTATGTAGATGACATTATTTTTGGCTCTACTAACCAAGCTTTTAACGATGAATTTTCGAAGCTTATGACTGACAGGTTTGAGATGTACATGATGGGTGAGCTCAGGTTCTTTCTTGGATTTAAGATCAAACAACTTAGAGAGAGAACCTTTATTAATCAAGCTAAGTACATCCAAGACATGCTCAAAAGGTTCAAGATGACGGATCTCAATGGTGTTTCTACCCCAATGCAAACCAAGTGTCATCTTGAGCTCAATCCCAAGGGTAAAGACATGGATCAAAAGGTATACCGATCCATGATCGGGTCTCTCCTTTACCTTTGCGCATCTAGGCCCGATATCGTGTTAAGTGTAGGAGTGTGTGCAAGGTACCAAGCCGCTCCTAAAGAAAGCCACTTAGTGGCGGTCAAGCGAATCTTCCGATATTTGGTTCATTCCCCAAATTTTGGGTTATGGTATCCCAAGGGTTCAAGTTTATCTCTATGTGGCTACACTGATTCAGATTGGGCTGGTGACAAAGATGATAGGAAATCAACCTCTGGTGCGTGTTAATTCTTGGGCAGGTCTCTAGTGTGTTGGTCATCAAAGAAACAAAATTGTATTTCACTCTCAACCGCCGAAGCTGAATATGTTGCTGCTGCAAGTGCTTGTACACAATTGTTATGGATGAGGCAAACTTTAAAGAACTAGCAGATGAAGTGGCAGTGGATGGAACGTGAAGCCAGTCTAACTCTGAAATGGATCGTATGGGCACCTAGAGGGGGGGTGAATAGGTGCTAACCAATTTTTAATACTTTTTCAATTTTAGGCTTGACACAAAGTAAATTCTCTAGATATGCAACTACGAGAATTTCCCTATATGTAACCCTAACTACTAAGCACGTAAAAGAGGAGCGAGGAAACCGTAGTGGAGCAGTCGAAGACATAGGGATTTGTTTTACCGCAGTTCCTTCCTTGTTAAGGGAAGTACATCTGCGTTGGAGGGGTGGGCGGTTCTAAGACCACCACGCCACAATAGGCCTCACCCTATTCTCCGATGGATCTCGCCACAAGAGGCCAGATCCACCTTCTCCACTATTGGATCCCTTCGAGGCGGGAACCGGTGCCTTTTTACAACACTATCGGGGCACACACCCACAACCGAATTGGGGGCCCCCGAGATGACAACAAGCTGCCACAAGAACAAGGTTTATCAATATAAACAAAAACGAGGATCTAGATATTTGCAAGAAATATTAGATCAGAGGTTCTCCAAATGAATGGAGAGGAGATGAAGCGCTTGATTGATGATGATGAAGATCAAGTTCTCCTCCTTCGATTCCCAAAGGGATGGGGCCTTTGGGTGGATCTAGGTGGAGCACTCTTGGATGAAGCTTTCAGATCTGATCTGGTCTTTTTCGTGATGAATCAAGAGATTTGGCAGGCGGGGGAAGGCTGGCTTAAATACCCCCTCCCCAGATCTGGCCGTTGCACCGCCCCAAGGGCGGATTCTCTGGGGGAAAGTCCGCCCCCTCTCTGGGGCTTGCGCTTGAGGAACTTAGTGGAAATCTTGGGGGGTCGGATAATCCGGCCCCCTCCTAGGGCGGATTATCCGGCCACACCAGAAAGTCCGGCAGAAACTCCGCCCCCTCTCTAGGGCTTGCGCCTTGTCAATGAGCAGGGGGGCGGATTATCCGGGCCCCTGAGGGGCGGATTATTTGGTGGGGCCGGAAAATCCGGCCAAAACTTCGCCCCCCCTTCTGGGGTTTGCGCCTGCTTGGGCAAAGGGAGGGGCGGATTATCGGCCCCCAAAGGCAGAGTTATTTTCCCTTTGTTCTCAAATAGAGCTGCAACACTTCAACACACATTAAATGATCCTTGGTGTTGTTATCTACCACACAAAACACTAGGGATTAATAAATGTTCTTTCAATCTCCCCCTTTTTGGTGTTAGATGACAATACTAGGATTTGCAATGAAACCGGCTATCGCCACCTTAAGATGAAAGGCGCTCCCCCTAGATGTGTGCATATTTAAAATTTGCATTTGAATACAAATACACACACTAGAGAGAGCACAACTTCCATGGGAAAGATAATTGGAACAAAAGTGGATTGAGGAACAAGGTCATACCACCGGGATGAGAATAGCCAAAGCATACATAGATAATCCCATGAATCCATATGCCATCAAATATGTTCCATGATTCCAGAATTCCATGGGGTCCATAATAGATAAATCCAGAATTCCATGAGTACCCAACATAGTACCAAACAAAGTGGAGTACGACAAAGTCTTACATAAACAAACACAAATAGAAAATGAGTTCACGCTAGAAAAGGCACAAGCAAGCAAATAAAAACGACTAAAATCGAAAAGCTTGTGCCCGACCCTTGCAAATCCACGAGCCCTAATAGAACTACTTCTCCCCCTTTGGCATCGAAACGCCAAAAAGGAAGAAGAGCGAAGCTAACGCCCCTGAAGATCACTCCTCCTCATCCTCGTCGTAGTCATCCCCGTCACCTTCCTCTTCATCATACTCATCATCATCGTCATCAGCTGGAGGAGTGGGTGCCCTCGGTGGAGGAGGGAAGAGGCAACTCTTGAGCTCGCCATAGTTGATCCCTGAGGTGTTCCACTGAGCATACGGATCTGGAGCAGTGGGAGGAGGTGGATGGCCAGTGGCACCTGAGACATGGTGGAGAATAAGATGCTGCGTGTGATCCCTCTCATGATCCCTGTGGTATGCCTCATATTGGCCCTTGTGAATGTCAATGCCCATGCAAAGAATGTTCCGCTGGAACCAAGTAAGCTGCTTAACCTCGCGTGCCATTGGGGACACCGTGGAACGACGACCACTGGCCCGAGCATCACGCATGAAGGACTCTGGGGCAGTGGAAGGGTGATGAGTCTTCTGAGCCTTGTTGTAGATTTTCTTGGGCTGATGAACACCATCCATAGCAGTTCCAAACTCCTCACGGGGTAACGCATGCTTGACAAGCATCATAATGAACGGAGCATAGGGAATAGAGAGCCTGTTGATCATAGCATCCGTCATCTCATGAAAAATATAGTCCATGACATCCAGTTTGTAACCTGTGGCTGATCCAGGGTTGGTGGCACACTCGTGAGCAAACGCAAGGAGAGGAACCAGGTGGCCACGGATCTTGTCATTGTTGCCACCACTAGGAGCGATGTAGTCCCGAAACATGCCAACAAGAGAGGCATACAAGGGACAGAGACCAGCGAAAGTACCAGCAATACCATCAGGAGAAAGGCAGGGAGCCAGCACAGTGTCCTTGGATGTCTTCAATGGAGTAATGATGCGGTGACCAGCGGGAGTGTCACGACCATGGAAGGCATACCCAAGAACCTACCCAAAAGTGCGAAAGTCCGACTGAAGCATTGTAGTCCCGGTCATCCACTTCATAGTGCGGCGCTCATCACCGCAAATCACAAGTGTGGAGAAAAACTGGCGCACCACAGAAGAGTCATAGTTGCATTGAATGGTCATGAGGTGGTGAAGCCCCATCTTGTTGGTCACATCCAATGCCTCAAGGAGCCGAGTCTTGGATTGAGCCTCAGTCAAGTTGATGGGGTGCATAGGTCGAATCCTGAGAGTGGCATACACATCATCATGAATAGCGCGAAAATGGGCATTCCAAAACATAGTGTCCTCGGGTTGGCCATCACTGTCAGCTTCATCATAGTAATCTGTCTGGCGGATGGTGGCATACTGAATGCTGTCCATAGACTTGTAATTGGGTCGAGACTGTTTGCCCTTGCGAGAAGCGGTCCGCTTAGATTTCTTACTTGCCTCTGCCATCCTTGCAGCCTCTCTTGCCGCCCTGCTGACCTCTATTTCGTCAATAAACTTCCCTTCTGTAGTAGGCTTGAGATAACGGGGACAGGGACGACGGGTGAAGGTCTTGGTCGTCTTGGAACCACCTGTGAATAGCATTTAGAGAGGTAGCATGGAGATGAGCATACACACAAGTCCAAGATAAAGAAAACACGGAGAAAGATTAGCAATGCAACCCCATAACCAATGATGTGCATTAGCAGAAACAGAACCAAAACAGACCAGAATTTAACTCTCCAGGCCGGATTATCCGACCCTGGCAGGGGCGGATAATCCGCCCCCCGCAAAAAATTTCTGGATTGGCTCAGATCTACCATGGCAAAACAGATCGGGTACTAGGGTTGCAAGTCTACTGATTCTAGCATGTAAGGAACAACACCAAGAACCTTCTACAACGAGATTTCCACCAAATAAAATACATCCCGTACAAAAGGAGAGAGATGAGGGAGTTACCCTCACTCATTGGAGGAAAATTGCAAAGAAGAAGATACCCGGAGGCGAGGTGAAGAAGATCCGAGGAGAGCCCGGAGAATCCGGTGGTCGAATCGACTCCGGGAGAGGCGGATGCTCCGGCGGCGGCTGGGGGCAGAGGTAGGGTTGGGGGAGGACTGGCTGCTCTATTTGAGCCTACCCTCCCCGACCCAGCCTATATAGGGCCGATTTCGCCCGGGGCAGATAATCCGCCCCAACTTAGGGCGGATAATCCACCCCCCCCCCAGAAATTCTGGAAAAATGCAGAATCAGGCCAGAGCAACCTAGCAAACCTCTCGATGGTGTTTTAGAGGACTTGTGTGCAAGAATAGATGGTTCAAGGGGGAAGAGAAAGGCTTGGGTTGAGAGCATCAAACTGAGATGGTACTACACACCCAAATTTGCAAAAATCAAATCAAACAAAAGCCAAATTTGAGTGTGTTTTCCATAAGAACATGAGATATGCAAGAAAATCCAACAAGACCCATGAAAAACCAACTCTTCTCAAGGAAGAGGGCGGTGGCTGAAGCCACCATGTTGGAGCGCATGGCATGACACCGCGAAGATGTATGTTGAGTTCAAAACCAATGCTCATCGATGACCCACATATCACAAAATGATATTAAGGGAAATGATTTTACTTTCTTTTGGCATTATGGGGGGAGGGTTGGCCCAATCAGTTAGGACCACACTCCCCCTATGTCTATGCCCGCATCTAAACCAAATACATGAATAAGAGCAAGTGAGTGTGCAAGGGTAGTCAAGCCAGGCTCCTTGAATCTATGATATTTAGCTCATTCCTCAAATAACAAAATCTTGCTTCATCAAGAGGCTTCGTGAAAATATCAGCAAGTTGGTTCTTCGTGCTTACAAAGGATAGAGCAATATCTCCACGAGCAACATGATCCCGAATAAAGTGGTTGCGAATCTCTATATGTTTTGTTCTTGTATGCTGCACGGGATTGTACGCAATTTTGATAGCACTTTCATTGTCGCATAATAGAGGCACTTTGTCACAATTGACACCACATTCCTTCTGCGGTTGCTGCTTCTATCACTGGCTCTTTTCAGCAGTGGCATCATCGGCTGGGTCACTATTGTGGCTCCCGTCTATCGTCCTTAGTTTGTCGTGGTATTTTGGGGTCTGTCTCAGAAGATGTGTCTTTACATTCGTGTCATGGTTGTAGGTTAGGCAAACATATTCAGCTTCTCTATCCTACTAGTGTGTTTGTATCTCAGCGACCTTTTGATTTAGTTCATTCAGATGTTTGGGGTCCGGCTCCCTTTGCTTCCAAAGGGGGCCATCGATACTATATTTTATTCATTGATGATTTTTCACGGTACACCTGGTTGTTTTTATGCGCTCTCGCAGTGAGGTGCTCTCTATTTATCAGCGCTTTGCGTCCATGGTTCGTACTCAGTATTCCACGCCTATTAGTGTGTTTCGTGCTGATTCTGCAGGAGAGTATATCTCCCAGCACCTGCATGGTGTCCTTGCTGAGCAGGGCACCCTCGTTCAGTTCTCGTGTCCCGGCGCCCATGCTCAAAATGGTGTCGCCGAGCGTAAGCATCGTCATATTCTTGAAACTACCCGTGCTATGATGATTGCTTCCTCTCTTCCGCCGCATTTCTGGGCTGAGGCTGTCGCTACGTTGACTTACCTCATTAACATTCAGCCTTCTGCTGCCCTTCAAGGTGGCATTCCTCTCGAGCGTCTCTCTGGTAGCTCTCCAGACTACTCGACTCTTCGTTTATTTGGTTGCGTTTACTATGTCCTTCTACCTTCTTGCGAACGCACCAAACTGACCGCTCAGTCTGTTGAGTGTGTTTTTCTCGGATACAGTGATGAGCATAAGGGCTTTCGCTGTTGGGACCCCGTTGGTCGTCGAATGCGCATCTCTCGTGATGTCACGTTTGATGATACGCGTCCCTTCTATCCTCACCCCACCTCTGGTACTTACCCGGTGGATGATATCTCATTTCTTCTTTTTCCTGATGCACCTCCCGCTGTCCCTTCTTCTCCACCTCTTACTTCTGATGCGCCCCCTTCGATTTCGGCGCCATCCTCTCCTCCGTATAGTTCCCCTAGTTCTCCTCGTTCTTCGGCTTCGGACCCTTCCTCTGTTGTTCCTTCTTCCTCTTCTTCTGATGAGTCGTCTTCCGCCGATGAGCTTCCCTCTTCACGGCATGTTCGTCAGCGTCGTGCTCCAGACAGTTACTCTCCTAGTCAGTATGGTCTCTCTGCCGTCTCCGAGCCGACTTCTTATCGGGATGCCGAGCGTCATCCTGAATGGCAGCTTTCCATGGCTGAGGAGATCGCTGCGCTTGAGCGCACTGGCACCTGGGATCTTGTTTCTCCCCCTTCTGGTGTTCGTCCTATCATGTGTAAGTGGGTCTATAAAATTAAGACCCGCTCTGATGGATATCTTGAGAGCTATAAAGCGCGTCTTGTGGCTCGTGGCTTTTAGCAAGAGCACGGCCGTGACTATGATGAGACTTTTTCCCATGTGGCTCATATGACCACTGTGCGTACTCTTCTTGTTGTTGCTTCTGTTCGACGCTGGGCTGTGTCCTAGCTTGATGTTCAAAACGCTTTTCTTAATGGCGAGTTGAATGAGGAGGTTTACATGCAGCCTCCTCCTGGGTATTCTGTTCCTGATGGGATGGTTTGTTGTCTTTGACATTCTCTTTATGGCCTAAAACAGGCCCCTCGTGCCTGGTTTGAGCGTTTTGCCTCTGTAGTGACTGCTGCTGGTTTCTCTCCTAGTTTTCATGATCCAGCGCTATTTGTTCACACTTCTCCTCATGGACGCACTCTTCTTCTTCTCTATGTTGATGATATGATCATTACTGGTGATGATCCTGAGTATATTGCCTTTGTCAAGGCTCGTCTTCGTGGTCAGTTTCTTATGACTGATCTTGGTCCTCTTCGCTATTTTCTTGGGATTGAGGTCTTCTCCACTTTTGATGGCTTTTCTATCTCTCAGGAAAAGTATATTCAGGATATTCTTGCTCGTGCTGCTCTTGGGGATGAGCACACTATTGAGACTCCTATGGAGCTTAATGTTAAGCTTCGTCCTACTGATGGTGATCCTCTTCCTGATCCCACGCGGTATCGCCATCTTGTTGGGAGTCTTGTTTATCTTGCTGTCACTCGTCCTGATATCTCTTATCCTGTTCATATTCTGAGTCAGTTTGTCTCAGCTCCTACCACCGTTCACTACAGTCATCTCCTCCGTGTCCTTTGTTATCTTCGTGGCACGATCACTCGTCGCCTTTTCTTTCATAGTTCCAGCTCTCTCCAGCTCCAGTGCTACTCGGATGCTACGTGGGAGAGTGATCCTACGGATCGTCGTTCACTTTCTGCTCATTGTGTGATTCTTGGTGGTTCGCTTGTTGCTTGGAAGACGAAGAAACAGGTAGCGGTTGCCCGTTCGAGTGTTGAGGCTAAGCTGCGGGCTATGGCTTTGTTGATTGCTGAGGTGACCTGGTTACGGTGGTTGCTTGCAGATTTTGGGGTCTCTGTTACGACACCCACTCCACTTTTGTCTGACAGTACATGTGCTATCAGTATTGCACGTGATCCGGTCAAGCATGAGATGACCAAGCATATTGGTGTTGATGCTTTTTATACACATGCTCAGGTGCAGGATCAGGTTGTTGCGCTTCATTATGTGCCTTCAGATTTGCAGTTGGCGGATTTCTTTACAAAGGCACAAACCCGAGCGCAGCATGACTTCTTACTCTCCAAACTCAGTGTTGTGGATCCACCAGGAGTTTGAGGGGGGGGGTGTTAGAGTATATATTTGTATATTGTAGTTTCCCCATGTGTTAGGGGGTTTCCTGCATATTTGCACCTATACATGTACTATATATTGTGGCCTTTGGCCCCCTGGTAATACAACAAGTCTATTACCCTAACACACAACACTTACAACACCAAAGAAGACTACTCAGATATTTGAAGCGAAAGCACTTGACAGAATTCCCATGTGTCCTCGAGAACGTTTGGTCCTTATAAGTATTTCCACCGGCTTGTCCTTTGCTAAGAAAGGATTGGGCCACTTGTTGCGTTTGTTCATTGTCTTTATTACTTGCACTTTGTTTCTTTGCTTTATCAGAAAACCCCTAAAAATTCGTTTGCTAAGTATTTATAGAGATTTCCTGCTCCATAACACTAGTCAACACCTTCTGCTCCTCGTTGGGATCGACACTCCTATTTATCGAAAGTATTGCGATACACCCCCTATACTTGTGGGTCATCAAGACTATTTTCTGGCGTCGTTGCTGGGGAGTGAAGCGCTATTGAAGAGTGGAACTGGTAAATGCAACTTCTACTATGAGTATTGCTTTTTATTTCTCTTTGTTACTTTGTTTCCAATATGGATAACCCACTTGGTTTTCTGTTTGGGAAAACTACTACCACTATTAGGGTAGTAGAAGAACCACCGCCTATTGAGATAGATCCTTTTAAGATACCTAAAAGTATTGTTGATCGTGTTATGGATAATTATTATTTAGGGGATGGAACTATCCACCCTGGTGATCATTTGCTTTTTATCCATGAATTATATGGGTTGTTTAAGTGTGTAGGTATCACAACTGAACAGCTGAAGAAGAAGTTACTCTCTATATCCTTGAAAGGGAGAGCTGAAGAATGGTATAAGCTGCTGAAGAATGGGAAATCCATGGAATGGGAGGAAATAGTACCTATCTTTTATTCTAAATTCTATCCTCCCAGTGAGATTCATAAGGATAGAAATCTGAAATACAACTTTTGGCCTCGTGATGGAGAGAGTACAGGTCAAGCTTGGGGGAGATTGAAGTTACTAATGCTTAAATGTCATATTCATGAACTCCCTAACAATATTATTATCAATAACTTTTATGATAGGCTTTCTCTTTATGATAAAGATTTACTAGATGCTTCCTATGCTGGATCATTCACACGTATGAAGGAACAAGCTAAATGGAATGTGCTAGACCGTATTCAAGAGAACATTGAAGCTTGGGAGAATGACAAAGGAAGAAAGTCAGGTATAAACTATGATTATGAATGCATTAAATCTTTTATGGGAACTGATGACTTCCGTGATATTAGTAATGAGTGTGGTCTTGACTCCCAAAGTATTGCCAATTGTTTTAAGGCTTTTGCCTCTTACATAGAAATTCCCCAAAATAAGTGGAATAAGTACCATGCACCTTATAAAGATATTGTTAATCATGTTCCTGTTAGAAATACCGAAGTTTATCCTATCATTTTTGGTAGACCTTTCTTGAACACTTATGGAGCTATTATAGATTGTAAAAAGGAAAAAGTTTTAACTAAGTTTGATGGAGATTCTTATGAGTTTAATTTTTCCAAATTTGCTAAAACTCCTTATGAAAATAGCTTGCCTAATAAAGATTTCAGGATGGAACAACTTGCTTATATTGATCCGGTTTATGACCTTGGACCTCTTTTTGGTGATTGTAAGTATGCTCATTCTGATGATAAAGTTGTTGACACTGACAGTTATATTGTCAACTTTATTCAAGGTGCGACTGAAAGTTATTATGAGAGAGGGAAACATGGTTTTATGCATCTCAATAATGTTAAGTTTCCCCGTTTTATGTTGAAAGCTTTGAAGTTGCATTTTTTTGTCTTCCTATGCTAGTGGCTTTTTGTTTCAACAATTTGTTTTCTCATGATACCCCCATGCATAGGAAATGGGTTAGACTCAAATGTGTTGGATATTTGCTTCTTGATGCTCTCTTTCACTTCAAATATATATCTCCTATGTGAGCGTCTTTGAAACTTTCAAACCTAACTTAAAGGCATTAAAGAAAAGTATTTTTTGGGAGATAACCCAATAGTTTTGTTGAGTCTTGGAAGTTATTACCTCAGTAATAACCGCTCCTTATCCTTTTTGTTTTGGTTTTTGTGTCAAGTTCAACTACTTTTGAGAAGTAGATGAGTTGTGAAAATTGGCTGTCCTAGGGCAGATTTTTGTGCTGCATTGTAAAAATTCGTGAAGGAGCTCAGTACTTCGAATGGAGCTGTATTTTTCTGTGCTTTTTCTCCAAGATGTTACCCAACTTTCATTAGTGTTGCATTTTTTTATTTGGGCAATAGAAGGTTTTCGAAAAATCAATCTTTACCTGCTGGTCTGTTTTGACAGATTTCTGCCATCATTTGCATTTGCCTCTTATATTGATTCCTTTCCAGATTCTTTTGGGTTTTTGGAAAGGAGTTGCTATAGTAGCTTTTTGTTTTGATGGTTTTCGGTTGAAGTGTGTACCTAAAGGTTTGTTGTTTTTGCTTACACTAATATTGCCCTTGAAGTTTGTGTATTGCCTTGTGAGAAAAGGAATTTCTAGGAGAAGGAGAAAAGGAATCTACAGAGTTCGTCTTTGAATAGGTAGAAGTGGTGAAAACAGAAGGTTCACGAAAGCCTAATATTTTTTATATTTTTGATGTTTTTATTACATATGGAAGGTTACGAGACGAAATAGAGGAGGGAACAGAGGCCGGGGTGGCCACACTCACCCCAGGCGCGGGCCCTAGCTGGCAGCGCCTGGAGGGGGTGTGAGCCCCCTGAGCTCCATCTCCGCCTCGTTTTCGTATCAGTACTTTCCTTATGCTTTGAAACTTCGTAATATATAACCCCCCAGATCCTCCGAGGTTCGTGTATCATGTTCTTGTCGCGTTTTCATTTTGATCTGTTTCTGTCAGGAAATCTTCTCAAAGTTTAGAGCACCATGGTCTCCACCAACGACAAAGGCAAGAAGCCTGAGGAAGATGATCCTCAAAACCCCAAGGTGGAAGAGATTTTGGTAGGGGATGAAGAAGACATGGAGGAGGACAAGCATCCGGACACCCGCGCTACCGTCGCAAGCATTGGAGTGGTGGCAAATCCTACCAAGCTTAGGAGGACAACACGGATGTCTACAAGAGGGAAACCTCCACGTCTTGTCTTTGTTCCACGGTCACCTCCTCCACATACCAAAAATCCCTTCCATACTCTTATACACGAGCAACAATACCAACAAGTTCCCAAAGGGAACTTGCCCTCGGTTTGGGATCTGCCTCGTTCTAACCATGCAGGGAAGGAACACACTAAGAAGGAAGAGTGGGGAAACAATAGCAAGGACTGGGACTCTCGGACCGATATGATCATGAACCGCATT